>CM076570.1:1401654653-1402350780 GCA_034641835.2 Pinus albicaulis
AACAATGCAAGAAAGGAAAATACAGCACCTGATCAAAAGAGTGGGCCCAACTCTTTGATCAGGGCTACGGTAAACTCACGAATTACAGAAGAAATAGCAAGATTTTTTGCATTCGATTAATGGAAAAATAAATTGTTACAAGATCTGTAGGTAAGGGGGCTTAACCCCGATTCACAGCCCGCGGGCCTCTTTATACAAATGTCCTGGAATCCTTGATTCCCCCCAGTAACTCAATAATTACAAAAATATATTTTGTTACAAAGGAAACCTAGTTGCCCAGAAGGAGACCATAAAAAGGCCTAAAATAATGCTAGTATAAGTAGAATCTGTTATGATGTAACAAAAAATGAGAATAGCAGTGGAAATTATGGTTGTTCCACGACTTACAGATGCAACGCTCCCATTTTGGGCGAATCTGTAGAAATACTGAAGTTAATATATATAAAAAGGTAAAACCTCCATGACAATTACTTCAATAATAAAATATCCCATGAAAGATAAGGAAAAGGGGTTTTACCTCATGTGTTAAGAACAATAATGGTAAAAAGAGATAGAAAGATAGGGTAAAATGGGAGAGGAAAGTATACAAACATAGTACCCAACATCTCCCCCCAACTGGTCTATCTGCATGTCCTCATGCAGCTCATCTTCTCCTCAGATCTAGATTGGACTGACTGTGACTGGCATGAAGCTGTGTGAGATCATACTCTTCAGCCATTTTTGTCCCTGGTGGTTTATATCCTTCTGTCAAAACAACATCCTTCCACCAATCTGGATCAATGTTGTATACAGGAGTGTAGCGTTTGGCTGGCAACCAGATAAGGGGAAATTGAAATCTCAATCCCATCCATCTAACCCCACAGTTATGAATGCATGCTATAAAACATGGCATTCTCTCTAGAGCCAATGAAAAGTTGGGTGCCCCAAATGGTTCTCGTTCTCTAACGGTTAGGGATGACAGCATCCACCTTTTCTGACAACTGTTCAGCTCTTCCTTACGGAACATCGTAATCTGCCCGACACATAGGTCAGCACACCATTTCTGGGTTACCAACATGTGTTCTTTATGGCCCTCAATCTGTAGAAATGTATAATTCTTGTTATAAATGTTTGAGGACTGGCCATGCTCTTTCCTCATTATTAATGGCCTTCCAACTTGGTTTTCTTCAAATGTGTCCCAGGCCTTTCTCCACTTAATCTGATTGATGGTATAAGAGGTGAAATATCTTAAATTAATGTCCCCCACGAATGGAATGGGGTTAAAATACTAATCATGCCTTAATAAATACCCATGCATGTAGAGCTCGCACATTAAGTGATGTCCTATAAAATCATGAATTTTTAAAATATGAAGAAATTAAAGGGGGTCCTCAATTTCGTACCAAATATCCTTATATATACTTTCAAGACAAAAGAAAATAAACTGAATGAGAAGAAATAAGTCATAGCTATGTGCAGGAGGTCTGCAAGCCATTACCTATTGTGCCAGAGAGAACATCCTCTCCTTATCCATTTTCAGCAGCTGCACTTATTCTTCCAATTCTTCTATTCTGGCCTTCTGTTTAGCTAGCTTCAGTCGCGCCTTATATAACTGATCTATGTACCCTGTGACAACTTTGGAAACCTGTTCTTGAACCCAAGTTGTTTCCTTTTTATGGTCACTCGCAACAAACTTCCATTTATGGATTTCAGCAGCCAATACAAATTCTCGGCCTTCAAACAATTCTCCAATCGAGCCAGTCTGGGTGGCTGCAAATGAGACCTCAATTTTTGGCTTTATTTCCCTCCATTTGTATATTTTTATCTTCTTTTTTAGGCAGGAAACTTTCCTTTTCAAATCTCGAACCTCCCTTTTCAGTCTCATGGTTTCACCGAACTGCAGCTGATACCTCTTCTTGAGAGGTAACATTCTTTTCTCACACAGTTCAATCCATTATTTTTTAACAATAAATTCAGTTTCTGGGCTTATGATAGGCTCAGGAGGCGGCGGAATGGTGCCACTATTCTCAGTGGATTCTTTCGTTAAGCCCTTTCTGACAAGGCTCCCTATCTTCAGGTGCTTCTTCCTCTATATTCCCTTCGGGGGCACCTGCAGTCTGGTCGATATTTTCACTGACCACTCTGTGTTCTGGTGTCTCCATAGGAATTCTATCTTCTTTGTGAGCCTATAAGTGCTCCGACAGATGTTTGATAGTGACTGGGCCAATCTTGGTCGTGTCAACAAAATTATTCATTGGCAGAACAACCACTTCCTCCATTAATCGTTTGGGCGAGCAGAATCCCCTCGCCCCTCTAGGCATCATGGACTGGAATGGAGAGCGGGAGATAGACTCATTATCCTCATTTCCGGCTTGAACTGGATCTTCATGCATTATTACCTCAATCAGGGTTGATGCTAGTTCTTGTGGGGCAGCATCGATTCTGTAACTTGTTTCCCTTCTGTCCTCTCGCTCTTTGTTCACCATTTCTTCTTCTAGGGTCGATATTGGTTCTTGTGGGACAGTATCAACCTCCTAGTTTATTCCTTTTCTACCTTCTTGTTCCTCATGAATTGCCTCTTTTTCCACAGTCGGTACCAGTTTTTGAGGGAAAACGTTGATTTCGTGAGCTGACTCCTCCTGTTCTAGCCAAATTGGGGGTGGTTATTGTGTGGCACCCTCACTTTTATCGACATCCATATTTTCTTGGGCAGGTGATGTTGTTTCTTTCAAAACAACATCACTTTCCATTTCTCTGTCCGCAATTCCACTCCCTTGTTCTTCGTTGACAAAATTCGATGACTGTATGATAGTCCCGACTTCCTGCACGATGTCCATAATCTCTTCATCTGTAGGCTCTTCAAGCAAGGTTGTTTATTGTGTAGCAGCCTCATTTGTGTTGCCAATTACCTCCTCCATTCTCATTTCTTTAGGTTCCTCTTGATCAACCATCATTTCCACTTCTTCGGGTTCCTCCTGATCAACTTCCATCTCCATTTCCTTGGGTTCCTCTTGATAAATTCCTTTCGAATGTTCTTCTTCTGCTAGACTAGCCGGAGAGACTAGATCCTCTTCTCTAGTAGCAATAATGGTTGTTACCTCTTCTTCTGAGGACCCACAAAGTTCTGCCCAGGAGACCCGAAGCCTATTTATTGCATGCATGAACAATAATCGCACCAATCTGTGGTTGGAAAGCACTTTCGGCATTCGGCGCGAATGTTGAGTAGCCTGTGCCATGTGTTGCAGCTATTTCAATAGGAATAATGGCATGTTTAAGGCATGCACCTGAGCCTGTGGAAATCGAAGGTGCATTAGAATTTTAAAATGGTACTTAAATAGAGTTGTGGCTCGGCCTTTGCAAGTTATTTATTTTGTTATGAAACCTGCAAATTCGTTCCAAGGATACAGCACAGTCCTGTGCTCATATCCTCTGCCCATTTGAACGGCACTTTCCCCTGCCTGCAAGAACAATTCAGGAAATTCTGGGAGACAGACTCTCAGCGCAAACCATTTTTCCCCTGTTGTCTCAACCAGCTAACCTCTACAATTACCTCTTCTATGACAGGAACCTTCAGATCTCTGACCCGCGAGTAATCCTCGTCCAAATTGAGTGTGAAATCCATTGTGATTCCCCTATCAAACCCCTGCAATATGTCGAAGTAGGTATCCCACCTTGTGTCTGTTGGGTATGTGTTATATTCTTTCCACGACTAAATTCCAGCGGGTAGTCCGCGTCCATGTATTTGTGTATGGTTTTGCACATGGTATTGGGGTACGATGGTTTTCGGCCCCTAGTATTTTTGTAGATCCGGTCAAGGGAACTACAGTTATGTTCTAATCCAGGGTTTATGGATTGGGGTTTATGTATGCTTCAGCATGTATATATATGTGTGTTGTAACACTAAAAGGAATATAATAATGAAAAATCAGTGATGCTTAGATTTGGGATCGGGGAAAATATACGTGTTTATGTTGTTTTATGTTTTATGCTCTCGCTATTGTTTATTTTTATTCTAAGATTCGTGTGTAGATAATTGTTATTAGAGTTAAAGTATATTTGGTATCGAGTTGTTTCGGCTTCAAGGGGACCGCCTTTGTTCTTCGAGGGTTTTTATTTGGGCCTGGGTAGACCTGCATAGTGGGAGATCTGTAGGGATCGATTCTTGGCAGTGAGAGAAAGATGGCGGCGGCGGAAAGATAGAGAAGCCAGAGGGACATAGTCGAGTTTTGAGTTGTGGAAGCTCAAGATGGTGGATCTTTGGTGGATAAAGATCGATGGATCGCGGTAGATCCCGGTACTAAGCCAACGGGATGTCGGATGAAGAGCGGAAGAAGCCCGGATGGAAAGGCTAAAAGCTGTATCTGATTGTGTGTCTGATTGATATTATTGGACGTGTATGCAGGGAAGCTACGATGAAGACCTTGTGGGAAAATCTAGGGACTTTGTACCAATCTAAGTCTCTGGTGAATAAGTTGTTCCTGCGGAAAAAGCTGTATAACCTGAGGATGAAGGATGGAGACTCAGTGACAGAGCATCTGAACACCTTCAATACTGTGGTAAGTCAGCTGTCATCTGTTGATGTTAAAATCTCGGATGAAGATAAGTGCATCAGTTTGTTGTGTTCTCTACCAGACTCGTGGGACAGTCTGGTTATTGCAATAGGTAGCAATACAACTACCTTGAATTTTGATGACATTGTCTCGGCCTTGCTGTCGGAGGAAATGAGATGGAGAAATATGGAGGGTCAGAATGGAGATGCCTTATCTGTACGAGGAAGGTCCCAAAACAGAAACAAGAATAAGGTTTCGAGTGGGAGATCTAAATCTAGAGGGAGATCTAAATCTCCTAGAAAGTTTGTAAAGGTGTGCTGGAAATGCGGAAAGGAAGGGCACTACAAAAAGGAATGCAGATCTAAAGCTCCTGAGAAAGGAAAGGGATCTGATGAAGCTCCTTCTGCAGAGGCAAAAACCACCTCGGACGAAGGTGGGGATGTGTATTTGGCTTCTTCTTCAAATACACATGTAGATCATGAGTCATGGTTGATTGACTCAGGTGCATCCTTTCACTTCACTCCCCATAGGGAGTGGTTCTGCGAGTATGAGAAATATGATGGTGGTGATGTCTTCCTAGGGGATCATAGGAAGGCCAGAATCGTCGGACGTGGAAAGGTCAAGCTGAAGCTGCAAGGTGGGAGGATTAGAACACTTCCTGGTGTTCTGCATATTCCTGCATTGGCCAGAAATCTGATTTCTGTAAGCAAGATTGATGATGCAGGTGTAAAAACAGTGTTCGAGAAAGATGCCTGCAAGATGGTTCAGGGAGCACTAGTATTAATGCGGGGAGTTCGGACTGGAACTTTGTACAAGCTACAAGGTAGCACTGTTATTGATGGGTGTAACAGTTCTGTGGTTCCTGAAAGTGGGACGGAAAGTCTAGCTGTCTCTGGAGAAAATACCATGCTATGGCATCAAAGACTTGAACATATTAGAGAGAAGGGCCTTCGGATACTGCATAGAGATGGTATGGTAGAAGGTATGTCTAATTTCTCTCTGGATTTTGATTTTTGTGAGCATTGTGTATATGGGAAGCAGAATCGGGTGAGTTTTCCTTCTAGTGCTAAGAGGGCAAACAAGATATTAGAACTTGTGCACAGTGATGTGTTTGGGCCTGTGTCAGTTCCATCACTGGGAAAGTTTGTGTACTATGTTTCATTCATAAATGACTTCTCAAGAAATACATGGATATATTTCTTGAGGAAGAAATATGAAGTATTTGACAAATTTAAAGAATTTAAGGCTCTGGTGGAAAACCAGACAGAGAAGAAGATAAAGGTGCTGAGGACAGATAATGGTGGGGAGTTCTGCAAGAAGGAATTTGAAGAGTTCTGTAAGAAGTGTGGTATAGCACGATAGAAGACTACTCCATACACACCGCAACAAAATGGAGTTGCAGAAAGAATGAATAGAACACTGATGGAAAAGGCAAGAAGCATGCTCAGTGGTACCGGGTTAGGACAAGAATTCTGGGCAGAGGTAATGGAGACTGCATGTTACTTAGTTAACAGATCACCTTCATCGGTGTTGGAGGATAAGACTCCACATGAGGTATGGACTGGTAAGAAACCCTCTCTTTCACATCTAAGGGTATTTGGATGTGATGCATATGTACATGTTCCAAAGGGGAAAAGGACCAAGTTGGATAATAAATCTGAAAGGTGCATCTTTATTGGGTATAAGGATGGTTTAAAGGGTTACAAGCTTTGGAACCCAGAAACAAGGAAGGTTGTGTACAATCGAGATGTGGTGTTTAGAGAAGTGAAAGATGTTGTTAAACATGAAGTCCTACCAAAGGAACCTGAGAAGATAGAGTTTGAGCTAAAGGAGGATGAATCGGACTCTACAACAGAAGAAGACTCAGAAGATGATGAGCCACAAACTCCAGCTTTAAGAAGATCAGTTCGGGAAAGAAGGCAACCAGAAAGGTATAGTCCATCTGCTTTCTGTTCAGGTTTTGCCTTAACTATAACTGATGATGAACCCAGAACTGTCAGGGAAGCAGTAGATTCAGAGGATGGAAAACTATGGAAGGAGGCCATGGTTGAGGAAATGGCATCCTTGCACAAAAATGATGCATGGGATTTGGTGGAGTTGCCGGCTGGAAGGAAGCCCATTGGGAGAAAATGGGTGTTTAAGAAGAAGATGAATGTAGAAGGCAAGGTGGAGAAATACAAAGCTCGGTTGGTAGCGAAAGGTTATTCACAGGTGCCGGGAATTGATTTTGGTGATATTTTTTCTCCTGTTGCCAAAGTTACTTCTATTAGATTACTTTTATCTGTTGCTGCTGCATTTGATTTTGAGATAGAACAGATGGATGCAGAACACGCTGTTACACGGTAATTTGTCACCGTCCTTACCATTCCCCATCCCGCACAATGGAGGACCCATTCTGTGACCTGTGAACATTGTCATGCCTTGAAATCATCATCAATGCATCCCTCTGAACATGAGCTTTATTTTCCCTTGAGACATCTCCTTGCAAAAGTCATAAAAAACATCCCTTTTAGCATTGGCGCGGGCAAGCAGTTCAGTACTCGCGCCAATGGGGAAATTAATGCAAAGAGGTCGTGCCACCTGGCGCTCTGTCATAGAGCCGTAGTCGCGCCACCCAATTTGGGAGTTGTTTTTTAAATATGGATGGCGGAAGTTGAATTCTAACAAATTCACAAACCATCACCTATCTTGAGTTGGGAGGTTGGCTGCGGGACTTCTATGGAGGGAAGTGGTTTTGCCACCTCCCATGGAACCTTCCTTGTTGATAGGGCCAATCCCATAATAATAGGGATCCCAACTCCTCCTTCCCCATCTATAAAAGCTTGCTCGAATCAATGGCAAGCTAGTCTTGAAGTGCTTAAGCTCTGAATCTCCATAATCCCAAGAGCCTTTGTGTTGTAAAGCACCCTCTCTTTCCCTTAAGGCTGACTCAAGTAAGGAGACCATTGTCACGAGACTCTGGAGAGGTTTTCCCTTTCCTTGGCAAGCTTTGCGAGACGTGGACGACTGGAAACCCGTCCGAAGGAGGCTGCGACGTCAGAACTTGGTTGTAATCTCTCTTCGTTTATTATTTAATAGATGATTATGATTATGGTTCCACTCCGTTTTCCATCATATTAATGCGAGTAACATCCTTTCTGACTGATGTTTAGTTACGTGTGCCGGATTTTATGCTTGTATCTGTTCGTTTCTTCCATGTGCAGGTGTTCATCCGCGGAGATCGTGGAGGGATTGTGATCTGCCGAGGCTGAGGAACGGGGACGCTTCTTCTTCAGATCCTAGTGTTGGAATCCAGGTAGACTTCTATTCCAAGTCTTTCATTCGTAATTAGGAACCTGCGTCATAGCATTGTTTGATTGTTGCTAGACCCATGCTGGGCTAGTAGGGATCGCCTCTGTCCGCAGAGGGGATTTACCTCCTCAACAAATTGGTGACTCCGCTGGGGATCCAGCTTGTTGTTTGATTGTTGTTTAATTTCTAAACTGTAGACGAAGTCTGAAGTACAGCCAGATAGCCTTCGAAACGCTTCTGCCTAGCATTAGCGGAGTAGATCAACGCTACTTCAGTCGATCTCCGGTTTGGTTTGCAGACTGAACGACTTGGAGTCTTTGTCTTGCCTTGCCATTTGTATCTTGTTTTTCCCTGCTTGATGAACCTTCTGGGTTGGATTTTTTTGTGTGTTTTTTCTTCTTGGATTGCTTAGCTTGCATTGGTCTGTTTCTGGAGTGGCTTATTTTTAATTTTTGCTGAGAAACTCGACTGGCGCGGTTTTTAACCCGACAGTCGCGCCACTTGGCGCATGTTGCCTTTGTACAACCCGCGCCACTTGCCTTCTGGCGCCAGTTTCACTCTTACAGTCGCGCCACCCCTGTAAGTTTTTGAGATTTCTCATTTCTGAGCTCTCTGAAGTTGACCAGTGTTTCTCTTCTTGATTTTCCGACTGCCTGAGTGTGTTGGAGTCTTGTTTGGCTGGGAATTCACCTCTGTCCTTTGGTTGTTTGCTTTTATCTACCGATTTCACTTTTCAAGCCCTAGGGCATCTAGTGGCTTAGTGCATCGAGCCCTCCTTAGGAGTTTTGGTGTTTGGATTGTCCTGTCAACTATCTGATTGATTCTCCACATTCTCTAAGTAGTTGTTCATTGTTTCATTGCGATTTTTGGGTGATTGTTCATTTCTTCATTCGAAACTCGTTTGGTCTTGCTTTGGGCCTAGATCACACGGTCCATTGGAAGCGTTTGAGTCTCTTCTTTGCTTTGAGAGACTTCGGTCGATTTGGGAATCTGATTGCTTGTGTTAGTTGAGTGAAATGTGTTTGTCTCGCTCTCTTGAATATCGTTTCTCAAGTTGCTCCATTTGTTTTCAAGTTTGATCAGTGCATATTAGCCATTAAACATTGAAAATAATAAAAAATAAAAAAAATAAAAATCTCTTTGCTTTTGTTAATTAGTGCAAATTGTAATCTTTTCCATATCGCTAGTGATTAGTGTTTTGAATGAAAAGTTGTCAATTGCATTAGTTGCATTATAGAGCTCGTTGTTTGGTTTCCGTTCATTTCGTTTGTATAAAAGCTCTCAACTCTTCTCTAATTAGTTTTCATCGAACGAAATGTTGCATTGTGGCATATAGCTTTGCATTTAGGAGACACTACATACGATAGGGCCTGGAAATTGAAACTCAATTGAAGATCAACTGTAAAATTTATTCAATTAACCTAAGGCAGCATTGGAACTTAACGAAACATATTTAGAAGGTCTAGGCTAGAGACGTGTTCCGGCGTCGTTAAACCTAGCAGCTGTCGTTCGCCTATTGGCTTTAGACACGCTAGTACGGACTTGTGCTCCCCGTACCGTCGCGTATATAAAGGGAGACCCCTATAGGTTTTCAATCCTTTATCCACAGGAAGCCGAGTCTGCCGCCCTATACCCGTGATACACCGAACACAGCATTCGGGGAGACTACCTGCACGTACCGAAAGTCCTTGGTCGATTTCTGTTTCATTATTGAAACCAAGGTGTATATTGCAGTTCACGGATATTTGGTACACCCTTTGTGCCTAGTTTTTCCTGAGCAGTCATTTGGTCTTTTCTGACTCCCTAAACTTGAAAAGACCGTCAAGCGCTTGTCCTTTCACGCTTGTGTCAACTCCGAAAGAGATAGAGTCATCTTTTTATCGTTTCTCGACTCTTAAAATATGAAACGGTAGAATTTCTTACTTTCCAATGTGGTAAAATTAATCACCCACGATTACACGCCCGCTTAGATATTGCTTGTTGACCGTTTGATCGTGTGCCCTTAACTCTTTTTCAGCCCGTGTGTGGTTTTGAGTTTGATGGCAACTTTTTCAGAGTTCACCAACCAAGGAATCCCCTCAGAAGGGAATCCTGGTCATTTTCCTCCTTTTGGAAATGTTGGTGCTCCTTACATGGCGACGTTGTCCCTTCCCGGATTAACGGTTGGGTTGCCTGTTTGGTTGTTCTCAACCTCTGTTGTCCCGAATGTCTCCACTACTGTTCAATCAGTTCCTCCACCTGAACAACCTCATGTTGATTCCAAGGTGGACCTCTCCCCTTCTTCGCCTGTTTCTGCGTCCTCATCTTCTACTTTGCCTGGTGAAAGCCTGGATTCGAGTAACCAGGTGGCTAAAAAGAAGAAGAAGAAGACAAAGAAGAAGAAGTTTGATAAGCGAGAGGCTAAATGTACGGCTACTGTCCATGAGAAATCTCCTCTTGATAAACCTTCCAACCCTCCACGGAAAGTCAAGTTCCCTTTCCTGTTGTGCATGGGAGACCATCTTCTTCGAGACTGCCCTGGCGTTCCCAAGGTGCTCGAAGTATGGTCCAACGGCCGCCCACCGTTGCCTTGGGCTTCCGGGAGTCAATTTGGGGGCACATTTTCAACTGCTGTTGATAAGAACTCTAAGAAGCAGGGTAAGATCACCAATCCCTGTAAGTTGTGTGAAGGGCACCATGCCATTCACCTTTGTCCTTATATGGATGAAGCCAAACGGGTTTTGGACAACCCGACCGGTTCCACACCACGCCTTCCACCTGGTTATAATCGGCTTTCTTCGAGTCCTCCGCCAGCTGATCCTATGATTGGTCAAGAGTCATCCTTGGTCGATCCCACTCCCCCAGAAATTCAAATTCACGAATCCGTCCTTGACCAACCATTGGTCGTAGGATCGGTTGAACTGGCCCCGTCCACGGTGCACCAGGTCTTTTCTGTCGAGAGTGGACCTCACACCCCCCATGTCCTTCTGATCTCTTCAGATTCTTCAGACTTGGAGAAAGATTCTCCTGTCCCTGTACTTCAAGAAGCCCCTCCTCCGCCTCCCATGATGGAGGCCACGGAGGATATTCCTCCCACCTTCGAGATGGAGGTCATGGAGGATGCTTCTTCTACCGTAACATCAGGGGAAGACCTTCGCTTGTCGATGGTAGCCCCTCCGAGTAGTTTGGTCGCTTCCTTTGACTGGAATCGATTTGCAGGATTTCGCCTTCCGTCGTATGTGCCTTTCGAGATCACAGTACAGGCTCTTGGTCTGGTTGTACCCAGCACCATTATAGACGAAGGTGCCTCTGTTAGTATTCTGTCATCAACTACCTGGCAAGCTTTCGGTTCACCGCCGCTTGCGCCTGTTACGCAGAATCTGTTGACATTCAATAGAATAACGAGTCAACCGTTGGGGATCCTTCCAAGGTTACCTGTTACTTTGGGAGGCAAAACCGTCCATATGGACGTGATGGTCGTTCCAGGCCCCTTGGATTTCAATCTGCTTTTGGGGCACGATTACACCTATGCCATGGGAGCGCTCGTCTCCTCCCTCTTTCGTGTGGCCTGTTTTCCACATGAAGGAAGGATCGTGACCATTGATCAGCTGTCATTCTTTGGTCCTAATGTGGCAACTGGTCCGCCATCACCCCCTCCTGGTTTTTATCCACCTGTTGTCTCTACCCCACCGCAGGTCAACTATGTGGCTACTTACCCCGTGCCTGTGCTCAGTGATGATGCCGTTGTGCATAATGTGCTGGGGGCATTGGGTCCTGACTTCCAGGGTGTTTCCCTTCCATCAGGAGTGGAACTCTTGGAAGCACCGCCTTCTGGTTCATTTTGATGTAAGTCGGTTAGAGCACGATTTCCTCCCTGGCTCAAGCTCTTTAAAAAATGAAACCAGGATTTCGGAGCATAGTTCGTTGTCTTGTGTCAAGCTCCTTAAAAAATGAAACAAGATCGCCGGAGCATAGTTCGTTGTCTTGTGTCAAGCTCCTTAAAAAATGAAACAAGATCGCCGGAGCATAGTTCCTCCACTTGTGTCAAGCTCCTAAAAACATGAAACAAGTTGTCTGAGGATAGTTCCTTTAAAATAATGAAACACAAGCTTGTTCAATTCGACTTTTTGGTTTGAACCTTCACTCCATTTTCAATGGACTGAAGCTTGGGGGGCATGCACCTCGAATTGAGACATCATGCTGGGGGGCATGCCCGTCTTCCTCATTTCAAGCATAGTTTGCATATGTGTGTGTTCATGTGTGCTTTTAAGCTTGCGTAAAAATGAAATGTGCGATTAGATACATTGTGTGAATACATTTTGCATTGGGTCGTTTGTTATGTAACTGATACATTAGATTACATCTGTATTAGACATTTGCATGACATATAGAAAACATCATCACATATAAAGAAAGATCCATCCAAAATAGTCATATGTATATATATATATGTGTGTCGGAATGTTTGCACAGTGTGCATCAAAAAACTCAAAAAATATACATAATTGTCTTAATACATCCTGAGACACTGTGTCTCTCAAAAATAGGTGTGGCATAAATCCTAGAGACTAATCCGCATGGTGCTCATGATAGCACGTCACTGCACGCACTAGCCGCCTCAGGATTCGGTGGAGCCGGTTCGGAACTCCCACCGTATGGCGCTGGTATGCCATCGGAACATTTGATAGTCGGGCATAATCTGGGATCCCATGGGCAATCCCCTCGAGGTTCTGGATCAGTGCCTCTCCTTCGGAGCCTTCCCCCTGGATCTCAGGGGTGAGTTGTGTCCTCCGGGAGATAGGAGACATCCTGGCTGGTCTCTCAGGTCCTACATCTGCATGCATATATAATTGTGTCAAGACAAATGTGTATTAACAAAAAAAAACATATAAACATAAAATCAAAAATATGAGGTCTTACCCAGCTCCTCGTCCCAGTCGTCTCCTTCTGGTAGTGGGAGATCTGGGTCCCCGGTAAAGTCAGTTCCCGAATAGGGCCAATCTTCCACGACGATCAGTTGGCGCCGTAGCCACCTAAAAAACTCTGGCCTCCAGGACATCTGTTGGCCACCTCCAGATCTGGGCATCAGTGCTGCCCAGCGAGCCATTCGCGGCTCTCGTGGTATCGGACTCGCCACTGCGGCCCCTTGGCCCTGGAAGATTGGTATGCGTTCCAGAATGAAAGATACCAAAATGGAACCATACCCGAACTGCTTTAGTTTCCCCTCTTTGCACTTTGTGAGCTGCCTTTTCATGTTGATGGTTACTGCTTCTGCCCAGTTGAACAGTAGGGGACCCATGCATTCTGAGGCTAACAGGAGTTGAGTCTTCGTGGCCTCGTGCGGAGCCTGCGACCCAGCAGCCCGCGTAATGGTGTGGAGAACTACTCTCAGTGCTAGATCAGGGATGGTGGAGATGTATACCTTCTTACTTCCTGATCCTGTTTGTGCCCCTCGGCACACCCGCGCCATTACCTGTTCCATCTTTTCCCCGGATGGTCTGCTCCCGGTCAGTACAGGGATTGGACCTCTGCGGGACAATCCGGTAATGAAATAAATGTCAGTGACCTCCAGTTCTAACACCTGGTCTCGTAGCCTGAACACTTGTTCATTTTCATCCCAGATGCTGATTAGATATTGGAGGAGCTCGAGCTGAGCTCGTAAACATGGCGTGAGGAAGAACTTTTTCAATCCACAGTCTCCAAGAGCGTTCATGCAAGCTTGGCTTTGCATGGCCTCTTCATCCTCGTCTCCGTGCTCTCGTTCCTTCCATTCGATTGCCATTTTGAGTGGTTATCTGCATTCATATGGTCAAAAACCCCTGATTAGATCTTTGGTGAGCTTCAAATTTCAAGAAATTTGGTTTAAATACCCGAATTTTAGGCGGAAATTAGGTTCGGCCGCTGGCGCGAGCCCTTTATTAAAATGAGCTCATTGGCGCGGGTCCGTGCCCGATACCCGCGCCAATGGGCCCGGCCCTAAAATTTTAAAAGTGGCCACACAAAGTTGATTTCTAAGGGAAAATCATTAAAAAATGTATGGAAATGAAGAGCAAAGGAGCGCCTCTTACCTGTGACAGACGAGAAGCTGAATGGTTGCCTGGATTGGTCGCAATCACCGTCAGAAGATTCTGTTCCAAAAGGACCACTGTTGCTTTCCACAAGGTAAATAGTAAAAATTAATTTCATTTTTTACCAATTAGACATATTTATAACTTTTTCGACGTTAAATGAGCTTTAAAAGTTATTTTTGTCGAATATTTGCATATGTTATGTCGAAAATGGATTTTACGCTTGCTTGGTATGTGCAGCAGCAGGTTTTTGCGACTTACAAAGATGGACACGAGTTTTATTTTATACTTTTTCGGACTCGGTAAATACACGAAAAAGTCACTCCGGAGTCATCTTTCAGCTCTTTTCTGACTCTCTAAATATGAAAAGATCGCCGAGGCCCTTGTCGTTTCGATCTCGTTAAAATGGATACGAATCGACATCCACCCAGTATAAGTTTAACCCTTTTTCGGGCTGGGATGGATCGATTACGAAAAAGGAATACCCTAGCCTATCGCGACTAGGAGGTTTTCCCGGATATTGTTTTCTACCTTTTCGGATCTGGGGAACTATTTACGAAAAGGGACCTGTGGAGTTTTCTTTTCCGCTGTCTTTTCAAAATCTCTAAACATGAAAAGACGCCGAGTTCTTCCTTTGTCAGACTCGTTAAACCCTGATGACATTGGATTTCGTCGAAATGACGTTCTCCGAGTTTCTCCTTCCTGGGACTCGTTAAATGCACTAGGATGGATTCGCCCGAAGGGCGGACTTATATCACAAGCATATGCTATCCCCTTCAAGCTTGTTATTAAAAATAATTGGGGTACTCGCCAGAAATGGTGGGGGAAAAATGGAACCATCGTCATTGTCGTCGGCAGTATGTCGCTCTTGAACATGGCACTTGTCTGCATCCGTGTCGGGTTGGGGACATCTCATCTCGTTGCTTCACTTTGCCTCCATGGGTTTGGGTAATATTTTTTGACCTCTCATCTGTTCACTGCCTCGTCACCATGACCTCTGATCCGTTGATGTCAAATACTGCCAAATCCACTGTCGTGCCGTTCATATGTTCAAGAGAAGTTGGCCTCTGCAAACATCAACCTTCCTCTGTTACTCATACGATCCTGATTCACAACAAAACATTATGTTTCTCTGTCTCGTGTCGATGATGTGGGAATCATTATGGCCCACCTTCGATCAAGGTCACTTCCTGTCGACATCAACTCATTATCCAGGAAGTTGGTCTAGAGACTCTTTATGGTACCTTGGAGCCTGCATGCCTCAATGGCAGGTTCGTCGCATTCGACGAGAGGTTTTCATCATTGGCCTCCGATCGAGTGATTCTGCGGGTGTTCGACGTCAACTCATTTATTCGCACGCCGTAGATTGTACCTGTAGTACCTTGAGGACCATTGTCATTATTGGTGGTTTCTCTCGCGTCGGTTAACAACTTTCATCATTGGTTGGTAATCCGACGATGTTCTTGCATGTTCGACTTCAGCTCACATATTCACATGCTTGAACTTGTACTTTGTTGGGTCGAGATGGAGCGCAAGACCCTGGATTGTGTCTGTTGTAATCCAGGCTACGATTGTGGATTATTATCATTATGTACATGACTCATTTGATTGGATGGCTGCGACCATACCTGAGTCTATTTATTTGATCTTAGTTGGATGGCTGCGCCCATACCCTGGATCCGGATTATATCATACTCTGTTTCGGATGGCTGCGTCCATACCACTTATACATCATGTACTTGAGATATCAGTTGTATCTTTCTGCGCAGGTTTTCCGACGGCGGGCTTTCAGTGGAACATGTTCTCGTAAAGAATTTCACCCCTCTCCCTCTCGGGCCTCATACTTTAGGGGGCATATGTTACACAGTAATTTGTCACCGTCCTTACCATTCCCCATCCCGCACAATGGAGGACCCATTCTGTGACCTGTGAACATTGTCATGCCTTGAAATCATCATCAATGCATCCCTCTGAACATGAGCTTTATTTGCCTTGAGACATCTCCTTGCAAAAGTCATAAAAAACAGCCCTTTTAGCATTGGCGCGGGCAAGCAGTTCAGTACTCGCGCCAATGGGGAAATTAATGCAAAGAGGTCGCGCCACCTGGCGCTCTGTCATAGAGCCGTAGTCGCGCCACCCAATTTGGGAGTTGTTTTTTAAATATGGATGGCGGAAGTTGAATTCTAACAAATTCACAAACTATCACCTATCTTGAGTTGGGAGGTTGGCTGCGGGAGTTCTATGGAGGGAAGTGGTTTTGCCACCTCCCATGGAACCTTCCTTGTTGATAGGGCCAATCCCATAATAATAGGGATCCCAACTCCTCCTTTCCCATCTATAAAAGCTTGCTCAAATCAATGGCAAGCTAGTCTTGAAGTGCCTAAGCTCTGAATCTCCATATTCCCAAGAGCCTTTGTGTTGTAAAGCACCCTCTCTCTCCCTTAAGGCTGATTCAAGTAAGGAGACCATTGTCACGAGACTCTGGAGAGGTTTTCCCTTTCCTTGGCAAGCTTTGCGAGACGTGGACGACTGGAAACCCGTCCGAAGGAGATCGCGACGTCAGAACTTGGTTGTAATCTTTCTTCGCTGGTTATTTAATAGATGATTATGATTATGGTTCCACTTCGTTTTCCATCATGTTAATGCGAGTAATGTCCTTTCTGACTGACGTTTAGTTACGTGTGCTGGTTTCTATGCTTGTATCTGTTCGTTTCTTCCATGTGCAGGTGTTCATCCGCAGAGATCGTGGAGGGATTGTGATCTGCCGAGGCTGAGGAACGGGGACGCTTCTTCTTCAGATCCTAGCGTTGGAATCCAGGTAGACTTCTATTCCAAGTCTTTCATTCGTAATTAGGAACCTGCGTCATAGCATTGTTTGATTGTTGCTAGACCCCTGCTGGGCTAGTAGGGATCGCCTCTGTCCGCAGAGGGGATTTACCTCCTCAACAACAACTTTTCTTCACGGGGATCTAGAAGAGGAGATCTACATGAAGCAACTAGAAGGCTTTATGGTGAAGGGTAAGAAATAACTGGTATGCAGGTTGAAGAAGTCTCTGTATGGGTTAAAACAGTCACCAAGGATGTGGTATCAGAAATTTGATACCTATATACGGGGACTTGGCTTCACCAGAAGCAAGGAAGATCATTGTGTTTATTTTAAATTAATTTGTGATCGTGTTATATATCTGGTCTTGTATGTGGATGATATGTTGTTGATTGGAAATGACAAAGAAATTATCCAATATTTGAAGACCCAACTGTTCTCCAAATTCGACATGAAGGATATTGGTGCTGCAAAATATATTTTGGGCATGGAAATTAAGAGAGATCAGGCAAAGAGGAAGCTCTGGTTAAACCATAGGAAGTATGTCGAGACTATATTGCAGAGGTTCAATATGCAGGATAGTAAACCGGTGAATGTTCCTATTCCTGTAGGTGTAAAGCTGTCTGCTGAAAAGTGTCCCAAGACACAAGAAGAAGAGGAGTATATGTCTCGTGTTCCATATGCAAGTGCAGTGGGTAGCCTGATGTATGCAATGGTCTGTACTAGACCATACATTGCACATGCAGTGGGAGTATTGAGCAGGTTTATGTCAAACCCAGGGAAGGAGCATTGGACGGTAGTGAAGCGGGTTTTCAGATATTTACGTGGCACTAGTGATTATGGCTTGTGCTACCAGGGAAGACCAGGATTGGAAAGAATGTTGGACATTCGTGGTTTGTTGATGCAGACTGGGCTGGAGATCTGGACCAAAGAAGATCTACAAGTGGGTATGTGTTTAGCCTATTTGGAGGTGCAGTCAGTTGGATGAGTAAAAGACAGTCTGTAGTGGCGCTTTCAACTACAGAGGCAGAATACATAGCAGCCACTCATGCAAGCAAGGAAGCAGTTTGGTTGCGGAGATTGTGTTCAAGTATGGGGTTGGTACAGCAAGCTATAAGGATAGACTGTGATAGCCAAAGTGCAATTTTCTTGGCTAAGAACCCTGCTTACCATTCAAAGACAAAACACATTGATGTTCAATATCACTTTGTTAGAGATATGGTTGAGGCTAAAAGGGTGTTGCTGGTAAAGGTGGACACTTTGAAGAATGTTGCGGATGCATTAACAAAGTCTGTGAGCACTCAGAATTTCTCTTGGTGTAGAGAAACAATGGGTGTTGAAGAATTGGGCCAATGACTAAGCCCTCTTGTGGCCCCCCCGTGGAAAGAAAACAACAAGTGGGAGAATGTTGAGTATGTGTTATATTCTTTCCACGACTAAGCACGCGCGGGGGGTAAGAGAGGTCACGGGGGGGGCGGTGGCCCCGGCTGTCAGTTGTCCGGGCGGCCGCCCGGCCGGGGTTTTGGTTCCTTAATTTCAACTTTGGGTGATACCGTCCCATGGTTTTGGGGTTCGATGGTTTTCGGCCCCTGGTATTTTTGTAGATCCGGTCAAAGGAACTACGGTTATGTTCTAATCCAGGGTTAATGGATTGGGGTTTATGTATGCTCCGGCATGTATATATATGTGTTGTAACACTAAAAGGAATATAATGAAAAATCAAGCTGGTTGTCCCGATTTGGGATCCAGGGGGAAATCTCTGTGTTTATCTGTTTTATGTTTTATGCTCTCGCAATTGTTTATTTTCTGTTATAAGATTCGTGTGTAGATAATTTATGTTTAGGGTTAAAACCTACAACCACAACTTCTGGGAAATTGGTAATGGTTAGAATGCCTTATTCTAGGGGGATGCACAGGAGCATCACCCCAAGTTTTACTTGGAGATATATAGGCCTGTCAAAGAACAACTTGAGGCGCAAAATAAAATCAAATTCAAAGACTACTGGAAACCTACGGGAGAATCTGAACGGAGAGAATGGATAAACATCCAGGAATTTCTTCCCCACAATCTCCATCAATAGAGAAATATTCTAGTTGAGGAACTTAATAACAAGAAAATTCAAAAGGAGGAGGGTTCAGACATCCTGCGCTGGGGAACTAAAGCGGCAAGAAAATTCAACATCAAATAAGCCTACAACTTCCTGCAAAATCCCACCCATATCCAAGCAGATCGCAAATGGCACAATCTTTGGGGCAAGAATCACCAGCCGAAGATCACTCTCTTTCTCTGGCTAGTTCTGCACAAGAAAATCCTTACTTGGGATAATCTTCTCAAGAAAGGCTTCATAGGACCCTCAGTTTGCACTCTATGCCTCTCTGAAGCTGAATCAACCAATCATATCCTCAACATCTACCCCTATGCCTCCAACATCCGGTCCTGGTTCCTTCACGTCTTCAAAGCCTTTGACTGATCTCTTGACTCCATTTATTCCTCTCTAGAAAATTAGTGCCCAGCCTTCTCCAATCAGCCCCTCCTCAACCTTTCCTCGAATCTCCTCATAGGAATTATGTGCTGGGCCCTCTGGAAATAGCGTAATTCCTGAATTTTCAGGGATCTAGCCTCTAAGGAAGAACAGATGATCCAAAAAATTAAGAGCACCCTCCATGAAGCGGCCTCAATTGCCAAGCTCTAGGACCCACCTAACCCTCCCTTTGTTGAACATTGTCGCATTCTCTCCCTTCTCAACTTTCCTCCCCCCCCGCAGCATCGTCACCCCTAATGCTTCAATCTCTCCACTACCTCTATCCATTTGGTAACCTCCTCATCTTTCCTTCACTAAACTCAATTACGATGGTGCATCCAAGAATAACCCAGGAATGGTTGGTTTCGGCGAGGTGTTTCGTAACGATCAGGGCATCATCCTATGGATTTACTATGGCAACTTGGGGCACACTACGAATAACGTAGCAGAGCTCCACGCACTAGTGAATGGCATAGCTATTGCCAAGCAAAACAACTACTGGCGCCTGCTTGTTGAGGGTGACTCCAACGTGGCTATCCAATATTGCAGGAAATTACAGTAGGGGCGTAACGTTGCCAAAGTCTCTGAATGCTGGCGCACTAACAAAATCTTACACAGGATCAAAGATAGCCTTGGGGACGTGAGAGGTGTCTCTTTCAATGCGATCAGAAGGGAAGCGAATAAACTTGCAGATTACCTTGCCAACCAGGGAGTAAAGACCTCGGCAATATTAGTCTCCAAGGACTGGACGAATAACGAAACTCCTATGATTCAAACTGAATGCATGCGCATCAATGAATCGGACTTACAAATAGTGGGGGTCTTGTTAGAACTTCCGGATCCCATCACTCATCATGACTGAGTACCCTGCTCCCCTTCTCATGCTTACATTTGTTGGTGACTTGTCCTTGGGAAGCTCACCCTGGTATGCTCCCATGCATTGCTATTACTCCAAGCTCACCTCCATCAACTCTATCTGCATGCCCAAAAAATGTACGCCCGCTCCTCCTCGCCCCTCGTACGCAACCTTTTATTCCCCTCCCCTCACCTATCACCCTTATTCTCTCCCGCAATTCAGCCCCCCTCGCTTCTTGAGTCGATTTTTCCACTCTCGACCTTGTTTGAATCCCTCCATCTCTTCATGCCATCTGCATACCATGTGTCATGCTCCCATCTCGTTTGTCCACTTGGGCAGGTCGTGCGGCACCGGCTAAACGGCCTCCTTTCATTTTTACCATTTTCCGGACTACGCCTCAACTTATTTTTTTAAGTGTTAGTCTTCACTTTGTTATTATGTTTTATAGCGGAATTATAAAACAACAACCATCATTCAGAAATGCACCACAACAGATTAAAGAAAAGCAATTTTATATATTAAATATGATAAAATTGTCTCGCTGGATTATACAGGTCGAGAGCTTGTTTTTACAAAGAAGTGTGCCGACTCGGCCCGTCGCACCGTTTGGTCGGGTCGTGAGTCACTCGACTCGACCCGACACTGTGTATCGTCCACCCGTCGTTCCTTCCCTGCCGTGCGCCCACCGTTACCCAAAGTACGCGTAGTGCGTTCGGCCGACTCGCCTGTCGCACCTTGCCGACGCTTGGTTACCGCAACGCCCGTGCTACAACGCGCTACCACCGTCGCATTTCAAGTCTTCGCTCAGCTCGTCTTCTCCATTGGCTGCCCGCCTAGCGGGCGCATCCGTCGCTCGATTCGCAAGTCCTTTGCTGCGGTGCGCTTAGATAGCTCGCCGTTGGTTGGTTTTCGCTCTCCAATACGCCCCGTATATATACACGCTCGTCGTTGAAGAGTTGGGTCGCTCGGCCGACCCGAGCCGACTCGCCCGTTATATCGATCGCCCATGAAACGTTGTGTCGTGGGGTGTGG
Source organism: Pinus albicaulis (assembly GCA_034641835.2). Taxonomy (NCBI): domain Eukaryota; kingdom Viridiplantae; phylum Streptophyta; class Pinopsida; order Pinales; family Pinaceae; genus Pinus; species Pinus albicaulis. The sequence goes on from CM076570.1 coordinate 1,401,675,755, forward strand.
GGCACTCGGCCGACCCAAGCCGACCCCCACGTTGGATACTCGTGTGCCCTTCGTTCGTATCAATGCCGGTCGGTCCATTTGTGGTGTCGCGTCGCTTCACACCCATGTCTAGAATTAGTCGCTCATCGCCGCTATAACCGTTTCAACCGCCCTCGTTTAATATGGCCGAGACGCCCGTGTGGGCACGCCCGTCGCCATGGCGCGCGCCCGTTCTACCGAATCGTTCATGAGCGCCCGTGAGGGGCGCCCGACTCACCCGAGTCGTGGGCGTCCAACTCGTGGGCGTTACATACTCCCCCACCTTGAGTCATTGACGTCCTCCGGTTCCCAGCTTGAATCCTCTGGTCGTCCTTCCCACTGAATGAGAAATTCTCTCTGTGCATTGCCCGCAACTCCTGTTGTTCGAAGATCAAGGATCTTCTCCAAAACTAAGTCTGGTTTGTTAGTGATCATCGCTGGTCCTCTCGGTGGTGCTGCTCGTTCTGGATCATCAGCATCAAGTCTGCCTCCCTTTAGTTTTCTTATGTGGAAGACAGGGTGCCCGGCATGCATATGGTCTGGAAGTTCCAACTCATAAGCAACTTCACCGATCCTCTTCTTTATGCGGAAAGGTCCATCATATCGTCTCGTCAAAGATCTAGCAGTCCCCTTAGGTGGCTGAAACTGATCTCCGGTGATCCTCAGATAAAGCTTGTCTCCAACATCGAAGTGTGCATCCGTTCTACCTCTATCTGCATGTTTCTTCATCCTTTCTGCAGCATCGTGCAGATGCATCCATGCTATCTCCAAGTTTTCTTCCCATGCTGTCAAGAACTTCTTGGCATGGGGGCTCTTGCCAAATCCTCTTGGTAACACCGTATGCGGCGCAATAGGCATCTGTCCATTCACCAACTCGAATGGAGCATACCCCATTGCGGAACTCTTCTGCATATTGTAGCTAAACTGAGCAATATCCAGGAGTCTTGGCCAATTCTGCTGATCAGCCGTAACATAATGTCTCAAGTAGTCCTCCAGCAATGCGTTTATCCGTTCGGTCTACCCATCTGTCTACGGATGGTAACTCGAACTTTGCAGCAATTCTGTCCCAACTAACTTGAACAGGGCGTTCCAAAACTTCCCTGTAAAATGTGAATCCCTATCAGATACGATACTCATCAGTATCCCCCAATACTTCACAACGTTCTTGAATAAAAGCTCAGCTGTCATCTCTGCTCCACATGGTAACTTCGTCGGAACGAATGTAGCATACTTTGAAAAACGATCAACAATGACCATGATTCCATTATACCCCTGAACCATTGGTAAGTGAGAAATGAAGTCCATAGAGACACTTTCCCATGGCCTCTCCGGAATCGGCAAAGGCTGCAACAATCCTCCCTGTCTATGATGATCCGATTTGTCTTGTTGACAAATGATGCACATGTGTACATACTCTTATACTTCCTGCCTCATCTTCTCCTAGAAGTACCCCCTCTCCAACAATGCCATAGTCCGATGTTGACCTGGGTGGCCAGCCCAAGTTGAGTCGTGGCACTCCTTCAAAAGGTGCCTCCTAAGTCCCGATGACTTTGGAATGTAAAGTCGGTCACCATAAAGCAAGAAGCCATCCCGCAAGTAAAACTTGCGTGTCTTCCCTTCCTTAACCTGCTTCATGATCAACTTCGCTTGTGTATCTGTCTCCACGCTAGCTCTAAGTCTCTCTTGCATCTCCACAGGCATATTGACCCTGCTTCTCGTCCTATCATCTTGGCCTTCGACTTCCAATGCTGCTAGCTGTGCCTTTCGATTGAGGGCATCTTCCATAGCATTGATCTTCCCCGGTCTGTACTCAAGAGTCATGTCAAACTCAGCCAAGAAGTCCTGCCAATGTGCTTGCTTCGCTGACAGCTTCGGTTGTGATGCAAAGTAACTTGCAGCAACGTTGTCAGTCTTGACAACGAATGGTTTCCCAACCAAGTAATGTCTCCAGACATGCAGACAATGAATGATGGCAGTCATTTCCTTCTCATGAACCGGATATCTGCGCTCTCTATCCTGCAACTTTCGACTTTCATAAGCCACTGGATGTCCATCCTGTAATAGAACCCCTCCGATTGCAAAATCTGAAGCATCAGTGTGAACCTCAAACGGTCTCTCGAAATCAGGTAGCCTCAATATCGGTGCTGTCACCATCCTTCTCTTCAGCTCTTCAAAAGCTTCACGACACTTCTCCATCCAACTCCATCGTTTCCCCTTCTTCAAAAGGTCCGTTAGTGGTTCAGTTATCTTGGAGTACCCCTCTACAAACTTTCGTTGGTAGTTGGTCATTCCCAAGAAGACCCTCATATCATGGACATTCTTCGGTTCAGCCCAATCCTCTATCGCCTTGATTCTACTCGGCTCCATCCGTATATAACCCAGCCCAACAATGTGTCCATTTGGCTTCGAAGACTAATGCCAAATGCTTCTTATGATCCTCCATGTTATCACCGAAAATAACGATATCATCCAAGTACACCACCACAAAGGTGTCAAGGTGTGGACGCAATACATCGTTTATCAAAGTGCAAAACGTGGCTGGAGAGTTGCACAACCTGAATGGCATGACTAGGAATTCAAAGCTTCCATATCTTGTCACTATCGCGGTCTTCTTCTCGTCTCCTTCAGCTATCCACACTTGATAATACCCCTCTCTCAAGTCTAGCTTGGAAAACACTCGGGCTTTCGCAAGCTTATCAAAACAATCTGCTGCTAACGGTAAAGGATATCTCTTCCTTATCGTTTGCTTATTCAAGGCACGATAATCACAGCACATCCGTAGTTCATTCGTATCCTTCTTTCGTTGGAACAATACTGGAGCACCATACGGGGACCTTGAAGGTCGAATGAAACCTGCTTTGGGTAATTCCTTCAGATGCTTCTTCAATTCTTCCAATTCCGGCCCTGACAGTCGATAGGGAGCTTTGGCTGGAGGTTCCTTCCCCGGCTCTAGCTCAATGGCATGGTCCACTGCACGCCTTGGTGGTAGTACTTTTGGAAGCTCATCAGGCATAAGATCTGCATATCGCTCTAGTGCATCGGAAATCTCGGCAGGAATAGGCGTCCCCACTCCATCATCCTCAACTCCTCGGATGACCGTCGCAAATGTCTCGATCCCTGGGTCCTTCATAGCTTTACTCATACTTGGTGCAGAAATGTACTGCACACTCACTTCCCTACGCTGCGCATGAGTAGGTATAGTCCACCATCGTGAGTCCTTCCATATAAATATCTCACTGCTTGAAGGTGAAACAACCACACGGTTGCCCTTCAAAAAGTCCTGCCCCAATATCATGTCAAAGTCGCTCATCTCCATCACGGTGAAGTCCAGACAACCTTGCCAATCACCAATACGAACCGGTACTTCGTTTGCCAATCCCGACACTTTCGTTCTGGAGTTCACTACCTTTACTTCCGCATCATTGGGAAGTAGTTGCAGCCCAACTACCTTCACTACTTCTGTCGACATGAAGTTGTGTGTGGCACTGGTGTCCACTAGTGCTTGCACATTCTTGCCTAGAAGCTCTAGGTCAAGAAAACCCAGACTATGCAACCAAGCTTCATGAGAAATACCTGACTGCATACATACCTATTTATGGTAGCATTTCTTGTCGCCTCTGATACCATGTGTGACGCCCCCATCTCGTTTTTCCACTTGGGTAGGTCGTGCGGCACCGGCTAAATGGCCTCCTTTCGTTTTTACCATTTTCCGGACTACGCCTCAACTTATTTTTTTAAGTGTTAGTCTTCACTTTGTTATTATGTTTTATAGCAGAATTATAAAACAATAGCCATCATTAAGAAATGCACCACAACAGATTAAAGAAACGCAATTATATATATTAAATATGATAAAATTGTCTCGCTGGATTATACAGGTCGAGAGCCTGTTTTTACAAAGAAGTGTGCCGACTCGGTCCGTCGCACCGTTTGGTCAGGTCGTGAGTCACCCCCCTCGACCTGATGCCGTGTATCGTCTGCCCATCGTTCCTTCCGTACCGCGCGCCCACCGTTACCCAAAGTACACGTAGTGCGTTCGGCCGACTCGCCCGTCGCACCTTGCCGACGCTTGGTTACCGCAGCGCCCGTGCTACAACGCGCTACCACCGTCGCGTTTCAAGTCTTCGCTCGGCTCGTCTTCTCCGTTGGCTGCCCACCTGGCGGGCGCATCCATCGCTCGATCCGCAAGTCCTTTGCTGCGGTGCGCTTAGATATCTCGCCGTTGGTTGGTTTTTGCTCTCCAATATGCCCCGTATATATACACACTCGTCGTTGAAGAGTTGGGTCGCTCGGCCGACCCGAGCCGACTCGCCCGTTATATCGGTCGCCCACGAAACGTTGTGTCGTGGGGTGTGGGGCGCTCGGCCGACCCGAGCCGACCCCCACGTTGGCTACTCGTGCGCCCTTCGTTCGTATCAATGCCCGTCGGTCCGTTTGTGGTGTCGCATCGCTTCGCGCCCGTGTCTAGAATTGGTCGCTCGTCGCCGCTATAACTGTTTCAAACGCCCTTGTTTAATACGGCTGAGACGCCCGTGTGGGTGTGCCCGTCGCCATGGCGTGCGCCCGTTCTACCGAATCGTTCATGAGCACCCGTGAGGGGCGCTCGAATCACCCGAGTCGTGGGCATCCAACTCGTGGGCGTTACACCATGGTTCCCCGTCACCGCAATCCACCTCCCTAGAACCGCCACACCCACAGTTTCTATTGGGATAATTCCTCCCGTCCCCCAGTCACTAGAGCGAAGACTTTGGCCCTCAACGCGGCTCTAGCCTTTGTTGAAAACACCCTTGGTTTGATGCAGGAAAGGATGGCCAGGCTGGATGTCGATGCTACAGCTCGTCGCAAGGCCACTACCACTGAAGCAGTTGATAGAGCTCTCGATTGGATCCCAGACCCTACCTTAACCAGGGGCCGAGAGAATCTCTACACCTAGGCCATCGATCTGCATTGGCATACCAAAACCTTGCTTTCTTTGGTGCTCAAAGACCAGCACAATGTCACCAGGCACCTGGAGAAGAAAATGGAAATGCTCTCTGATAAATTTGAAGATTATGTCAAAGCTGTCCACCACCTTCGATTTTTCGACAGATCGTCCCCGCATTGTGGATTGTTGAAGCGAAGCTCGGCCCAACACCATCACCCAAGCCCTTGAGTCAAGGAGGAGGTTCCTGCAATGCGAAATTCTCAGGATGTGGGCCCGTCGGAGCGCCATTGCTTCAACCTTGAGGAGGGAACCCCAGACAAATCGATCAGTGTGGAGGATTACCTTAATGAAGAGGAAGAGATGCAGCCCCCCTAGGGCCCATAATTCACAGGTCCTCTTTTGGTTGTTTCCTGCTTCTTTTTTATGACTTTCACTCAGTTTGCGAGAACCCTGGTTCTTTTTTCGAGTTTCAAAATTCTCGGGCGTTTGTTTATTATGACTATCACTCAGGATGCGAGAACTATTGTTTCTTTTTTTACTGGTTTCAGAATTTTCCCCACTCAGTTCTTTGTCCCCTGTTTCCCCTTCCCTGAGTGTGGGATTGAGCTGAACTCTGATCTGCAGCCAAGAGGATTTTTTGTATAGTATTTCTTTCTCTATTTAATGTGAATAGTTCCACCAAATTTACAAAAAAAAAAAAAACAACTCTAGATTTGAAAATAATAAAATTGAGAATTGTAACTTTCCTCATGCTAATGTCAAACTTAATCTTCCCCTTTATCTCCACACCATCCAAAGAAACTCTCTAATGGGGTCCAAGAAAGATAAAATCCATAAATCTATAACATTACCTCCAAGAAAAAATGAAAAACATAATTCTCTAGTATAACAGTGCTTCCAAGAAAAATGTAAAAGAAAATGCTACCAATTTAATCTTCCACTTTATCTCCAAAACCTGCAAAGAAACTCTCTAATACGCTCCTAGAAAGATAAAATTCCTAATGGTATAACATTACCTCCCAAAAAAATTATGAAAAACACAATTCTCTAGTATAATAGTACTTTCAAGGAATATGTAAAAGATAATGCTATGAAATATAGATAATATAAGATAACAAAATTTTATTGCAATGATATAACAATACAAAATAGACAAGACTTCCACTGAAAATGTAAGAGATAATGCTATAAAATATAGATAATATAACAGTACAAATTGTAGATAACAAATTTTTGTTGAAATGACATATTGCAATATATATATATAAAATAATATAACAATACATACTATAGACAAGAGATTTAAATTACAATGATGGCATGCATCTTAACATCATATAAAACCTCATTTATATAGATCATGAGGGTAACCATATGGCTAGTGAAATAACTGACAAAAAGCACAAGCACCGAGCACCCTCTAAACCTATAACCCACTAAGTGTTGATACATTTAGTTAACTAGCTGAAGCATATAAACTAAATCAAGTACTACCAGATTAACTGTTACTAACTGACTAGAAAAATACTAGATTGCCATTTCCATCTGAAAAAAAAAATTAAATGGTCATTTACTAACCGATGTAATTGAGTTTGGAACAAATGCTATTGGTTTCAAAAATGGCGCACAGCGAGACTCCCCTCCCACAGAGCAATGGCTTGTGGAAAGGCTGGGAAGCCGATCCCATCTATTTACCACTTCTGTTCATCGACGCCTGTAGATTGATGGTACGAAACACACGCAGTCTCCGACTCCAGTGCAGCAATTCCAGTGATATTCCTTTTTAACAGATTTATTCATCCATTCATTGCAGACGACAGAAGGCATCCGTGCAATCTCCACCCATTTCCACGACGGTGAGTGTGAGGGACGGCTCTGGCACTCCTCAGTGATAAACTCCCATATAATAATCACCAACTCCCTATCGACCACCCCTTGCTCAACCTGAACTGTCATCCATTTGGCAGCGACTAACAGTACACGGGACCCACAGGCGATAATACGTGGCGAACACGGCACACAGAGATCTCTGTCCCGGTTCCAATTGCGCACCATTTCAGGGAGTGGTGCAAAAACCATGGGAATGGGTTTGGGCACTATGGCTGAAGAACCGTCTCCCTCGTATGGGATGGTGAAAAACCCGATGCCGCTCGTTTTCTCCGCTACCGTATGACAATTCATGTAGAATGATCCGTGGAAAGAAACAAGCTCGTTCTCCGTTATGAAATGCTCCGGAATGTATCCCGCGATATGCCATTTCTTTTGGAAAGGCTCGTAAATTTGCACCATCTGTCTTTCGAAAACTCCATTCACATGTGACCGGTTGGCCCCAACAGCGATAACATTGTATGTAGCGTCAGATTTGTGAATCTGATCAACAACGATGCAGTCACAGCAGGGGAGTTGATGTGGAGCCGGAATATCGACGAACGCTTTTGTATAAGGATTGCAGACCCTGCTTTCGAAGGAATCACTTCGGACGACCAAAACGAGTCCTGGAACAGACTGGTTGCAATAAATACCCATAAAGATGTCACGGGCTTTTGGCATCCAGTCTTCCATGAAAGAAAGGTTGAAGCAGCAATTTATCCATGTCCGGGTATAGAAACAGAAAGCCATCCATGGCATTTTGGGCATCTTGTTGCACAAAACCAGCCGTGGATGCTTCCTGTTGAGAGGTGCGTCAGCCCACTTTGTTAGGAAGTAGTTTGAGGAGAGCAAGTCGTTCCATTGCTTGGAGATCAAGCGAAAACGATACACAAATTCCAGGGGCAGCCGAGCTAATACCTCTGTTTGTAAATCAACCAATTCGTTCCAGGCCTTCTGCATTTCCATATTTACAACAGAGAAGAGATTTGATTTGTCTGGTCTCTTGGTATATCCCAAAATTAATGAGAAGAATTGAAAACTAAAAAAGAGTGGAATAAAATTATATTGGAAACATTGGCAATAAATGACTATAGTGTAACTCCACCAAACTGGACTAAGTGAAATTGAACTCCGACACTTAGATGGACACCTAGCAAGTGGTTGGAATTAAATTATCCAACAGTTAAAATGGACCTTTAAAGATTTTTATTTCCCCTTATAAATAGGTATCTTTGACTTCTGACATGAATACCTTGGGTCAATACTACCGGTTATTGACCATGAATACCCATGAGTACCTTATTCACCCATTGTATGCATGTGGAATATAGCCTATTTAAAGGAGAAAATAAAACGACCCTAGAACCATCTCAATTATTGAGAGATCCAAAGCTAAGATGGGTTTACATTACATTAAAATGGATCCAAAGTTAAAATGTGTACCAATTTGGTACCGCGTCCCACAAACAAGAGAGTCTCATAGATTAATTTGATTAAAATTAGATGATGATGACCATGAATAGGTTAAACTCCACATGAATACTATGTATTCTCATAAATATGGATCACAAACCTTGTCCTAGAAACAAGGGGGTCTCATATACCAATTTCGTTAAATTTATATGATGATGGGGATGAATAGGCTATACTCGACATGAATACTATGTATTGTCATAAATATGGATCCCAAAAACTAGATTTAACTTGACCAAGTAAAGTTTACTTTAACTACTCAACAAAAATTAATAAAAAAAATTATAACATCTAATTTTTATTTTGATACAAGTTATTTTTATTTTATTTTGACCCAAGCTAAAATGTTTACATTACATTAAATTAATATTTTTATTTATTTTTAACTTTATTTTTATGTATCTTGACCAAGTAAAAATGTTGGAGAGAGTACCCAATTAATGTTTTTATTTATTTTGATTTTGATTTTGATTTTTATGTAATTTGACTTAGTCAAAGTGGATCTAGAGTTAACGTGTATACATTTTGATTACTTTTTTTTAAAATTTTAATGGAGTTAAAATGTATACATTACATGAATTTTTTTATTTTTATTTTGACAGAAGTTAAAATATTTACGTTACATAAGATTAATATTTTTTTTTTAAACTTTATTTTAATGTATTTTGACCAAGTCAAAATGTTAGAAAGAGTACCCAATTAATCTTTTTATTTTTATGTAATTTGACTTAGTCAAATTACATCTAGAGTTATGGTGGATCTAATTTGGTTACCTTTTATTTTATTTTAATTGAATTAAAATGTCTACATTATATGAATCATTTTATTTATTTTAATTTTGGTTTTGATGTACTTTTACTTAATTAAAATCTTAAATATTACATTACAACATCATCCTACGATACTAGGCTAAAAGACCCTTATCAACAATAATTTTTTTTTCACTATTGAATTGGAAACCCAAATGAAAAATAAGCTTGAATTACAATTTCATAAATATGATATAATTATATATAATTTTCTTAATATTCTATTCAACATCTAATATCTCTTTAATTCTCGATAACCCTTTATATTCCTTACCATAACACTAGCCAATTGGATGTCCATCTCCCCCTAACTATTCATGTTCAAAACCTAAATGTCCACAATCAATCCAACCTATTAGGTTTCCAACATGTTCAATAACCACACAGCTAATTTACAGTATTATGAAATATGTTTAAAAAATTACGTGGTAATTTAATGAAATAATGTTAATGTTATTTAACAAGAGAAAATGTCCTTGGGGTCTGCAAACATTGCAAGCTAAGATAGTAAAATTTATTCCCATTACTTGTGAATGATAACATTGTAAATGAGTTAAATCTTAACCATGTGAATAATGCCAACATCCAAATGAAATGTTTAGGGTGTAAGCAATAGAAAATAACAACATAATGAACACAGGGAATGGATGAGTCAACTTTAACACATTGAACCTAGTGAGTGGAGAAGGCACAAATACGTTCAAAGGTGTTGGATAAGTTACGAAAAATCTAGATAAATGCAAAAGGAAAAAAACAAGTCATAAATGGTGTATACATTTTTTGTTTGATAGTTCACTAGAGTTCCATAGTTAATGGAAAATTAGCATGATTTAATGTCAATTTGGTTTTTCATTGAAAAATTTCAATCATAGACTAGATTTATGTTTCCAAGAGGACCAATTTTGACCATTGAAACACTCAATTTGGACAAGGGAAAGAGTATTTTTGAATTGAAGTCCACATATGCACAAAAATATAGGTTGGCCCAAACAGAATTTGGACACCCACAGATGGCTATAAATGCATGACAAGTGACCCTAATTTAGACACCATCATCATGATCATTCTCCTTTCTTCGGATTTGGGCACATAGGTTTAAGGCTACGTCACAAAGATTAGTGGGTACATGATATGTATTACAAAGTTTAAGGTTATTGGGAAATGTGCAAGCTAAATTTTATGTCTTTTATGCAATGGATCAATTTGAAAAAGTACATAAATTAATGGTATTTAAACTCAGTTTGTATCATAAAATCAGGTACAAATATACCATACACAACAACATAAGACATCAAAATGATAAAGGAGTTCACCCCTCCTGGGCTACATCTCCTGGTCGAGCTTCTAATGTTGGGCGTCTTTCATTAAATGCTCAAATATGTCATTAAATAGATTTACAATCCTCATAATGAAAAATTAATGTCTCTAATGGCTCCATAAGACCCAAAAACACCAGTTTAGGCTCTCGTTGGGCTCAAATTGAAAAAAAAACTCACATAGATATACTTCACAAAAGTTTTGTTGCTAACTTCTCTAAAAACTGGCCATTTCGTCTAACCATCCTACATTTTCTGCCATTCTGGAGACCCCTGAGCACAAAAACCCGCATGGCACTGGTGGAATTCGCGTCAATTTGGGTGCAATTTTTTGGATGGTCCAATAAAGCCTAAAAGTTGAATTCTCCACCCCCATGCTTGGTCATGTGTGTGAATGTGGCAGAGGACCAGGCTAATTACGCCCTCGCCACTTGGGACCTTCTTCCACTAGTCATGGATATATAAAATCTTATAAGTCTGGGGGTTGGGCTAACTGCTCGCCCCTATAGGGCTATCACTTATCCATCACGCCGACAGTTTCGCACCTCCCATGAGACCTAGGGAATATCCTTATATTTCCATGCGCGTTCCTTAACTCCTTTTGACTCTGGTCTCATTCCTGTGTCCTCCAATAAAACCTGGGGCTAGGGCTTCCACCCAACCCCTCTGCATTGCCACACCAAAACCCTCAGCCATGGTTCTTTGAAACTTTTTCTGACCATGGGTTGGTGTTAAGCCTCGGGCCCTTAGTTCTCGCCTCCCGTTGGTAACGTTGGGTGCCTGATGACTAGGGATATGGGCTTAGCCCTGACCCCCCCCCCCCCCCCCCCCAAACATGATTTGGGTAAATTTTAAACAGGAGTGTTTCCCCATGTTTTATAAACAAAATAACAGTAACAACAATAGAGCATTGTGATGTATACCTTGAGGTTAGAGTTTTGATCTGCCTGAGTCTTTTTCTGAGCTTACCGAAATTTTAAACTTCCACATGGGTTCCACATGGTACCCCATGATTGTACCACATGGCACTATTCCATTGGATAAATTCATAAACCCATTGAAAAATTAAAATTCTCCCACGTTCCTAAACCACAGGAGGTAGCTTGTCAGCCTTTGATTGGTTTGCGGGTACCTAATCAACTTGCTAAATCATTGTGCAGACTGGCCAGTCAGTAGTCATGTCCTTCAACCTTCATATGTCTTTTAAAACTTCACGAAAAATGATTAGAATGTGATATTTGGAGCATACAATGTCATTTTTAGCGATTAAAATTGCGTTGGATTTAGGACTGTAAGATCTACATTTTGGCACCAATTTCGAGCACTATTGAACACTTTCATTTTTTAGCACTACATTGATCCCCTAGATCATCATCCCCAATGGAAGCCTTTGGACCTCCAAAAGGTCATTTTCAGTCAAAAAATAGATGAAGGTAAAATTAACTCACCCTTCCAATCTCAATCCATTTGACCTTGCTTGGATTAGTACCTTTGAGCCCCATACAAAGGTACTCCATGTTCCCTCACCTTGAAGTTCCTGTTTTCCTATGAAGGATGGTATATTGTTGTTAGTCTTCAACATCTTTAGGAGAGAAATCTGAAAATTGTAGGAATCTAAAAAGTATCTCCTTGAAGTCTTTCCTTACTAATTTAAAGCCAAAATCCATCTCCCTCTTGAAAACTTTGATCAACACAATGATTATCATGTATTTTCTTGTACTCGGCTTGACTCTTTTCTAACTTTTCTTAAACCATTTGATGCACCAATTGAACTTGTTCAATGAATCACTTGGCCTTATCTATGTCACTATGTACATCAATAGAAACACCTTTCCTAAAGGCAAAATCTAAAGGATATTTTGGAAAGTATCCCAAGAATGCTTCAAATGGAGATGCTTGAGACGATGAATGCTTGGCCCAGTTGTAAGCATGTCGGATGTAATGCAAATGTTCATCCCAAATTTTAGGATATTTTTTGCAATAACCACGAAGGATATGTACTACTGTTATGCTCACCACTTATGTTTGGTCACCAGTTTCTAGATGGAATGTTATGCTCTTCTTCAAGTTGGTGTCCTCGAGTCCCCGTAAAGCTGACCAAAATTTCTCGACAAATCGAGAATCTCGATAAGGAATAATGGATGTGGGAAACCCAAAATGCACCCATACATTTTTAATAACATCTATGCATTCTAATCAACTGCAACCTACTTCTTGCAAGGCATCAAAATGCACATTTTGTCGAAACGACCCACAAGAACATAAAGATAATCATGACCTTTCCTAGACATGGGTAGACCTCCCACAAAATCCATAGAAACACTTTCCAAAGTATGGTAAGGAACACAAAGTGTGTTTGGAATCACGATTGTCATTAGACCAAAACCTGAAGGTGTTATTCAACGATTGCATCGCCAGAGATAAGGATCCACAAGAGGTGGTTAGTCCATGTCACAAAACACACTGGGAGTGTTGGTTTATCTAATGTCCAACAATCTCCGCACCAACGCTAGCCAGGTGTGTATCGAACTGGTGGTGTATGCTTCGATGAAACTTGTTGGGAAGCACGATTTCCATTAGACCAAAACCCGTAGGTGTTAGTGAACAATCGCATCACTAGAGATAAGGATCCATGAGAGGTGATTAGTCCATGTTGCAAAACAAACAGGGAGCGTTGGCTTATCTAATGTCCAACAAAGTGGAGTGTACAATCCCAAATTTCTATTTCTAAGCTTACTAATAGCACCCATAGAACATGATCCTCTTACATATCGTGACACGGTTTCATTCGTATGAGGCCAATAAAGATACCTCTGTAATTGTGCCACTATCTTTCCTACACCAAAATGACTAGAAATAAGAGAAGTATGCACTTCCCTTATGATGTTGACTCTTTTTGCATGTGGAAGTCATATTTTTCCAAGATGATACAACAATTTATGATGAACATGATAATTTAATTCCTCTAGTTGGTTTCCTTAGAAGAAAGTTTCATATACATCCTTAAAACCTTTATATAAATCATATTGTTCGGCATAACTCTCATGCATGATAGAATTATGCTGAAGAATAACAGATGCACTAACAATTGGTCTAGATAACAAATCAACAACATTTTTATAGATACCTTTCTTATACCTTATTACCAAGTGGAATTGTTGTAATAAACCCATCATATTTTAAATGCCTCGCTTGTTGTAGCTTGGTTTGTGATTGCAAATATTACAAAGGTTGATGGTGAGTGTGAATGATATTTTCCTTACCCATCAAATAATGTTTCCATTTCTTCACACTTTCAACAAAAGCTTAAAATTATTTGTGAAATGTGAGGATAGTTAATCATTGCACTCGTAAAGGTTTCAAAATGATAACTAATAGGCTTACTGTGTTGCATCAAAACTGCTCCCATGGTATAGTCAGTTCTATCAGTTTGTATCTCAAATCGTTGTTGAGGATTTGGAAGTGAAAGAATTGGTTTTTTAATGATTCTCTCTTTCAATACATCGAATGCTTTATGTTGCTTGCCTCTCCACTGAAAAAAAAAAATCTAGGCTTGTCAAAGTACGTAATGGAGCTGCAACGGATGTGAAGTTATAAATTAATTTTATCCAATATTGGGCTGCCTCCAAGAATCTTCTAACATTTGTTACACTATTGGGCTTAGTCTAATTCAAAATTACTTCGACCTTTGAGGGATCAATTCTCAATTCAGCCCCTCCAATAATATGGCCCAAATACTAAAGATTTTTTCGCAATTTTTCATTTGGACATCTTCAAAAACAACTTTTCTTTCTTTAAGACATTGAGAACTTGCCTAACATGATTGAAATGGTCTTCATGAGTCTTGCTCAAAATAAATATATCATCTAAGTACACTATCACAAAATCATCAAGAAATTGTCTTAAAACATCATTCATAACTCTCATGAATGTTGGAGGATCATTACAAAGACCAAATGGCATAAAAAAACATTCAAACAAACCTTCCTTTGTTTTGAAAGTTGTATTTCGAATGTCCCCTTCAACAATCTTAATTTGATGATAACCACTTCTCAAGTCCAACTTAGTGAAATAAACCACATCTTTCAATTGCTCAAGAAAATCATCAATTTGAGGAAGAGGATAACAATTCTTTACTGTGATTTTTTTCAAGGCTCTAAAGTCCACACACATGTGACATGTACCATCCTTATTTGGTACCAAAGAAATAGGATATCCAAATAGAGATGTGCTTGGTCTGATGACCCTTTTATCAAGAAACCCTTGGATTTGTTTCTTAATTTCTTCATTCTCCATAATTGACATCCTATACATGCCAATCTTTGGAAGAGGAGCATCCTGCTCCAATTGGATATCATGTTGGAGTCCTCTTTAAGGAGAAAATCCTTCAGGTTTCTGAAACATCATATCATATGTGTTAGTAACCTAAATCAAATCAGATTTAAGTTTTGCATCACTTCCTTGGAAGGCCTCATTTTCAACATCATCTTTGGGTTTGATCATCAACAATAAAAAATTATTACTAGCATTAACAAATGTCTTCTTTTGTCTAGCATTCACAAGAGAAAAATTCAATTTCATACAATGTGCTCTAACAATATACTCAAACCCATATTTAAACAAATGATAATCGTACTCATGGCGATGAAAGATGGTTTTCCTATCATATAGATATGGGCTTCCCAAAACAATACCACATATGTCAAGTGGAATAACATCAAGCTCTACCTTATAAATAAAATTTGTAGTCATGGAAAATTTCAATTTGCATTTTCTTGTCACTTGCAAATTTTCATTTTCACATATCCAACCCAAAGGATAAGGTTTAGGATGAGGAATTATTTAAAAACATAATTATCTTACAATGGCTTCTAAAATATGGTTTCGTCGAGATACACTATTAAACAAATTATTTAATTTTTTTATGTTTTGAGATGACTCTAATATGGAAAATCTTTAGTCTTTTTTTATCATGTTTAGTTTTATTAAGGTTACTAGAAGAACTAGTACTTGCAATAGAATCCTCACATTTTAATTTTATGGATGTGATCTTTGTTTTATCTCTAGAATCGGATCCTAAATCATGTTGTGTAGTTGTAGCGTTATTTTATTTCCCTTTGTTGTTAAAATTTTTGGGCCTCATCTCAGGATGAGGTTTCAAAAAATGGTCTTCATCATGGAATTCTTTTGACAAATGTGGAGCCGGAATATCAACGAACGATTCTGTGTCAGGATTGCAGACCCTGCTTTCGAAGGAATCACTCCGGACGACCAAAATCAGTCCTGGAACAGAATGGTTGCAATAAATACCAATAAATATGTCACGGGCTTTTGGCATCCAGTCTTCCATGAAAGAAAGGTTGAAGCAGCAATTTATCCATGTCCGTGTATAGAAACAGAAAACCATCCGTGGCATTTTGGGCATCTTGTTGCACAAAACCAGCCGTGGCTGCTTCCTATTGAGGGTGCGTCAGCCCACATTGTTAGGAAGTAATTTTAGGAGAGCAAGTCGTTCATTGCTTGGAGATCAAGTCAAAACGATACAAAAATTCCAGGGGCAGCCGAGCTAATACCTCTGTTTGTAAATCAACCGATTCGTTCGAGGCCTTTTGCTGCATTTCCATATTTACAACAGAGAAGAGATTTGATTTTTTTGGTCTCTTGGTAGATCCAGAGTTAATAGTAAGAATTGAAAATAGAAAAGAAGTGGAGCAGATGATTGCAATTCCTCACTTGTTGTAGCTTGTTGTAACTTGGTTTGTGATTGCAAATATTACAAAGGTTGATAGTCAGTGTGAATGATAGTTTCCTTACTCATCAAATAATGTTTCCATTTTTTCACACTTTACACCAAAGCATAAAATTATTTGTCAAATGTGACGATAGTTAATCATTGCACTCGTAAAGGTTTCAAAATGATAACTGATAGATTTACTATGTTGCATCAAAACTGCTCCCATGGTATAGTCACTTCTATCAATTTGTATCTCAAATTGCTGCTGAAGATTTAGAAGTGAAAGAATTGGTTTTGTATTGATTCTCTCTTTCAATGCATTGAATGCTTTAGGTTTCTTGCCTCTCCACTGAAAAAATTGTTTCACGCTTGTCAAAGTATGTAATGCAGCTGCAAACGATGAGAAGTCATAAATGAACTTAGTCAATATTGGGATCCTCCCAAGAATATTCCAACATCTGTTACATTATTGGGTTTATTCTGATTCAAAATGACTTCGACCTTCCAGGGATCAATTCTAAATTCATCCCCTCCAATAATATGACCCAAATATACTAAAGAGTTTTTCCCATATTCACATTTAGACATCTTCGAAAACAATTTTTCTTTCTTTAAGACATCTAGAACTTTCCTAACATGATTGAAATGGTCTTCATGAGTCTTGTTGAAAATCAATATATGATCTAAGTACACTATCACAAAATCATGAATAAATTCTCTTAAAACACCATTCATAACTCTCATGAAAGTTGGAGGATCATTATAAAGACCAAATGGCATAAAAAACCATTCAAAGAAACCTTCCTTTGCTTTGAAAGTTGTCTTCCAAATGTCCCCTTCAACAATATTAATCTGATGATAATCACTTATGAAGTCCAACTTAGTGAATAAACCACATCTTTCAATTGATCAAGCAAATCATCAATTTGAAGAAGAGGACAACGGTTCTTTACTGTAATTTTTTTCGAGGCTCTAAATTCCACACACATGTGCCAAGTACCATCCTTATTAGGTACCAAAGCAATAGGATATCCAAATGGAGATGTGCTTGGTCTGATGACCCTTTTATCAAGCAACTCTTGGATTTTTTTCTCAATTTATTCATTCTCCATACCTGACATCCTATACATGCAAACCTTTGGAAGAGGAGCATCCTGCTGCAATTGGATTTCATGTTGGATTCCTCTTTTAGGAGGAAATACTTCAGGTTCCTGAAACGTCATATCATATGTGTTAACAACCTATATCAAATCAGATTTAAGTTTTACATCAATTCCTTGGAAGGCCTCATTTTCAACATCATCTATGGGTTTGATCATCAAGAGTACATAATTATTACTAGCATTAACAAGCCTATTATTCTGTCTAGCATTCACAAGAGACAAATTCAATTTCTTGCGATGCGCTCTAACAATATACTCAAACCCATCTTTAAACAAATGATACTCGTACTCATGGCAATGAAAGGTGGTGTTCCTATCAATAGATATGGGCTTCCCAAAACAATACCACATATTTCAAGTGGAATAACATCAAGCTCTACCTCATAAATAAAATTTGTAGTCATGGAAAATTTCAGTTTGCATTTTCTTGTCACTTCTAATTTTTCATTTTCACATATCCAACCCAAAGGATAAGGTTTAGGATGACGAGTGATTTCCAAACACAATTTCTTTACAATGGCTTCTAAAATACAGTTGCCTTGGGATCCACTATTGAACAAAGTATCTAATTTTTTATGTTTTGAGATGACTCTAATATGGTCATGATTTGATATTAACTAGATCTATAATTAATTCCATAATGTGTTGTTTAACTGTTACAAGATTTAATAAAAATTCTATAAAATATTTTTTGTTATATAATATTTTTGTTATTTTTAATTTAAAATTACTTTTACTATTAAGGTCCTTTAAAACTCTTCCAAGTTAGACAAAGTAATGAAAGTCAAAATTTCATTGTCTTCTAATGAAAATGGTATCCATTTGTGAAATTTCTAGTTTCCTAACCATAATAATTAAATACAAACAATACTTTAAAATAATGTTTGCCTAAAATTACAAGTATAGTCAAGTGATTAACAATGGGCAGAGTAGTGTACACTTTCCATTGAGTTTTATTTTCATGTTGTAGTACACTTTGTGTGCTCTTTTCCTTTTACAGAATGTTGGAGCGATTATATGAATAGTATATTGCCACAAATTAAATTATCAACAAGGAAATGGTAATGAATAAAGTTGATGCAATATATGTGGTGATATATTTTACCTAAGAGTACAAGTATAGTCAAGTGATCAACAATGTGCAAAGTAGTGTACACTTTCCATTGAGTTTTACTTTCATGTTGTAGTACACTTTATATGCTCTTTTCCTTTTACGGAATGTTGGAGCGATTATATGAATAATATATTGCCACAAATTAAATTAAATTATCAACAAGGAAATCATAATGAATAGAGTTGATGCAATATATGTGGTGATAATAGATAATTTCCAATGTGTAATGAGTATAGCCTAAATAAGAAGCACTCAAAACCACAACTTCCTCACACAGTTTAAAGTCAACTAGTTTCAATCATTAAACTAAAATAGACTCACTCCACTCAAATATCAAGTAAAACAATCATTCCTAATTTAACTAGGTCTTAAGAAAGCTATGCATTCTTATATATATAATTTTAAGTATAATAAGAGTCTTCACTTAACATCACATGAAGGTGAACAGTGAGATTTCTTATTTTAACTTTTCTTGTTATTCAAAATAGAAAAGAACAATTTAACATACAACCTCAAAAATAAAGTTTGCATTCACAAAACTAATGAATCTTTATTCAAAAACTAACAACTCCATATCGATATTACATAGTCTCAAATATATTTATTGCATAGAACATAATTGAAATCACATCAAATGTTTTCAAATTAAACAAGAGAAGCTCCATGGCAGTTAGTCCCTACCTTCAGCAAGAAGCGAGGCTTGAGCGCTTTCAGAACAAGTCGTAGTCTTGATTTCAGCAAGCGAAGACTATGGTTGCATTGACTGAGATTGTCAAGTGATACTTGGCATTTATCACTGAATGTTCCTCAGATTTCTCATTGAATGTTGTTGGAGTTTATACAGCTACTTTGATTCTTATGTCTGACATTGTGTGATAACCAATTGGTAAAGTTATAGAATATTGTTGGAATCTATAAAAGTCAGAAACATTGCAAATTTCATCCTGCTGCATCATATTCTTAAATTATACAAGAATTCCATCACGACACTTTCCCTTCCATCAAGGACTACGAACCATGAAGGCCTCCTGGTTCCTGGCCTAGAGATTGAGCGTGGAGAGCGGAAACCTTAAAGATCGGAAAGTTGTCCCATAAAAATGTGTCAGTGACATGGGGAAATATATGATGGCAGAACGACAATATTGGGAGGATTCCAAAGTAGCAATGTCAACCATTTAGGATTATGTCGAAACCTTGGAACTTTCCGGAGACGAGAAGGATGCATGGATTTTTGATATTGATGAAACTATTATATCCAATATTCGTTGTTACCAAAAACATGATTTTGGGGGAAAATCTTTCGATTCAAAAAAAATTGAAGCGTGGGTATTAAATATGAAAGCATCTGCAATGTTGTCATCTCTGCTACTTTATAAATTTTGTTAGCTCAGGGTTTCAAAATATTCCTTCTAACTGGCCAAGATGAATCTCAGCAGAATGGAACAGTCCATAACCTACCTTGTTATTCCAACTAGTAGAACTGATGCAATTTTTTGATCAGTTTTCAAAGACATGATCTCAAATAGCCCGATCACTAATCAATCACGTTAGTAATTTTGATATTATTAAGTAATAGAAAGGCCAACCTTCAATAAATCAAATGACGGCTATCCATAAAACATCATACCAACCAGTTTTAGGTCCACTAGTTCAATCTGATATGAATGGAACAATTGAACTAGTAGACCAGTAAGTGATGGCTATGACTTGGAAGGGATTTAATTAGTTACTTCCTTATCAAGTTAGCTATGTTTAGTGTAGTCCAGGAAATACCAAATATGTATGGACTACCCATCTAAGGAACTAGATCCATTCTTTGTGGCTGACGTAATGATACATTGGTTGTTATGTAGTTTGATACAACGAAATGTGAGGACAAGTTGTAACAAGGCGACAGGTCCGAAATATGACCCAATGAAAATATTGTATGAGGACATGATGATTATTATTTAATTCTGAAGTACCGTAATCAATTCGTGTCAGTCCCATTTTCTCCATGTTCTCGTTCTCATGGCTTACATGCCTTTCTCTCAACTTATATTGTGGACACCTGTAGGATATGTGTTCACGAGCTTGAAGCATATTGTTCTACCCTGTCAACCTCCCTGCTTTCATTTTTTGCTTGAGAAAAAACAAAATCAATTTTTCACTGGTCCAGTCTATGCATTACCTGATCCTTTGAGCAAATTTCTTGATCAAGACTCACAACATCTTAACTATGGATCGATTAAGAGTGGTTGTAAGTCTTTTGGATACTAGATAATGAGATCTCATGATTCCATGATTTATTTTATCAAGAGATTTATTTGCAGGGTTTGGCAATGGAAAATATATTACAGAACAACCTATTATAGAGTACTTATGTGCTTCCTGGCATATTTGTAAGAATTATTTCAAAACCAAGCTTTGGACAATTAGTAGATTTAGACATACTAGAGTGAAAAAAGTCAAGGCAGAAGGAATAACAAACTTTGACCATGTCTCTGAGCATGATGCATGACGCAATATGATTGAACATACTGGCGACTCTGAGATCAGGTGTTTCATGTCTTATCGTAGTGCCCAGAGTTACCATAGAAAACTATCCTGAATGAACAAGGACCAGTAGATCTAGATTGGAGCGGAACATAGTCAACAGTGAAAATCAAGCTTTGTTACAGGCAATCTCCTTGCCTTTTCCTATATTATGCTCATGGTTGTTTTCCCTCACCGTCTCTCTGATCCATCGAAATTTTTCAAAAATATCGTTGGTTAAAAGGATTAGAGTAGAATCTAGAGGTTTTGTAATAGAGAGGGAAATGGCCTTACGAAGACTCATGGTTCGGCTTGCTGATGAAAGTGAGGGCTTGCTCATGAAACCAAAGGTTTGGTGACTTCCACAGTCTAGATAAATCCGCATTGCATCCTTGAGATATATCTATGACTATATCCATCATTACAATCGTTGAGAAATTCAATAATTATTAATTTCTCAAATTATTTTCTTTATGAAAAATGCTATTGAATTTCTACAAACACTTAGTCATAAAATGTTGACACAAAAAAACAATGAACAGTATGGATGGAATGCAGTAAGCAAATCATGGTCAGAGTTGGCTCCCTTGTTTTTCCAATGACCGATAAGAGCCATGTCTATGTTGGATGCATTGGTAATGAGCTTGTAAGGGCCATCTTGTTCCCCAATAAATGTACTTCCAACTCTTTTTGGATCCGCACTCTGCAACTAATCTCTAGAGAAAGTCCTCCACTTCAATGAATCATCCACAAAATGAGCTCAAGATGGTGTTTTACAATATATAGTAAAGATTATGGAGCACACCCAGAGGAGCAACCAGGATCGACTTATAGCCATGGTTGAAAAGTATGCTGATGATCACATAGATGAACTAGTGTTTTAATTTTTTTTTTTGAATGTTTAAATCTCTTTGTTCTCTTTAACACTGTAATTTTGTTTAAATATGTTTTTTTTTTGCTCTTTAACACTGTAATTTTTTTTAAACATTAAAACGTTATTGTGGTAATAGGTTTAACACAGAGTAATTCTGTTAAAAAAACTAGTGTCCTTGTGGTCACAAGTTAAGACGACAAGCTTGTCACATACAGACCACCACATACAGAACGCCTTATGGAAGCTAATTCATGTGAAGCTACAATTTCAATTAATTCATGTGGGTATCTCTATTCATTTAGCGAGTTTGTTAGCTTTGGTTTTATGGAAGATTATTAAACACAATTTAAAAAATAGACATTCAAGAAAATTGTTATTTAGAGAGTTTATTAGCTTTGGTTTTATGGAAGATTATTAAACACAGGTAAAAAAATTAGACATTCAAGAAAATGATAGTTTATTAGATTTTGTTTTATGGAATATTATTAAACATAGGTAAAAAAACACACATTCAAGAAAACCGCTCAAAGGGGCGATAAGAAGTTTATATCCAACAAAAATTAACAGTTCAAGGGAGCCATAATCTATAACTGAGCCAGAAAATGGATAAACAGATAGGGATACTTCACAAAAAAATAAATAATAATAATACATGAAATTTGAATGAAAGCAGTGCCATACCGGTAGAACGGCTGCAACACCTGTTGAGCGAAGTGTGAACACTGGAGGTTCAGGTCTACTAACATTAAAGGTAAATAGGAGATCAAGCTTTTAAAATATATATCTGCTACCAGTCAAAGTATCGACCCTGAATATTAGTAACCCCTATGAGTATTTGAGAAAGAAGAAAAGAAAACTAACGCTTAAAAAAAAGAATACATATAAACAAATTTTATGACGCCATATGCCTGGTAGGTTTGAATGAGGTTCCTTTGCTTCTTTCTTGTCTGATGTCATCTCATCGAGGGATTGCTTCCGGTCTGCCTCCTATAGTGCAAACTTCGTGGATGTTGATGACGAAGGGAAAAACAAACGTAGTGAGTTACCCATGATAGGGGTGGGTCGCTTCATAGCTAGGTCTCCTAAGCTAACTGGGCTCTACAGCTAAACACTTTTATAACTAGATAATGATCACCAGTAATTGAATCACACTAACTAACAAAATAAGCTACTTAACCAATGACATAATCAACAGATTCTACTTCATCAACTGCTAAATCGACCGAACTTTATGCTGCTTAAATGAATGCTCAAATTGTTGTTGTTGGGTCTGGACCTTCGGCTTGAACATCAGACTTTTCATCTGGCTCTCAGGATCTCGCTCATGAAATCGATCTCGCTTTGGAATTAGATCTTGTTTTCTAGCATGAGAAGTAATACAATAATTGTCATTAAGTGATCTCGGTGACGCACTGCCTAAAGCATCGTTGGTTCATATGCACATGCAAATAGCCATGTAGCATGTAGTCGGGCATCTCGCCATGTGGTCTGGCACCTGGCCATGAGGTCTGGCCCGGAGACAAGCCTACACATATTACAGGACCAAGAGATCAGACCAACAGATACTTACATATATTAGCAACCAAAACAACAACATTTAATGTTAGTGAAATAATGCTGACATTAGTTTTAGTTTTGGAAATACAAATCAAACAAATTGCATTAACCATGATATTAGAGCCTTTTTGCTTCATAGTTTAGTCTATTTTCCTCACAAAGAGGCCAATAAGATGAGAAAAAATCTTATTGGTGGACGAAACAATGTCCCTATTTGATAGGTTGAATGGCTAGACCAAACTTTAGCTTAAATTAATAACTTAGTCGATTAGTCGCATGGATTAATGCCATCTCTTCAAAAATGATTACTAAAGTTCCATGCCGCAGGTGGCACAGACTAATAATAACACTAAGTCATTATTAACACACCAACAAAGCTATATCCTCAATAATTATAATAAAAACTTTAATTTTATGCCTTCGGTGGGCCTTGGCAGAGCTAACAAGGAAATATAAGAGAAAACTAGAGAACCAAAGACTATCTTAACACAACATATTTATCAACTGCTGCTCATACCATCGATTTCACATAAAAATTTTACCAAGATTAAAATATATCATCAAATCATCATAAAAAGATTACAATTTGATTTCCTTCACATATTTGGCTTCGTCCTCATGACACGCAATGCATGAAGATGAAGCTTATCTTAATTTTCTTTAAAAAAAGGGGAGGGTGATGCTTTGATCATTAGTTCCATTTGTCTCATCAAATGTAGTTCACTCTAACTATCGAAGCTGAAAAGTCGAGTTTGGCACCAAATGAATATGCTCAGTACACGACAAACACATGTACCAGAGGAGCACATGTATGGGCTGAACACAGACAACGGATGAATGTGGGTAGCAGACTAGCAGGTTTGGTACTGGATGGTCAACATTAGTGTCAAACAAAAATGAACACAGGAACGGGATGAGTAGTGTTGGTTCCCTAATAATGATGCCAAATGAGCATGCACAAGGTCTTAGAATCTATTTGAGTCAATCCAAATAATAGAGAATATAAAGAATCAATTATTCTATTTATACTAACCAGAAATCATAACAATCTACTAACCAGAAATCATAAAAATCATGGATTGAATATAAATTATCTAATAGATACATAAGGATGCTAAAATTTATGTTCTTGACAAAGATAGACAACTGGTGAATATGTTGAAGCTAAAATTTATGTTCTTGAAAAAGATAAACGGCTGGTAAATAGGTTTTGAAAGTTAATAAAAATTAAAAGATAATATAGGATATTATAGACATAAAAAAAAATAAGAGAACCAATAGTGAATAATCAAGCTTTCACAAACTATACATGTTAGGGTTTGTTGGTTCAGGTTGTGCCACGTGTTCAAAGCGGTTGTGGCACCTGCTTAAAGCGTATTTATCATTACACCATTTGCCCAATGATTTACCCAAGGTAGTTAGCAAAACAAGTTTTCCACTCCATCTTTGAGTAGGGAGATATAATTTCCATTTCATCATTTCTCCTACATTTAAAGTGAGAGCATCATCCACATTGCATAAACCTATTATGTAACCACATATATACAAATCCTCCTGTCAAAATATGCATATCGAGAGAAGACGAAGTATTGATTTAGAAAAAGAGCTCAACAATTAAAGAAATCTAAGGGAGCATTTACTATAAATGAAAATAAGTGTCCTCTAACTTAATAATTAAGTTTTTATTTGCATGTAACTCTAGATTTGAAAAGAATAAATTTGAGAATTGTAACTTTCCTCATGCGAATGACCAACTTAATCTTCCACTTTATCTCCAAAAACTTAATCCTCCACTTATCTCCACAAAGAAACTCTCTAATAAACTCCAAGAAAGATAAAATGCATAATGCTATAATATTACCTCCAAGAAAAAATGAAAAACATAATTCTCTAGTATAATACTTCTAAAGAAAATGTAAAAGAAAATGCTAACAATTTAATCTTCCACTTTATTTCCAATTCAAAGAAATTCTCTAATACCCTTCTAGAAAGATAAAATCCATAATGATATAACATTATCTCCAAAAAAAAATATGAAAAACATAATTCTCTAATATAACAGTACTTTTAAGGAAAATATAAAATATAATGCTATGAAATATAGATAATATAACCGTATAAACTAACAAAATTTTATTAGAATTACATTGCAAGAAAATTTAGATAATGTAACAATACAAGCAGATTAGGGTTGGAGAAGAGAGCGCAGCAAGGTGCAGGAAAGAAGGGCACGAAAGGCAGCCGCCTCGGCGGCCAAGATCTGAGTAATGGCGGCCTCCTCAGGAGGAGGGGCGACGTCCTCGTACAGGAATGTCACCACTGGTGACCATGTGTTGCATCCAGACCACCAGGCAACGGCACAAACAAGAACAGGCCCTGTTTTAGGAGCAGATTGGCAAGCAAGAATGAAGGGCCAATGTCTACCGAGGGCAAACAAAAAACCCAGGTTTGTGATTCCTACATCAAAATTAGATGAATACAGACAATATATGAAAAATCATGCACTGATTTGCAAGTTCATAGGTATTTGGCCTTCGGAGAAGGATTTATTAAAATGGATTCAAATAAAATGGCAGCCCAAGGGTCATATTGATCTAAAATTTGGGGCCAAAGGTTTTTTTACAGTCATTTTTTCAAACTTAAATGATAAAGAACGTATATTTGAAGGAGGTCCCTATTTCTATAGCAATGCGGGGCTCTTCCTACGCCAATGGGAGGAATGCTATAACCCTGAACAAGAACAGTTTCTGGCAGCTCCCGTTTGGGTTCGATTATTTGGGTTACCCATTGATTTCTGGGACCCTGAAATTTTGGAAGGAATAGGCAATTCGCTAGGTAATTTTGTTAAAATAGCAGAGTCCACAGCCCGTGGACGGTATACTTCGTTTGCAAGAATATGCGTGTACATGAATATATCTGAGCCCTTGCCTGAGATGATAGAACTGGAATATGAAGGGAAAGTGTGGCTACAGCTTTTAGATTATGAACATATTCCGTTTCGTTGCAGACGATGCCATGAATATGGCCATCTATACAAATCCTGTCCCCTAAATGAAGTGCAACAGCAACCACACCAAGCAAAAGGAACAGAAGAGCAAAACAGTCAAACAAAGGATGGGTTCATAACAGTTAACTCACGTAGAAGACCCCCAAGAACAAAGAATAATGGATCTGGATTAGCAACAAAGCAAATCCCTCAAAAAACACCTATAGTTAATAGGTATGAGGTCCTACAGAAGGAAGGAGAGACAGCAGCAGGGCAAGAGGAAGAGGAAGTGACAATGATGGTAAATGAAATAGACGGTACACCAGAGAGGAAGGCCGCAGAGAACCAAAAACCACAAGCATCGAAAAGGAAAGCAAGACAGGAAATGGAGAACCAGGAAGAAAAGGAAACGTCAGAACAGATCCCAATGGAGGTCGAACAGCCCAAAGAAGACTTGAGTGCAGAGGAAAAAGTGCTAAAACGGCTACTGTTCGAATGGAGGAATTTGGATGACCGTTTCATCCCAGAAGATCAAAAGAAGCTGTATAAAGAGACATTTGAAAACTACCTCACAGTACAGGCACAAAATGAAAGTCAAGAAAAAGAACAAACATCTGGTAAGAAGCCAGTACCTCCAAAGCCAGCAAAGAAAAGAGGCCGTAGAACACTGCAAGAATCCATACAAATAGTAGGTGAATCTCTGATAAATACAGGAAGGATAATGCCATTAACAACGGTGTTTCAACAAATCCCTAAACACACATAATGAAAGTGCTCTCTTGGAACATAAGGGGTCTAAATAGTAAGGGGAAACAGAGAAATTTGAAAAAGAGATTGCAAGAGGAAAGACCACAGGTTATGCTCATTCAAGAAACAAAGGTAACAGGACACAAACTAGAAGAAATACTCCAGTCCTTCAAATTGCAATATCAAGGAATGGCCATAGATTCAGTAGGCACTTCAGGCGGCCTAGCAATCTTATGGAACACAGCGGAAATTAATGCAAAAGGGTGGATTAGTCAAACTAGGATTCTCACAGCAACCTTTAGGCAAATAGGCGCAGAAGAAAGAATTCTCATATCTGCCGTATATGGACCCCCAATTCCAGGAGAGCGAGCGGCTTTTGTACAGAGTATCCGCACACTCAAAACATTACATGATGCACAGTATTGGTTGTTAGGTGGAGATTTCAATATGATCTCGGACTTATCAGAGAAAAAAGGAGGTATAAGGAGGGAAGATCCTGATATGATACTCTTCCGGGATCTAATAACAGACCTAAGACTCGTTGATATCCCAACGAACAATGGCAAGTTCACGTGGAATAACAGAAGAGGACAAAGATTCCAGGTAGCATCTCGACTGGATCGTTTTCTCGCTTCAGAAGCCTTTATAAGTCAGGACAAGTACTTTGAAGCAGCCATTCTTCCAACACTGGGGTCAGATCATTGGCCAATCCGCTTAGAAGTTGATGTCAAGGCAAGCCCCCACAACCGACCTTTCCGATTTGAACAATTTTGGCTAAGAGACTCGGGCTTCATGGATAAAATTAAAAACTGGTGGAGCACAATACAAAGAAGAGGGCGAAATAAAATGCATTCCTTCCAACTTCGCTTAAAACAATTGAAGGAGGAAATAAAGAAATGGAACAGAGAGGAATTTGGGAATATACACCAGGAACAAATCCAACTATCAGCAAAAATGAAGGAGATACAGCAACAGATAATTCTACACGGCAGAACGCCAGAACTTGTGCTTGAAGAAGGAACCACACTCAGTCAACAGGAAGAGAGACGTAAGCAAGAAGAGATATTGTGGAAACAGAAGTCGAGAATACAATGGCTTAAGGAAGGCGACCGCAACACAAAGTTCTTCCATAATGCCACGATACAACGACGCCAGCATAACAGAATTTTCTCCTTGAAAACGGCCAATGGGGAAAGGAAAATAAAACATGCAGACATAGAGGATGAGTTAGTGAATCACTTTAGAGACCGGCTCACAGAACCACAACCAAATCGGCAGGCAGCCATTGAAAAAATTACAGCGCACATTCCAACAGTTGTCAGTAGGGAACAAAACTTAGCTTTGTTACGAGAAATAACACTAAAGGAGGTCGAGGAGGTTGTTTTGAACTTGCCCAAGAACAAAGCCCCGGGACCAGACGGATTTACGAGCGAATTCTTCATATCAGCCTGGCCATTCATGGGCACAGACATTCTGGAAGTTGTAGAGGAATCACGCAGACTCAAAACGCTATACCCTGCCATGAATGCAACCTTTATCACTCTTATACCTAAGCACAAACAGGCAGATACAGCAGAAGGGTTTAGGCCAATAGTGCTATGCAATGTCATTTATAAAATTATTTCAACGATCATGGTAAATAGATTAAAACCTTTATTGCATACTCTCATTTCACCAGAACAGACAGGTTTTGTGAAGGGGCGACAAATCCTTGATGGGATAATTACAGCTCAGGAAGCCATGCATTCACTAAAAACTGATAAAAGAAGAGGTATGCTCATCAAGTTAGATCTATCGAAGGCTTATGACCGGATAAGTTGGCAATATCTGATGCAGGTACTAAGAGCTTTTGGTTTTGACGAACGATGGATTCAATGGCTGAAATCTTTCATGACTTCCGCCCACTATTCAATTCTAGTTAATGGAAGTCCGTCCACCCCTTTCCAAAGCTCCCGAGGTCTCCGCCAAGGGGATCCTCTATCCCCATTCTTATTTATAATAGCAGCTGAAGGCCTAGGTAGACTCCTCAAAGCGCATCTAGCAGAAGGAAAGATGCAAGGGTTGAAACTATGGGGACCGAACCTCCCATTGACTCATCAGCAGTTCGTAGACGATGTCTTATTGTTTGGCCAGGCATCCTTGAAAGAATGTAAAGCAATACAAACAACTTTAGATATGTTTATGGCAGCGTCAGGGACAGAAGTGAATAATGGTAAGTCGAATGTCTATTTTTTTAACTGCCCTATTCAGATTCAGGCTTTTCTGACAAGAACATTAGGATTCCAACGGGGTTCATTCCCTATGAAATATTTAGGAATGAATTTGCATCCTGGACCTAGTAGAATAGCAGATTGGCAGGACACATTACTCAGAGTAACCACCAGAATTCAGAACTGGTCGTTCAGGTCATTAAATGCGCCAGGAAGACTTATCCTCCTAAAGACAGTATTGCAAGCCCTACCGATCTACCAACTGTCTGCAAGAGCCTGCCCAAAAGGAGTCTGTTCAAAATTGGTAGGGCAATTCAAAAAATTCTTATGGCAGGGAGCTCAAGAAAACCGGAAATGGGCTCTCCTCTCGTGGGAAAAGTTGCTTAAATCAAAAGCAGCAGGTGGATTGGGCCTAAGAGATCCATCTATCCTGAACAATGTGATGGGAGCAAAGCTTTGGTGGCGATGGGTGCAGGGAGGCACTGATCTGTGGAAGAATATTTGGACAATCAAATACGATATGCCTCAAACCATAGCAGGCCGTTTAAAGGCAGACATCACACCCAAAGGATCACCAATTTGGAACCTAGCAGCACTCAACAGACATTTGATAAGGTCGGACAGTTTTTGGGAGATTAAGGAGGGTGGCACAGCGCTTTTCTGGGAAGACTCTTGGCAGCAGAGGGAGAAATTATTCAGCAGATTGGATCTGGGAGAAATTTTCCTGTTCACAAGAAGCCCCAACCAAAGAATTCTACAGCATTATTGGCAGCACAACAATCAAGACCAGTGGAGAAAATGGAAAGACAAAACTACTTGGTTGACAGCCCCAGAAACCAATCAATGGGGCAACTTCACTAAGGAACTTAAAACTCGGAAAATTAGGAAAGCAGAAGGACCAGACATACTTAGGTGGGGATATATGACAAAAGGATTATTCTCAATAAAAGAAGGATATAGGATTCAATCACAACAAGGCTTTCAGCCAGGCAGATCTCTGTGGACAAAAATTTGGGCGTTAAAACACTGGCCAAAGGTTGAGTATTTCATATGGCTGGTTAGTCACAACAGGATTCTTACTTGGGAGAACCTTCAAAAACGAGGAATGATAGGTCCCTCTAGATGCAGCCTATGTCAAGAAGAGCAGGAAACGACAGATCATATCCTAATTTCATGTCCTTTTGTGCAACAGCAGTGGCAAAATTTGGAAACACTGTTCAGACAAACGGACAAAGATAACACCAGCATAATTGAGACAATCAGGAAATGGCAAAAAGGTAAATTTCAATGCCAAGTGGTCAACAGAGCATGGAACCTCTCACTTGGATTCCTTATATGGAACACATGGAAAGAAAGGAACAATAGAATTTTTAAGGACATAAAGCTTCCAATACAGCAAATCTGGCAAAGGACCATTGAGAATATTCAAGAATCCATCCTTAGTGAGAGCTGGACAGACGAAGACTGGAAAGTGGGAGGTTTTGAAGTACAAATTCTCGAATATTTAAATCTGAAACCTCAAATGTTATATAAGCACCTATGGAAGTTCAGGCCACCAAGAGAAACCTCCAAGGATCATTGGGCAGCACCTCACCCAGGGTTCATTAAGTTAAATTTTGACGGAGCCTCTAAAGGCAATCCGGGGCAGGCAGGAGCAGGGGGAATCTTTCGCAATTCGGAGGGGAATGTATGTCGGTTTTATGCTTTAGATCTGGGACATGCAACGAACAATGAAGCGGAACTAACTGCAGTCCAACAAGGCATCATCATTGCAATCCGTGAAAATTATCATAAACTGATAATCGAAGGAGACTCTGCCCTTGTAACAAATATTCTCCGGAAATTACAACATGGAACACCTTGGGAGAAAATAACTCAAAGCTGGAGGACTGCAGGTCTCATTCAAGAAATAAGTCATTTGTTGAAACGGATTCACTACATGGTGCCTCAGCATATCAAGAGAAAAGGAAATGCCGCAGCCGATTACCTTGCAAATTGGGGATGCAAGAATACTGAAAGAGCTATTGATGCTCGACCCATAGATGCAATTTGGGAGGTAGAATTATACGCCCTGCAAGTGATTGTTGATAAGGATCAGACCCCCGATCGGGGTGAACATCTGGCGGCCTAGCATCAACCACAGATTTGATGACGGCGGGAGTTAGTACGAGGCAACTTAAGGTAATAATGGATCATTGGGATCATGATCAATGCCAGGACAGGAGCGAGCGGAGTTTAATGGCTTTGCAGGTCAGACAGGTTGTGTTGTCAGGCGGAGGACAGCCCCAACCTTGCATGGTAAGTTTCCTCTTTAACCCTCTCCAAGCGGGCTTGCTATGCTTATTGCATGCAAACGCTGGAGTAAGGCTGAAGGAGAAGACGCGTAGTCGGGCATTGTTCGGGGAGTCGACTGGGTGGTGGTATGTTCAAAACCTCTTTTCTATGCTCATTATGGATAATCTCGCTATTGCTCAGAAGTGTTGGCGGTTTATTTTGCTTGATTATACTGGTAATGTAATTTATGAGTTGGGTTTGCCTGCTCAAAAAAGAGTGGAACCATGTTTTAGGGACCCCTGCATTCAGGCAACCGCCAGGCAAGGTAAAACCAGCCTCTCCAAAGCTGCTCACAAGTTTGTTACCTTCCATATCAGAACAAAATGCTATGTCATTGTGTGTTGTGTCACTCGTAGAGTAATGGACAGAGTCGACCTACCTTCAAACCATAATGCCAATACTTTAAGTAGGGAGTTCAAGAGTCAGTTTTCCAGAGTCAGTCTGGTTGTGCATGCAGATGTCTTTGTTAAATTTCTTAGGTTACGGTTGCAAGATTTGGTTCTGAGTCGCAGTAAAGAAGTTGTTTATTGCAGTGCTTTCATCCGAATTAATTATAAGTTTAGAAATTCAAAGTTTGGGCTCATGAATGAGTTTCATATGTTAGTTTTAGTCGCGAATAGAACCCTGTCCCAGTACTCTGTGCCTATGACGCAGAGGAACCCCAATTGTATTTTGAAAGTGCCCCCCAAGCCTATTGCTTTCAGTAATGTTAGACCTGTTCTTCGTCATAAGACTGGCAGACAGAGGATCGACAGCTCTGCGATTAGGAATGTGGCCATTGGCAGTGGCGGGGTTCGTTACCATATCCAGCAAGCAGGTAATGAACTTTGGCTAACTGATGGGATTCGGACTTTAACTAAAGTCTATTATATATGTATGTTACAGCTTCATAACCGAGGAAAGATGGGGAAACGTCGTGCAGCCAATCAATCCGGGAAAGGAAAACAGGTAAAGCAAGAAGAATCAAAGCCGAAGAAACGTGGAAGGAAATCGACCCAGGAAAGGATGGAAACACTGCTTGATAGTTATGTTCAAAGGAACACCTCCAGGACAAGACAGGAAATTAGAGGATGGGAAACGGAGATTCAAATGGAACCAGAAGATATTGCAGCAGAAGAAGATGCGCTTGATTTCATCAAGGATCCAGCGAATACCCGAGGTCGTCTCTCTCTGTTTCAGCAAACTATTCATACATAATGGACTATGAAATGTCTGTTAGCAAAAGCCATGCAAAGCTTTCCTCCGGGTATGCAAAGCATGGATGTAGCAAAGATGGAAGCCAGAATTATGGACAAACTGGAAGATATGCAGGACCAGCTTTCGCATATCAAGATCACCCAATATCAGACAGCAGACAGAATGAACAGATTGGATGAAAAAGTAGCCCGCATGGAAAAGCAATTACAACAACTGCAACAAGTGGACATGCCCGGGTCTATGCTTAAAGACCCAGCTCCTGTTTCAAGTTCAGATGCTTAATTACTCTTTACTGAAGTTGAATGTTTATAGGATTATGGTATATAATTAAAAGACAGCAGTTAGATAGTAATATTTTGGAACAGTTAGCTAATGTAGGACATAGAACAATGAAAATTTTCCAGTTTTGGAACGCATTTCATGCATATAGATGGCCAACAGACCTGGTTTCCTTCGGGCAGGTTGAGGCAATAGTTGAAACTTCTATTTTTGTAACCTGCTTCTTAATGATAAATAGTCAATAGAATGGGCCTACTATATTTACAAAAAAAAAAAAAAATAGACAATACTTTCACGGAAAATGTAAGAGATAATGCTATCAAATATAGATAATATAACAATACAAGTTGTAGATAACAAAATTTTGTTGAAATGACATATTGGTAGAAAATATATATAATATAATATAACAATACATACTGTAGACAAGAGATTTTAATTCCAATGATGCCATGCATCTTAACATCATATAAAACCTCCTTTATATAACAGTGCAAAATGTAGATAAGAATTTTTTTATGGAAATGACATATTACTACAGAATATAGATAATATAACAGTACAAAAATATAAACAAAAGAGTTTTACTCCAATGATTGCATGCATCTTAACATGATGTAAAATCTCCATTATATAGATTAGAAGGCTAACAATACCATGACCACATTTTTATTGAAACAACATATTACTACAAAATATAGATAATATAATAGTACAAAAATATAAACAAACAAGTTTTATAGAGATCAACAAACTAACCATATAATGACCTAAATAATAGGAAAATAGCACTAGCACCCTCATAACCCTACAACCAAATTCTCTAATATACTTTAAGAAATATAAAAGCCATAATGCTATTACTTTCAAAAAAAAAATTAAAGAATAATATAAAAGCCATAATACTATAACATTTTGCTTTAAAAAAAAAATAAAAAAAATAATACTGTAAAACATAATTTATAATTCTGGCTGAATAAATAATACTACAAAACATACTTATCTAGTAATATTTCAAAAAAAAATGAAAAACATAATTCTACAAAATATAAATAAATAATATAACAGTGTAAAAAGTAGATTCTAGATTTTTATTGCAATGCCATAATGCCACACAATATAGATAGTAAAAATATAGACGAGAGAGTCTTAGCCCAATCACGAAACACATTGGGCGCAATAACCACTTATAGTTCTGATCCATGCGAGAGAACCTATACCCACTAACTGTTAATACATTTAGTTGACTAGATGAAGCATATAAACTAAATGAAATACTACTAAATTAACTGTTAATAATGGAGTACGTTGACATCTTCAGTCATTGAACTCGGAAAGAAACGAAAAAAAAATCAACTCTTTCGAATACTCATTTACTAACCGATGTAATTGGGTTTGGAACAAAGGCTATTGGTTTGAAAAATGGCGCACAGCGAGACTCCCCTCCCACGGAGCAATGGCTTGTGGAAAGGCTGGGAAGCCGATCCCATCTGTTACGCTTCAAATCGTAGGTAACAACATTTACCACTTCTGTTGATCGACGCCTGTAGATTGATGGTACGAAACACACGTAGTCTCCGACTCCAGTGCAGCAATTCCAGTGATATTCCTTTTTAGCAGATTTATTCATCCACTCATTGCAGACAACAGAAGGCATCCGTGCAATCTCCACCCATTTCCACGACGGTGAGTTTGAGGGATGGCTCTGGCACTCCTCAGTGATAAACTCCCATATAATAATCACCAACTCCCTATCCACCTCCCCTTGTTCAACCTCAACTGTCATCCATTTGGCAGCGACTAACAGTACACGGGACCCACAGGCGATAATCCGTGGCGAACACGGCACACCGAGATCTCTGTCCCGGTTCCAATTGCGCACCATTTCAGGGAGTGGTGCAAAAACCATCGGAATGGGTTTGGGCACTATGGCTGAAGAACCGTCTCCCTCGTATGGGATGGTGAAAAACCCGATGCCGCTCGTTTTCTCCGCTACCGTATGGCAATTGATGTAGAATGATCCGTGGAAAGAAACAAGCTCGTTCTCCGTTATGAAATGCTCCGGAATGTATCCCGCGATATGCCATTTCTTTTGGAAAGGCTCGTAAATTTGCACCATCTGTCTTTCGAAAACTCCATTCACATGTGACCGGTTGGCCCCAACAGCGATAACATTGTATGTAGCGTCAGATTTGTGAATCTGATCAACAACGATGCAGTCACAGCAGGGGCGTTGATGCGGAGCCGGAATATCGACGAACGCTTTTGTATAAGGATTGCAGATCCTGCTTTCGAAGGAATCACTTCGGACGACCAAAACGAGTCCTGGAACAGACTGGTTGCAATAAATACCCATATAGATGTCACGGGCTTTTGGCATCCAGTCTTCCATGAAAGAAAGGTTGAAGCAGCAATTTATCCATGTCCGGGTATAGAAACAGAAAGCCATCCATGGCATTTTGGGCATCTTGTTGCACAAAACCAGCCGTGGATGCTTCCTGTTGAGAGGTGCGTCAGCCCACTTTGTTAGGAAGTAGTTTGACGAGAGCAAGTCGTTCCATTGCTTGGAGACCAAGCGAAAACGATACACAAATTCCAGGGGCAGCCGAGCTAATACCTCTGTTTGTAAATCAACCAATTCGTTCCAGGCTTTCTGCATTTCCATATTTACAACAGAGAAGAGATTCGATTTTTCTGGTCTCTTGGTAGAT
Source organism: Pinus albicaulis (assembly GCA_034641835.2). Classification (NCBI taxonomy): domain Eukaryota; kingdom Viridiplantae; phylum Streptophyta; class Pinopsida; order Pinales; family Pinaceae; genus Pinus; species Pinus albicaulis. The sequence continues at coordinate 1,401,711,584 of CM076570.1, forward strand.
CCCAAATTAATGATAAGAATTGAAAACTAAAAAGGAGTGGAGCAGAGGATTGCTAAATAAAATTAGATTGGAAATATTGGCAATAAATGACTATAGTGTAACTCCACTAAACTGGACTAAGTGAAACTGAACTCTTATATCGACACCTAGCAAGTGAAACACTTATATCGACACCTAGCAAGTGGTTGGAATTAAATTCTCCAACAGTTAAAATGGACCTTTAAAGATTTTTATTTCCCCTTATAGATAGGTATCTTTGACTTCTCTGACATGAATACCATGAGTGAATACTACGTGTTATTGACCATGAATACCCATGAGTACCTTATTCATCCATTGTATTCATGTGGAATATAGCCTATTTAAAGGAAAAAATAAAGCGACCCTAGAACCATCTCAATTCTTGAGATATCCAAAGCTAAGATGGGTTTACATTACATTAAAATGGATCCAAAGTGTCTCATACATTAATTTGATTAAAATTAGATGATGATGACCATGAATAGGCTAAACTCCACATGAATACTATGTATTCTCATAAATATGGATCGCAAACCTTGTCCCAGAAACAAGGGGTCTCATACACCAATTTTGTTAAAGTTATATGATGATGGGGATGAATAGGCTATACTCCACATGAATACTATGTATTCTCATAAATGTGGATCTCAAAAACTAGAGTTAACTTGACCAAGTAAAGTTTACTTTAACTAATAAACAAAAATTAATTAAAAAAAATTATAACATCTAATTTTTATTTTGATACAAGTTATTTTATTTTATTTTGACCCAAGTTAAAATGTTTACATTACTAAGAATTTGGCTTCTGTGATCCTAGGTTTAGTCAAACTAGCCGTTATCTTACAAACGGCTAGTTGAATATTTTCTTATCTATTTAATTGGGTTATCTAATCAGATTCTTCCTCTTGTCCTGATGATGAACCACATTGGCTGGTTCGAAACGCGTCGACCAAAATTATTCGGATGTGATGTTTACATTACATTAAATTAATATTTTTATTTATTTTTAACTTTATTTTTATGTATCTTGACCAAGTCAAAATGTTGGAGAGAGTACCCAATTAATGTTTTTATTTATTTTGATTTTGATTTTGATTTTTATGTAATTTGACTTAGTCAAAGTGGATCTAGAGTTAACGTATACAGTTTGATTACTTTTTTATTTTATTTTAATGGAATTAAAATGTATACATTACATGAATCTTTTTATTTTTATTTTGACAGAAGTTAAAATGTTTACATTACATAAGATTAATATATATATTTTTTAAAACTTTATTTTAATGTATTTTGACCAAGTCAAAATGTTAGAAAGAGTACCCAATTAATCTTTTTATTTTTATGTAATTTGACTTAGTCAAATTAGATCTAGAGTTATGGTGGATCTAATTTCGTTACCTTTTATTTTATTTTAATTGAATTAAAGTGTCTACATTATATGAATCATTTTATTTATTTTAATTTTGGTTCTGATGTACTTTTACTTAATCAAAATGTTAAATATTACATTACAACATCATCTTATGATACTAGGCTAAAAGACCCTTATCAACAATATTTTTTTTTTCACTATTATATTGGAAACCCAAATGAAAAATAAGCTTGAATTACAATTTCATAAATATGATATAATTATATATAATTTTCTTAATATTCTATTCAACATCTAATATCTCTTTAATTCTCGATAATCCTTTATATTCCTTACCATAACACTAGTCAATTGGATGTCCATCTCCCCCTAACTATTCATGTTCAAAACCTAAATGTCCACAATCAATCTAGCCTATTAGGTTTCCAACATGTTCAATAACCACACAACTAATTTACAGTATTATGAAATATGTTTAAAAAATTACGTGGTAATTTAATGAAATAATGTTAATGTTATTTAACGAGAGAAAATGTCCTTGGGGTTTGCAAACATTGCAAGCTAAAACAGTAAAATTTATTCCCATTACTTGTGAATGATAACATTGTAAATGACCTCGCACATTGTTAAATCAATTAACCATGTGAATAATGCCAACATCCAAATGAAATGTTTAGGGTGTAAACAACAGAAAATAACAACATAATGAACACAGGGAATGTATGAGTCAACTTTAGCACATTGAACCTAGTGAGTGGAGAAGGCACAAATACGTTCAAAGGTGTTGGATAAGTTACGAAAAATCTAGATAAATGCAAAAGGAAAAAAATAAGTCATAAATGGTGTATACTTTTTTTGTTTGATAGGTCACTAGAGTTCCATAGTTAATGGAAAATTAGCATGATTTAATGTCAATTTGGTGTTTCATTGAAAAATTTCAATCATAGACTAGATTTATGTTTCTAAGAGGACCAATTTTGACCATTGAAACACTCAATTTGGACAAGGGAAAGAGTATTTTTGAATTGAAGTCCACATATGCACAAAAATACAGGTTGGCCCAAACAGAATTTGGACACCCACAAATGGCTATAAATGCATGTCAAGTGACCCTAATTTAGACACCATCATCATGATCATTCTCCTTTCTTCGGATTTGGGCACATAGGTTTAAGGCTACGTCACAAAGATTAGTTGGTACATGATATGTATTACAAAGTTTAAGGTTATTGGGAAATGTGCAAGTTAAATTTTATGTCTTTTATGCAATGGATCAATTTGCAAAAGTACATAAATTAATGGTATTTAAACTCAGTTTGTACCATAAAATCAAGTGCAAATATACCATACACAACAACATAAGACGTCAAAATGATAAAGGAGTTCACCCCTCCTGGGCTACATCTCCTGGTCGAGCTTCTAATGTTGGGCCTCTTTCACTAAATGCTCAAATATGTCATTAAATAGATTTACAATCCTCATAATGAAAAAATAATGTCTGTAATGGCTCCATAAGACCCAAAAACACTAGTTTCGGCTCTCGTTGGGCTCAAATTGGAAAAAAAACTCACATAGATATACTTCACAAAAGTTTTTTTTCTAACTTCTCTTAAAACTGGCCATTTCGTCTACCCATCCTACATTTTCTGCCATTCTGGAGACCCCCGAGCACAAAAACCTGCATGGCGCTGGTGGGATTCTCGTCAATTTGGGTGCATTTTTTTGGATGGTTAAATCGTCCAATAAAGCCTAAGAGTTGAATTCTCCACCCCCATGCCTGGTCATGTGCGTGAATGTGGCAGAGGACCAAGCTAATCACGCCCCTGCCACTTGGGACCTTCTGCCACTAGTCACAGATATATAAAATCCCATAAGTCTAGGGGCTGGGCTAACTTCCCGCCCCTATAGGGCTATCACTTATCCATCACACCGACAGTTTCGGACCTCCCATGAGACCTAGGGAATATCCTTATATTTACGTGCACGTTCCTTAACTCCTTTTGACTTTGGTCTCATTCCTGTGTCCTCCAATAAAACCTAGGGCTAGGGCTTCCACCCAACCTCTCTGCATTGCCACACCAAAACCCTCAGCCATGGTTCTTTGAAAATTTTTCTGACCATGGGTTGGTGTTAAGCCCCGAGCCCTTAGTTCTCGCCTCCCGTTGGTAACGTCGGGTGCCTGATGACCAGGGATATGGGCTTAGCCTCGACCCCCCCCAAACATGATTTGGGTAAAGTTTAAACAGGAGCGTTTCCCCATGTTTTATAAACAAAATAACAGTAATAATAGTAGAGCATTGTGATGTATACCTTGAGGTTAGAGTTTTGATCCGCCTGAGTCTTTTTCTGAGCTTATCGAAATTTTAAACTTCCACATGGGTTCCACATGGTAGCCCATGATTGTACCACATGGCACTATGCCATTGGATAAATTCATAAACCCATTGACAAATTCAAATTCTCCCACGTTCCTAAACCACAGGAGGTAGCTTGTCAGCCTTTGATTGGTTTGTGGGTACCTAATCGACTTGCTAACTCATTGTGCAGACTGGCCAGTCAGTAGTCATGTCCTTCAACCTTCATATGTCTTTTAAAACTTCACGAAAAATAATCAGAATGTGATATTTGGAGCATACAATGTCATTTTTAGCGATTCAAGTTGCGTTGGATTTAGGACTGTAAGATCTACATTTTGGCACCAATTTCGAGCACTATTGAACACTTTCATTTTTTAGCACTACATTGATCCCCTGGATCATCATCCCCAATGGAAGCCTTTGGACCTCCAAAAGGTCATTTTCAGTCAAAAAATAGATGAAGTTAAAATTAACTCACCCTTCCAATCTCAATCCGTTTGACCTTGCTTGGATTAGTACCTTTGAGCCCCATACAAAGTTACTCCATGTTCCCTCATCTTGAAGTTCCTGTTTTCCCATGGAGGATGGTATATTGTTGTTAGTCTTCAACATATTTAGGAGAGAAATCTGAAAATTGTAGGAATCTAAAAAGTATCTCCTTGAAGTCTTTCCTTACTAATTTAAAGCCAAAATCCATCTCCCTCTTGAAAACTTTGATCAACACAATGATTATCATGTATTTTCTTGTACTCGACTTGACTCTTTTCTAACTTTTCTTAAACCATTTGATGCACCAATTGAACTTGTTCAATGAATCACTTGGCCTTATCTATGTCACTATGTACATCAATAGAAACACCTTTCCTAAAGGAAAAATCTAAAGGATATTTTGGAAAGTATCCCAAGAATGCTTCAAATGGAGATGCTTGAGACGATGAATGCTTGGCCCAGTTGTAAGCATGTTGGATGTAATGCAAATGTTCATCCCAAATTTTAGGATGTTTTTTGCAATAACCACGAAGGATATGTACTACTGTTATGCTCACCACTTATGTTTAGTCACCAGTTTCTAGATGGAATGTTGTGCCCTTCTTCAAGTTGGTGTCCTCGAGTCCCCATAAATCTAACCAAAATTTCCCGACAAATCGAGAATCTCGATAAGGAATAATGGATGCGGGAAACCCAAAATGCACCCATACATTTTTAAATAACATCTATGCATTATAATCAACTGCAACCTACTTCTTGCAAGCCATAAAAATACACATTTTGTTGAAACGATCCACAAGAACATAAAGATAATCATGACCTTTCCTAGACATGGGTAGACCTCCCACAAAATCCATAGAAACACTTTCCCAAGTATGGTAAGGAACACAAAGTGTGTTTGGAATCACGATTGTCATTAGACCAAAACCTGAAGGTGTTATTCAACGATCGCATTGCCATAGATAAGGATCCACGAGAGGTGGTTAGTCCATGTCCCAAAACACACTGGGAGTGTTGGTTTATCTAATGTCCAACAATCTCCTCCCCAATGCTAGCCGGGTGTGTATCGAACTGGTGGCCTATGCTTAGATAGCACTTGTTGGGAAGCACGATTTCCATTAAACTAAAACCCGTAGGTGTTAGTGAACAATCGCATCACCAGAGATAAGGATCCATGAGAGGTGATTAGTCCATGTTGCAAAACAAACAGGGAGCGTTGGCTTATCTAATGTCCAACAAAGTGGAGTGTACAATCCCAACTTTCTATTTCTAAGCTTACTAATATCACCCATAGAAAATGATCCTCTTACATATCGTGACACGGTTTCATTCGTATGAGGCCAATAAATATACCTCTGTAATTGTGCCACTATCTTTCCTACACCAAAATGACCAGAAATAAGAAAAGTATGCACTTCCTTTATGATGTTGACTCCTTTGGCATGTGGAAGATGTATTTTTCCAGGATGATACAACAATTTATAATGAACATGATAATTTAATTCCTCTAGTTGGTTTCCTTAGAAGAAAGTTGCATATACATCCTTAAAACCTTTATATAAATCATATTGTTCGGCATAACTCTCATGCATGACAGAATTATGCTGAAGAATAACAGATGCACTAACAATTGGTCTAGATAACAAATCAACAACATTTTTATAGATACCTTTCTTATACCTTATTACCAAGTGGAATTTTTGTAATAAACCCATCATATTTTAAATGCCTCGCTTGTTGTAGCTTGGTTTGTGATTGCAAATATTACAAAGGTTGATGGTGAGTGTGAATGATATTTTCCTTACCCATCAAATAATGTTTCCATTTCTTCACACTTTCAACAAAAGCTTAAAATTATTTCTGAAATGTGAGGATAGTTAATCATTGCACTCATAAAGGTTTCAAAATGATAATTGATAGGCTTACTGTGTTGCATCAAAATTGCTCCCATGGTATAGTCAGTTCTATCAGTTTGTATCTCAAATCCTTGCTGAGGATTTGGAAGGGAAAGAATTGGTTTTTTACTAATTCTCTCTTTCAATGCATCGAATGCTTTATGTTGCTTGCCTCTCCACTGAAAAAAAAATTCAGGCTTGTCAAAGTACGTAATGGAGCTGCAACGGATGTGAAGTTATAAATTAATTTTATCCAATATTGGGTTGCCTCCAAGAATCTTCTAACGTTTGTTACACTATTGGGCTTAGTCTAATTCAAAATTACTTCGACCTTTTAGGGATCAATTCTCAATTCACCCCTTCCAATAATATGGCCCAAATACTAAAGATTTTTTCCCAATTTTTCATCTGGACATCTTCAAAAACAACTTTTCTTTCTTTAAGACATTGAGAACTTGCCTAACATGATTGAAATGGTCTTCATGAGTCTTGCTGAAAATAAATATATCATCTAAGTACACTATCACAAAACCATCAAGAAATTGTCTTAAAACATCATTCATAACTCTCATGAATGTTGGAGGATCATTACAAAGACCAAATGGCATAAAAAAACATTCAAACAAACCTTCCTTTGTTTTGAAAGTTATATTTCGAATCTTCAACAATCCTAATCTGATGATAACCACTTCTCAAGTTCAACTTAGTGAAATAAACCAAATATTTCAATTGCTCAAGTAAATCATCAATTTGAGGAAGAGGATAGCAGTTCTTTACTGTGATTTTTTTCAAGGCTCTAAAGTCCACACACATGTGACATGTACCATCCTTATTTGGTACCAAATAAATAGGATATCCGAATAGAGATGTGCTTGGTTTGATGACCCTTTTATCAAGAAACCCTTGGATTTGTTTCTTAATTTCTTCATTCTCCATAATTGACATCCTATACATGCCAATCTTTGGAAGAGGAGCATCCTGCTCCAATTGGATATCATGTTGGAGTCCTCTTTAAGGAGAAAATCCTTTAGGTTTCTGAAACATCATATCATATGTGTTAATAACCTAAATAAAATCAGGCTTAAGTTTTGCATCACTTCCTTGGAAGGCCTCATTTTCAACATCATCTTTGGGTTTGATCATCAAGAGTACAAAATTCTTACTAGCATTAACAAATGTCTTCTTTTGTCCAGCATTCACAAGAGACAAATTCAATTTCATATGATGTGCTCTAACAATATACTCAAACCCATATTTGAACAAATGATAATCGTACTCATGGCGATGAAAGATGGTTTTCCTATCATATAGATATGGGCTTCCCAAAACAATACCACATATGTCAAGTGGAATAACATCAAGCTCTACCTCATAAATAAAATTTGTAGTCATGGAAAATTTCAATTTGCATTTTCTTTTCGCTTGTAAATTTTCATTTTCACATATCCAACCCAAAGGATAAGGTTTAGGATGAGGAATTATTTAAAAACATAATTTTCTTACAATGGCTTCTGAAATATGGTTTCCTTGGGATACACTATTAAACAAATTATTTAATTTTTTTATGTTTTGAGATGACTCTAATATGGAAAATCTTAATTCTTTTTTTATCATGTTTAGTTTTATTAAGGTTACTAGAAGAACTAGTACTTGCAATAGAATCCTCACCTTTTAATTTTATGGATGTGATCTTTGTTTTATCTCTGGAATCGGATCCTAAATCATGTTGTGTAGTTGTAGCATTATTTTATTTCCCTTTGTTGTTAAAATTTTTGGGCCTTATCTCGGGATGAGGTTTCAAATAATGGTCTTCATCATGGACTTCTTTTGACAAATGTTTACATGTGAGTTTCTCTCCCTCTTTCTTGATTGAAGCATTATTTTTCCCCTTGCCTTTGAATTTTCCCTTTCCTTTGTCTCCACTCTTCAATGACTTCTTGCTATTCTCTCGGGGAACATTCTTCCCTCTTGCTCTTAAAAGAATTTCTTTTATACATACTTCATCTACATTTGTGGGGTTAAATATGAGAATTGTGTGTCTCAAATAACTATGTAAACGTACAATGAATTTAAGTATAGTGAATTGAGAGGATAAATCTATACCCAAAATAAAATATCTTCTTCTAAATTATTGAGTATAATTTTTCACACTTTGACCCTTATCTTATCTAAAATTTTCCCAATCCATTATAACCTTTTACATGTCTTCTTAATGCAGCTATAAAATAATTCCAGGAAGAAATAATATTACCACTTTTCTTGAGACTTTCTTGATTTTTGGCCTCCGACCAAATAAGTGTTGTAGTTTCCAACCTTAGAGAAGGAAGTTGAATTTTGGTCTCATCATTCTTGATTCTTTGTATCCTACAATACACTTCAATCTGATGAGCCCACTTATCCAATTTCTCAGCATTTACCTCTACATTTTACATAGGAAATTCAATTTTTATTTTAAGTTTTAACAAAGGAGTTTTGCCATGTCCCTTCAAAGACCTTGGAGAATTTTGTGATGGGCTTGAGGTAGAAGAATATAAGGGTGAAGATGGAGGTGTAGTAAAAGTGATCCAACCTTATGCAGGAATGAAATAAAATACAAAAGGTAAAAATAAACATAGTGATGCAATATGAATGACACTTCATTTCATTAATATCAAATATTGGAAAATGCTTATAGACATAATGGAAAAGAAACTAGCTCGGACGATGCTAGCTTATCTCTGAGAAGAGATGTGGCAGATACATTCCTATGAACTGCGTTACAATCAGGCTCAAGGGCATTTTTATTATTGAAAAACATGTAAAAACCATAAACAACCCAAAACCTAACCCCAAGAGATGGAACGAAAAGAATTTGTCGGCCCCGTTGGGGTTAGTTGGGCAGCCAACATCCCGAGGTCGTAGCTTGGTCATCTTATCTCCATTTCACACATATGATATAACGTCAAAAAAATCTCGCCGAGTACTATGGGTTTCGCTTTAGGCCCCTGCCTATGGCTATGGTCCTACTGTGAAACTAAAAAAAAAATGTTTAGGGGGTCAAAACTACTTTGGAAGTTTAGGACATAGAAAAATGTTAAAAACAGTAAATGCTGCTATAAATATGGACACTGATGAAACCATCTTGAGTTTTAGGTGGAATAAGTGGGTGGCCACCAATATCCACCTTGATCATTCCTTCCCCATTAGGAATCAATGGTCCCCATTTCTTACAGATCCTCCATGAGGTGAGGAAATTTTTGTTGAATTTGGTTCCTGGTAAACCACTTGCCCTGGTGAAGGAGTTAGCATGCTTTGACAACTCAATATAGTTGGATCCTTTGTTAGCGGGTTTTATTGATTTGTGTGTCCATGATCCAATCAATTCTAGCTTATTTCATGTAATCTGGGTTTAACTTTGTTGATTTGAGTTGTTCTGCGATGTTGGATGTGTCCAACAATGGTGGAAAGTAGGGAAAAATGTGGTACACATTGAACACTGAGTGCATAACACGGAACAATGGAATACTAAGCTTGAAGGCATTGTACACTATCGCCTTGGTGATGGTATATGACCGACATCCGAGCGGGTGAATCTTGCAATGTGGCCTAGTGAGGCACTCCTTCTGCAAACATAGCCAAACATTGTCACCCACCTAGAACTTGTGTGGGACTCGATGTTGATCATGTCAGTTCTTGTACTATAGAATTGGATTTGTCCAATATGTAATGGACCTGGTGGAGGATGTGCTGAATGTGCACAATGAAGTTGTTTTCCTTGTCGGCTTCGGACTTCACATGATCTGCTTCTACCTCAGTAGCTACAAATGGTATGAACACATCAATGGGACATAGTGGTTGGAACTGTAAGCCCATTTAAAAGGGGTTGTGGCCAGTTGAGTTGTGGAGAGCTTGGCTATAGCTATGTTGGACGTAGGGGATTCTTTCATCCCATGTGCATGCATGATTCAAGTTGTACATGCGTAGAATGTGTATGATAATCCTGTTGACGACCTTTTTTGGCCATCACTTTGGGGGTGGAAAGTTATGGACTTAGTGAGCTTGGTGTGTTGGGTGTGAAGCCTGATTATATTGCTTATTTTGTATCACATCATTGGACCCCTATACCTTAATGGGGCAGCAATGCCACCCACAATTTTACGCTGCCTGGGGGGTTCGGGCAGGGGGTTTCGGGGGCAGCACCCCTGAAGCTAAAAACATATGTAAAATTTCCTTGAAAAAGTATAGTAATTTCTAGTCAATCTCGGTCATTCATTAGGCGGATGATCTGATGGTAGAAGTTACATTTAGTTTAAGGTTTTTTGCCCTAGAAGGCAACCCCTCACTTGAATGAGGGTATTTGTATTGTGGCTGTGTATTTTATGTGTATTCTCAGAGTGAGAAACAAATAGGGAGACTGTGAGATAGAATAGAGGATATTACAGTGGATCTGTTGTAGGTTGTGTCTCTTCATTTTTTTGTATAATAGAAAGGAAGGACTGGCTGTTCGGGGTGGACATAGCCCAAACTAGGTGAACCACATTGTTGAGGAGGTAAATCCCCTCTGCGGACAGAGGCGATCCCTACTAGCCCAGCACGGGTCTAGCAACAATCATCAAATGCTACAGCGTAAGTTCCTAATTGTGAATAAACAGACCAACGATGGAGGCCTACCTGGAGTCCAGTGCTATGATTCGTAGAAGAGACAGCGTTAAGTTCCTCTTAGGCCTGGGCGGATCACGATCCCCACGATCTCTCGGGCGAATGGACACACACGCCCAAGAAAAAACACGAATTCAAGCATAAAATCCAGAATACGCAACTATATATCAGTCAGAAAGGATATAACTCATCATTATCATAAGTGAAAAACAGAGTGGAACCATAGCCAGTAGTCATTCATTAATAAGCAATCGAAAGAGAGTACAACCAATGTTCTGACGCTAAGGTCTCCTTCGGAGGGGTCTCCAGTCATGCACGTCTTGCAAAGCCTGCCAGGGATGGGACAAGCCTCTCTTAGAGTCTCTCGACGATAGTCTCCTTGCCCGAGTTTGGCATTAAGGGAAAAATGAGGGCTCTTGCGGCATGAAGGCTCTTGGGAATTTGAGAACTTGGAGATTGAAAGCTTAGGCACTTCAAGACTAGCTTGCAATGGAAATGAGCTAGCTTTTATAGATGGAGGAAGGGGAGTTGGGATCCCTATAATTGTGGGATTGGCCCTATCTTCAAGGAAGCTTCCATGAGAGGTGGAAAACCACTTCCCTTCCATGGAACTCCCGGAGCCAAACCTCCCAACTCAAGATAGATAGCAGTTTCTGAGTTTGTTGAAACGAAACTTCCGCCATTCTTATTTAAAAAACACTCCTTAAATTAGCTGGCGCGACTTTGACTCTGGGATAGAGCGCCAGTTGGCGCGGCCTCTTTGTAGGATTTTCCTAATTGGCGCGAGTGATGAGATACCCGCGCCAGTGCAAAAAAGGATGTTTTTATGGTTTTATGCAAGGAGATGTCTTTAGGGCAATTGAAGCTCATGTTTAGAGGAATGCAATGATAATGGTTTCAAGGCATGACATTGCTCACAGGTCACAAAAAGTGCCCTCCAATGTGCGGGATGGGGAAAGGTAGGGACGCTGAAAAATTACTGTGTAACAGATGCCCCTTAAAGCATGAGGCCCGAGAGAGAGAGAGGGGTGAAATGCTTTACGAGAACGTGTCCAACTGAAGCTCCGCCGTCGGAAAACCTGCATGGAGAAATAAAACTGATATCTCAAGTACATGATGTATATGTGGTATGGACGTAGCCATCCAAAACAGAGTATACAATAATCCAGATCCAAGGTATGGTCGCAGCCATCCAGTGAGGATCGATAAATAGACTCAGGTATGGTCGCAGCCATCCAGTGAATAAGTCATGTAAATAATAATAATCCACAATATCGCAGCCTGGATTACAACAGACACAATCCAAGGTCTTGCGCTCCATCTCGACCCGAACAAAGCACACGTTCAAGCATGCGAATATGTGAGCTGAAGTCGAACATGCAAGAACGTTGTCTAATTACCAGCCAATGATGAAAGCTGTTAACAGACGCGAGAGGAACCACCAATAATGACAATGGCCCTCAAGGTACTACAGGTACAATCTACGGCATGTGAATCAATGAGCTGACGTCGAACACCCGTAGAATCACTCGATCGGAGGCCAATGACGAAAACCTCACGTCGAATGCGACGAACCTGCCATTAAGGCATGCAGGCTCCAAGGTACCATAAAGGAGTCTCTAGATCAGCTTCCCGGATAATGAGCTGAAGTCGATAGGAAGTGACCTTGATCGAAGGTGGGCCATAATGTTTCCCACATCATCAACACGAGACAGAGGAACATGATGTTTTTGTGAATCGGGATCATATGAGAATCAGAGGAAGGCTGATACTTACAGAGGTCAACTTCTCTTGAACATATAACGGCACGACAGTGGTTTTGGCAGTATTTGACATCAACGGATCAGAGGTCATGGTGACGAGGCAATGAGCAGATGAGAGGTCAAAAGTGATTATCCAAACCCATGGAGGCAAGTGAAAAACGAGATGAGATGTCCCCAACCCGACACGAATGCAGACAAACGCCATGTTCAAGAGCGACATACTGCCGACACGACAACGATGCTGGTTCCATTTTTCCCCAACCATTTCTGGTAGGTACCCCAATTATTTTTGATAACAAGCTTGAAGGGGATAGCATATGCTTGTGATATAAGTCCATCCTAGTACATTTAATGAGCCCTAGGAAGGGGCAACTCGAGTAGCATCATTTCGATTGAGTCCGATGTCATCAGGTTTTAACGAGTCTGACAAAGGAAGAACTCGACGTCTTTTCATATTTAGAGAGTTTGAAAAGACAGCTGAAAAGTAAACTCCAGAGTTCCCCTTTCGTAAATAGTTCCTCAGACCCGAAAAGGTAGAAAACAATATCTGAGGAAACCTCCTAGTCGCGATAGGCTAGGGTATTCCTTTTTTGTAATCAATCTATCCCAGCCTGAAAAAGGGGTAAACGTATACTGGGTAGATGTCGATTCGTGTCCATTTTAACGAGATTGAAACGACAAGGGCCTCGGCAATATTTTCATGTTTAGAGAGTCAGAAAAGAGCTAAAAGATGACTCCAAAGTGACTTTTTCGTGCATTTACCGAGTCCAAAAAAGTATAAAATACAACTCGTTCAGCGTGCAAGTCGTGTAAAACTTGTTGCTGCACATACCAAGCAAGTGTAAAACCCATTTTCGACATATATATTAAAATATTTGAGAAAAAATAACTTTTAAAACTCAATTTGGATTGATAAAGTTATAAATATGTCAAAATGGTAAAAACAAAATTACTTTTACTATTTACCTTGGTGAAAAGCAGCAGTGGTCCATTTGGTGGGCAAACTTCTGACGGTGATTGCGACAGATCCGGTTTACCATTCAGAGTCTCGTCTATGAAAGGTAAGAGGCGCTTCCCTATACTTCATTTCAATCCACTTTTTAATAGTTTTCCCTCATGCATCAAATTTCTGTAGAAACTTTTAAAATTTTTAAGGCTCGCTCATTGGCGCGGGTATCGGGCACGGACCCGCGCCAATGGGCTTTTATATGCAAAGGGCTCGCACCACTTGGCACGACTGTTCACAAAACATCCGCGCTAGTGGCCGAACCCAAATTTCTGCCTAAAAATTCGGAATTTTAATTAATTTGAATGGAATTTGAAGCCCAACAGAGATCTAATTAAGGGTTTGTGACCATGTGGATGTAGGAAATCAAGAAAAATGGTGATTGAGTGGAAAGAAAGAGAGCATGGGGAAGAGGACGAACAGGCCATAGAAAACGAGGCTTGCATGAATGCCCTCAGAAACTGTGGGCTAAAGAAGTTCTTCCTAACACCCTGTTTATGAGCTCATCCTGAGCTCCTCCAGTATCTGATCAGTATATGGGATGAACAGGAACAAGTATTCAAGTTACGAGACTAGGTGCTGGAGCTGGAGGTTTCTGATGTGTATTTTATAACTGGACTGTCTTGCAGAGGTCCAGTGCCCATCTTGACTGGGAGCAGACCATCCGGCAAGAAGATGGAAGAAGTGATGGCACGAGTGTGCCCAAGAGCACAAATGGGATCAGGGAGTAAAAAGGTGGATATCCATACCATCCCCGATATGGCACTGAGGGTAGTTCTACATACCATCACGCGGGCTGTAGGGTCGCAGACACCGCACGAGGCCACAAAGGCCCAACTCCTGCTAGCCTCAGAGTGCATGACTCCACTATTGTTTGACTGGGCTACAGCAGTAACAATAAACATGAAGAGACATCTTACAAAATGCAAGCAAGCCAAATTGAAACAGTTTGGCTACGTTTCCATCCTGGTATCGTTCATTCTGGAACAATTACCAATCTTCCAAGGCCAAGGGGCCATCGTAGCTGAGCCGATTCCACGAGAGCCAAGAATGGCTCGTTGGGCAGCACTAATGCCCAGAGCTAGAGGAGGCTAGAGTTTTTTAGGTGGTTGCGCCGCCAGTTGATCGTAGTGGAGGACTGGCCATATGCAGGAACCGACTTCACCGGAGACCCAGATCTCCCACTACCAGAAGGAGATGATTGGGACGAGGAGTTAGGTATGACCTCTTTTGATTTTTATGTTTTATGATTTTTTTTGTTAATACACGTTCGTCCTGACACATTTGTATGTATGCAGATGTGGGCCCAGAGAGACCAGCCGATATGTCTCCAATCGCGCGGAGGACTCCTCTCGCACCTGATCCTCAGGCGGAGGGTACAGGAGGAGAGGAATTGGTCCAGAATCTTGAGGGTATTGCCCGAGGGATCCCAGACTATGCCCGGCTGGCGGATGTACCGATGGCGTACCAGCGACATACGGTGGGAGTACCTAGTCGGCTCCACTGACTTCTGAGACGCTTAGTGCGTGCAGTTACATGTTATCATGAGCACCATGTGGATTAGATCCTTAGGGCTTTTACCACACATATTTTTTTAGAGACATGTTGTCTCCGGATGTATTAAGACGATTATGTATATTTTTTATTTGTGACACACTCTATGTAAACACTTCAATATCTATATATATATGCATATCTATTTCTGGATGGATCTTTCTTTTACATGTGATGATGATTTACAAATTGCACAAATGTCTGTCTAACACCAAATTAGTTACTGCATCTGTTAAAGTATTCAAATGCTTGGGTATATGTTGATATGTAATGTAGTCAAAATTCCTTTCCAGTAATCGAATACACAGATACAGACGTAAAATGGATGGGTTTCTTACCGAATAGTGTTCGTTCAGCTATAACACTACAAGTTGCGAATCTAGATACACAAGCAATTCATGGATACCAAGGTTTACCGCCTCGGTTAATAATTCTAACACAACACTATATTCCGCGATGTTGTTCGTAGTACGTCCTAGACACACACCTTGCAGGTTGACCAACTCACCAGCAGGATCATAGATTACCCAGGTTGCCGAAGACATATTCCTGGTACTGCGGGAGGCACCATCCGCGAAACCCACAAATGGATGAATGGACATCTGCACAACCAGGAAGACCCGATCAGCAGAAAATATGTTTACAAGGCACACCACACCACACCTACACATAAATGAAAAACACACACCTATGTACACACACCACACCAAGAAATCACTTTAGGCATAGTAATTTTTGAGGTACAACCCATTTCTAGGCTGCGCCAGCGGAACTCCTTCATAATCTATAAGCTCATAAGCCCCATTTTTCAAAACGCGCTTTACTATATAGGGCCCATGCCACATAGGCTGGAACTTCCGACCCCAAGCTTATCATGTGCTTGATCATACAAGAGGACGAGGTCACCTTCAATAAAGGAACGGGGGGAAATAGATTGATCAAAGTGAGTTTTGACCCTCTTCTTTTGTGCTTCAATAACTGAAGCAGCCAGATGACGGGTTTCATCTAACCGTTCCAGATACAGAAGATGCTCTTCCTCAGCAGAGGTATCAGGTAGAAGTTCCACAGCTAATTTTAGAGAATGAATCTCACATTCAACCGGAAGAGTTTCTTCCAGACCATACACCAGTTGAAATGGTGTGAATCTAGTTGCACTCTTTGCAGATGTTCGGTACGCCCATAGAGCGGAGAACAATTGGAGATGCCAATTGGATTTGTGAATACCAACTGTTCACTGAAGCATAGTGACCAGAACCTTGTTCACTACTTCAACCTGACCATTCGCATGAGGGTAATATGGCATTGAGCTGTCGTGACGCAAGCCCAACTTTGAAGTCAGCTCAGCCATCATATAATCTTGGAAATGAGTACCATGGTCAGTAACGATGGCCTGAGGAACCCCGAAACATGCAATAACATGGTTGAATATACATTGAGCAGCCATTTTACCGTCAGCAGCAAGTGTAGGCATCGCCTCGGCCCACTTAGTGAAGCAGTCGACGGCTTAATTATATACGCATGCCCCCCAGCCGAGTGAGGGTTACACATCATAAAATCCACGCCCCATTTTGCAAAAGGGCCGATAGTAATAACGGGATGTAAAGGGAGAGGCGGCGCGCGCATCTTGCACTAAAATATCTGGCATGCATGACATTTACGGACTGCAATGATACAGTCTTTGAATATGGATGGCCAGAAATAACCTGCACGCAGAATTTTCTGGGCAGTAGCATATCCGGACATATGCCCACCACAGGTGCCACTGTGGCAGTCATTTAGGACCCTTTCAGCCTCTTCCAAGGTTAGGCACCGCCGGAGCACCGAATCTACTCCAATGCGGTATAAGGTATCTCCTACTATACGGTAGGGCTGGGACTGATGCCGTATCTGACGGTGATCAACTTTATCCAACTCAGATCGAAATGTCGAGGTCTGAAGATACACAATTATGTCACCGTACCAAGGGTCACGAGTACTGATAAGTAAAAGAGTTTCATCCGGGATATGATCCTCGAACTGTGAAGGAGCAGAGTCTGTTGGGAGGGAACATATAAGATCCGCGAAAACGAGTGATTTGGTTGACTTAGCAGTAGTAAACTCTAAGTCAAACTCCTGCAGGATGACAATCCATTTGGAGTATTTTCCCCCCAGTAATTGTCGAGAGAGAATATACGTCATAGGGTTGCAATCCGAAACCACTGTTATCGTACGCAAGAGGATGTAATGGCGAAAGAGCTGCACAGCATGTACTGCAGCTAACGCCAACTTCTCGACATGAGCATAACGCGTTTCTGGATCGAGAAGGTTCTGTGACAGATAATAAACAACATGTTCGTTACCGTCATCGTCACCCTGCACCAAGACCATGGCTATGGTGCTAAATGCGGTGGCGAGATATAGAGTAAAATCGCGGTGGTAGTCCGGAGGATGAAGCAAAGGAGCATTGACAAGCAACATCTTCAGCTTCTCAAAGGATTGCTGAGCAATTTCATCCCAGTGGAAGGGAACGTTTTGCTTTAATAGGCGCGTGAATCCTTTGGCCACCTCGGCATAATTCGGGATAAAGCGTCGAAGAAAGTTCGCTTTCCCTTGCAGACTCTGTAACCGATATAGGGAGGATGGTAATGGGAGATTAATGATAGCCTCAACCTTTAAAGGGTCAAGGCGAATCCCGTCTTTCGAGACTATGAATCCTAAAAGACGACCAAAATCAACGCAAAAGACGCATTTATGAGGATTAAGCCTAATATTGTAGCGCCTGCAACGAAGAAAGATCTGGCAGAGATGCTCAGGATGGTCCTCTCGCCTAGCTAAATGAGCTGGTAAGTCGTCCAGATAAGGCTGAACGATATGGCGGATGTCATGAAAATCGTAGGACATCACACACTGAAAAGTGGCTCTAGCGTTCTTCAAGCCGAACGGGAGCTTTTTGTAGTCGAAAGTACCCCACGGACAGATGAATGTCATCTTGTGTTGATCCTAAGGTGCAATATTGATCTGATTATACCCCAAGAAACCATCCATCAAGGAGTAAATCTCACTTCTGGCACATTCGTCGATGATCTGGTCTATGAACGAAGTGGGATAATTGTCTTTTGGACAGGCGCGATTGATGTCGTGGTAATCAACACAGACTCTAATCGTACCCTGCTTTTTATCGATAGGGACAATGTTGGAAACCCATTCTGTGAGGGGGATGGGATAAATAAAGCCCGCGTTCAGATGTTTTTCAACTTCTGCCTTAATTGCGGCGGCTTTCCGAGGATGCATGGGACGTAAGCGTTGGCACACGGGCTTCGCTCCTCGGTAGGTTGGAATCTCATGCACTACGATACTAGGATCGATCCCAGGCATTTCCTCGTAGGACCAGGTGAATACATCTCTGAATTCTTTGAACAGGTCAGTATAGACTTGAATCTCATCGAGAGAACAAGTCACTCCCACATGAATATTCTCAACAATCCCCGGTTTAATGGAGATGTTGATTGGAATGGTTTGGGTAATATTACTCAGGTTTCCCTCCGAAAAGACCTCATGCATCAAAATGGGCGTTTGAAGAGGAGGAGTAGGAACCTGAGATGCATAACACTCCAGACATTCAGACATTGCCCCCAAGCTAGGCATAAAAGAGGAACGATGATGTCCATTGCTCCATGGAAGCTCCTCTAGAGACATTGTTTCAACAATGGCTTCATCGGAAGGAAACGTCTCTTTGAGAGGATCAGGTGAATCAGCCTGACCAAGCCATGGGGATTGAGAATAAGTGTCGAGAGCCATGCTCAACGGAGCATGCTGAGGAGCAGGAGGATCAGATGTAGCAACAATTTCACAGTAGCTGATCTCTACTGGAGTCAAGGGCATTGATTCTCCAAACTCAAACACCTGCTCAGGTGTAGGGATAAGCCAGGGGTCATCAGACCTGAAAATCATGTTAACTTGAGCAGTGTGCAGTGGCGGTGTGGGAAAAATACCCATGAGGACTGGGTCTTTGAAGAGACCAGGTCCTACACTGTCCGGGGGATTTGGAATTTGATCCATGTATGGCACGTTGTTCTCAGAGGAAGAGGTGAAAAATGACAACTGATCCACCGTGACAATTTTGCCCTCGTGAGGGAACTTAAGGAGTCGAAAAACAATGGACGACACACATAGCATGGCATGGGTCCAGCTGCGGCTAAGAAGTATATTGTAGTTGAGTTTAGCATCAACTACTTCTACTTCTACGTTGATAGTCTTCCCCTGTAAAGTGATCACTAGACTCTTGAGAACACCCAGGGGTTTAGATTCCTGACCATCAAATGCCTCTAGGGCATTGGGAGATGACGAAAGGGCTGGAGAGCCAATGGCCTTCCAGCAAGTGGATGACATGACGCAAGTTGAGGCACCTTCATCGACAACGGCCCTATGGATATTAATACCGTTAATCCTGACTTGAATAACCAAAGCGATCCGATGTGGAAGTCGGGGGGTGAAATTCTCTAAATCGAAGGTGAGAAGACCCGAGTCGGTGGGATCAATGCCACTGATTGTAGACAGTAAAGCCTTCCGTTGCGAAGAAAAACTCTGAAGAACTTCTAGCGCAGACATAGCAGATGGCGCCTGTGCCAGATCCTCAACAATGCTATAGTGTTGAGCGGCACGGGCGTTTGGATTATAAGAAGATCTCCGTAAAACACCTTTAGAAGGTGGCTTCAAAACAGGTTCAGGGGCAGGCTTCTCTATTTCCATCAAGCCAGAGACAGGTGGGGGAGGCGGTCCATCCGCAACTGCCTTCCCAGGTGCCTGCTGCGATTCGTTGTAATCCTTCAAACGATTAGCGATAGAAACAGGTGCAGCACCATTCATCATGAAAACTTGGGACCCAAATGCTGTAGAAGGTGACGGTTGTTCAACCATCTGGGTTTGTTGAGAGGGGAAAGGTTCTTTAAGAACTGCCGAAGTTCCTTTAGAGCCTTTGAGAAGTTGACTAACCTCGGATCGTCGTGGACAATCCTTAGTATAATGGTCTCCCTCACAAATGAGGCAAGGATACTTTGGCTTACGCTGAGAACCATCCTCATTATGAGATTTGGATTCTGGCTTTGGGGCATCAGATTTGGATTTACCTTTGCCCTTCTTCTTCCCTTTGGAGGTTTTCTCCATAGGATTGGCCTGGACGGCGTTAACCTCTGCAGTTTTTCCAGAATCGGTAGGGGTGGGAGAAGCAAGATTATGGGATGAATTAGACTTTTGCTTCCCATTCGAAGATTTCTTCGAATTCTGAGAGACAGAACCAATGACACCATCGACCGCAGGGGTGGGTGGAGCCTTAGTGGTTTCGGGCCGTGGAGCATCAGGCAAGATATCATAAAGCGTGTCGGATTGAGAATACACAAGATCTATATATTGGGCACGCGCAATGGCTTATTCCTCCGTCACACATGCTCCCATCACAATATCTTGAGAGATTTTGTTCACAAAGGAGGTGGTGAACCAGTGAGTCAGTATCTGATCAGGTATATGAAACTTGATCAGTCTACGATAACGCCGCCACTCATGAATGTGATCAGAAATGTGAGTGGCTTTGTCCTGCTTCAAAGAAGTCAGGAGATGTGTTCCGGCTTCATAGCGAACCGGTAACTGAAAGTGCATGAGGAAAGCCATGGCTAAAGAATTGAAATCTTGGAAAATTCCATGGGACAACTTGATGTACCACTTAGCAGCAACTCCAGTCAAAGTGCGCTGGAAGAGGCGCAAACGAATCAAATCATCAACCCAAGAGTTCGATGAACACCAAAGATGATATGTCATCACATGCGCTTGGGGTTCCTCCCCGGATTTTCCCTCAAACTTGGGGCAATCACCTGGTATCTTGGTAGAAATCGAAGGCTAATAAGGATTATGTAAAATCGGATCATTGGTCAATTTTGAAACATCCGGCAACTCCAAGGTGGCCAGGAACGGCAGTGGCGGATTGACCGACATGCCAGGCCCAGGATACGAACTGATACTTGTACTCCACGCTGGGTGGGAATATCGTTTCCCCCATGGGTTCTGTCCCATAGGATTCTGACCGTAAGGGTGGTAGGTGGTATAACCAGACTGATTGGGCTGCTGGTAGCTAGCGTACGGGGGCTGATAACCAGAGTACGGACCCTGGTTAGGAGTCGGCCCTGTATAGGCAGCATTTGGATTTGGCTGCTGAGCATAAGTATAACCGGGTTGTTGAGGATAATACTGAGAGCCTCAGGGCTGGTTATAATTCGGTTGAGATTGACCATGTGGATAATAACCGCCCTGAGGGTGAGTCAGCTGCTGATAGGTGGAACCCTGCGGGGCCTGATAAGTAGGGCGCAACTGTTGATTTGGGTGCGGCATTGAATAGATCGGCTGCTGGGCAGGGTTAATAGGATGGATGGGCTGGCCTGATTGAGCAGGCTGACCCGAGTGAGGGGGCTGCCCTGGATGAGGGGGCTGCCCTATGTGAGGGGGCTGCCCTAGATGAGGGGACTGCCTTGGGTAAACAGGCTGAGCCGGTTGCGCAGGTTGGCCTAGCTGTAAAGGAGCCCCAGGTTGTGCCGGATGAACCAGTTGGCCTGAAGGCGAACACCGGGTTGTATCGGATGGACCGGTTGGCCCAGTGGAGGAATAGAGCCAGGTGGTTGCTGGTAACCAGTTTGACCTGGAGCAGGACCATAGGATGGTCCCGGCTGGTATGCAACGTTGGAAACAACAGAATATGGCGGTTGCATAGGTTGAGAAAGCTGGATTTTCCCCCCAGGATCATAGGCTGGTCCCAGTTGGTACCCTGGCTGAGGCTGCATAGGTTGACCAGAAGGGTTGTAATACTGTCCTTGCAGACCGTAGGATGGCCCTTGCTGGCCCATAGGATAGTCTTGGGCGAGCTACCCCTGTGGGTCATAAGGATAGCCAGGTTGGTCCGCAGGTTGGCCTTGGAGAGGTTTCCCTTGCGGGTTATAAGCCTGGTTATAAGGTAAACCTTGAGCATGGAAGTAAGCCTCAGAAGCAGGTAGACGTAAAATGTCCCTGTGCTCATCATACTGACCTGGAAAAGCATACACGAGAGTACCATCCTGTGCATAGTGCAAAAAATAAGAATGGTTGGGATCTTGGGAGGATGGTCCAACCTCGGGGTTCGGCTGTTGCAGGGACAACCGATACTCCTCCGGAGAGATATTCTTCGGTATAGCAGTGGCTAGATAAACGTCTTCAGGAGGTGGCATAGCCCTCGCAGAGGATGCCGCGACAGCGGGTGAAGATGTGGCGACACAGATAGTGGGCCGAGTGGGTACAGACGTGACGGGTGTCTGAGGGGACACCCCCGGTGAAGGAGCAGCTGGCCTCGGAGAAGGAGCTGACACTTCCATAGAGGCTGCGGCGGAAATAATCTGACCCAGGGATCTATACCCTGCTGGTAATGAGGGACTGGATGTTGATGTGACAGCTTGTTCAGAGTTGTCTCCTAAAAATAATCTTCAGGGGAAGAGCTGATAGTCTTCACCAGACGTTGGGATTTCCTCACCAGAATCACTCATGGTTGAGCCTGCCGCTAGATCTCGCAATAGACGGCGAGGACTAGGAGGAAAAATAGTAGCTACGAAAGGCGAACCCGATGTAAGAGAAAGGAACTCAGATCCCAATCTCAATTCAGACCAAGGGTCGGAAAAGGGCCAATTGAACTCAACTGGTCCTCCAAAGGGTTGCTCAGCAAGAACCGGTCCCCCGTCAGGAAACTCGAAAACAATGGGCTGCTGTGGTTCAGCAGAGGATTGGGAAACCTTTGATGAATCGTCCGTATAAGGACTACCAGTAGATGAAACCGAGGGTTCTGCCACTGTGGCAAAAAGTCAAAGAGAAAGACCAAACACACACATGGGCTGAAAAAGAGTCAAGACACACGATCAAACGATCAACAAGAAAAAACTAACAGGGTGTGTGATCGTGGGTGATTAATTTTTTACCACATTGAAAAATAGGAAACTTCACCGTTTCATGTTTTAAGAGTCGAGAAACGATTGAAAATGTGACTCTATCTCTTTCAGATTTGACACAAGCATGAAAGGACAACCGGTTGGTGATCCTTTAAAATTTAGGGAGTCAGATAGGATCAAAATGACTGCTCAGGAATACTAGGAAAAAGGGTGTACCAAATAACTGTGAACTGCAATATACACCTTGGTTTCAATAATGAAAGAGAAATCAACCAAGGACTTTCCATACGTGCAGGAAATCTCCCCGAATGCTGTGTCCGGTGTATCACGGGTATAGGGCGGAAGACTCGGCTTCCTATGGATAAAGGATTGAAACCTAGTGGGGTCTCCCTTTATATATGCGACGGTACGGGGAGCACAAGTCCATACTAGTGCTGTCTAAAGCCAAGAGGCGAACGACAGCTGCTAGGTTTTAAGACGCCGGAACACATCTCTAGCCTAGACCTCTAAATGTGTTTCGTTAGATTTCAATGTTGCCTTAGTGTAAATTGAGTAAATTTTAAAGTTTATCTTCAATTACATTTCAGTTTTCAGGCCCTAATGAATGTAATGTCTCAAAAAACTCCTAAATGCAATCTATATGCCACAGTATGTCATTTTGTTCGATGAAAGCTAGTTATGGAAGAGTTGAGAGCTTTTTACACAAACAAAATGAACAAAAGACAATCAGTGATATCTCTAATGCAACTAATGAAACAAAACTCTTCTTTCAATGTCACTAATTCGCTAATAACAACAAAAAGTTTTTAATTTGCACTAATCAATCAAAAGCAAAAGAGATTTTTGTTCTTTTTATGTATTTTCAATGTTTAATAACACAATGCACTAAACAAATGAAAACAATGAGAAAGCAATTCGATAAATGATAATGAAAGAGAAAAACAAACCAATCCCACTCAATGAAAAAACAATCAGATCTCAAACTGACCAATAAGTCCCCCAAAACCAACAAAAGTCCCGAAGACTTCAATGAGCTGTGTAATCTTGGCCCAAAGCAAGACCAAACAAAATTCGAATGAAGAGGAGAACAATCACCCAAAAATCGCAATGAAATGGTAAAAAACCACTAAAAGAATGCAAAGGAGCAATCAGAAGGTTGACTGGACTAACAAGACACCAAAAATCCTAAGGAGGGCTGGACACACAAAGCCACTATATGCCCTAGGGCTTAAAATGTGAAATCGATGGAGAAAAGCAAACAACCGAAGGACGAAGGCAAATTCCCAGTCAAACAGGACTCCAACACACTCAGGTAGTTGAAAAACCAAAAATAAATACACTGATCAGACCCAGAGAGCTCAGAACGGAGTAAACCCTAATGCCTCACAGGAGTGGCGCGACTGTGAGGTTGTAACTGGCACCAGAAAGCAATTGTCATGGTCAATACAAAAGCAACATGCGCCAATTGGCGCGACTGTCGAGCTAAAAAGCGTGCCAGCTGAGTTCCTCAGCCAAAAATAAAAAAGAACTACTCCAGAAGCAGATCAATGATATCCAAACAAACCAAGAAGCAAAAAAAAGCAAAAGAACCCAGCCCAGAAGGCTAACCAAGCAAGGAAAACAGCGAAACAATCAAAACGAGACAATCAAAACTAGACGATCCCCAGTATGGTCGCCAAATTGTTGAGGAGGTAAATCCCCTCTACGGACAGAGGCAATCCCTACTAGCCCAGCACGGGTCTAGCAACAATCATCAAATGCTACAGTGAAAGTTCCTAATTGCGAATAAACATACCAACGATGGAGGCCTACCTGGAGTCCAGTGCTATGATTCGTAGAAGAGACAACGTTCCCGTTCCTCAGCCTCGCCAGATCACGATCCCCACGATCTCCGTGAACGGACACCTGCACATGCAAGAAACAACATGAATACAAGCATAAAATCTAGAATACGCAACTATATATCAGTCAGAAAGGATATAACTCATCATTATCATAAGTGAAAAATAGAGTGGAACCATAACCAGTAGTCATTCATTAACAAGCAATCGAAAGAGAGTACAACCAATGTTCTGACGCTGAGGTCTCCTTCGGAGGGGTCTCCAGTCATGCACGTCTCGCAAAGCCTGCCAGGGATGGGACAAGCCTCTCTTAGAGTCTCTCGACGATAGTCTCCTTGCTCGAGTTTGGCCTTAAGGGAAAAATGAGGGCACTTGCAGCATGAAGGCTCTTGGGAATTTGAGAACTTGGAGATTCAAAGCTTAGGCACTTCAAGACTAGCTTGCAATGGTAATGAGCCAGCTTTTATAGATGGAGGAAGGGGAGTTGGGATCCCTATAATTGTGGGATTGGCCCTATCTTCAAGGAAGCTTCCATGAGAGGTGGCAAACCACTTCCCTTCCATGGAACTCCCGGAGCCAAACCTCCCAACTCAAGATAGATAGCAGTTTCTGAGTTTGTTGAAACGAAACTTCCGCCATTCTTATTTAAAAAACACTCCTTAAATTGGCTGGCGCGACTTCGACTCTAGGACAGAGCGCCAGTTGGCGCGGCCTCTTTGTAGGATTTTCCTAATTGGCGCGAGTGATGAACTGGATACCTGTGCCAGTGCAAAAAGGGATTTTTTTATGGTTTTCTGCAAGGAGATGTCTTTGGGGCAATTGAAGCTCATGTTTAGAGGAATGCAATGATAATGGTTTCAAGGCATGACATTGCTCACAGGTGACAAATTGGGCCCTCCAATGTGCGGGACGGGGAAAGGTAGGGACGGTGACAAATTACTGTGTAACACACATATATCTGTGTCTCTTTGGTTTTATGTGTTTTGTGTGCTTGTGTTTTCTGCATATTTTATGTATTGCATTACCCTGTAATATATAATTTTATAACAACTCGTATTAGAGCCGAAGGTCTATTTGGCTGATAAACTCGTAGGAAAGAAGGGTTCCTGGTTCGAGTGGGAGCAATGGTGGAAGATGGTAAATTTAGGTTGAGAAATTTAACGGCCAAAAATTCCCGCTATGGAAGATGCAGATGGAATATTATCTGTATCAGAAAGATCTATACCTACCATTAAGCGGAAAAACAAATAAGATGACGACTATGACAGACATATAATGAGATATTCTCGATATAAAGGCACTCGAAATAGTATGGTTTTGCCTCGTGGCATCGATAGCCTTCAATATTTCAAATGAAACAACAACAGAGGGTTTGATTAAGGCATTGGTGAAACTATATGAGAAACCCTTGGCCTCAAATAAGGTATTTCTTATGAAACATTTATTTAATATGAAGATGTCGTAAGGTGGATCTATTGCAGACCATTTAAATGATTTTAATACAGTTACCAGTCAGTTAAATTTTGTAGGGGTAAACTTTGATGATGAAGTTAGAGCTCTGTTATTTTTGTGCTCATTGCCAGAAAGCTGGAATGGTTTAGTTATGTCTATTAGTAACTCTGTCTCTGCATCTAGTACTTTAAAGTTTGATGATGTTATCGGTGCTATCCTTAGCGAGGATATGCGACAGAAAAGATCCGGTGAGACATTAGGTAATGCTTTGAGTGCAGAGTCTAGGGGCAGAAGAATGGAAAGAGGAAAGAGGTTAGGATATCGCAGTAAATCAAGGAAAGGCAGACCCAAGTTCAGATCAGGGATAGTGTGCTAGAAATGCAGAAAGAAAGAACATCTAAAGAGAGACTGTAGATCTTGGAAGGGAAAAAAATGAGACGCACAGCAAGAAAACAATCATGAAGCAAATGTGACAGGTGATGTGTTACAGGATGCTTTGATTCTTTATTTCTAAAATGTTACTGATTCTTTGGTTGTAGATTCAGGGGCCTCATTCCATGCCACACCTAATAAGAAATATTTTCATGACTATGTTCAAGGAGATTTTGGACAAGTCCATTTGGGTGATGATAAACCCTATAAAATTTTTGTAATGGGTAAATTTATTGTAAAATAGCAGAATGGAAACCAATGGCTATTGAAGGAGGTAAGGCATGTTCCAGATTTGAATAAAAATATGATTTCAACAGGGCAGTTAGGTGGTGAAGGTTTTGTGACAACTTTCACAGATAAAACTTGGAAGGTCACCAAAGGAGCCCTGGTAATAGGAAAAGGCGAAAAGGTTGGTACATTTAATTTATGCAATGGTATTTCTAACTTTGTTAATGCTTTAACTTCCAAAGGAGTAGATGTAGCATGATGGAATCATAGGCTCAAACACATGAGTAAGAAGGGGATGAAGATTCTTCACTCAAAAAATTTGTTGCCAGGTTTTGAAGAATGTGGATTTGGAATTTGTTAGAACTGTATTTATGGAAAACAAAAGAGAGTCATATTTCTCAAAGCTAGGAAAGAAAAGAAGAGCGAAAAATGAGAGCTTGTGCATACAAATGTATGGGGACCTGCTCAGGTATCATCTGTTGGTGGCTCTCGTTATTATGTTACTTTTATTGATGATGCGACTAGAAAAAATTGGATTTATTGTATTCAGAATAAATATGATGTATTTTATATTTTTAAGAAATGGAATGCTTTGGTTGAGATTGAGACAGGAAAGAAGTTGAAGTGTCTTAGATCAAACAATGGAGGTGAATATTGCAGCAATGAGTTTGATAGGTACTATTCAAAGCATGGAATTCAGAGAGAGAAGAAAATTCCAAGAACACCACAAGAAAATGGTGTGTCAGAAAGGATGAAAAAAGCAATCATGGAGCGTGCAAGGTGCATGAGATTGCATGTAGGATTGCCTTTACAATTTTGGGTAGATGTTGTAGATACTGTTGTTTATCTAATAAACAAACGACCTTCAATTTCCTTGGATGGTGGTATTCCAGAGGAAGCATGGACAGGTAAAAAGGTAAACTACTACTTTTTAAAGCCTTTTGGTTGTGAGGCCTTTGTCCATATTAATAAAGAAAATAGAACAAAGCTTGAGGAAAAATCAAAGAAATGTACCTTTATTGGATATGGTGTTAATGGTTTTGGTTATCTCTTATATGATTATGAAAATCACAAAATGATTAGGAGCAGAGATGTAATATTTAATGAAAAGGTCTTGTATAAGAATCAGTTGCAGCATAAGAAACAGGAAAAGGAAAACAAAGAATACACAGTTCTTGATGAGATCACAAAAAAAGTAAAGGTGCCTGAAAAATAATAATAATTAGCAACCACAGCAACAACAACCACCACAACAACAACAGGCACCTCAAACACCTAAAAGTGGTGTCAAAGGATCTACTAGGATAAGTATACCCCCTAAACGATACTCTCCCTCATTATATTATTTATTGTTGGCTGATTCTAGTGAACCCGAATGTTATGAAGAAGCAATGCAGGTTGAAAGTAGAAATAAGTGGGAGCTAGCCATGGAAGAAGATATGGACTCCTTAATGCATAACTAGACTTGGGACTTAGTTAGGTTGCCTACAGGTAAAACTACATTGCATAATAAATGGGTTTACAAGCTGAAGGAAGAAGATGGAGGAAAACAGAGGTACAAAGCTAGACTTGTGGTGAAGGGGTTTGCACAGAAGGAAGGTATTGATTTTGATGAGATATTTTCTCCTGTTGTTAAGATGACTTCAATCAGAACTATTTTAAGTCTTGTAGCAGGAGAAGATTTACATCTTGAACAGTTAGATGTAAAGACAACATTTCTCCATGGAGGTTTGGAGGAAGAGATCTATATGTAGCAACCAGAAGGTTATAAGGTCAAAGGCAAAGAAAATTTAGTGTGGAGGTTAAAGAAGAGCTTGTATGGCTTAAAATAGGCTCCAAGGCAGTGGTATCTAAAATTTGACAAGTTTATGTCTGAACAAGGTTATACTAGATGTCACTCTGATCATTGTGTTTATCTAAAAATGCAAAATTATGGAAGCTATATTATATTGTTATTATATGTAGATGACATGCTTGTTGCAGGGTATAACAAGTGGGAAATAAATTTTCTCAAAAGAAAATTTGCAAATTCATTTGCAATGAAGGATTTGGGAGCTGCAAAACAAATCCTTGGTACGATAATAGCTAGAGACAGGAAAAATCGCAAATTAACACTATCTCAGAATGAGTACATACAAAAGGTGTCGAAAAGATTTAATATGCAAAAATCAAAACCAGTTAGTACACCTTTTTCTAGCCATTTCAAACTTAGTAAGGAGATGTGCCCAAGGACCCAAGAAGAAATGGATTATATGTCTAAAGTTCCATATGAATCAGCAGTTGGAAACCTAATGTATGCAACGGTCTGCAGAAGGCCTGATATTGCACATGCACTGGGAGTTGTAAGTGAGTACATGAAAAATTCAGGAAAAGAACATTGGATGGTAGTGAAATGGATTCTCATATATTTGAGAGGTACCACAAATCAAGCATTATGCTTTGGTGGTTCAAACATTTCTCTACAGGGATATGTTGATGTAGATATGGAAGGTGATAGAGATTACAGAAGGAGCACTACAGGATATGTATTTACTGTAGGTGGAATAACTGTTAGTTAGGTTTCAAAAATCCAAAGTGTTGTTGCACTTTCAACAACAGAAGCAGAGTATGTTGCTGCTACAGAGGCTAGTAAAGAAATGATTTGGTTACAAAGGTTTATGGATGAATTGGGTGAGAATAATGATATGGGCACGCTATAAACTGATAGCCAAAGTGCTATTCATCTTGGAAAGAACTCAAAATTTCATTCCAGGACTAAACACATAAATCTCAAGTACCATTCCATATAGGCAGTATTGGAAGATGGACAGTTGAAGCTGTAAAAGATACACACTAGCCAGAATCCTGCAGATATGCCAAAAAAAGTTGTAACTAGGGAGAAACTGAGATTATGTTCAGTTTCAATTGGTCTTCAAGGATTACGATGAAGATGAGAAACAGCTAGGTCCAAAGAGGAGTCGTGTCCAGCAAATGAAGCAGCGGTGGAGTTGCTACAATCAGTCTTCAAGTGGGAGATTGTTGGATGTGGAGCTTGATTATCTTGTTTATTTTGTATCACAGCGTTGGACCCCTGTACCTTTGTTTCCACCCATAATTTTATGCTAACTGGGGGATCCAAGGGGGGCCGGTTGTGCTTTATGGAGCCCCACCCTGGCGGGGGGTTTCGGGGGCAGCACCCTCGAAGCTAAAAACATATGTAAAATTGCCTTGAAAAAGTATAGTAATTTCTAGTCAATCTAGGTTGTTCATTAGGTGGATGATGTGACAGTAGAATTTATGTTTAGTTTAATGTTTTTTGCCCTAGAAGGCAACCCCTCGCTTGTATGAGGGTATTTTTATTGTTGCTGCGTATTGTATGTGTATTCTCAAAGCGAGAAACAGATATGGAGATTGTGAGAGACAACATAGGAAATTACACCGGATCTACTATATGTTGTGTCTCTTCATTTTGTTAGAGAATAGAAAGGAAGGACGGGTTGTTCAGGGTGGATGTAGCCCAAACTAGGTGAATCACGTATATCTGTGTCTCTTTGGTTTTATGTGTTTTGTGTTCTTGTGTTTTCTGCATATTTTATGTGTTGCATTGTTCTGTAATATATAATTTTCTAACATGGTGTCCAACGTCGACTAGAGACTTGACCAAAATGTATTGAGGAACCCTCTATCCCATTTTGAGATAATGGACTGCGGGATCCTATAGTGTAACCACACTCATTCAAATAATATTTTAGAAGTGGATTCTGCTATGATATTCTTCTTGTAGGCTTCCATAATGACCATTTTAGAGAATCTATCAATGACCACAAAAAAGCAGTCTTTGCCATGCTTGGTAAAAGGAAGGCCCAACATGTAATCCATGGAGATGGATTCCCAAGGTCGACTAGGGGTAGGTAGCGGAGTATATAGGCCTTGCTTCTTGATGGTCAGTTTGGAAATGGCGCAGGAAGTGCAGGATCTGATGTACTTCCCAAAATCATTTCGAAGGTTCAGCTAATAGAAATACTTATGCAGTATAGCTACTATTATATCGAACCCAAAATGTCCAGTTACCTCACTATATTGCGATTCCTAAATCATCCTGGGACGCTTGATTCAAGGAGCATAGTGGTGTCTGATGTGGCATAATAATGCATCCTGAAGGTGAAAATTGGAACTTAATTACCCTCCAGGAGCATGTGGTATGTGTTTCCGAATTATGGATCACTTTTGTAGAGATGCGGCCAACTCGAAGTCTCATTCCCACAAGAATCAAGCAAAGTGGTTAGTTCCATGATCGATGCCCTTCTTCTACTATATGTTTAAATGGAACTATTGCAGCTATGTGGACCATATATGACAGTGATCATTCTACAACTTCCGTTATATCTGTATGACCTGCAGGGGTTGGTGATTTGTGTGAATGACCGTTTCCTTCTCCAAAATGTAATCCTTCCATTGTCGGAAGGCTTGCACAATGAAATATATTTCTTTGTCATAGGTGGAATACTTTAGGGATATTTATGAAAGTGTCTCACTATGATATGCCACTAGATGCCCCCCTTGAGTAAGTACTACCCCAATAGCATAGTCAAAGGAATTTGTCTCGATCTAAAATCATTGCTACAAGTCAGCTAATGTGATCACTGGTGCAGAGCAGAGGCAATGCTTCAACTTTGTGAACGTTGTTTGAGGAGATTCAGGCCAAAATAAATTCTCTTTCTCTCCTCCCTTTGTGACTTGACTCAAAGGCCCCAACACCAACCTGCGGTAGAAATTAGAAAGACCTAGACATCTTCAAAGCTTTCTTAGAGTGGTTGGGGCTGGCTAATATTGAATGACCTAGATCGTGGCTGGGTCCACATGCACACCTCGTTCAACAAAATCATATCCCATATATTCAACGTGGGTCATGCCAAAGTGCATTTATCCAAATTGGCACATAACTTGTGTTGCTGCAATGATTGGAGGACCTGTCGAATGTGCTTGTGGTGATCTTCCCAACTCTCGCTAAAGATTAGGATGTCATCCAAATACACCACCATGAATGTGTTGGTGAATGGTCGCAATATGTTTTCCATAAACCTCATGAAGGTTGTGCGTGCATTCGTCAACTAGAACGACATGACCAACCATTCAAAAAGGCCCTACTTGGCTTTGAAGGAAGTCTTCCACACATTAAAGAGTTTGATTAGTACCTAGTGATACCTATACTTCAAGTCAATCTTGTTAAAATGTTTGGCCCCCTTGAGTTAGTCCAGAAAGTCATCAATCCATAGGATCAGATGCCTATTTTGGATAGTGATATTGTTCAACTCTCGATAGTCAATAGAAAGTCTCTAAGTTCCATCCTTATTTTGCACGAACACGATCAGGCTCCCGCAGGGCGATGAACTTGGCTAGATGTGACCTTTCTGTAGTAGCTCCTGAATCTACCTCTTGATTTCATCATTATCCGTAACAGAGCGCCAATAGATCGGACCATTGGGCAGTGGTGGGCCTCGGGACATATCGATGGATTTTTGGACCTGACGATGTAGAGGTACCCCTACAGGTGAGGTGAACATGTCCCCGTACTCCTCCAAGACCTTTTCCATATGTTTTTGTCATGGAGAGGAGCCCTCTAAGGAGGTCATGGCCATAGTATTCTTCTTTCCCTAAGGGTGGATCATTAAGAAAACAAATTTCCTGATTTTGGAAATGAGCTTATTTCATTGTTTTGGAGTGATCAAAGAGATTGTGATAGGAGGTTCTACCTTTAGTATCCTGTAAAATGTATTTTCAAAAGTAACAATAACAACACAATGCCTAGAATCATACATAGCATGTCGCTTCCAGAAGTACGGTTCGACTAATAATACATCACAAAAAACAAGAGTAGCAATATCACCTAATACCTCGTCTATGAATGTCTCAATGTTGTAGGGAAGGCAACACTGCTCGCCGACGTGAAGATCGAGTCCTTGGTGAAGCCACTTGATGGTGTACTTATGTGGGTGTGTTGTGGTCAGGAGGCCTAGCAACTTCACAACCTCTGCCGAAATGAGGTTCTCTTGTCTCCCACTGTCGATAAAGAACTGCAACGGGGAACCCTTCACCCACATATGGGAATGGAAGAGGCACTCCCCCTCCTCTGTATCTTTGGGTTCCTCCTTCTAGTTCTTGGTGGTGGAAATAATGGTGTTGGGGTCCATATTAATAATGTGTTTCCATTTTTGATTCCCCTTTTCAGGTTATAACTCAGTTTTGGAACATGAATCTAATTTGGAAGCGTTCAGCTCAGCCAATAGTGACTTCTTTGCCTGACACTCACTTGTTTTGTGAGTGGAGTTCTTATGGAACTCACACCACTTTCATGAGTCCTTCTTTGTCTTTCTAGTGTTTTTCTTCACTTGCGGCTTTGGCGTGTTGTCTTGGGCTCCGCCTTGTCTTTTTACCTTTTTTTGTGCTATGGTGGTGCCTTTCCCTTGCTTTTTATTCACAGATCCAAATTCTTACTTCCCCTCAATCTTGGCAACATACTGGTATGTTGTGCCAAGCAAGGAGATATCAAGGAACTCCATTTCCTCCTAAATTTATCTGTGTCAACAAAAGTGGCACTTCAACACTAAATGTGTCTTCAAATATTTGATACCCAACTTTGTGCGCACGATATGAAACATATTTGTTAGCTCATGTACATATAGATCCCTTTGCTGCTGCAAGGTAGTCCATTGTATGTACTTGTCCTCTTAGATCCCCACTAGATAAAATTTTTCCTTCATGGCGTCTCAGAAATACTTCCAAGTGGTTGAAGCTGAGAACAGGTAGGTTTCCCTCTCATTATTTTTCTCACAGTAGGTTTCCCACCAGTCCCTGAAATGGGGGGAGTCTTTGAGGAGTGAAAAGTAATATTTCTCAATTGAAAAAATCATGAACCGCGAAATATTCTTCTAATAGATTCAACCATATATCTATGACATCTGCATCTATTTGGCCCTAAAATATGGGAATGTCAAATTTTACTTGTACCTTAAAAGGATTGGCACCTATAGAGTGGCTGTTGGATGAATATGTGTTGTTGGTGGGTAGTCGTTGAAGGATCTAGGAGAAGTTATCTATCATCACATTCCTTTGTTTCTCGGGGGTCTCCTCAAGAAATATTTTGATACGATCTCTTTCTCCCTCGTCTTTCATTTCTTCTACCATGGGAGGTCATCGGGGTTTGCAAGGTTGATCTTCCAAAGGTTCAACCAAATTAAGCCCTTACTCCTTATACCCTAACCTTGTTGGGGACATGCAAAGAAAGATCGAGAAAGAAAAGTATGCTATGATACCACTGATCCAGATTGATGCATGAACGCAATTTGAAAAAAAAAAAAACATAAACGTAGTGATGCATAAGAAATAAAAATTCATTTCATTAGTATCAAATACTGAAAAATGCTTACAGAAAGAATGGAAAAAAAACTAGTTCGGGCGATGATAGCTTACCTCTGAGAAGAGATGTGGTGGATACATGCCTCTAAACTATGTTACAATGAGGCTCACGGGCCTTTATTTTATTTAAAAACATGGAAAAATGCTAAACAACCAAAACCCTAACCCCGGGATAGTGAACGCCAAGATTTTGTGGGCCCCGTTGGGGTTAGTTGGGAAGACAAATTTTCAGGTTTGTAACTTAGTCATATTATCTCCATTTGGCACATACAAGATATCGTCGAAAAGGTCTCTCCAAGTATGACATGTTTCACTACAAGCCTTTTTCAATGACAATGGGCCTGCTGCAAACATAAAAAAATGTTGTCTAGGGGGTCAAACTGCTCCGGAAATTTTGAACCTGAAAAACTACTAAAAATAGTAAATGCTGCTATAAATAAGGAAACTTATGAAATTGACTGGAGGTCTAAGTGGATTAGGTGGCTAGCGACCAATATCCACCTGGATAAAAAGGTGGAGGTAGAGGTGGTGGTTTGTAACTATTTCCTCCATTCCCTTTTGGTGGATTTGAATTCTCTCCTTTCAACATTGTGTTCCTCTCCTCAAATATAATTTTCACCATTTTAGACATTTCAAACAAAGATTTTATGAAATTCCTCTAATCCTCATAAATATTTTCATGGCCCTCTTCATGTTCCATGACTCATGAAGCTTGATATGAATGTGTCTTCCTTGAACCAACTTGAGAAATTGGTTCCACAAGCACTCCTGCTCCTCTTTGAGCTTCAACATGTAAGCTACAGAAAATTATTGCAACAAAATCAAAACTTCAAAATAACTAGAGATATGATATCAAACTAAAATGTATTAAAAACTTGAAGGTTTTTAGGAAATGTGCAAGTTAAATGTAATGTCTTTTATGCAATGGATCAATTTTCAAATGTACATAAATTAATTTTCCTTAACTCAGTTTGCAGCATAAAAAAATACAAATATACCATACACAATAACATAAGACGACAAAATAATAAAGGAGTTAACCCTTCTTGGGCTACATCTCCTAGTCTAGCTTCCAATGCTGGGCCTCTTTTATTAAGTTCTCATATCTGTCATTTCTTGGATTTAAAATGCTACAAATGCAAAATTGATGTCTCTATTGGCTCTAGATGACCCAGAAATAAAAATATGGGCTCTGGTTAGGCTGAAATTGGCCAAATACTCACAAAATTATGCTTCAAATAAATTTTCCTACTAAATTCTCTACAAACTAGCCATTATATCTAACCATCATACATTTTCCACCATTCTAGAGACTGTCGAGCACCAAATTTGCTTGGAACTAATGGGTTTCATGTTGATTTGGGTGAAATTTATTGGATAGTTAAATAATACAATAACACCTAATTGTTGAATTCTTCGTCCTCCCAGATATTCTTGTGGATGAATGTGGCTTAGGGTTGGGATAACCACGACCCTTCCACTCCGCACCTTCGGCCTCTAGTCATCTTCATATAAAATCCCATAAGGTCATCTGGCTAGTGCCTATCCATCACACTACCAGTTCCACACATCCTATGAAACCTTGGGGCTATTTATATATTTACACGTTCATTTGTAAGCACCTTTCAACTCTTCTCTCAGTCCCCTATCTCCAATAAAACTAGGGCTAGGGATTCCACCCATCCCCTCTCCATGACAATTCCAAAACCCTCCACAATGGTTCTTTGCAATGTTTTGTGACCAGAGGTCTGGGCTAAGCATTGAGACTTTGGGTCTCGACTCTTGGTGTTCACATGGGGTGCCAGGTTACCATGGCTAAGGGATTAGCCCCGACCCCTTCCCCCAAAGATGATTCAGGTAAAGTTTAAACATGAGTGTTTCCCCCTAGTTTATAAGCAACATCACAGGCACACAATAGAGAGTTATGATGTAAACCTTGAGGTTGGGGGTTGGATCCACTCGAGCCTCTATCTGAGCTTAAAAATAATTTAAACTACCACAAGGGTGCCATGTGGTAACCCATGATTAGGCAACGTGGCATGCTGCGATTGGACCACTTCATAAACCCATTGACCAATCCAAATTTGTCTACATGCCTAAATAAAAAGAGGCCACATGTCATCTGCTAATTGGTCCATGGGTACCCCATCCACCTATTGAATCACTATACATACTACCCAGTCAATAGTCTTTTCCTTCAACCTACAATTTTATTTATTTATTTAGAAAAACAATGTGAACGTGATATTTGAGCATATAGTCTCTATTTTTAGTGATTCAAGTTGTGTTGGATTCAAGAAGACGATCTATATGTTTTGGCACTAATTTCCAACACTTTGGAATAATTCCATTTTTTAGCACTTTACTAATCCCCTGAATTATTACAAGTCTAATATTGGAGGCTCTGAAGCTTGCACATGTGTTTATGATTTTGGTTTCCAGCCATATGCATGCTTCAGGAAAGTTTTAGTTGCAACCAAAAGCATGTAAGCTCATTCATGCAGTTGGAGGGTTTTAGTCACACGTACATCCCTTTTGTCTTGTGGACGAGATCTAGGGTTCGAGTTTTACAGTTAACCTAAGATTTCATCATTTGACCGCAGAGTTCGACAGTGGACTGCAGATAGTGACAATTGATAACAGGCTTCTGAATCAGGGTTTTGATTATTATCATTCTTGGGTTCACCTCATGAATATTTTTTAATTGATTTTTCTTGATAGCATTATTATTGAAGATATGGATCATTGTAATCTATTTTGATGAATGATTCACTGTGAATTTAATAAGAAGAAGAATTTGAAAGGGTTTTATACATAGTGGGTTTTTCCCTTGTCTTTGACCAATCCTGGTGACTCTATGTGTGAATTATTTTTTTCTATTATTTCTTTATGTTCTGTTGTATTGATGATGATATTGTTTTTTCTAAATAGTTGCATATGTTTTTGAATTATTTTTTAAATCTAGAAAATGTTATGATAATGTGGAGTGAATTTATTATGTCAATGAAGAAATGAAATTATCTAAAGAAAAGGGCAATATAGCCCTAAGAAAATTTTACAGGGTATCATAGATAGGTTGAAGAAAAGTTATTGAATATCACCGCTATGAGGACATATTTTATGGAAAATAGAGAAGATGGTGGATGCCTAAAATAATGTCAGGCTTTGAAGGAAACCTTAGGGAATTTGAACATTAGGGTTTGATGGATATTATGAGGTTAGGGTTAGGAAGAAACCTTGGCTTATGACAAATATTTTAGATATGCATGATCAGTGTGAAGATGTTTAAGCACTTCTGACAAGTTTGATGTACCACTAGATGGGTTAGTCTCAATTAGGCTTGGTTGTTGATGAAGTTGGTTGAAATATAATGAAGCAAAGATTGATGTATGGACAATGTAAAGTCATGTCTCTTAAATGATGGTTCAAGAGGGCAATTACTAGCTCTCATTGAATAGAAAATATTAATTCTAATTATGTCTTTAATCTATTTTAGATTTATTTATTTGATCCTTGATTATAAATCATACATGTATATTTGATTATTTGGATTCTTCTAACCTCCTGATGATATGTGATAAGTGGATCCTTATTGAGGATAATCTAAGGTGAAGGAAAATATGGCTAGTTCACGAAGAGAAGAGATAGTGCTAGAAAATGAAAGAGACATTTGATGAAAAGTTGACAAAGTACTCTAGCTATAAATGTCAAATAAGAAGGTGCAAAGGTATTTAAATGTTATAAGGTATGTATAGTATACTATTTAAGGTGAAATATTGGATGGAATGGTAATCCCTAAGGTATGATGAGAATATCACCTTCACAAATGGCTTATGAAAGCATATGAAAGTATGTTTTCTTTATGGTACATGTGATATATTGGTGCACTTGATATTTGGAAAGTATGTTACATTTTACACATGAGGGAGTTCTTGATTTTATAAAGTAAGCTATATATATTGATTTTTGATATATGACGACTTAATATTATTGTGTATGGTTGTGATAAGCATGATCACCATGAAGATAAAAATGTAACAATAATATTGATATTTAGGATCTTCTGGTTGACATTATTTAGGTTTCCATAAAGCTTAGTAAATTGGACAATGTGATAAACTTGAATTCCCTGATTTGATAGTTAAGTAATATGATAAAGAGGTGATGTGGTGATTATAATATTTGAAGTATGTTGATACACCTATCATGCAACCTAATCATATGACTCAACCCTTCATGAAAATTTGATGTCATGTTTGCATGTGATAATGAAGTAGTTGATGATAACATGTTATGACCATGATGAATATATCTTTTAGAACATGATATAGCCTGATTTCATGATCTAATAACTTTGTTGTTGCATGATAGTATTATGATAGACAAGTTGATTTTTTGAATGATGATGGCTAAATTGGCCTTCCATTCAGAGGGAGAAACACTCCATAATATCCCTACAACTATTATCATTTGCATTAAATGTGTAGATGATTATTTATTATTGAAGTAAGATTTTTGGACATGAATAGTAAAATATCTAATGTTTTTAGACTCCAACAATTTCTGGTATGAGAGGAGAAGGTTTCTCATAATACGCGCCACAATTTCTGGGAGAAAGGCTTAAGAGTTCATTTATAAGCCTCCCAACCTCACATAAGAAGGTTTATGGGTGAAATTGTGCTCGTGGGTCACACAAACTGAAGCCTTATTCATAAAACTAGGAGCATATTTGGAATATGACATCCTTACATAGATGAAGTAGACAATAGAAAGTTATATCACCAGGAAATTTTTAATGTTTGACTTACTATAGAGAACGTGGATGTTTTGATTAAACTTGTGTTGTAGAGGACCAAAATATGCATATCAGTATGTTATTTTGATTTGATCATTGAAGATATTTGCAAGGGTTTGAAAAGATTTCAATTATTGGTTTAATATAGATGTGAAGTATTGGAATTTCAACATGATGCTTCATAGTTCATAGATATGATTTGAATTATGGATTGACTGAATTAAGTTATAACAAATTAGGGTTTCGATTTTATAACTGATAATTTTCCTTGATGACAGTGTTATGTGGTCATAGTAACTTTTAGTGACTAATTGGTATTCGATAGTGATTATATATTGGAATCTTGGTATTGGTACATTGGTTGAAATGAAAATAGTTGTGGCTTAATATGCAATGATATCACAAATAATGTATGTTTTTGCATCTAGTGACAAAAATGATTTATATTATGATATTGAGAATCATGTGATAATGTGTGGCTTGATATTTCTTGTTAAATAACATTTTTTTCACATAACAATGGATGAAGTCATAAATTTAATTTGGATGTGAGCTCTTCCTCACGCATTGTCTGAATATTTTATCACAATGATATTGGAATTTTGTTTTATAAATTTGATACTAGTTTTGAGATAGCATGTAAGGCTTCATAAACTGACTTAGTTGATTTGAGTGCAAAATGTTGATTTATGTGAGGCTGAGTATATTGGTTTGATCAATATATTTTTTTTCAGATAAAATTATATGGTTTGAAGTAAGCTTCTCAAGTATGGTGTGTCCACACTAAAACATATGAGGTGAAGGCAAGAAGATGTGCCAATGTACACCACTGATTCAAAAGTGGTCCAAGGTATGGATTTGATATTGGTTTTATATGTTGATGGTATATTATTTATAGGTAATGAGCCTTTGATGATGAAATTAAGAGGGAGTTGGCCTTTGAAGTTTGAAATTAAAAATCATGGCATGATGAATTACTTTCTAAAGTTTGGAAAATAAAATCTATATCATGAAGCTATTGAATATTTTTTTGAAAGCGGAAATGGAAATCCTTGGACACTTTGATTGAATTTCAAGAACTTATGGAGATATGTTTTTGAACCTAACATGGAAACCGATATTTGGTCGAAGCATTGATGTTCTATGTGAGCACCCACCCATATATATGTGTGTATGTGTCCATACACACACACACACACACACACACACACACACACACACATCTATATATATTCTACGTAGAATTTGAGTCAACTAATGATTGATCCAGTTCATACAAGTTGGGTCGTCACCGAGCACACTTCGAGATATTGCATGTGTTGATCATTTTTTTTGGTATAAGATATTCTTCGTATGATATATGACCACATGGATGTACTTATTGTTGAGAAATTAAGGTTTTTATTACAATTTCTCTTTCTTGATAATTATATATGATTTCATTATGCTTCTTTCACTTAGATCTTATCTGCGTTAGATTACTATGTCTTTCATCAAGTCAATTATAAAAACACAAGAGACATCATATTTAGGATTTCAAGCCAGGGCCAAAACCTATCCCTCTTGGAGAGGAAAACCTGATAGTAATTCTTCTAATAGATATTTAATTTATGAGTAACAAGACCATGACAAAGACCCTTGACACTAGTATTCCTCCAAGACCCTTGTCACTTGCTCTTCTAGGCTCGTGATGTTGATATTCATTTTTTTCACATGACTGAAAGAAAACTAGGGGGATTTGGTCCCTTAATATAGTAGCCCGAAATTATGTGCTTCTATTATTTCTTCTCGATCTCCAAGATATTCTTGCTCGGCCTTCTTACTGTACCCAAGACTGAGATCTTTTCACTTGTTTTAATACCCTTCCTTTATGCTATGAATACCCTTGGTCCTTTTTCTGAGTGGTCTGATATATGGTGATCAAGATGGAGACATGAATTATCTCCTCGCTGCACTCCTTGCAAATTCCTTTCCCTCACTCTCAAGACACCCTTCTTCCTCAACTATGTTGCATACCTGAACTTTGTACTCTTATCAGAGAGATTGACCGAGTGAGTTTAGACCCAAGCCAGAGATAGATTATCCCTCTTTTTCATTTGTTGTTTTTCCTTCTATTTCACACCAACTGTAGCCCTTAACTCACACTTTTTATCTCAGAACTAGATCTGAATTCATGGTTATGAAGTGAGGCTGCAGTCCACTGTTATATAGGGACTATCTCACTGTTTTTAAGTTGAGAAGATCATATTGAGGGTAGGATGAATTGTTAAATGGATATATCCAACATACTTTGTGATCTAGGTGACTCAAAACACCCTCAACGGACCAAGAGGGATGATGATAGGTCAAAATTCAAAGTGGTTTGATTGCTCTCAAACTAGGCTCAAAGTGAAGTACTCATCACCCTGATTTCAACGGTACAAACAAATATCCAATCTGAGCCTACATGGATAAATTAGAGAAAGTCAAAGTTTCGGTCAAAGTTAGGTTGTGGGCCAGGTTTAACTATCACACAAATTCACCGTCAACCAATAAGGAACCTAGCTCCCAAAAATGTGTGAACTTCTGGCCTTGTTAATTTTCCCAATGACCCTTAGTTTCGTTAAAGTAAAAAACGCACAATATTGTTTTAAAAAATAAAAAAAAAATATTAAAATGGGGTAGCGAGCCAGCAACCCCACCACCCCCCCTCCCCAATGACCATATTACAAATAATAGCAAATGAAAAATATGGGGTACCAGGCCATGACCGCCTATACACTCTCCTCCCACTACACCATAAAATGGTGTAATATAAAATAAAAAAATGAGGGTTGGGTTGGGGCTGCGTGGAGCGGACCCCACCCACCCAAAATGTTACAATCGTAGCACATATGTAACCATTGGAGGCGAAGTTGGAAATGGGACTGGCGGTGGTCGAACCCTCCCGACCCACATGGCTGGCCCCTGAGAGGGAGGTCCTAACAATTTAAAAAATGATATTCAATTCAAACTATAACCAAACATGCCCATATTTAAATATGTTACAACATTTTTAAGCAAAAAAAGAAAGTATATGCCGCGTGCTATTTAGATTGGGCGTGGTTTGAACCCAACCCACCTCCAACCTGTTTCTCTCCGCTGCCAATGGCCCATTGGGCCTCACATTAAGAACTCTACCATCCATATAATATATAAACCCTCAGTCACAGAGCATCGAGGCAGAACATAGGCAGTTCGAGGGAGAACAGAATGGGATGGAGGAGCCTGAGAATGAAATGGAGAATGGAATTCCATAAAGTGTAGCCATGACACAATTCCATGAGGAATAATGATGGCACACAGTTCGAGACAAAGAATATTCCTTTGATGCCCAGAGATTCCTTCGGAGGTAAAATTTCTCTTTGTTAAAATGCATTCAAGTTTATAGTCATTTTGCTCAGATTTTTGCAGGGAACATAATGGCGAACTTAGATTCGCATTTTGATCAACGGATTTGAAAATTCATAATGGAAGTGAATCTTTGAGAATATTTGAGAATCTTGAGGGAATCTTCCAGATTCCTTAGAGGCTAAAATTCGCGGGAGTTGGAATGAGGTCAACTTTATACTCATTCTTCTCAGAATTTGGCAAGGATCTCAATGGTGAGATCAGATTCCTATTTTGAATTGTAGATTTTCTAGTGAGCCATGGAGCAATGTATTGGAGGAATCTAGGGGTAGTCCAAAGGATTCCCTACAACGAAAATTTTGACAGTGTCAGAATTCATAAAATTGGAAGTCGATCCTACACCTCTCGGTGACACAAATCTAGTGGTGCAGTTAGATTTTCCATATGAGCCATATATGTTTCGGCCATTTTCCATATTGGAGTAATGGTGTCAGATTTTAGAGTGTTGACAGTCGATTTCATGCCATTCGACACCACGAATTTGATGGTGCATTTAGATCCAACAACTAAGCAGCCTATTCTTCAACCAGCATAAAAGTTGAGGTACATGAAGTGTTGTTGCGAGGTACTTCATTGATTATTGTTGTGAGATTTTTTATGTCATGTCGATTCCTTCTTGATGTATGATGTAGAATCTTGATGTTTATGTCATGTGATATGTATTCATAATGGATGGTCATTTATGTTATAATATCCCTTTATTTCCTTGATGGAAGGATACTCTTTGTCAGCATGTGTGAGGTTGTCATACTCATAGGAGGTTTGTTATGGGTGAGTTCCTTGTAGCGGAACGTCTCATGGAGAGAATTTTCCACTCATGTCTAGGGCACATTTCCTTGTATGACAAGTAAAAACTGTCCATGTACATCATCACATTTTCCAGCACCAAATGAAGCATCCAACACCATCAAGACACTGAGGCCCGAAGACGTAGTCCACACTGGAAAAAATATGTTATTAAATGGTTTACATTTTGTTGTGTGATTGTTGACATGTTTTCCTCTTAATTATATATGCATGTGTGTTCATTAATGCTTTGATAAACTGTAAATCTAATACATCATAGAATTAAAATATCATGGGTAAAACTGGTAGTTGATGGACCCGGATCACTTGCAGTTGATTTCGTGGAGCATAATGACAAGGGTTTGGAGTATCATTTTACATCAATAATTTTTTATTTACACACGTGTAACATGAATTAATATACATTAATATTAATTATATTTATGACAATACAATAAAATCATAAAGACATCAAGAAGAAGTCTTTAACCTATAATAAGAATTCCTTGCTCATGAAACCCATGAGGCAAGCATTAAAAAATAAATTTTATTATCATTGTCTCTTCATTACATAAAATCATAATTACAAGTCAGTGTGAAGACTAAACCTAGTTGCA
This sequence comes from Pinus albicaulis, assembly GCA_034641835.2. Lineage (NCBI taxonomy): Eukaryota > Viridiplantae > Streptophyta > Pinopsida > Pinales > Pinaceae > Pinus > Pinus albicaulis. The sequence goes on from CM076570.1 coordinate 1,401,755,585, forward strand.
CTTTTCAACACTCATTAAATAGGGAGGTATTCATAATGGTACATGGTCACTCTCAATCTGAAGAATCTCATACAAAAAATCAGATTGGTAATCCCATATGTATAGCATCATATTAATAAGAATTGTCATAGTGTAAGGCCTTGAATAATAGCTCCATCTCTCCAGGAGACCATGAGCTCAAATTTTGGTGAGACCAGTGAATTATAGAAACCTTCATCATTGTCTCTCTTTGATCATACCTCACCTGTGTTCACTTACAGTATGTCCACCAAGACTATTATTATCTTGGATTCCTATTCCTCAAATAATATCGGTCCTCTACGAGTAATCTTATATTAGATGCCCTAATACATCCTCAAAGAGTATGAGGTTCCAGATGATTACCCAATCCTCCATTCTGTATTCCCAGGTGAAGACCAAAATTACGTGTCTATCTCTCCCTCTCAACTAGGGAGGACATATTCCATAAGGGAATGTACCTAAGTTCCCTCTCGGCTTAGGAACTACTAAGTTTCTTCCAAGTAAGGAACTTATTACAAGGCTCCCTCATATTCAGGGACCTGCAGCAACAATGATGGAACACCGAGCTACTCATGAATAACTCCTTCCTTCAAAGTGATAAATTTCATTATTGTTGAGGATCCTTCATCTTTCATATCTTTTCAGAAGGCATAAATCATCGTTAAGTTTCTTCCATGAGTCATGTCCTCATTATGTCATAAAGTGATCCATTGATATTCTCATCTGGTCTAGCTGCATGTCATGCTACTTTCCTTCGAACCATATTTCTTCCAAGGATATTACATCCTACTATATGGTTGTCAACTGTGGATGACATATTCTTCACTTTGGTAGCCTGATATAAACTTATCCAAATATTATATAAATATTAACCTTTAAATAAAAGGTTACCTTACTGATGATCTCTCATCATGACATCTTCTTGTAGGAATCAACGTCCTTCCTACATATTCACACATCTCCTAAAGATATGTATTGTCAAGGATCTTCATCTTTTCCAAACATTTATCAGAGTCTACATATCTTCTCAGGAGATTTCCTAGTCAAGTCTTCTTGGTTTCCTTAGACGTTGACTACCTCTTATTTATCACGATCTCTTTTCTTTCTCCACACAATTTTATTTCATTCCTAGGAGCTTCAATATGCAATTCCTTGATTCAATACAATCACCTCATATTTCATATTAGGAAATATTATGTTGATTTCATCTGATGTGTATGACACCTTTTGGAAACCTTTGCATTGGAGGACATTCTATTTTCCTTTGATCATACTTCTAAAGGTAGAACTATATTATTTGCAACCATATGACATGAATTCATAGCATCTATTGTGACCATAAATATACATGTACCTCATTTATTTTCTTTTTTAGTCAAACTTCTTCAGTTTTCCCTATAGTGAAATAGTTTCATTCCCTTAAATTGTTTCATCAATATGTCATCATATCCTATTGAGATTCAACAAGATGATGGAGCTTAGTGAAAATCAGTATCCTTCACTAAGTGGGCCCGCAGGCTATTTTTAGGTGCAAGTCTATTTTTAGATATGGTGATCATATTTCAAAAGTTGCAGGATGCTATTTGTGGATGGCTGGTCAAGTTGGAAAAATAGATGAATTTATACTTTTAGAATATTGGGAAAAGTCTAATTATAGATTTTCGATCTAAAAATAGATGCATGTCGATTATTATTAGCCCTTAATAATAATCAGACAATAAACATCAACTTATTCTCTTGGAGCACTTTATTTCAGTGTATAGATTTGGAAAATCAGTGGGATGAAGGAATTACGCAATTTCTAGGGTTGAATAGTGGTTCATGGATCGAGGAATCAGTTAGAATTGAAGTGGCAAAGTTATGATAGAGTTGGAAGAGTAGTTCATGGAGTTGTTATTCAATTTAACTTAGTTAAAGTGAGTTAAACTCAGTTGAGCTAGTTGTATCTAGTCTAACTCAATGATACACTAGTGAGAGTGGAGTGAATTAATTAGTTAATTAATTCACAAATAATAACTCATTAATCAACTGAAAAAATAAAGTAGTTAAATACAATGCATGTCAGTTCCAGTGGAAACCTAGGGGAGAGGTAGGTGAAAGGGTGAGATGGACTATCTGTTGTGACTATAGTGATGCATTGATTACATAACACACACGCTAGAGTTGCCAATGAGGGTTGCAAAATAAAGGAAAGGGTAATTCAAATTCATTCAGAGCTATTATTCAGTAGGGATTGCGCAGTGGAGGCAGGCTATAATGTGGCAAGAAATCAGTGCATGGATTTTGATATTTCTTCTTGTTAGTGTGTGACGATTGATTGTACTGAGAGCTTGATGTACTAAAAGTTGTATGAGATTGTTACATGATCTCCATGATACATAATATATTATATTTGGAGCTTTCAGCTTCAGGCTTTCCCGTTAAAGAACTGTGTTATGTGCGATTGTTTTATTGCTTCATGTGTTTGCAATTGAGTTTAAATTTCCGCAAAAGATTAAGAGTGGAAGGATTTTGTATTTAGAAAGAAGATAAAATATTGTTAGATCAAGATAATCTAGATATATACATGAATTATGTTATATAATTTGTACATGGTATCAGAGCAGTGTTAATTCTTGGAGATTTCAATTGTGAAGAATTGTTGAGTTTGTCCTGGTGGAAAATTTGAATTTGCTGCAGAAAATTCTTGGTGCGATAGTTGAGTATTCATTGAATTGTCTTTCAATCGGTTGCGATTGGAGTATTCCCTTGAGGAAAAATTGAATTACATAGCTTGGAAGGATAGGATGGAGGCAGTTTTGGAAGATAATGGACTGAAGGAGTTCATCGATAGTGATGTTCCTAAGCTTGGTTCTAGCGATGCTGCATTACTTAACGCATTGCAAAAGAAGGTAGCAAAGACAAGAAGAATTCTATTGGAAGGTGTGAAGGACCATATTGTGTCCAGCCTGCACGGGAAAGCCACTCCATTTTCAATGTGGAAGGCTTTGATAGATTTTTTCCAAAGTAGAAACGACGAAAGGAAGTTGGCACTGAAGGATAAGCTAAGAAAATAAAAATGGAGAAGGGCGACAATATTCCAAAATATCTCATGAAGTTTTTTCACTGTAGGGATGAATTGAAAAGTGTGGGGATTATTGTTGATGATGAATAATTGGTGATTTTGGCTCTCCTTGGGCTTCTGAAGGGTTGGCATAGCTACGAAGACTTTATCAATGGATGGGAGAAACTGCCGGGTTGGGAGCAACTTTGGTTGGATCTTGTGCAGGAGGAGATAAGGTGAAGTACCAAGGATGGTTCTTCATTGAAGAACGAAGATGAAGAGAATTGTGATTTGGCTGCCAAAGCAAGGAAAGGGAAGGGGAAGAAATTCCCTTCAAAATCTGAGGCTAAAGGCAAGAAGCAGGATTTGTCCAAAGTGAAGTGTTTTCACTGTCACGAACATGGGAATTTTGCCACTAACTGCCGACGGAAGAAGAAGAAAAAAAAGGTTGTTGGAGCTGTAGCTGGAGAGGACTTACACTCACAATTTGAACTTGATTTCTATTTGATCGCATGCTTGGTTTCAAGCGCTATGGGATCGGTGTGGTATCTTGATAGTGGTGCGTCTTTCCATATGATGGGAGATAAGGAGTTGTTTAGTGATCTGGAGGAGATGGACCTCCAAATGCATATAGAGATTGGCGACGATGGTTGATACAGTGTGATTGGAATTGGGACCATTACCATTTAGAGGGAGTCAGGTAATACATTTATGTTGAAAGATTTTATGCATGTTCCAGGTCTGAAGAAGAACTTGGTCTCGGTGGCAATGTTGGAAGACAAAGGTTATGACATTTTTTTCAGTGAGGGAAAAGCCTTCCTTCGTCATAAAAAAATGGGTCAAACCAAGAAGATAGGGATTTGAGTTAAGAATCTCTACAAGCTGGAGTGTTGTAGCCGCTACAACACCACCTAAAATTTTGGGTATATTTAAAATTTCGGGTTCCCCCTCTGCTCGCCTAGGCATTAAAGTCTTTCACTTGACTTGTAGTCAGCGACATCCCGCCGACCTATCCCCAACCCCTCACGAGTTGTCTCATCACCATGACTTGATGCTGTCGCTGAAATCACGTCATATGTGAGAAGGATCATCTAGTGTACGCTCAAACATTCTTATCGCAGTCGCGCCATGTGTAATGAGATTGCCATGCATACGTTTGAATGGAAACCTTTTGTGTATTGACAATTAAAGACCCTCTTGCTGTGGGTCATTAAGCATGTTGACTGAATGCATATTTTAAACTCGTTAATCTCATAAGTTTTATCTAGGGGCACCATTCGCAAATAATAACTGTGAACTAATTAATGTTATGTTGATTATACAGGTCCATCCCACGACTGATCAACTCATCAATGATTGTCATGGCACCAAGAGAAATAAGATTAAGCCTCTTGCATCTAAAGAGATTAAGGAACCTGGGCTGGTCGACCATACTGTGGTTTCAAACCAATCTCTAGCTAAAGTTATGTTCGAAATCCACCAAATTATTCTACCCAAAGTGAAAGCAGTGATGTAAAGATGCATGTCAGACAGACCTTCCTCTGAGGGTGGCAGCCAACATAAGTATTCTTTTAATATTAGAGGTGTTGAATCCTTTGAGCAGAAGTTGGAAGATGCACAAGAAGCGTTGGGTTTTGGTCCTCATGATTATGTTCCTGTGACCTATGTTTCAGAAATGGTCTGGTACCAAGAGTTGTTGAGATGTGCACCTATATCATTAATTCTGGGGTCTCTTATTTACTTTGGGCGAAGAACGCAAAGTGGCTTGGGTGTAAGTGGACCCAAGGGCAAGGGTGGCCACGGACTCTTTAACATCAACAAAACTATTTGAAAACATTATAAGGAGCACACATTCAATGAAGCAAAGTTATGGTGCACATTTAAACCAAAGTCAAATAATGGCGAAGCACATTTTGTTTTTGGAGATTGTTCAAAGTTTATAAAAAAAGCCATTCTTCTGAACCAACAATCATTCAGAGCTGTGTTGACAACTCTGACAAATTAGGGACAAGGAGAAATTATGGTTAAATCCAAGCTACACGGTGGATGCCAAAGTTATGGTTCTATACAAGTAAACCAAGGCGCCAACCATATGGTTTTAAAACCATATAAGGTTAAAGGAATGATATCATAAAACACTACAAATAAACTCAAATATCGAAACCTATATTTAAAGGGTGAGGCGGAGTTTTATAAAATATGTGGGCAAAAAGGTGTTTTTAAACATGAAGTCAAACATTCCAATGGTGGGTTTCAATCTATCATGAAACATTTTGAGCTTATACATATATAATGGTCAAAGGTTTTTAAAAAAAAAATAAGCACGTTGCATGGGCGCCAAGTTCGATGGTTGAGCAAATACATTTGGTCTTGGTGTGAATTGCAATATCATTCAAACCATATAAGGTTAATGGAACATTACAAAGGGCGCCGAGAAGTGTTGTTTAAAACATGGAACAAAACATTTTAATAAACCCACCACGGCAACGTTGTAACGTGGCGCGTTGGTGGTCAAAGCTGCATGGACACGTGACACGTAGCCAACGTCGATAACAGTCAAAGAGTTACGTTCAAAGCATGGAGCCAAATACTCATGTATGGATGCAATTTTTCCATGCCGAAATCTATGTGTTGGGTGAATGTATAGCGATGTGCAAAGGTTCGACGGTAAATGTTTGAGCAGACGTATATTGTGCAGCGGTCAAATATCACGATAAACGGTGGAACAGAGTTGCATGCACACGTTGCATGGAGCCCATATGGACGATGCACATAGTTTTAAACTATGATGAAGCATATGGGGGAGGTATATACATGTGGCGGTCAACTTTACGTTCAATCACGACACAAAACTACGAAGACACATGACAAATGGGCGAAAAGCATTACAGTTAGCACCAAAGACTCCTATGCCAAAGTTTTTAATTGGTGAGACAATATATGAGGTCGTCAAATCTACAACGCGGACCATAACTATGTGAAAACACATTACAAGTTGGTTTAAAATGTTTCTTGGTGGGTTTTAAAACCTATGGATGAACGCTTGGAGGAGTCAAAGGCGGCGTTTAAACAGAAAGCAAAATACTTTAATAAACCTGCAGCGAAAACGTGATAACCATGGTGCATAATAGTCAAACTGCATAGATGGAGTTTTCCACGCGGCTATCCCAAAATTTATGCGGCAACATCACAAAAGAACCTCACGTTTTAAGTAAGTATGAAAAGCATATCAATACTGAAGGCAAAGGCATTACAAATTGTAGTTGTGGGCCGAGAAGTCAGCGCAATAAAAGGCATGCTGCACTACACTTCAGAGAAGCGGATAAGATCTAATTTTTGCAGCCTCGAAAGCCATATTCCAGGAGACAATCATGCTACAAATCTACTATTAGTAACCTGCGCTGGTCACATTTAGAAAACGTTATTGCCACAGATTCACTGGAGCTGATTTTTCAATATTGCTCCTACTGATCACGTCCAGCTGTCTTCGCAGAGCCAAATTTTCTGTCCAAGTGTACTGAAAAATGGATCCCACAGCAAGCAGTGCGTTTTCAATCTACCAAGAGGAGGTCGCAGACGTTCAGAGGTCGCACAGTCGCAACATGTGCCTCCACACATGAAATGCGACTGTGCGACTGTGCGACTCTGCTGAGGTCGCAAAAGAATGTGTTTAAGACTAAAAGAGTCGCATTACGCAGCAAAGGACCAGATTCGCACATCTGCAGCAATGAGAAGGGCCACAATGCTATATGTGACATATGAAGATCAAATTACTGCTATATCGACCCATCGAATCGAAGTTTTCTTCGCCGGGAGCAAGAGCCGCATTCACTGAAGCTGGATCCCATGAAGTCTCACTAAAAATTCTCAGTTGGGAAAAAATTTCTATTCCGACTCGACTGACAACATTCTGATTCGTTCCAAGGAGCCGAGTCCTTCTCACATATCCAGAGCCGAGCTCTCATTGCATGAGCACTTGAATTTAGCTCTCTCACGGTCATGTCACCAACCTCAGTTCCAACTCCGAATCATCAATACTGGCTAGTGTGATGTTGTGGAGGAAAGAAATGATGCGCTAGAACAATCAGAGCTTAAACAGAGAATTTCAAGCTAAATGCAACAATGAAAGTTCATCCTCTCTACAGCGAAGCGGGTGATATTGAACACTTAGTAGCCACAATCCGATTTACTTATGGCGGTGTACCTGGAGACAATCCGAGGAAGCCTCCTGCTTTGCAATACTCACTTTATCCAGGACTATGCAGGGGTCCAAGCTGATCTTTAAAATCTCCCGGTTTTATGTTCCAATATACCTTTTATGCATCTACGTTGATATATTTATTACTTCCTCTACATGCATAAAATATTTGTATGTGTGAGGCTGATTTAATAGGTTGCACATGGCTGATTTAATTTGCTTATCTGCAGATTATATGAAAGGATAATGATCTACTCTATTGTCTTGCAGGTAATACAAGGAAACAGTAATGCCCATCCAAATTAAGAAGACTGCTAGCTATCTCCGGAGGATGTGAAGCTGTGTTCCAAATCAACCTCAAAACCTCGTGTTATGTGGATGCTCACATCACCGACAGATAGAGGCTGCTGTCTCACATGGCGAAGGCTAAGACTGGCCTTCGGAGAACAAGGTTATGATATCGCTGAAAGAGAAATGCAGAAGGAGGTTGTAGGTCGCAGATCTGGCGAGGTCGCAGGTCGCGTGTCTTTGATTTTTTTGCCTTTTTACGACCCCGCGACCCAGCGACCTCGTCACAAGGTCGCAAGGTCACATTTCTTTGGTTTTTCTCCTTTTGCGACCCCGCGACCCATCGACCTAGTCGCAAGGTCGCGAGGTCACATTTCGTCGGTTTTTCTCCTTTTGCGACCCCGCGACCCAGCGACCTAGTCGCAAGGTCGCGAGGTCGCATTTTGTCGGTTTTTCTCCTTTTGCGACCCTGCGACCCAGCGAACTAGTCGCAAGGTTGCTAGGTCACATCTTGGCCATTTTCTTACAACCTGCGACCCCGCGACCCAGTCAGGTCACAGGTCGCAACAACCAGTCAGGTCGCAGGTCGCAACAACAGCTCAGGTCGCAGGTCGCAAAAAAGACTGGGTCGCAAGGTAGCCCAACGGCCAGGAAGATGAAAGGTCAAGGAAGCCCAAAGGGTAGGTTTTGTTTTATAAATACTCCTATGGGAGCTTGTAAAAGGGCTTTTATTTTTGGAGACTCAAGAGCTACATTGCATTGTATTGAAAGATCATATTCTTAGGCATATGAATATGAATACTTGTTAAAACCCCTTTGTTGGATGATGTGTTTTGCTGTGACAACATTGTGTGTATTCCCTGAACAGTTTCAGAACATCCTATGATTAATGAAACTGCATTTTCAATAACATCATTTATGCATCATGTTTATCTATGCTTGTGTTAATGATGTTCAGTTTTTCATCGCTTTCTAAATGGATGTTAATACCTTTGTCTATTAGCATTTCGTTTTATCTTTCAGGAAATTAAGGGGGATCTTTCCATTAAGAACTATTTCTTCTGTGGTCAGATACCTTACAAGCATAACCCCAAAGACGTGCCGTTAACTGCATCTCTTCGGGCGTATATGATTTATTTATTCTCTCGCTACGCATAGTGTTGTGGACATGTTCAATGCATCAATCATGTATTTTGTATTATATGAATAAGTGTGTGTCCGTAGGTTCAATCAGGTTCTTTTGAGACCGAAGGGGAAAGTGACTTAAGCGGTAGCCGGACCCACACCCCGGACGGGATCCCTATTCCAAACGGTTCAAGGTCTAATTGGGACTTTCTACCAGGGAGATCCCCTACTGTTGGCCGGACATATTTTCCCGTCAATAGATTTGGCGCTAGAAGGAGGGCCTAAACCTCCAACCATATGGTTAACAGAAAGGGGGGCTAGATGACAAGCTGAGCCCTTAGAGCTTGCAGTTAATCTCATATCTGTAATGGCTTGTTCCCAAATCATTCTCCCGAGATGTTTGTCGGTGTTTTATGAGCCTGGATACTACATCTCCGATGAACTTATGTATCACTTGTCCCAGTTAAAATTTGATGGTGAAAATGGGGTGTCCATAACTCAACACTGTTCAGATTTTTGTGACTTTGGTGAGTGCTATGAAATTGACGATGAGGGTTTGTTTTGTTTTCTTTTCTTCCTCACCCTCGAAGGTCGCGCCAAGCAATGGTGCCGCACATTGCTGGAAGCTTCCATCCATTCGTTTGAACAACTCGCCCATAAATTACAACAAACGTTTCACAGGTATGATCCTCATAACATTGTAATAAAGTTACATGACATCATAATGGAACCTCAGAAATCTTTAGGTGAGTTCTTTATCAGATTCGTTCATTATTGTTTTGAGTTCCCTGAGAGGGATGTTGATTGGAATTGTTTAGGTGAGCAGTTCAAGTATGTTATTTCCCTTGAGCAATTTCAGTTAGATCCTAGTGTTCCCTATGATGACCCGCAAGTTACCAGTTGTTCAGACTTTGTCCCTAATGCTTTCTGGTCCATCTCCCTGAGTCCATACCACATTTAGGCCTCCAAGGAGAGTGTTGCTATTTCTGATATTCTCACCCCTCCTCCTGAGTTTTCTGGGAGTGGAGTTGTGACCTTGGAAGTCCTGAGCAAGGATAGACACTGGCAAGAGGATATAGCCTATTGCACTACCTTTGAATCTTTCACGCACCATGTCGAATCCGAATTTGAAAAACACAGTGGCTCATTCTCTCTCTCGGTTCATGAAACCTACCTCGAGCCCACTCGATGTTTCCCTGAGCACAAACCTAAATCTGGTTCACATTCAGATTATGAATCTGGTTCACATTCGGATTACGAATCTGGCTCACGTTCAGATTATGAATCTGGTTCACATTCCCATTATGAATCTGGTTCACATTCAGATTATGAATCTGGTTCACATTCGGATTACGAATCTAGTTCACATTCGGATTATGAATCTGGTTCACGTTCAGATTATGAATCTGGTTCACATTCCCATTATGAATTTGGTTCACATTCAGATTATGAATCTGGTTCACATTCGGATTATGAATCTGGTTCACGTTCAGATGATGAATCTGGTTCACATTCGGATTATGAATCTGGTTCACGTTCGGATTATGAATCTGGTTCACAGTCAGATTATGAATCTGGTTCACATTCGGATTATGAATCTAGTTCACATTCGAATTATGAGTCGACTCCCACCCCACATAAAGTTGATTCCCTTACAAGGTCTACCAGATCATCGTTCTCTCTTAATGACACGGATGCGTGTGTTGGAAAGCCTCGTATCGTTAATGCCCATGCGACTCAATCTATTCATTCATTATTCCCCGGTTGGTTTCCCAATCCTGCCACACTAGTAATTTCTTCGAGACATTCAAAATTTCCTTATACTCGTATTGGTGACAATCATAAGCACACAGATGGTGTTTCACAATCACAGTTCAAAATCGATGAATCTTTTAGATCTAATCTTTCTCACTTGGAATCTTTAGACAGCCATAAAAGCGATTATCTGTCTGGGCAACCTCAAGATGTCCTCCTTATTGATCCATCCCAGTCGGTAACTCTCAGGGAGCCTGACATGCCAGGTACCCAACTCGACCACATCGATGGTTGTAGCGATCACTCCTTATCTGAAAACATATTCAATCATACCACCGAGGACTGTCACTCGGATTGCTTGGCTGACCATATGAAGACACCAGAATTCAATGATCCGCTTTGGGAGGATTCAAGTACCCATCAGAAAATCGAAGTGCCTTAGCTTCTGCCGATCGTTTCTCAAATGACAATTCCCCAGTACCACGCTCCTCCCAGCATAACCGCGGTAAATCCACCCTACCCTGGTGAATCTAAAGAATCTGATATATCGATCTATCAATCTGTCAGCGCGCAACTTTTGACCAAATTGATACAAATCCCACTGACATTTTACAACTCACCACAATCCATGATCACATCCAGCTGCTTGTGGATCTCGCCAAGCAGTCAAGGTTGGAAAGCCCCTTGCTCAAAGGTCCAGAGTTTGTTCAAGGCATTGAGGAATTTCAGGATCCACTAAACGCGGATTCAGATCCTCCTACCCTTGACCAAACCCAGGAGCAATCCCTAACTAGGGTTTCTACGCTTGGATGCGCATGCATCTATAATTCGCCTGGCACTTACTTATTTTTTCCATTCCATAAAACTGATGGTCCTCAACACCATGTTAAGATTTTCGGTCAACTTGACCAACCCTATTCAGTGGATGTGCCTGAAAATAGGCGGTGGCTCACCCAGCGCCCATCAGACCTAGGATTGTGCATGAATGAATGTGTGTCATTGATAAATGTTGAGTTTCAAGAACATATTGTTGTGTATCAAGATGAGAGTGGGATTCAGCCTGCACAATATATTCTGGAATGTTCTTTGGTAAGTATCTATGATCATCTTGCCGTTGCACCTGCTCCTCAGGTAAGTTTTGTTGCTGCTGCACTTTTTTGGATACTAGCTCTGATCCTGATCGTTGTTATTCTTGCAGGCCAGGAACTAATGCGGTGGCTGCACTGGAAAGCTGATTTTACATAACCCCACCACAACAGTAGTTAAACTAGGGTTTAGGTGTAGGCTAGATAGGACATCTTAATAAAATTTGTTAGTTGTTGATTAGGTTTACTTGCTAAATTTTTACTTCATGATTTAAATGTGTGTTTGTTGTTTTGTTTACGATTAATATTTTAGGCATCATCATGTTACAAGTAGTTTGCTTTCATTTCCTTTTCAGTTACTTGTTGTTGCATAAATAATCACTACTTGTATTTGCACTTACTGCTGGATTGATCGTTCTCGCACATGGCGTTGCATTGTATCTTGAGCCTCGCCTATTACATCGCGTCGTACGCTCTCTTCCTTACATTAGTTCTGTCATATCACCAGCCACTTCATGAGCCCTCATTGCAACCCTATCACCTTGCAGTCTTGTTTAACCCTTGATTGCTGAAATAGTAACCCCATTGTTTGCATGAGGTTGTGGTGGCTATCTCAACAGGAAGCTTTCTCTTAGGACAGCTCATTGAAGTCGTATTCTCAACAAGATTCCTATGAGTCTAAAATTATTTAACCTGGGAGATATGAGCCAGTTGATTGTTGGAGACCTCATGAGTTTGAAATGGCCCACACCCGTAAGTCTAAAATTTGTGCCTAGCATAGTCTTAGACGTTTCAATGATTTGTCTGCGCGCTTCGCCTATTGTGGTGAATGGGATGTGAAGGTTCGGCACAAGGGAAAACCCAAATCAGGATATCTTTCAGTTTCTGTAACACGAGAAACAACCTCTCTTGCTCGTAAAATAAGTCAGGATCCCTCATCCGCCCATGAAAAATAAGTGCCATGAGCACATGAAAATTAGTGCCACGAGCACGTGAAAATAAGTGCTGTAAGCACATGAAACAAATAAGGGTAAAGGATCAAGAAAGGCTTCCTGCGCAGAGAGGTAATGCAACGACTCCGCCGGGGTACTGACCAGGCTCACTAGAAGCGGAGCAACGTTTGTGATTTCTTGAAGTGACTTTGCCAGGGTACTGTCCAGGCCTGCTGGCAGCGGAGCAACACCAGAAACTTACTTTAAAATCCTGGGAATAATAAACCCAGTGCCTTGCTCTTCACATCATCAAAAAGCTACTGGCGTCTGTGAGCTTTCTCTTTGATGTGTTTCTGATTAGCGGGACTTAGTGAGGCACAAGGATTAGGCATACTCGTAAAGGGCCAAAGTAATACAAATGGTACCCACAGAACTTGTTCAATATTCCCTTGCACCATTATCCTGACTCAGAATATTGTGGACTATTGACAGAAATGTTGGATTCTACCAGTGGTTTGCCATTTGTTGTAGCTGCTACAACACCACCCAAAATTTTGGGTATATTTAAAATTTCGGGTTCCGCCTCTGCTTGCCTAGGTGTTAAAGTCTTTCACCTGACTTGTAGTTAGCGACATCCCACCGACCTATCCCCAACCCCTCACGAGTTGTCTCATCACCATGACTTGATGCTGTCGCTGCAATCACGCCATATGTGAGAAGGATCATCTAGCGTACGCTCAAACATTCTTATCGCAGTCGCGCCATGTGTAATGAGATTGCCATGCATACGTTTGAATGTAAACCTTTTGTGTATTCACAATTAAAGACCCTCTCGCCGTGGGTCATTAAGCATGTTGAATGAATGCATATTTTAAACTCGTTAATCTCATACATTTTATCTAGGGGCACCATTCGCAAAGAATAACTGTGAACTAATTAATGTTATGTTGATTATACAGGTCCATCCCACAACTGATCAACTCATCAATGATTGTCATGGCACCAAGAGAAATAAGATTAAGCCTCTTGCATCTGAAGAGGTTAAGGAACCTGGGCTGGTCGACCATACTGTGGTTTCAAACCAATCTCTAGCTAAAGTTATGTTCGAAATCAACCAAATGATTCTACCCAAAGTGAAAGCAGTGATGTAAAGATGCATGTCAGACGGACCTTCCTCTGAGGGTGGCAGCCAACATAAGTATTCTTTTAATATTAGAGTTGTTGAATCCTTTGAGCAGAAGTTGGAAGACACACAAGAAGCGTTGGGTTTTTGTCCTCATGATTATGTTCTTGTGACCTATGTTTCAGAAATGGTTTGGTACCAAGAGTTGTTGAGATGTGCACCTATATCATTAATTCTGGGGTCTCTTATTTACTTTGGGCGAAGAACGCAAAGTGGCTTGGGTGTAAGTGGACCCAAGGGCAAGGGTGGCTGCGGACTCTTTAACATCAGCAAAACTATGTGAAAACATTATAAGGAGCACACATTCAATGAAGCAAAGTTATGGTGCACATTTAAACCAAAGTCAAATAATGGCGAAGCACATTTTGTTTTTGGAGATTGTTCAAAGTTTATAAAAAAGCCATTCTTCTGAACCAACAATCATTTAGAGCTGTGTTGACAACTCTGACAAATTAGGGACAAGGAGCAATTATGGTTAAATCCAAGCTACACGGTGGATGCCAAAGTTATGGTTCTATACAAGTAAACCAAGGCGCCAACCATATGGTTTTAAAACCATATAAGGTTAAAGGAACGATATCATAAAACACTAAAAATGAACTCAAATATCGAAACCTATATTTAAAGGGTGAGGCGGAGTTTTATAAAATATGTGGGAAAAAAGGTGTTTTTAAACATGAAGTCAAACGTTCCAATGGTGGGTTTCAATCTATCATGAAAAATTTGGAGCGTATACATATATAATGGTCAAAGTTTTTTTTTTTAAAACATAAGCACGTTGCATGGGCACCAAGTTCGATGGTTGAACAAATACATTTGGTCTTGGTGCGAATTGCAATATCATTCAAACCATATAAGGTTAATGGAACATTACAAAGGGAACCGAGCAGTGTTGTTTAAAACATGGAACAAAACATTTTAATAAACCCACCGCGGCAACGTTGTAACGTGCCGCGTTGGTGGTCGAAGCTGCATGGACACGTGACACGCAGCCAACGTCGATAACAGTCAAAGAGTTACGTTCAAAGCATGGAGCCAAAGACTCATGTATGGACGCAATTTTTCCATGCCGAAATCTATGTGTTGGGTGAATGTATAGCGATGTGCAAAGGTTCGATGGTAAATGTTTGAGCAGACGTATATTGTGCAGCGGTCAAATATCACGATAAACGGTGGAACAGAGTTGCATGCACACGTTGCATGGAGCCCATATGGACAATGCGCGCAGTTTTAAACTGTGATGAAGCATATGGGGGAGGTATATACATGTGGCGGTCAACTTTACGTTGAATCACGACGCAAAACTATGAAGACACATGATAAATGGGCGAAAAGCGTTACAGTTAGCACCAAAGACTCCTATGCCGAAGTTTTTAATTGGTGAGACAATATATGAGGTCGTCAAATCTACAACGCGGACCATAACTATGTGAAAACACATTACAAGTTGGTTTAAAATGTTTCTTGGCAGGTTTTAAAACCTATGGATGAACGCTTGGAGGAGTCAAAGGCGTCGTTTAAACAGAAAGCAAAATACTTTAATAAACCTACAGCGAAAACGTGATAACCATGGTGCATAATAGTCAAACTGCATAGATGGAGTTTTCCACGTGGCTATCCCAAAATTTATGCGGCAACATCACAAAAGAACCTCGCGTTTTAAGTAAGTATGAAAAGCATATCAATACTGAAGGCAAAGGCATTACAAACTGTAGTCATGGGCCGAGAAGTCAGCGCAATAAAAGGTATGCTGCGCTACACTTCAGAGAAGCGGATACGATCTGATTTTTGCAGCCTCGACAGCCATATTCCAGGAGACAATCACGCTGCAAATCTACTATTAGTAACCTGCGCTAGTCACATTTAGAAAACGTTATCGCCACAGATTCGCTGGAGCTGATTTTTCGATATTGCTCCTACTGATCACGTCCAGCTGTCTTCACAGAGCCAAATTTTCTGTCCAAGAGTACTGAAAAATGGATCCTACAGCAAGCAATGCGTTTTCAATCTACCAAGAGGAGGTCGCAGATGTTCTGAGGTCGCACAGTTGCAACATGTGCCTCCACGCATGAAACGCGACTGTGCGACTGTGCGACTCTGCTGAGGTCGCAAAAGAATGTGTTTAAGACTAAAAGAGTCGCATTACGCAGCAAAGGACCGGATTCGCACATCCGCAGCAATGAGAAGGGAAACAATGCTATATGTGACATATGAAGATCGACTTACTGCTATATCGACCCATCGAATCGAAGTTTCCTTTGCCAGGAACAAGAGCCGCATTCACTGAAGTTGGATCCCATGAAGTCTCACTACAAATTCTCAGTTGGGAAAAAATTTCTATTCCGACTCGACTGACAACATTATGATTCGTTCCAAGGAGCCGAGTCCTTCTCACATATCCGGAGCCGAGCTCTCATTGCATGAGCACTTGAATTCAGCTTTCTCATGGTCGTGTCACCAACCTCAGTTCCAACTCTGAATCATCAATACTGGCTAGTGTGATGTTGTGGAGGAAAGAAATGATGTGCTAGAACAATCAGAGTTTAAACAGAGAATTTCAAGCTGAATGCAAAAATGAAAGTTCATCCTCTCTACAGCGAAGCGGGTGATATTGAACACTTAGCAGCCACAATCCTATTTACTTATGGCGGTGTACCTGGAGACAATCTGAGGAAGCCTCCTGCTTTGCAATACTCACTTTATCCAGGACTATGCAGGGGTCCAAGCCGATCTTTAAAATCTCCCGGTTTTATGTTCCAATATACCTTTTATGCATCTACGTTGATATATTTATTACTTCCTCAACATGCATAAAATATTTTTATGTGTGAGGCTGATTTAATAGGTTGCACATGGGTGATTTAATTTGCTTATCTACAGATTATATGAAAGGATGATGATCTACTCTGTTGTCTTGCAGGTATTACAAGGATATAGTAATGCCCATCCAAATTAAGAAGACTGCTAGCTCTCTCCGGAGGATGCGAAGCTATGTTCCAAATCAACCTCAAAACCTCATGTTATGTGGATGCTCACATCACCGGTAGATAAAGGCTGCTGTCTCACATGGCGAAGGCTAAGACTGGCCTCCGGAGAACAAGGTTATGATATCGCTGAAAGAGAAATGCAGAAGGAGGTTGCAAGTCACAGATCTGGCGAGGTCGCAGGTCGCGTGTCTTTGATTTTTTCGCCTTTTTGCGACCCCGCGACCTAGCGACCTAGTCGCAAGGTCGCAAGGTCGCATTTCTTTAGTTTTTCTCCTTTTGTGACCCCGCGACCCAGTGACCTAGTCGCAAGGTCGCGAGGTCACATTTCGTCAGTTTTTCTCCTTTTGCGACCCCGCGACCCAGCGACCTAGTCGCAAGGTTGCTAGGTCGCATCTTGGCCATTTTCTTACAACCTGCGACCCCGCGACCCAGTCAGGTCACAGGTCGCAACAACCAGTCAGGTCACGGGTCGCAACAATAGCTCAGGTCGCAGGTCGCAAAAAATACTGGGTCGCAAGGCAGCTCAACGGTCAGGAAGATGAAAGGTCAAGGAAGCCCAAAGGGCAGGTTTTGTTTTATAAATACTCCTATGGGAGCTTGTAAAGGGGCTTTTCTTTTTGGAGACTCAAGAGCTACATTGCATTGTATTGAAAGATCATATTCTTAGGCATATGAATACGAATACTTGTTAAAACTCCTTTGTCGGATGATGTGTTTTTCTGTGACAACACTGTGTGTATTCCCTGAACAGTTTCAGAACATCCTATGATTAATGAAACTGCATTTTCAATAACATCATTTATGCATCATGTTTATCTATGCTTGTGTTAATGATGTTCAGTTTTTCATCGCTTTCTAAATGGATGTTAATACCTTTGTCTATTAGCATTTCGTTTTATCTTTCAGGAAGTTAAGGGGGATCTTGCCATTAAGAACTATTTCTTCTATGGTCAGATGCCTTACAAGCATAACCCCAAGGACGTGCCGTTAACTACATCTCGTCGGGCGTATATGTTTTATTTATTCTCTCGCTACGCATAGTGTTGTGGACATGTTCAATGCATCAATCATGTATTTTTTATCATATGAATAAGTGTGTGTCCACAGGTTCAATCAGGTTCTTTTGAGACCGGAGGGGAAAGTGACTTAAGTGGTATCCGGACCCACACCCCGGACGGGATCCCTATTCCAAACGGTTCAAGGTCTAATTGGGACTTTCTACCGGGGAGATCCCCTACTGTTGGCTGGACATATTTTCCCGTCAACATGGAGGTATATGGCTGTGCTACAATGATGGGCAAATTAGAATATGTGGTGAGCTAGGAGGAGGGCGAATTATGGCACAGGAGATTTGGCCATCTTCACCACGGCGCTTTGAATATTTTGTAGCAGATTTCTACTGGAATTCCCAAGGGTACTCTTATGTAGTCAGATCAATGCAAGGGATGTAGTATGGGTAATTTTGTGAAGATTAGCTTTCATGAGAAGGAGAACTGTGCTTCGGCGATCCTAGAGATAATTCACACAGATGTGTGTGGAACTTTCCCAGTTGCTTCAACAACAAACCAAAAGTATTATGTTATATATGTTGATGAATATTCTCGTAGATGCTAGATCTTATTCATGTAGAAGAAGAGAAAAACATTCTCAAAGTTCCGTGAGTTTAGAGCATTGGTGGAGAAGGAGTAAGGGAAGCAAGTGTAAACTCTATGGAGCGATAATGGTGGTGAATATATCTTAGGCGAATTCAAAGAGAACTCATAGCGCCTCATAACTCACAGAAGAATGGGGTTACAAAGAGGAAGAACAGAATGATCATGGGTGCTACATAAGATATGCGGCATGACCAGGGCCTACTGATGCACTTGTGGGAAGAAGCATGCAACATTGTGGTTTATGTGAAAAACCATTGTCCTTATAGAGTACTTGGCACGAGACACCTGAAGAATATTTTACTTGTAAGAAGCCTAATATTTCTCATTTGAATATTTTTGACTCGTTTGTTTACATTCATGTGACTAAGGACACCTAGAAGAAGCTGGAGCTGACTGCAGAAGTTGGGATATTTGTGGGGTACATAGAAACAACCCATAATTATTGTGTGTATTTTCCAAATAGTCAAATGACTGTAGTGCGACAGGATATAAAATTCAATGAGGTGAAAGCCATGAAGTTGTCGCTTGAGAGGGAGCTACACTTGCATACAGAGGAGGAACTTATTATTCCCAAATATGAGCCTCTAGATGTGGATTAGCCACAAGAGGAGATTCATGGAGTGGAGGAGTCCACTCATGTAGAACAAAACATTAGACAAGGCAGAAACCATACCAAAGAAGCTGAGAGAGTGAAGCTTGATGTGGCACAGAATGTAGGAGTTCCTACATCACAACACAGACAAAGACAGTCACCTAACCAATTTACTAGATACATGGCTCTTATGAGCAAGTGTATCATGATAGAGCCATATTCTTTCGAAGAATCAGTGCAGGAGCCCACATGGGTATATTCCATGGTGGAGGAGTATGACTCCATTGTCAGAAACAATGCTTGGGAGATTGTTCCAAGGCCAGTGGGTAAATCAGTTGTAGGATCAAGATGGATCTACAAGGTAAAGCAAGCTACTGATGGGAGCATCGAGAAGTATAAGGTAGGATTTTTTGCTCGAGGCTTCTCACAGATCGAGGGAATTGACTATGAAGAAAAATTTGTACCTGTCACATGGTATTATTCCATACGGACCATCCTTTCTCTCTCAGTGCGGACGGGTTGGCACATTCATCAGATGGATGTGAAGACTGCATTACTTAATGGGATCATTGAGGAAGAAGTGTACATTGAGTAGCCTGAAGATTTCAAAATCTTCAATAGTGAGTCGCATGTGTGTAGGCTCAAAAGAGAGTTTTATGGGGTGAAACAAGCACATCATGCTTGGTACACTTAGATCGACAGATATTTCACTGGACTTGGCTTCACCAAGAGTGAGGCAGATGCAAAACTGTAACAAATTGTGGTGGAGGGTAAGATTTTAATCATTATTATTTATGTTGATGATTTAATACTAACAGGTGATGAGCAGTTGATACACTCATGTAAGGCAGATCTTGCAAAGGAGTTTGAGATGAAGGATTTGGGCCTCCTTTATTATTTCCTTGGATTGGAAATATGGCAGTGGGAAGGTGAACTATTTGTGTCTCAAGGAAAGTATGCCCGGGAGATACTGGAGAAGTTTCACATGCAAGGCTGTAAGCCTATCGACACTCCTCTTCCAAGAAATTGGAGGAAAGAGGATGCTACATCGGTAGAGGTAGTCGATGCCATTGTTTATCGAGAGTTGGTGGGTTTGCTCATGTATTTAGTTAATACAATAGTAGATATATGCTATGTAGTGAACCAGCTTTCGCAAGTGATGGTTAAGCCTACCAATCTATTTTGGAAGGCAGGCAAGCATGTCCTGAGGTATCTCAGGGGCACGTCTGAGTATGGCTTATGGTATAGATAGACAGATGAGGTGAAGTTGCATGGATTCACTGATGAATATTGGGCAGGCAACCCAACAAAAAAAAAGAGCACATCAGGAAGAATTTTAGTATCAGATCTACAACAGTTTCTTGTTACAACAGGAAACAAAGATCCATGGCACTCAGTTCAGCGGAAGCAGAATACATGCCAACAAGTCAAGCTGCATGTGAGGCTATCTAGATGAGGAAGATCATGGTTGGTTTGTTCAGTTCAGATTTAGATCCTCTAGTGATACATTATGATAATCGGAGTTGCATTAAACTCTTGATTAATCATGTGTTTCATGAAAGATATAAACATATTGATATCCAGTAACATCATATCAGAGATTGTGTGCAGCGGAAGATCATGTTGCTTCAGTACATTCCTACGGAAGATCAAATATTCTGACGAAGGCACTCACCAGGAGAAAATTCAAATACCATAGAGGTAGGATCAGGGTGAATGATAATCCCTATCTTGTTGAGAGGGAGTGTTGAGATTCAACAATATGATGGAGCGTAGCGAAAATCAACTGCCTTCACTAAGTGGGCCCGCATGCTATTTTTAGGTGCAAGTCTATTTTTAGACCGTCTATTTTTAGACATGGTGATCATATTTCAAACCTTGCAGGATGCTATTTGTGGATGGTTGGTCAAGTTGGAAAAATATATGAAATTCTATTTTTAGAATATTGGGCGAGGTCTATTTATAGATCGTCGATCTAAAAATAGATGCATGTCGATTATTATTAGCCCTTAATAATAATCAGACAATAAAAATCAACTTATTCTCTTGGAGAAATTTATTTCAGTGTACATATTTGGAAAATCAGTGGGTTGAAGGAATTACACAATTCCTAGGGTTGACTGGTGGTTCATGCATGGAGGACTCAGTTAGAATTGAAGTGGCAAAGTTATGATAGAGTTGGAAGAGTAGTTCATGGTGATGTTATTGAGTTTAACTCAGTTAAAGTGAGTTAAACTCAGTTGATCTAGTTGTATCTAGTCTAACTGAATGATACACTAGGGAGAGTGGAGTGAATTAATTAGTTGATTAATTCACAAATAATAACTCATTAATCAACTAAAAAAATACAAAAGTTAACTACAGTGCATGTCAGTTCCAGTGGAGACCCAGTGGAGAGGTAGGTGAAAGGGTGAGATGGGCTATTCGTTGTGACTATAGTGATGCATTAATTACATCACACACACATTAGAGTTTCCAATGAGGATTGCGTAGTCAAGTCAAGGGTAATTCAAATTCATTCACAGCTATTCTTCAGCAGGGATTGCGCAGTGGAGGCAGGCTATTAGATGGCAAGAAATCAGTGCATGGGTTTCAAATTTCTTCTCATTAGTGTGTGATGATTGATTGTACTGAGAGCTTGATGTACTAAGCTTTGTATGAAATTATTACATGATCTCCATGATACATAATATATGATATTTGGGGTTTTCCATTTTAGGCTTTCCCGTTAAACAACTGTGTTATGTGCGATTGTTTTTATTGCTTCATGTGTTTGCAATTGAGTTTAAATTTTCGCAAAAGATTAAGAGTGGAAGGATTTTTTATTTAGAAAGAAGATAAAATATTGTTAGATCAGGAGAATATGGACATATACGTGCATTATGTTATATAATTTCTACATATCCTAATCCCATAATTCTACAAGTTATAATCCTTGATGGAATATTTTTCTTTCTTTCTAACCACTGAATCGAAAGAGGACTCCATTAGAAAATTTCATCACCTATTTCCATATTGATTAATAAATGATTAACCCTTATCTAGATGACTTCCTTCTATAAATTTTATTCTCAGTGTGGTTCCCAGGAGCCACTTATTTCATAGCATTGTTGTCACATAAATTTGTTTCATACTTCCTCCTATGACGAGTGCTCCTCCTTCAATGCTTCCATGATGATTAAAATTTTGAAGTGGTGCATCTATATAATATAAAATGCTTCATAAAATACTATTTGACAATTGAAATATACCTCTTATAGATGAAGATTATCTCAATCATAGTAGATATCTTTCACTTCTTCTTTCTTAGGTTTCTTTGAATATGTTTCTTACATTTCTCTACGGACATGGGAATCTTCCTTTTTCCTCTTGTCCTTATTAGGTTTGGGACAATATTTCTTATAGTTCCCAAGTTCATTACATCGATATCATCGTATCTTATCCATGCTTCTCCTTTTCTTTTGTGCACCAAACATAGCAAATCTTCACTTTCTTCTTGATATGGCAGCATAGGCTTGATTTTTTTTCATTTGATCCTGTATCAATTTTAGCTTTTAATATTTTCTCTTATAATTTACATAGATACCATAGATCCTCGAATGGTGTTGCTTATTTATTCTCATATATTCTTGAAGTGAAGTTCACCCATGCCTATGGTATAACATTCAAAACCACTGTAGTCATTTCTCTATTAGACATTATGTCTCCTAATTCCTGTAGTTGATCTTGTATCTCAGAAATATTCATAAAATATGAGGTTATTTATTCCTCTATTGAAAAATTAAATTTGTATAGTTCCCGTCTCAGGGATATTACTTCCCCTGTAGTAATCACCAAGAATAGCTCCACCAATTTGTCATATATTTCTTTTGAACTTTCTAGTTTTGATACATAGGGGATGAGAGAGTCTTTTATGGATTCTATAAGAATCCTTTGGGCTCTTATGTCTCCTTTGATTTATTTGGCATGTGCTTGAGTATATTATTTTGAAGGTATAGATTCCAACCATTTGATATAGTCCATGGCTTCATTCTCTATAAGATTTAGATATTTCCTTTTCTTCCATGCAAGAAAGTTTGAAGACCTAGAAAATTTGTTTGTTTCCTTGAAAAAATTCATTTTGAAAGATTTAGATAAAGTCATCAAGATACTTAAGTAGATTATTTTCTTCTTCTACCATCTCCATTGTTTATGATGATGTAGATAATACCAGTGAATCCCTCTTAGATAGAATTCTTAAACAATGGTGTAAAGAGGTAGATCACCTTGGATCCTTGATGATGATGATGGCTCCAAATATTTTGACTTGCCTTCAATCACGAGATAGATTTAGATTCTTTGAAGATAGTGATTACCTCCTTCATATTCATTTTTCTCTTGACAGGACCTTTATGTATAAGGTCTTTGTTCTTCTTGACATGGCTTGAGGGTTTCACCAATTTCTTGCAAATTTCTCCTTGAATGAAGCTTTTATTAATTTTACTTTTCAATGTAGATCCCTTCTCTTAATTCCTTCTTGAAAATTGAAATTTTACCTTCTTTATCTATCTTCATCCTTGTGTCTTCTTGCTCAATTTCCCTTTCTTGTCTTCATCACCTTAGCTTTGAAACCATGTTGATAAATTAGGGAATCTATTACAATTTCTCTTTCTTGATAATTACTTGTGATTTCGTTATGCTTATTGAAATTATATATTATATTCATTAGATTATTGTCTTTCACCAAGTTAATTATCAAAATACAACAGACACAATATTTAGGCTTTCAAGCCAAGGCCAAAACCTCTCCTTCTTGGAGATGAAAAGCCGATAGTAATTCTTATTATAGATATTTAATTAACGAGTACCAAGACCATGAAAATGAGCTTTGAAACTTGTATTCCTTCAATACCCTTGTCACTTTCTCTTCTAGGCTCCTTATGTTGATCTTCATTTTATGAACTGCACTATACCAACACTAGGGAGACTCAGCCCCTTAATCTAGTAGCCCGAAAAGATGTGCTTTTATTATTTCTTCTGGACCTTGTTAGAGTTTTGTAATTTACAGTATCACAAGGTGACTGTGTATTTCTTATTTGAAATTTTTCATATTGTAAATATATTTCAATATTCAAAAATCATTTCCAAAAAATATGAAAAGAAAGAAAAAGAAACAAAAGAGGGTGTTAAAAAAGGAAAAATAAAGCCCCACACAAAAAAAAGAATAGTTCTGAAAGTGTTGCAAATCAAAATGCCACTACTATTTACAAAAAGCTTTTTTAATCATACCGCCTAAGTATAATTGTACAATTTTGAATTTTTTGCTGATAGGTTAGAAATGAAGATTTTCCAAACCATTTAATCTTGGCTTATCAGTATATAGGTAGAAAATGAAATTGGTTCAGGAGCTTAATTTGAACCAATAGGAGGAATAAGGGATAGGTGATAGGGTAGAAATTCAAAATAAAAATGATTTTAGTGTTTGTAAGCCTAATTGCACCCTAAAAAGAGGAAGATTGGCTAGATTTGTGGTTTGGGTAGGTATATTTGTTGGAAAAGAGAAAGGGAAAAATGTAAGGTTCATCCTCTAAATAAGCAGCCTAAAGGATGGCTAGTTGTTTCCCTATGATAAAAGAAGAAAAATCAAAATAAAAGGAAGAGGAAAAATAAAAACGAAAGGAAGAATTATGCTCTAAAGGCCTAGAAAGTGGGTGATTCTATAAATTTTGGGAACTTTATGATATAATTTTAATCCTAAGTCCTGATCACATTCCTATCCACCTATGCCATCCCTCATTTATATTTTTCTTATCCTAAGTCTCAATTCCCCCCCCCGAATCTCATACATTGACCTCACCATCCTATCTTTGTCCCATCATACCCCACATCACACATCTACACCTGCATTAAAATACCTCGCAACTCCCTTCATTCCACCCCCCTGCTCCCTCACCCTCTGAGTGTTAACAATGGGGGGGGGGGGGTCCGAGATGGATTTAGATTCTTTAAAGATAAATATTACCTCCTTCATATCAGTTGTCCAAGGCTATGGAGAGCATGACGCTGCAATCACATGAGATCAAGATTTGATCCGGATTTATGCAGGAATGCAACAGAATAAACATATAACCATAAATACAGAGATGCAGAGGAAATAACACTTCATTTGATTAATATGGAAGAACTGAAATTTGCTTATAGACAGAATGGAAATAAAACTAGCTAGGGCGCTGGTAGCTATCTCTGAGAAGAGATGTGGTAACTACAGGCCTCTCAACTAAGTTAAAATGAGGCTCGAGGGCCTATTTATTATTTATAAATAATGGGAAATCCGAAACATCCAAAACCCTAACCCAACTTCCCAGGGACGTAACTTTGGCATAAGATCTATGTTTGATGCGTACCATACCTCATTAAAAATATCTATCCAAGGAATACAAATTTTGAACGAGCAACTTTGGTGCATGGTCCCATGTTGCTCTCCGTTTTCCCAAAAAACATCATTTAGGGCCTCAAAACGGCTCCGGAAGTTTAGGACCCAAAAAACTGCTAAAAATAGTAAGTTGTGCCGAAACTGGAAAAATGAAAGAGACAATGGTGGGGCCCCAAGTGGAATAGGTGGGTGAGCACCAATATCCACCTAGATCATTCCTCCCCCCTTAGGAAGCAATGGTCCCCATTGCTTTAAGTTCCTCCATGAGATGAGGAAATTTCTACTGAACTTGGTCCTTGGTGAACCACTTTCCTTGGTGCAAGAGTTGGCCAACTTTGACAACCCGATATAGTTGGATCTTTTTTTTGCGAGTGTTTTTGATTTTCATGTTCATGATACAATCTGTGGTGGCCCGTTCCATGAAGTTTGGGTTTAAATCTGTTAGTGTGAGTTGTTCTGCAATGTCAGAGGTGTCCAGTAGAGGTGGGAAGTAAGGACGAAGGCGATCCACATTGAAGACTGTGTGCAGACCAAGGAATGGTGGAATACTGAGCTCAAAGGCATTTTTCCCTACAGCCTTGGTGATGGTCTATGACCCATATCAGAGCGGGCGAAGCTTGCGGTGGGGTCTAGTGAGGCGCTCCTTCTGCAAATGTAGCCATACTTTGTCGCCCACCTGGAAGTTGTGTTGCACCCGGTGTTGATCATGGCATTGCTTGTACTTGGAATTAGCTCTATCCAATATATCATGAACCTGATGGCGGATGTGTTGAATGCGCTTGATGAAGCTATTTTCTTTGTCAACTTTAGACTGGACATGAGCCGAATCGACCTGAGTAGTCGCAAATGGCATGGCTATGTCAATGGGACATAATGGCTGGAATCCCAAGCCCACCTGAAAGGGGCTATGGCCGATTGAAATGTGGAGATCCCAGTTATAACTATGTTGTACATAGGGGAGGCTCTAGTCCCATTGTGCATGGATGCTTTGAATTGTACACGTGCAGAATGTGTACAATCATTCTGTTGATGACCTCTGTCTGACCATCTGTTTGGGGATGGAAAGCTGTGGACTTGGTGAGTTTGGTGTCCAAGATTGACCATAGGTTGGAATAAAATGTGCTGAGGAACCAGCTATCCCGATCTGATATGATAGACTGTGGGATCCCAAAGTGCACCCACACTCATTCAAAGAAGAGTTTAGCAGTGGCTTCTGCTGTGATATTCTTCTTGCAGGCCGCCATAATTGCCATCTTCGAGAATCTATCGTTGACCACAAAATCACAGTCATTTCCATGCTTATTAGAAGGCAGGCCCGACATGTAATCCATGGAGATGGATTTCCAAGGTCGACTAGGGGTAGGTAGCGGAGTATATAGGCCTTGCTTCTTGATGGTCGGTTTGGCAATGGCAGAAGAAGTGTAGGATCTGATGTGCTTCCCGACATCCTTTCAAAGGTTTTGCCAATAGAAATACTTCTGTAGTACTGCTACTATTTTCTCAACCCTGAAATACCCAGCGACTCGACTGTAGTGTGCTTCCCCTATCATGTTGGCATGCTCTCTTGAAGGAACACAAAGGTGCCCCAGGTGACATAAAAGTGCATCTTGGAGGTGAAAATTTGTAACTTGCGTACCCCCTAAGAGTGCCTTGTAAGTGTGGCCAAATTCTGGGTCACTCTCATAGAGAAGTGGCCAATCATAAGTCTCATGCCCATAAGAGTTGAGAACAGTGGTGAGCGCCACGATTGGTGGTCGGCTGAGGCAGTTTGCAACATTATTGGTGCTACCCTTCTTGTACTTGATTTTCAAATGAAACTGTTGCAAATATGTGGACCACTTCTGATGACAATCATTCTGCAACTTCCCTTGTGTCTGTATGAATTGCAGGGGCCGGTGGTCTGTGTGGATGATTGTTTCCTTCCCCAAAATGTAATGCTTCCATTGTCGACAGGCTTGCACAATGGAATACATTTCTTTGTCATAAGTGGGATACTTGCGAACTGTGTCAGACAATGTCTCATTGTGATATTCCACTGGATGTCCCTGTTGAGTAAGAACTGCCCCAATAGCATAGTCAGAGGCATCTATCTTGATCTCAAATGGCTGTTGCAAGTCTGGTAATGTGAGCACTGGGGCAGAACAAAGGCGATTTTTCAATTCTGTGAACACCTTCTGTTGACGTTCTGACTAAAATATTTTTTCTCTCGCTCCTCCCTTGGTGACTTGAATCAAAGGCCAAGTGATATGAGAGAATCCCAACATGAACCTATGGTCGAAATTAGCAAGACCCAGAAAGCTGCGAAGCTCTGTTATAGTGGTTGGGGCTGACCAATCTTGAACGACTTGGATCTTGGCTGGATCCACATGCACCCCCCTTTCATCAATAATGTATCCCAGATATTGAACCTGGGTCATGCCAAAAGTGCACTTCTCCAAATTGGCACACAACTTGTGTTGCCGTAGTGTTTGGAGGAATTGTCAGATGTGGTGAAGGTGCTCTTCCCATGTCTTGCTGAAGATTAGAATGTCATCCAAGTACGCCCCTAAAAATGAGTTGGTGAATGGCCGCGATATGTCATCCATCATCCTCATGAAGGTTGTAGGAGCATTCATCAACCCAAAAGGCATGACCAGCCATTCGAAAAGGCCTTCCTTGGCTTTGAAGGGAGTCTTCCACACATCGGAGGGTTCAATTGGTACCTGGTGATACCCAGACTTCAAGTCGATCTTGCTGAAATATTTTTCACCTTTGAGTTGGTCTAGAAGGTTATCAATCTGTGGGATCAGGTACCTATTCCGCATAGTAATCTTTTTCAGCACCCGATAGTCAATACAGAGTCTCCACATCCCATCCTTCTTCTATACCAACACGATCGGGCTCCCACAGGGTGATGAATTTGGTTGAATGTGACCTTTCTGCAGCAGCTCCTAAAACTGCCTCTTGATTTCATTGTTCTCTAGAATAAAGCGCTGATAGATTAGTCCATTGGGTAGCGGTGCACCTAGGGTTAGATCAATCGGGTGGTTGACCTGACAGTGGAGAGTAACCCCTGTGGGTGAGGTGAAGATGTCCTTGTACTCCTCCACAACCTTATCCATTTGTTGTTGTTGTGCAGAGGAGCCCTATCTGGAGGTCGTGGTGACAGTATTCTTCTTGCCCTAGGGCTGGATCATTAGGAAAATGAATTTCCTGGTTTGGGAAATGAGCTTACTGCATTGTTTTGTAGTAACTAAAGAGATAGTGACAGGAGGTGGTACCTCTGGTATCCTGTACAACTTATTTCCCAAGGTAACAATAACAATGCGAGGCCAAGACTCATACACAGCATGATGCTTCCACAAGTATGGTTGTCCTAATAGCACATCAGAAACATCAATAGGGGAAATGTCACATAATACCTCATCCATGAAGGGCTTGATGTTATAGGGAAGGTGAAACTACTGGCTGACACGGAGATCTCATCCTTGGTGAAGCCACCCGATGGTGTGTGGATGTGGGTGAGCTATGGTCAGCAAGCCTAACCGCTTAACGGTGTCTACTGAAATGAGGTTCTTTTGGCTCCCATTGTTGACAATGAACTATACTAGGGAGCCCTTTACCCACATATGGGAGTATAAGAGACATTCCTCCTCCTCTGGATCTTCCGGTTCCTCCTTCTGGATCTTCGTAGTGGCAACAGTGGCATTGGGCTCTGCATCAATAATCTATTTCCCTTTGTCATTCCCATTGTTAGGTTTTGATTCAGAGTCAAAGCATGCATCTGACTCAGAGGTCCTCATCTCAGCCACCAGCGACTGCTTGGCCCGACACTCACTTGTGTTGTGAGTGGAGCTCTTATGGAACTCACACCACTTTCCCGTGTCCTTCTTTGGCTTTGCAGTGTTGTTCTTTGCTTGTGGCTTCGACAGGTTGTCTTGACTTGCCATGCCTTGGCTCTGTCCTTTTTTCTTTGGTTTGGGAGCACCTTTCCCTTGCTTTTGATTCGCAGATCCAAAGTCTTGCTTCTTCTGTTTGAATTTCTGCTCAATCTTGGTAGCATACTGGTATGCCGTACCAAGCGAGGAGATGTCGAGGAACTCCATTTTCTCTTGAATGTATCTGTACAGACAACTGCGATACTTTAGCACTAGATGTTTCTTTGAATATTTGGTACCCAACTTGGTGCGCAGGGTATGGAACAAATTCTTCAGCTCATGCACATCTTGATCCCTTTGTTGTCGCAGCGTGGTCCATTGTATGTACTTGTCCTCATAGCTCCCCACGAGATAGTATTGTTCCTTGATGTTGTCTCGGAAAGAATTCCAAGTGGGTACGACCGAGAATAGAGAGGGTTCTATCTCTTCCTTTTTCTCATAGTGGGTTTCCTACCAGTCCTTGACATGGGGGGCAGCTCTGAGGAGTGCAAAAATAATATTCTCCCTGTCAGAAAAGTCATGAATCGAGAAATATCCTTCTAATAGATTCAACCATATATCTATAGAATTTTCATCTATTTGACGCTCAAATATGGGAATGTCAAAATTTATTATACCTTAAAAGGAGTCACACCTTCAGAGTAGCTGCTGGATGCAGATGCGCTGCCGGCGAGCAGCCATTGAAGGATCTAGGCAAAGTTATCCATCATCACGTTCCTTTATTTTTGAGGGCTTCCTTGAGAAATATTTTGATAGGATATCCTACTCCTTCATCTTTATTTTCGTCCCCCATGGGCGTCCATCGGGGTTTGCGAGGCTGATCTTGCAAAGGTTCCACCAGATCGAGCCCCAACTCGTTATACCCTGACCTTGTTGGGGACATGCAAAGAAGGATTGAGATAAAGAAGACCGCTCTGATACCACTGATCTAGATTTATGCAGGAATGCAACAGAATAAAAATATAACCATAAATACAGATATGCAACAGAAATAACACTTCATTTCATTAATATCAAAGAACTAAAATTTTCTTACAGAAAGAATGGAAATAAAACTAGCTAGGGCACTGGTAGCTATCTCTGAGAAGAGATGTGGTAGCTACAGGCCTTTGAATTGAGTTACAATGAGGCTCAAGGGTCTATTTATTATTTAGAAACAATGGGAAATCCTAAACATCCAAAACCCAACCCTTGGAGATGAAGCACCAAAACTATGGGCCCCGTTTGGGTAAATTGGTGTTTCAACTTCCTAGGGGCATAACTTTGGCATACGATCTCCGTTTGACGTGTACCATACCTCGTTAGAAAGATCTATCTGAGGAATACAAATTTTGAATGAGAAACATCGGTCTATGGACCCATGTTTCTCTCCGTTTTCCTAAAAAATGTCGTTTAGGGCCTCAAAATGGCTCTGGAAGTTCAGGACCTGAAAAACTGCTAAAAGTAGCAAGTTGTGCCGAAACTGAAAAAATGCAAGAGACAATGGTGGGGCCCCAAGTGGAATAGCTGGGTGACCACCAATATCCACTTGGATCAAGATGTTGGAGGCACAAATTGGTATCCTGAGGCATCAAAATGCCACATCAGAAACTACCCATGAGATAACCAAGAAGCAGATAGAAAGGTTGGAGAAGGAAGAAAAGAAAATTTCTGCCAGCAGCATATTGGGACAAATGAAGCTGATATTTTTGGGAAACATCATAGAGATAGTGGATGGAATGGAGCATTCCATCCAGATTATTTTTTAACAAAAGGAGATAATTGACAAGTCCAAGGTTGCTATCGAGAAAGCAACCCAGGAGTTAGGGGATATGCCAATAAAAACTCCCAAAATCATAAAATTCTTGAATTCCAAGACCAGTTTTGAGCTAGAAGAGTCGGATATGCAAGAAATAACAACAACCATAATGGAGGTAAGAATGATCCTTACTAAGAGGAATTTAGTGAGGAAACTAGAAGAGAAGTGTCATGATTTGGACATGGCCATTGGCAGATTGTTGAACAAGATTGGCCCCTAAGGGCAAAGGGACTTCCCTCACTATATGTAATCAACAACAAACTGATCCAAAAAGGAGATTACATGACCAAGCTCAGGGAAGAAGCTAAGGATACCACCAAGTTTTCCAACATTAAGGGTAATGTGACTGGGAAGGTTGTCTTGGATCTCCTAAGCAATGATATCTTCATTCAACATGAGCTGAAGCATGTTTTTCTCACTAGGCCTACCTTCAGAAAATACACAAAGGTGGATGAATTTTACTGACAGGTCATAGGTATGAGAATTATAGGCAAGAAAGAATCAGGAAAATTGTGTATGTACCAAGGTTGAAAATTCACGGTGGACACCTCAATACAACCAACGATTGATTTGAAAGTCCAACATCACGTCATATTTAATAATCCAGCAGTGTTGACCCAAAAACCAGAGCCAGATGTCAGGGCCAC
Source organism: Pinus albicaulis (assembly GCA_034641835.2). Lineage (NCBI taxonomy): Eukaryota > Viridiplantae > Streptophyta > Pinopsida > Pinales > Pinaceae > Pinus > Pinus albicaulis. Next base: position 1,401,787,223 of record CM076570.1, read on the forward strand.
CATCATTTCCTCTTCGTCACCACGTCTGCTGCCTTCAACCCACTTTTTTATTTATGAAGGGTTTCCACAGTTAATGTTACAGTCAGAAGTTAATGTTATAGTCAGTGCTTTTCCAAATATATTTTTTGTTCGGGCCTTTCATGGCCATAATTGTCAAGTTTTAATTAAATTTTAGTTAATGAAGATTGCCGAAGTAGATTAGGGAAACCAGCATAGTTTCAATTAAATACTACTTGTATTTTCATTATCAAGGGTTGGACCTTATTACACTCTGTGTTGTAAAGATCATTGTATTGAACCACAATAGTATTTTTTGAGTTGGGCATCAATAATAAGAGATCATTCAGAGGATTCTTGAGCTATGTTAATGGTGATGTTTATTCTTCTGTTTTAATGTTTTTTTTGTCTTTCATGTTGTGCATCGATGTATCTGACTGTAAAACAGAAAATTTAGATTAAGATTTGAAGAGAGAGCACCTTAATTCTGTCTCTGTTTACTATCTTAATGTTTTCTTTTGAAGTATAGTTAAATAATTCTTAACTTCTCTTTAGCTATTACTGAACTCACTGCTTTCTTTCATCTCATATTCACACTGTTAGTAAGATCCATAGTGCATAGTCAGCTTTCCCAATGAATGCCCTTGAAAAGTTGATGCACAGTTCATCCTTTTGTGACCCCATAGCCTAATGGATTAAGTTTCACAGCCCTATATTTCCAACCACATAATCAAGAAAAAAAAACAACCCTCATGATTTCTATAACTAGCATTATATCAAAATTTATAGCCATCAAGCTAAATCATAAAAAAAAAAATAGAGAGAGCCCTTTATGAGTCTAGGAAGGCTAGGTCCTGACTCCAAAGCAGTTTGATGTTGTCCTCTATCATTTATTCTTTCCAATCTAATAAATTATAGGGCCACAACAGACCTCAAAGATATTCCTACTCAACCTTCTTACTATACCCAAGACTGAGATATTTTCACTTGCTGTAATACCCTTCCTTTATGCTATGAATACCCTTGGTCCCTTTTTTTGTTTTGTCCAAGATACACTAATCAATATAGAGGCCCAAATTAACTTCTATCTGCACTCCATGAAAATTCCATTCTCCTGCTCTCAAGAGCCCCTTGTTCCACACTATGTTGCAAACCTGAACTTTATGTTGCTATAATAGAGCTTCACTGGGATATATTAGATATAAGACATAGATATATTATCCTTATTTTTCCTTCATTGATTGTCCTTCTATTTCGCACCAATTGTAGCCCTTAACTCAAACCTTTTATCTTAGAATTTGATTCGAATTGATAGTTATGAAGTGAGGCCACAATCCAATCTTATATATAGACTGTCTCACTATTTTTAGGCTGACATAATCATCTTGAGGGTAGGATTACTTGTTCAAGGGATACATCCAACATACTTTGAGCTAACTTCATGGAGCATAGTGACAAGGGTTTGGAGTATAATTTTACATGAATAATTTTTCCTTTACACAAGTGTAACATGACTTCATATACATGAATCTTAATTATATTTATGACAAGACAACAAAATCATAAAGAAATGAAGAATAAGTCTTTAACCTATAATAAAAACTCCTTTATCATGAAACCCACGAGGAAAGCATTACACAATCAATTTTGTTATCTTTTTCTCTTCATTACTAAAACCATGATTACAAGTCAATATGAAGACCGAACCTAGTTACACTTTGCAACACTTACGCTGTTTTGGATTATTATTGATGAGATGAGAACATATGGGTATTTATTTAGTATGATATTTTCCATGATATTTTGGATGAAAATTTTGTAGCTTTAAGGATGGTAGAGGTTGACTATGATGTTTCTAGCATGAATAAATGCGATTTAGGTTGAAGAAACTCTTTCTAAATCTATATTGAATAGGTTTTGTATGTGACAGTGATGCATTGTAATAATAAAAAGTATAATATTATGGGCATATAATACCGTATATAGATGGGATTGAGATATATTCATATATTGAGTCAATGTTGTTCTACAAAACATTCTTAGGATTGTGGTTGGTACCTCCATGAGAGGGGGGATTAATAAGGTATCATTTTTGTGATATATATTTTTTATAATATAATATTTGATTTGATGTCTTGCATGAGTAAGATACTGATTCTATTGAAACACTATGATTGAAGTCTTCAGTGAGTTGTTTAAGCCTATATCAGATATAAGCACAATGATATGTTTTTGATCTAAAAAGAATGATTCTGATCAAGGAAATTGAGCTAAATATTCCCCCCTGTTTGAGCTCCCAAGGTGAGGAATAGAAATGGAGGGCTCCTGTGGTTGAGGAATCGTTGGAAAATAGGGTGCCTGTTATGAAACCAACTCCAAAAATAGAAAAAAAGAGAGAAAACCCCTTTACATTACATAAATGAATAATTCTTGGATGATACAAATGACATAACGTCCTTCTATATATAGGAGTCCATGGGGTCACAATATAATCCTAGCTGACCTAAAAAAATAATGCAAGGGATCAATAATAACAATATTGGGGTTACAGGGGTACAACAATAACAATAAGGGGGCTACACTAACAAAAACAAGGGACTATACTAATAATATAGGGACCTAACATGCCCCTCTCCTTCAAAAAAGTGTTGTCCTAAATGCTTGAGTAGCTCTGGGTGCTTCTATATAAAATTATCATCCTCCCATGTAGAGCCTTCAGTGGGTAAGCTCTTCCACTTGATGACATACTCTCAAATTGATCGATTTCATAGTTGTCGAGTTCTTTTTTCCGTGACTGCTTTAGGTTCTAGTATGATTTTTCCTTCCTCATCAAGTTCTGGAAATATTGTTTTAACTGCAAGTTTTTCACCTATAACCTTTTTTAAGCATGAAACATGGAAAACTAGATGGACTCACGACGAAGCAAGAAGCTCCAATTTGTATGCCATAGTACCAATCTTTTGCAACACCTTGTAAGGACTATATTACTTTGGCGATACTTTATTATCCTTCTTATCTTTCTTGAGGGACATTTTCTTATATGGTTATAGTCATAAAAATACCCACTCTCCTACATCAAAACTTCTCTCGTTGTGATGTTGTTCTGCCTGTTGTTTCATTCAATTTTGTGCCAAATTTAGGTTATCCTCTAAGAGTTGGAGAACTTCTTGTTTATTTTCGATGTGATCTTCCTTTGCTTGAACCTTAGAATTTTCTCTTAAAGATGATGTGATGGATGGTGGATGATATCCATAAAGTGCCATAAATGGGGTAATTTTTTCTGCAGTATGGCAAGAAGTGTTATACCACCATTCAACGAGAGGTAACAAGTTGACCCATTGTGTTTGTCTATTATATACAAAAGAACGAATATATCCTTCCAAACATTTATTCACTATCTTAGTTTTACCATCGGATTGAGGATGATAAGATGAGCTATAATCTAGTTGAGTACCCAAATGAGAAAATAATTCCGTCAAAAAATTTCTAGTATAAATGGGATCTTTGTCGCTTACAGTAATCTTTTGGTTTCCATGTATCTTTTGAATCGTTTCCATACATGTAGTAGCAATTGCACTTTCTTTAAATGGATGAGATAATGCACAAAAGTGTGCATACTTGATAAGTCTATCAAGTACCACCATGATGACAGTACTTCCTTCAGACTTATGTCAACCCATGATAAAATCCATTGAAATATCCTCCCAACATTGACTTGGAATGGATAAAGGTTGTAGAAGACCTGATGTATTAATTGTCTCAACTTTATTTTTCTCGCAAACCAAAAATTCTGCCACAAACTTTTGAATATCAGATTTAAGGCCATCAAAAAAAAATTCTTTCTTCAGCCTATGGTAAGTTTTTAAAAATCCAAGTGTCCTCTTAAAGGAGAAGTGTGAAATTCCAAAAGAATATTTTGTTTTAGCTGGGAATTCTTACAAAGATATAAGTGATCTTTGTACCATAAGGAACCATTTTTCTAACTAAATGAATCAGAGGTACTAGGATCTTGTTGCAACTTTTGAACAAGTGTCCACATTTCTTCATCCTTCTTCCATTCATCTCCTCCTTTGGTTATTCAATCTAGTTGGATAATAGAAATAGCACAAAGCAATTCTTCCACTTCTTCATTCTTTCTTGAGAGTGCATTTGCAACAACATTTAGCTTCCATTTTTTGTAGATTATTTCAAATTCATAACCCAACATCTTTGTGACCCATTTTTTCTTCTCTTTTGAAGATAATATTTTTTCCAAAATATTTTTATGACTATCATGATCATTTTTTACCCTAAAGTGTCTTCCCATTAGGTAAGGTTTCCATTTATTTAGTGCATGTAGTATTGCTAGCATTTCCTTCTCATAAATAGCTTTATGTAAATACTTTCCTTTGATTGGATGACATTCAAAAGCAATGGGTATTCCTTCTTGCATTAAAACAACACCAATTCCATGTTATTAGGTATCATTTCCACAATAAAGGTTTTTGTGAAGTCTATCGTAGCTAATACCCACACTAGGCACATTGCCTCTTTAAGATGTTCAAAGGCCTTAGTTTCTTGAGGAGTCCATGAAAATGCATCTTTCGGTGCTGCTATTCTCCCATAATTCATAACAAACCTGTGATAATACCATGTTAACTCTAGAAATCCTCGTAACTGCTTTATGGTTGTGGGGAATTTCCATTCCTTAATGGATTTAATTTTGTTACGGTCTACCTTAACACCATCCTGAGATACAATATGACCCAGATATTCCACCTCTTGTACTCCAAAGAAAAAATTGGATATTTTGCATATAATTTTTTCTCCTGCAATATTTTGAGCACTCTGTCAACATCTTGAACATGATCCTTCTAAGACTTGCTATAGATTAGTATATCATCAAAAAATACTAGCACAAATTTTCTAAGGAAGGGTTTGAAAATGGAATTCATCAACCCTTGAAATTTAGAGGGTGCATTGGTAAGGCCAAAAGGCATGACCAAAAATTCATAATGACCCTCATGAGCTCGAAACATTGTTTTCGGAATATCTGCAGTATTCATTCTAATTTGATGATATCCTGAACAAAGATCCAACATGGAAAAATAAATTTCTCCATGTAATTCATCCAATAATCCATCAATCACACGAATGGGAAATTTATCTTTAATAGTGAGCTCATTGAGCTCCCTATAATCTGGACACGTGCACCATGATCCATCCTTCTTGTGCACCAATACTACCAGAGTAGAGAAAGAATTTTGACTAGGTTGAACTATACCAGCCTCTAACATTTCTGCAATCATACGTTCAATTTCACTCTTTTGGACATAAGGATATCTATAAGGTCTGATGTTTGGAGGAACACTTCGTGGAATCAAATGAATAGCATGATCACAATCAAAAATAGGTGGGACTCCTTTGGGAGTTTCAAACACCTTGGAATGACTGTCCAAGACTTTTTGGAGATCTGGAGAAATAGATGATTTTGATGTTGGAACTTCTAGTGAGCATAATTGTGCCATTATGTATTGTTGTTTTTCTTCAGAAGATTTATTATGAAATTAGAGCTTATTATCTTTCCCAGCTTCCCTACGTTACCCCATAATTCGACTTCCTTTCCTTTCGAAAAAAATTTCAAGAAAAGTTCTTGAAAATTAAAAGCTACCATCCCCAAATTTTGTAACCATTGTACTCCTATTACAACATCAGCGCCTCCCATTGGAATGGAAATCATTGGAGTATTCAATACATATTACCCCATGGTTAGCTTGATATTATGGAATTTTACAAATCAATTTATAGTTCCTCCATTTGCAACCATCACTTGACATTTAGGTGTTGGGTATAGGAAAAAATTCAATTCCTTGTCTACCTTACAGTGAATAAAATTATGGGTACTACCTGAATCAATCAACACTATTACCTTTTTCTCCTTGATATGTCCTTCTATCTCGAGAGTTTGAGGAGTGGTAATTCCTGACAATGCATTACGATATGGTTGGACTCATTTCTTCTTCTTATAGGGTTGGTTCTTGGTGTATATCCTCTTCTTTTGAAGTTTCTTGTTCATTTTCTTCCTCCTCTTCATAATCTATGTAAAATAATTTCTTCTCAGCACCCTTATGACCTTTAGTGTATTTTCTATCACAACTGTAGCAAAGCCCTTTTTCTCTTTTTCCTCAAATTATTGTGGTGTCAACCTTGTAGGTTGTGGAAGTCTAGGAGTAGCAACACTTCCATATTTATAGATGTGAGTGGTTGGCTTCCTTGTCACCATAATTTTACATTCAATTTTTCTTTCCAACTTGAACACCTTCTACAATGAATCATGTTCCCAAACGCGAACCTCATGTTGGATGTTATCCTTTAAAGTCCCTATGAAGACATCAATGATGTTTTCCTATGGAATATCAGTTACACTTATATTAAATTTTTATAAGTCCTCACTGTGCTCCACCACTGAACCCTTTTGTTTGATATTTATGAATTGGATAAAAAAGGTGATTCTCTTTGTATCCTCATAATGTGGTATCATTTCCTCCGTAAAAATTGACCATGTGAAAATTTCTTTATAGGAGGAAAGCCATCGATACCATACAAATGTATTTTTTCTAAATATAAAGTTTCAATGCATACCTTTTGTGTTTTTTTGACATTATTGAGATTATAATATTGCTCCATCCATATTATCCATGTTACGGGATGCTTGCCATCAAAATTCCTCATATCGATCTTTGGAATATGTTGGGTATTACATCCAACATTAGAGTTTATGAAATAATGATTAACATTTATTTTTTTGTCATCATGAGTTTCCTATACTATCTTTTCGCCATTAGGAAAAATTTCTTGTATTAAATTTGTTAAACCTGTCATGTTTGTTTTTAGATCATTATTCATGTTTTCCATTTTCTCATCTATCTTAGCTTCCATGTCATCCATCTTAGCTTCCATGCCAACTTCCATGCGAGTTTCATGCCATCCATCTTAGCTTCCATGCCATTTTTCAAATCATCCATCTTAGCTTCCACTCCTTTCTTCAAACCATAAATATTAGCTTCCATGCCTTTCTTCAAAACTTGCATTTCATTTTTTGTTGCTCTTTGCGAGAGCGAAATTTGGTGCACTTGCTCGTGTAATTTCAATATGTCATGTTGCACTTCTTCATCTTCATGATTCATAGTAGAGCCTTTTGAAGGCTTAATGGGCGTTGAATTCTTTTTAGGGGGGCATTATAGAACCCAATAATGACATCTATTCTACAATATGCCCTTGGAAACAATTCAAACTGATTCTTCAAACAAGGCTTATGCAATTCGAAAAACAAATATACACATTTTTCTTTCTTTTTCATAGCTCGATATTGAAAATGAATTATATTTGTAATTTCGGATCTTCAATATCTGAAATTTGGTTTTATATTATCCCTCTGAATCATTTTCCAAATGCCATAGGTCTGACCTGATTTGGATTCTTCAAGGAAAAGTTATGCCAAATCTCCCACAATGACCTAATTATGGACTCGTTCAGTAGAGTTAACTTGTACAGTGTTTAACATGTCAATGTTTCCTCCTTCGGCTCTAAAATTGATACAAAAAAAACTATGGTCCGTTTAATTGCGGCCACTTTTTATAAAATTCCAATTTGAAGCTCAAAGGGAGAGTTATGTCGGTTTTCCCACGATCAGCTCTTTAAGATGAAATTTGGGAACTTGAAAAAGCCCTAACTTCCACAGATCATATCTCCGACAACATTGCAAACCAAGATCTAAACTTTTTACATGATGTTCCTTAGGATTTCGGCTTTGCATGATAAAAATTTCATATTCAGAATCTTCGTAAAAGAAAAGGTATAGTTAAAATTCCATGCCGACCTATTTGGAGCAGCGAAACCCTAGAATCCAAAGTTTTGATACCAAATCTTATGAAACCAGCTCCAAAAATAGAAGAAAAGAGATAGCAATGCCTTAGAAATAAGCTACTTTGAGGGGGAAACCTACTTTACATTACATAAATGAAAAATTATTGGATGATACAAATGACAAAACCTCCTTCTATATATAGGAGTCCATGGGGTCTCAATATGATCCTAGCCGACCTAACAATAAAAATGTAAGGGCACAATAATAACAATATTGGTGTTACAAGGGTACAAAAGTAAAAGTAAGGGGGCTACACTAACAACAATAGGGGAGTACATTAGTAATATAGGGACCTAAAAATACCATCGTTATAGACGTTTCTGCCATATATTTTTCTATGCAGAGTCTACTACAGTTGGCATCATACCCACAAACTAGGCTTGCTGGGAATCACTCCCAATATGGCCAACGTGTTGAGCGAGTGCTTGGAAGTGTGTTACCTAAGTTTATTATGATGCAGGTTTTTCACCACATGACTATTCAGGGTCATTGTTGGAAATATTAGTGGGAAAATGATGGTTGTGATCCATTCTTGGTAAGATATTTATCTCCTATTGCTTGATGAAATGACTTGCGTTGAGAGTGTCTCGTAGGACCTTCCTCACTGTCATAGAAATGAGGTGAGAGTGTCCAATAGGACCTTCCTCATTGTCATTGGATTCCATGTTGATATGTACTCCTATATGTGGTTCGAGGTTGAGTTGGGATCCCTAACGATAATCTCTTTGATGTTTCCTAGTTTTTGGAAGTTGGCTCCCCATTGATAGATGTTTCTGGGTGGTAGCTTGGAATCACATATGATATCGAATTCTTCTTATTTTAGATTCCAGAATGTTCATCATATGAGAAAGAAAATAAAGAGATAAGAAGTGATAAGACGAGATGAGAGTAGATGAGCAACGAAAACATTTTTTTATGAGATACTTTATATAGTATATCATTTGATGATAGGATACTTGCATTGATTACATAATGAAATTGGAAATTATTCACAAATGATAGGGAGTGTTAACTTTTCCTCTCATTGACAAATTCCAATCATGGGAATAGATTCCTCTTTTCAAGAGGACCAATTAAGACCATTGAATAACTCAATTTGGACAAGGGAAAAGTGTATTTTTGAATTAAATCCCACATGTGCAAAAAAGTACAGGTCAACCCAAAAGAGAAATTAGACACCCATGGATGGATAATATAGGTCAAGTGACCCTCATCTGGACATAATCATCACGACCATCCTTGTTTCTTTAGAATGGCTCACGTGAATGTGAGGTTGGGTTTCAAATATTAGTTTGTATAGGTCCAAGATTGTAGGGTTTGAATATCATACATGTGTTTAGCGTTTTGGTTTCTTGTTGCAGGCATGCTTCCAGAAAATTCTGGTTCCAACTATAGGAACACAGGTTCATGCATGCGGTTGGAGGTTTTTTGTTTTATGCACATCATTCTCTCCATTTGGATAGGACTTAGGGTTTGAGTTTTACAATTGACCACATATTTCGTCAGTTGACCATAGAGTTTGGTAGTTGATTGTAGACAATGACAGTTGATCACATGCTTATGAGTCATGGGTTTGATTATCAACACTGTTGGGTTAATCTCATGGATGTTTTTAGTTCATTTTGCTGGATAGGATTATGATTGAAGATATGGATCATTGTACTCTATTTTTTTGAATCATTCAATGAAAATATAATAAGAATAATAATTTGAAAGGGTTTAATTTGTATTGGGTTTTTTTCCACGTGTCTGACCAATCCTGGTGTCTCTATGTTTGAATTAATTCATTATATTCTTCCTTTATGCTTCGTTGCATTGATGATGATATTGTTCTTAATACATAGTTTCATGTGTTGCCGGATAATGTTGTAAATTTGGAGAATGTTATGATATTGTTTGATGAACTTATTGTGTAAATTAAAAATGAAAATATCTAAAGCAAAGAACAATATAGCCCTAATAAAATTCAACACTTAATTACAAAATACCATTACAATGGAAAGAAATATCCCATTTAACAATATTGACATGTAGTAATGTCCAAAATTATATGTTCTTAAAAGTCAACTTAGTTACAAAATAACATGTTAAATGAAGAGATGAAAACCCCTTAAAAATATGCATATGTGGAGGAAAAATAAAAAACTATGTACTCTTGGAAGTCAAATCGACTACATAATGACTAAAAATGGTATAATCCAAAACATAGACTATGAAGTATTGAATTTATTTATTCACACTCTATTTGATCAACAAAGTTGAGCTATGTATGAATGTATCCAACAATAAGAATGTGTTATGAAAAAAAAAATTATCATCATCAGGCTTCGACCTTGTCACAAACATGTCCATCATAAAAAGCTCCTGCAATTTTACACTTTTCATCAATCATAGCATCTATTCCTTGACAATTTTCCTTCTGAAACTCTTGCTTATCCTTCAAAGAATAAGTCAAATGAACATTTCATTAACAATTTTTCCAATAATAAGGCCATGCAGTTGCATATTCATCACAACCATCACTGATAAATATGTATGCCTCTATCAATCCAAGGGGGTGTTCATGTTGGCTATACCTTATCTCCTTGGGTTATTTCTTATCCAACTCCTTCATTTCCCTCTCTAGCCTTTCTAGATATGTGTTAACTCTTGATATACCTAGCATTGAGAGCGATCAAATCTCCATTCACTCTAAAATATTTTTGCATATCAAGTGAATTGATCCCTCTAAATGCTTGATATATCGAGAGTTCAGATGGATCTAGGTTGGTGTAATTTTCCCCTTTAAATAGGTTATAGTCCACATGAATACCAGATTAGTTAAAATGTTAAACATTACATTACAATATATCTACATTAATATGCTAGAGAGTTCTTATCAATGCAAAAATATTCATTTTTTTTATATAGAATGTGCAAGAAAGAATGAAAAATAAGATTGAATTGCAGTTTCATAAAGATGATATAATTATATATAATGTTCTTAATATTTGATTCAAATTGTAATATCTCTCATATTCTTGATAGCCCTTAGCATTCCATACCATAACCCTAGCCAACTGGATGTCTAACTCCCCATAACTATTCACATTCCAACAAAGCTGATTAGGTTTCCAACATGTGTAATGACTGCATAACCAATTATAGTATGCATGGAAATATGTTTAACAATTAAATGAAAGCATTGTAATTTTACTAATTAATGAAAAATATTATGTAACAAGAGAAAGTGTTTGTAGGGTTTGCAAATATTTCAATCTAAAACAATAAAACGCGTTCCCATTACCTGTAAAGATAACATTGTAGATGAAATTGCATATTGTAAAATTAATTAAGCATGTGAATAATGTCAACATAAAAAAAAATGCTTAGAGTGTAAACAACACTAAATAAAAAGACAAATGTAAGGGTATTAACATGTAAAAAGGATCAATACACATGGAATCGATGAGTCAGCTTGAACAAATTGAACCAAGTGAATAAAAAAGGCACATATGCATGCGAAGGAGTTGGATAAGTTAAGAAAAAAACATATAAATGGAATAAGAAGAACATAAGTGATAAATGGTGTATGATTTTCTCTCGATTTAGTGCCATGATAGGAGACTAGAGTTCCACAGTTTTTGTCCAAGTAGCATTATTTAATTAAAAGAAACACCACAATGGAAAGAATTAACCCATTTAATAATATTGACATGTAGCAAGCTCCACAGATATATGTTCTTGAAATTCAACTTAGATACAAACTAACATGGAAATTTAACAGAAGGAAACCCCTTAAAGTTATGAACATGTGGAGGAAAAATCCAAACCAATATACTCTTGGAAGTCAAATCAACCGCATAATGGCAAATCATCATAGAATATAAAACATAGACTATGAAGTACTCAATTTATTTATTCACATTATAGGGTGACATTTTCACAACAAAGTTAAGTTATGTATCCATCTATCCAAGGATGTCAAGGTGTTTTGAAACAAAAAATTAAAGACCTTGAAGAATATCATATTTAATGAACCTCCTTTATCATAATTAGGCTTCAACTTTGTCAGAAATATCTCTATCGTAGATAACTCCTATGTTTTTACACATTTTATCAGTCATAGTATCTATTTATGGACACTTGTCATGCGTTATACCCTATATATCCTTGAAAGCAAAAGCCAGATGAAAATTAAAGTCACAATCTTTATAATAATAATATCATGCAATGCCATATTCATCACAACCATCATAGATAAATAATGTGTATTTATCAATACAAGGGGGTGTTCATGTTGGCTATAACTTATCTCCTTGGGTGAATTCTTAGTCAATTCTTTCATTTCCTTCTCCAACCTTTCTAGATTAGAATTCGTGAAGCGTTAAGCCCTATTTCTAAAAAATATCACTAAAATTTTGGCATGATTTATCACATTCTTTCCATATGGACCCACCAAAATCAATGACGGGATTCCATTGACACCACAGAGCTGCATGAGTTCTGTGTTGGTGTGTTTGGCACATGAATGTACCAAATCACACTTGCTTAAGAGGGGTGTTTTTTCCCTCTTGAGTTATTGGTCACAGGAAGAAAATAGATTGAGTCAAGAAAGTTAGTGGAACATGCTAAACATAAACATACCAGATAGAGAAATAGCATGCATATTGAAACATTAAAACTAAACTAAAACTAAAAAAAAAGCTCTAAATAGATTCAAACAACTTCAATAATCCAAATGAAGATGCTTACGTCCCCTCTTATTGAGTGTTGGAAATAAATGAGGATGAAACTTTAACCCACTTTCCAAGGGGCCCTTGGAACTATGGAGCTCCAAGTCCCAATGAAAGGATGTCTTTTCTTCCGAGCTACCTTGGCTCAAAGTCTCCCTCTCTTTACTATGGTGGACTGGAGTTATTGGATGACCAACAACTGAGTCCCCTCTATCTCTGCTTCAGATCACACACTGCTGGTATTTCTTAGGGAAATTCTCGCCAACATAACAATGTGTTCTCATATTGTTCATATCTTGGTGGCCTTTTATAGGAGAATTCAAATCCTCTTTCCATCTCTTGGCACATTATGAATGGTGACCTAAGAGAGGAGGGTGATTCCATTATGTGCCACATTTATTCCATTGTGTGCTCCCTTGAGGTCCTAAGGAGGCTTGGTCGACTCTACTTAGGCAGCCTCAAGTGTGGGATAAATGTCCTTGAGTGTGCCTTGTGGTCCTAGAAAGTGACTTCCGCCACTCTTAGGACCACATGGATTTTTGAGGAAAAGTTGCGTAAAGGCACACTTATCAAAGAATTATGTGCACAAAGGCACATTTAACTGGTTCCTTCAGTGTGCAATTTGATTTTTCCTTTTAGACATTAGATATTTTTAAATACTTCAGATTCTGTAATGTCTTTCAGCCCTGTAAATCCTTCTACCTGAGATTAAATAATGTCATATTTTCTTGTCTTATTTTCCAGTGATAACAGTTGCCTATAATGTGTGAGGTCTAGGAAGAACTGTATAGCCAAAATACGTTATAGTTTCTTTTTTTTTTACTGTGTGGAGAGACAGAGAGATACCTGTGTGTAACTCGGAGTTGGATACACCCTGCACCAGGTTGAAGAGCAACCATGTCTTATGGTATCCCTGCAAGCAATGGTATAATACAATATATACAAATTTTCTATGAAGTAGGCATGTCCCATGCTCATGATGCTTTGTCTAGTTAAACAAATCTATTTGAAAGATACAGATTATGTGTGTGTCACTATTATGCTAGTGATCTTCTAGTTGATGATGACGACTGGTGAATCCCTCAGGGGCATTTTTCTTTGATGATAGGTGGAAAGTGGTACCCATATGTGTAGACTTGGTATGACATATAAATGCACATTGTATGCATAGGCACTAACTGGGACCTTCCCGTGTAAGCATTGCTGAAAGAGACTCTTATAAAGGCACTGGTATTCGACGAATTTAATCAAAGTGCAATGGTTGTAAGGTATGATACCATATTGACATGAAAGCTTGTGTTGTAGTAAAATTTAAGGGGGATCGATGATATCTATGGGCAATGATGTCTCCCACAGTGCCACCCGAGGATGCCCTTTTTTTGGAGAGGGGTGATCCAAGGTACCACTTCCTTTTTGGAAAAGAGGTGTTGATGTCGACAAAAAGGAAGCCTCAACCGAATGAGGGGGTCATTGATACAGAGGATCAGGATCCTGGATATGATGGGTTTAACATAGGAATGATGGCGAGGGGTGACTGAAAATTGATGATGGGGATTCAGTGGCCTAAGGTCGAAGTATAATAGCAGCTTGGTGGAAGTTGTAACTGTTTCTAATGGAGAAATCCCTGGAGTCGTTAGGACTTCCAGGGTGGGTATAAACTAGTTATGAATGTGATGGTGGCTTTTTCCTGAGGGTTTGATACTCTGACCAAGGTTGACCAGGGGCTGCTGCCATGGGAGAAAAAATGAATGGGTGGGTGGGGGACATACTGCATCATTTGTGGTCTTTGTACACTTACCAAAATAATAAAATAATGGGGTTTTGTTTTTACAAAACATAGAGATAGGTGCCCCAAAACATGAAAGTGTTCACTCACTGATGATGTTAGGAAGGTGTTTTGTTGAGGGTGGGGACCCCATTTTCTAGTCTCATGTGTGAGGTTGATGAACGGATGAAAAAATATCACAGATGGGTTATGTTGATGGAGGTATGGTAGGCCAAATGCGAGGTGCGACAGTGCGCTTTCAGTCTGTTTGCAGAACCTGGTCGTCCGGGAAAGGTGTTTTATTTTGATATGGTAAAAATTCAACTGATGCATGGCGAGTGAATGGGCATGGGGTGCTTCCTAGACTACATTGGTATGGCCATGGCGTCACTATTGTTGTAATATATGGTCTAATTTGGGTGACGAGTGCCATGGAGGGGAGGCTCTACCGAACAACGAGGATGCTTATCATATGCATGGTGAGGTGATGATAAACATGTTCAAGTGTCTGGAACCTATGGATGATTTGTGATGGACAAATGATGTCAAGATACCTAGATTTTTTCTGGGACTCTATCATGCTGGGGGTAGAATGATACCTGCTCTAAAAATTTCATCGAATGGAGCTACAGATGGTTGGCATACTACCTGCAAAAACAAATACCCCAAGAGAAATCATCTTATTTATTCAAATATTTATTTGAAAGAAATGTGCTTAGAAATGAAGATGAGAGAGGGCGTACCTGTTGGCGCTGAAAATTTATTATTTTTTTGGGGCTGCGACTGTATGGCACTGCCCTTGGGCGTTATGAAGCACTGATCATAGTGCTGCTTTTGGTCTGGTGATTGGGCCTTTTGAACTCTCATTATGGTCCTAAACCATTTATGAAAAGGGCGAGATATAGGCAAATATGGCTTAATTTAGTTCATTTATGTCTATTTGAGTGTTGAGTGGTGAGAGGATTTTGTGGAGAATTTATTTCCATTGCGGTCAGCCTGAGCACCCAGGATTAGTGATTTTTTAGCCAGGTAATCTCCATGATGTCCTGAATTTTTTTTTTTAAGTGTACTAGTGCTGGGATCTGTACAAGATGGGTTTGTACAGATTCTAGGTCAAATTTTACCTTCATCACACAGGAATTCAAGGTACAAGCGCGTCTCTTGCACACAAAAACTTGATTTTGTGCGCATT
This sequence comes from Pinus albicaulis, assembly GCA_034641835.2. Classification (NCBI taxonomy): domain Eukaryota; kingdom Viridiplantae; phylum Streptophyta; class Pinopsida; order Pinales; family Pinaceae; genus Pinus; species Pinus albicaulis. The sequence goes on from CM076570.1 coordinate 1,401,802,798, forward strand.
GAGCACGCCTGTCCAAGATTTAGGCACAACTTTGGCATGTCTGTGAGAAGGATAGATGCACCCTTCTCACGCCTATCTGAGGAAAGGCGCACAGAGAGCCAAAGCTCATTTTGTCAAAATTTTTGGAAATTTTATCTGTTTTTAGTATTTTCAGTGTGGCTAATGTGCTCCTGTTTTGATGACAGGATGTTGTGGAGGGAGAGGGATTGGCCCAATTTGTGTGCTACCTTAGCTGTTTATGGTCATGTGTGCCAATAGTTGGCATAATGGGGTCTCCTCAAATATCTGGAGAATGACCTTTTTCGACCATAGGATCTACTTTTGCGTTACCTCATCCAATGCTGGAATAGGCGGCACAAGGTGATGGTTGTACGTGGGTTCCACCTTACTATCTGTCCCGAGATAGATATCTATTTTGTGACCGAGTTGCTGCCTTAGGGTGACGTGCTTCTGGGAGGGTGGATTTTGAGCGGTTCCAGGAGCGTCATTGTGGTGGGGTGCCTCTTACAGAGGGGTGTATAGCCATTGCTATAGTGACAAATTTGGCTGAGCGGTGTGCTTTAGCGGCCATTGTGCGACTCGTAAGATCGCATGCTCCTCATCGGACATCGGGTCTGGAGATCGGTATCTTCCGTCGACTGAGGGTTAGGCACTTCTTTGAATTTTCCCTTTTCTATTATGATGGGATGTTGGCACAAATTTACAAAGTCCGGGATGGATTGAAGCTTTTTGCTTATGCCAGTATTCTATGCAGCATCATGTATGAGCGGGTGGTGCTGCTAAGACCTACGATGGTGGTGCTTGCTGGGGGGTGATAGGAGCCTCGCATGAGGAGGTGGACTCCTGTGATGCCTCTAGGAGGTGGGGGTTAGGGTGGGGCGTTACTAGAACACCACTACAAATGCTTGATTTAAGGCCAACCCTCAGATATTGCTGCCATTCCCTTATGTAGGGATGGAATTCCGGGGAGATCCAGACATGGGTCTTCCTGTTGGATACATTTTGGGGCCAACATTTATGTCTTTGTGTATTATTCATTTATTTGAGTATTTATGTTTATATGTGTATTACGATTACATTGACATAGTTTTCATTACTCTTGCAAATGTTGGCAAGGTCGGTCATCCTGTGGCTCAGTTGGTTGGGCACTAGTCGATTCGACAACCTTGGGGAGCTCACGAGGGCAAGGGAGGAGATCATGCACAGCCTCTAGGTGGAGCACCAGGTGATGAGGCTAGCCCCTCGGGGGAGGGTAGTAGCTCGGCTTTTTCCGAGACTACTGCTGAGCGAGCTCATGCTGATGTGATAGAGGCTCATGTTACTGAGATGACCGAGTAGGTGGAAGCTTTAGAGGATTCCTGGGGTCGAATGGACCGCTTGACCTAGGAGATGCCTACTCAACGCTTTGTGGATGATCTCAAGGATGTATGGCTAGAGACCTTGATGGCCTAGTAGAAGGGCTATCAGCCAGTTTTACGTCGGGTGGTAGTCTCCTATTGACAACGGCTCTAGTACTAGTACCAGGAGTGACAGTGGGTCCAGGTGCCCAACCTGGGGGAGCACCGCCTTGGCGTCTTTTTGTACATGGGGAAAGCACCCATTATGAGGATGCTTCCCCTATTTTTGTCGAATTATATGTGTATCGTTTGGGCTAACCTATGGGTCAGAGACACATTTTTTTGTATTGTGACACATACATTTTTGATATATATATATATATATATATATATATATATATATATATATATATATATATAGATATGAGATATTTTTTTGCATCTCTACATGGTGTGCCCCCTATTTCTATTTATGGATTATATTATATATATATATATATATATATATTCTATGTTTTTGTTTTTTATGTATGATGCTTTATCTGAGATGCATTCCAGTTTAGAATATTGTTAGTTATGTGATCAGTTGTTTGGTTTTAACTACTTGCTACATGTGTGAATGTAATGTAGTCAAATTTTCTGCTTAATATTTTTGCACGCAAGTATTTTCTAAATAGATGTGAATCTCGTATCTCAAATGTTTGGTTTAACTGCGGCACTACTAATTGGGAGTCAAGGTAGATATGTATATGGTGTATGCCTTGATGGAGGGTGTCGTACATAATTCCGATGACGACTTCATATTCTGCCTAACATTTTGTTGCTAAACCGATACAAACCCCATTGGTGCAAAGTGGTGATCGGTTAGGGTGATAGATAACCTAGGTGGCTACTGCTAAAATTTGAGACAATCACGATGCTCCATTCACAAATTTGAAGTAAGGGTTAGGTTGGTAATCCATTGTGACACTCGAGCACATTTTGTAACAATTATTTTGGTAAAAAATTTAAAGTGGTTGGGTTTCCGTACATTGACTCTAGGGTAGGGCATTCTTCGCCCTTATGGGTAGAATTTCTTGAGCTAAAGGCCGTTGACGGGGTTGCTGAGGCATGTTATGTCTAGTTCAGTCAAGATTCATGCCCCTTTGAGGATGAAATGTTTAATGATGTAGGGTCCTTTCCACAAGGTTTAAAAATTTCCTAGCCATAGGTCTTCTTTTGCGACATTGTAGCGGAGGAATACCTCTCCCTTGGTGAATAAGCAAGGGCTCATGTGGCAGTCTCATTTCTTGTGGGCCTCGTTGTGTTACAGTGATTATTGTCAGCTTTCATCGATGAGATTTAGTTATACTAGACGTTGTTCTAGAGGTTGGGTATCATCGAGGAGTTCAATTGCAACATGTAAATTTGTGATTTCACATTATATGGGAATCATGACTTTGACCTAGTATACTAAGTGGAAAGGAGTGAAAACAGTGGATGTTTTCATGGATGTGTAGTATACCCACAAGGTGGAGAAAAGGATATGGTGCCAGTTGGTTTTATGGTTATTCACCATGCGTTGTAACATTTTTTTGAGGACTTTGTTCACAAATTTTACCTATCTGCTGGATTGGGGGTAGTATGGTGAAGTGAATTCATGGTTTAATTCGAGGTGGTGAGATAGCTCCTAGAAAATTTCATTCTCGAAGTGATTCCCATGGTCGGAGACTAAATCCTTGGGAATGTCGAACCAAGAAATCAAGTGGTTAAAAAGAAATTGAGTGGCGGTTTCTGTAGTGTTGTCATATGCGGGCATGGCTTCAGTCCACTTGCTGAATTAATCGACAGCCACTATGATGTATTTATGATTGTTGGATGATGTGGGGTTGCAAGTCATGAAGTCGATTCCCCATTTTCAAAAGGAGTTGGTGATGATGACAGGGTGCAGAGGAGTGGGACAGGCTCTTGCTTTATGAGTGAATCGATGGCAACGCTCGCATATATTTACTGTTGTAATTCAATCGCGAAACAAGGAGGGCCATAAATAACTTCGTCGTAGGAATTTTTGGGTCATGGCCATCCTGGAGAGGTAGCCACTACAAGCTCCTCCATGGAAGTAATTAAGGGCTTTTTCCACTTGGTCGTGAGTAAGGCATCGATGTAAAATGGTGTCGATGTCCCATTGGTGCAAAACATCTCCCATGAGAAGATATCAGGGGGCTTGACAGCAAATGTGCCGATGGACGTCTCGAGTGAGATGAGGTCTAAAATTTTGGGTTCGTAAAAAGGGGAGGATATCTCTATACCAAGAGTCATCTGTTGCTACGAAGATGAGATATTCATCTGGTAGCAAATCATTTACTTGTGATCCCTTAGTATCTCTTGGGAGGTCTGTAATGAACTCTGCTAAGATTATAGCCTTTTTTCTCTTAGGGGATTGAAACTTTAAGTTGTGTTCTTGGAGAATGAATATCCAACGGGCGTACTTGTGGTTCATCATGAGGTGCGTGAGAAGATATTTGATGGGATTAATATCCCCGATGACCATAGTGGTCTTTAAAATGATGTAGTGGTGAAGATTTTTGACTGCATATATTAATGCTAGGGCAATATTTTCTTCAAGCTCATATCTTAATGGTGGGTCTGATAAGGTTTTACTGACGTGATAGATTATGTTCTCCTTCCCATCTGGGCCTTCCTGGATCAATACTCCGACAAAGGCAGTCTCGGAAGCTGATAGATACAGGATGTAATCTTTGTCATAGTCTAGGGGACTGATGAGTGGTACTGAAGACAATGTTTCTTTCAGCACATCGAATGCTTGTTGGGCATGATCATCCCATTTGAATGGGATGTCCTAGAAAAGGAGGCACAAGAACCCTTGAGCATAAGTGGCATAATCTAGGATGAAGCATCTCAGAAAATTGGCCTTTCCCTGCAGGGTTTGAAGTTTCCTAAGGGGTCAAGGATGTGGTACCTCCCTGATGGCTTGGACCTTGAGGGGGTCCATGCGGATCTCTTGCTGGGACACGATGAAACCTAAGAGTCTTCCTATTGTGATGCAGAAGACACACTTGAGGGGGTACATGCATAGGTTGTATTGTCGGCATTGTTGGAATACCAATCACATATCCTCAAGATGGTCTGAGGGCTTCTTCGAGTGAATGGTTAGGTCATCCAAGTAGGCGAGGATAAGGTGTGCCAAGTCATGAAATATGTAGTTCATGGCCATATGGAAGGTGGTTCTGGCATTTTTTAGACTAAATGGCATTACATTTTATGCGAATGTGCCCCAAGGGGTGGTGAACGTGGTTTCATACCGATCTGTATGGCATATTTGAATTTGATTGTACCCATAGAATCCATCCATAAAGGAGAGAGCCTTGTGACCTGCAGAAGCATCTATGACTTGGTTAATGAATGGGGTGGGATAATTTTCCTTGGGACATGCTTTGTTCAAATCTCGAAAATCAGTGAAAACACATATTGTGCCCTATTTTTTCATGATGGGAGCAGGGTTGGAAACCCAAGATGTGTAAGCAATGGGGTAGATAAACCCGTCTTTGTGAAGCTTATTGATTTATCATTTTATTGGTTCTGCCTTTAATAGGTGTAGTTGACACTGTTTCTAGTGTACTGGAGGAATGTCAGGCCAAATGTTAATATGGTGCTCTACGATGGTGGGATTGAGCCCAGGAATTTATGCGTAACCCCACATGAAGATATCTCTATACTATTGTAGAAATTGGGTATAAGAGTTTATTTCTTCTGGAGAGCATGCTGCCCCTAGTGATATTTCTTCAACCTTTCTAGGATTTTTGGATATGTTCATCTTGACGGTAGGTGAGATGTTTGACATGTTTCCTTCCTCGAAAGCATTAGGTTCCGGGATAGGATTCTTGAACCAATCGAATTTAGCTGATGGGAGGAAATATTTTGATTCGATCTCATACATCTATTGTTGTTTTGTCTTGTCAAGAATAAAAAATTTCTTGGGGAGAAAAAGAGAACGGTGATGCATCACATCCCATGGAGAATCTGGCTCCGTCATGGCTTCTAGGATGTCCTCATCTAAATGAAATAGTAAGCCTAAGGGGGATTGATCCTGCGCAAGGCTATGCCGAAGAGGTTCAATCTGCATAGAGCTAGTCGATAGATAGGAGAAGGATTCCATGATCGATGTGGTGGAACTAGACGCACTCGATAGAGTGTAGATAGATTGGGTCTGCACTATCGTAGGTACAAATACTCTCGTAATTGTAGCTGACTCGACACCTATGGAAGATGAGTAGACAACTCAAGTCATAGTTCTGATACATGATGATATGAATCGTATATGGTGTATCATGTCATCGGTGTTTGGTGGGGGGAGAATCCCCATCATTGGAGTTTGGGTAAGCGCAAGGTTGGGTCCCCTGTTAGGATGGTCAATCTCCTATCAGTGGAAATTGCGCCTAGTGCAGAGCTGCCTCAATGTTTCCATTAGCAGGCATGCCTCTAGTTCATGGCTATGGCTAGTGAAAATGGTGCATGGAACCACTGTGCCAAATGAGTAGATTTTGTGGGAATCAACTCTACTCTTTGTCCCAGATGTGGACGCTTTGAAAGGATATGTGGTAGAAGACGAGAGCTTCTACTTCCATTTCCAAGTTTTTGGCATGTGTATGTCTAGCTCTTTTAGGGAGCGTAGACTCAACACTGCTCTTGCTTCTCTAAGCTTGGGGAGATGCTCACATTTAATTGTACGATAAAAGTGTGAAAAATCTAGCAATAAGTATGTGTGATTTTCTCTTGGTTAGAGAGGAGTCTCTATGGGAGAGAAGAAACTGTGCGAAAGCTGTTTGCTAGGTGCTTCAGTTCTTTGCACTGATTGACCCGATGTCCAACCAGATTTCACAGCCTGCATGTTATCCTAGGTTGGACCTAGGTCAAGCTTGGTAGTTGTGTCGTCCCAGTCTGCCCATTATGCCGATGCGGGTGTGGGATTGCTGGCCTGGGGGTAATACACTTTCTATACCTGTTGAGGAGATTGTCGTGTTTCTTTTCTAATGTATGTATCATATCAATTAGAGGACAAAATTGTGGAATAGAAGTACAACATTGTCCATGATGATTTCCCTGACACACTGGGAAAAATAGCCTAGATATGGGGTTCCCATCATGCTCAGTTGGTGGTGTGACTGGGTACCAGTGGCATAGCACTTATAAGTCAGGGCAAGTGGCGACCACATGATTGGGCATTTTACATAATGCACATTTCAGTCTTATCTGAAGAGAGTAGTTGGGTGTAACTAAGGGTTCCCTGATTCGTCGCTTTTCAGCTAACAGAAAGAGGATATATCTACTCGTCACATCTTCTTGGGTTGTCAAGTTGTTCATATACTTCGAGTCTGATACATCTTGTTGTGAAACCAGCTCCAAAAATAGAAGAAAAGAGATATCAACGCCTTAGAAATAAGCCATTTCGAGGGGGCAACCTCCAATACATTACATGAATGAAAAATTCTTGGATGATTCAAATTACAAAACCTCCTTTCTATATATATGAGTCCATGGGGCCACAATGTAATCCTAGTGGGGCCACAATGTAATCCTAGCCGACCTAACAATAATAATTTAAGGGCACAATAATAACAATATGGTTACAATGGTAGAAAAATAACAATAAGGGGTTACACTAACAACAATAAGGGACTATACTAGTAATATAGGGACCTAACACACCCCTATCCTTCAAAAAGTGTTGTCCTCAATGCTTGAGTAGCTCTGGGTGCTTCTGTATAAAATTTTCATCCTCCCATGTAGAATCTTCACTGGGTAAGTTCTTCCACTTGATGAGATACTTTGAAATTGATTGATTCCGTAGCTGTCGAGTTTTGGTTTCCGTGACTGGTTCAAGTTCCAATGTGATTTTTCCTTCCTGATCAAGCTTTGGAAATATTGTTTGAACTGAAATATTTTCACCTATAACCTTCTTTAATCATGAAACATGGAAAGTTGGATGCACTTGTGAAGAAGCAGGAAGCTCCAATGTGTATGTCATAGTACCAATCTTTTGCACCACCTTGTAAGGACCATAGTACTTTGGCAATAAATTATTATCCATATTAGCTTGCTTGAGGGACATTTGTTTGTATGGTTTTAGCTATAAAAATACCCAGTCTCCTACATCAAAAATTTTCTCGCTGCGATATTGATCTACCCGTTGTTTCATTCGATTTTGTGCCAAATTCAGGTTGTCATTTAAGAGTTAGAGAACTTCTTGTTGATGCTCGATGTGATATTCCGCTGCTTGAACCTTCAAATTTTCTCTTAAGGATGATGTGATGGATGGTGGATAATATCCATAAAGTGCCATAAATGGGGTCATTTTTTCTGCTGTATGGAAGGAAGTGTTATACCACCATTTAGCTATAGGTAACCACTTGACCCATTGTGTTTGTTTATCAGATACAAAACAACGAAGATATCCTTCCAAACATTTATTTACTATCTCAGTTTGACCATCAGATTGAGGATGATAAGATGAGCTATAAGCTAATTGAGTACCCAAACAAGAAAATAACTTCGTCCAAAAATTTCCAGTAAAAATGGGATATCTGTCGCTCACAGTAACCCTTGGGTTTCCATGTAGCTTTTGAATTTTGTCCATAAATGTAGTAGCAACTGTACTTGCTTTAAATGGATGAGATAATGCACAAAAGTGTGCATACTTGGTAAGTCTATCAACTACCACCATGATGACACTCTTTCCTTTGGACTTAGGTAAACCTATGATAAAGGTTGTAAAAGACCAGGGTTCTTAATTGTCTCAAATTTATTCTCACGAAACCAAACATTCCGTCAAATTTCAAAATATCGTATTTAAGTCCATCCAAAAAAAAATATTTTTCAACTTCGTGGTATGTTTTTAAAACTCGAGTGTCCCTCCTAAAGGAGAGGCAAAGTGTACCTAAAAGAACATTTTGTTATAGTTGGGAATTCTTACAAATATATAAGCGATCTTTATACCATAAGGAATCATTTTTCCAACTAAATGTATCAAATGTACTAGGATATTGCTTCAACTTTTGAATGAGTGTTGAAACTTCTTCATCCTTCTTTCATTCATCCCTTGCTTCAGTTATCCAAATTGGTTGGATAATAGAAATTGCACAAAGCAATGCTTCCATCTCTTCATCCTTTCTTGAGAGTGCATCTGCAACAACATTTAGCTTCCATTTTTTGTAGATGATTTCAAAGTCATAACCCAACATCTTTGGTGACCCATTTTTGTTGCTCTTCTCGAAGATAATCTTTGTTCCAAAGTGTTTGAGACTATCATGATTAGTTTTTACCTTGAAGTTTTCCTTTCCATTATAGGTAAGGTCGCCATTTCATTAGGGCATGTAGTATTGCTAACATCTCCTTCTCATAGATAGATTTCTATAAATACTTTCCTTTGATTGGACGACTTTCAAAATAAATGGGTCTTCCTTATTTCATTAAAACAACACCAATTCCATTCCCCGAGGCATCACATTCCACATTAAATATTTTTGTGACGTCTGGCGTAGCTAGCACCGATGCTAAACACATTGCATCTTTAAGATGTTCAAAGGCCTTAGTTGCTTCAGGAGTCCATGAAAATGCATCTTTCTTCAATAATGTTGTTAGAGGTGTTGTTATTCTCCCATAATTTTTAACAAAATTGCGATAATACCTTGTTAACCCGAGAAATCCTCACAATTACTTAATGGTTGTGGGGAATTTCCATTCCTTAATGGATTTAATTTTGTTAGGATCTACCTTAACCCTCGTGAGATACAATATGACCCAGATATTCCACCTTTTGTACTCCAAAGAAACATTTGGATGTTTTTGCATATATAATTGTTTCAATAGTTTGTTCTATTAACATGTTGACCATGATCTTTTCCAAGACCCGTTTGTAGATTAGTATACTAGCAGCTGAACAAATTAGAAGGTTTGTACTGAATTCATCAACCCTTGAAATTTAGAAGGTGCATTGGTAAGGCCAAAAGGCATGACCAAAAATTCATACTGACCCTCATGAGTTCGAAATGTTGTTTTCAGAATATCTTCAGTCTTCATTCTTATTTGATGATATCCTGAACGAAGATCCAAGTTGGTAAAATAAATTTCTCCATGTAATTCATCCAATAATTCATCAATCACAGGAATGGGAAATTTCTCTTTAATGGTGAGCTTATTGAACTCCCTATAATCCCGACACATGCGCCATGATCCATCCTTCTTGTGTACCGATACTATATAGCAGAGAAAGAACTTTGACTAGGTTGAATTATACCCACCTCTCACTGCAATCATACGTTCAATTTCTCTCTTTTGGACATAAGGATATCTATAAGGCCTAATGTTTGGAGGCACACTTCTTGGAATCAAATGAATAGCATTATCATGATCATGAATAGGTGGAAGTCCTTTGGGAGTTTCAAACTCCTTGGAATGATTGTCCAAGACTTTTTGGAGATTTGCAGAAATAGATGATTTTGATGTTGGAACTTCTAGTGAGCATAATTGTGCAATTATGCCTCGTTCTTCTTTCTTTAGAAGCTTTTTCATGACAGTAGAGCTTATTATCTTTCCCGGCTTCCCTACAATACCTCGTAATTCGACTTCCTTTCCTTCTGAAAAAAAATTCAAGAAAAGTTCTTGAAAATTAAAAGCTACCGTCCCCAAAGATTGTAACCATTGTATTCCTATTACAACATTAGCACCTCCCATAGGAATGGAAAGCATTAGACTATTCAATACATATTACCCCATTGTTAGCTTGATATTATAGCATTTTCCAGAGAAATTTATAGTTCCTCCATTTGCAACCATCACTTGACATTCTGGTGATGGGTAAGGAAACAATTCAATTCCTTGGCTACCTTACAATGAATAAACTTATGGGTACTACCTGAATCAATCAACACTATTACCTTTTTCTTCTTGATATGCCCTTCTATATTGAGAGTTTGAGGAGAGGTAATTCCTTCCAATGCATTACATGATCTGGTCGGACTCATTTCTTCCTCTTCTTGGGTTGGTTCCTGGTGTATATCCTCTTCTTGTTCATTTTCTTCCTCTTCACAATATATGTAAAATAATTTCTTCTCAGCACACTTATGACCTTTAGTGTATTTTCTATCACAACTGTAGAAAATCTCGTTTTTTATTTTTTCTTCTAATTGTTGTGGTGTCAACCTTGTAGGTCGTGGAAATCTAGGCATAGCAACACTCTCTTCTTTATAGAAGTGAGTGGTAGGCTTCCTTGTTGCCATAATTTTACATTCAATTTCTCTTGCCAACTGAATGCCCTCTCCAATGAATCAGGTTTCAAAACGTGAAATTCATGTTGGATGTTATCCTTTAAAGTACCTATGAAGAGATCAATCCTGTGTTCCTCTAGAATATGAGTTACCCTTATATTCAATTTTTGGAAGTCCTCAATGTGCTCCCCCATTAAACCCTTTTGTTTGAGATTTATCAATTGGCTAAATAAGGTGTTGCTCTTTGTATCCTCATAATGTGCTATCATTTCCTTCGTAAAAATTGACCAAGTGACAATTTATGTACGGGAGCAAAGCCATCGATACCATACAAATGTATTTTGTTCTAAATGTAAAGTTTCAATACGTACCTTTTGTGTGTTTTGCACATTATGGAGATAAAAATATTGCTCCACCTGTAGTATCCATGTTACAGGATCCTTTCCATAAAACTTCCTGATATCCATTTTTGGAATATGGTGGTTCTTCCTGCCAACATTATAGTTTATGAAATCATGATTAACATTTATTTTGTTCTCATCATGAGTTTCCTATACTATCTTTTCACCATTAGGAATCATTTCTTGTATCAATTTTGACAAACCTTCCTTCAAACCTTCCATTTTTTCTTCCATACCATTCTTCAAACCATCCATCGTAGCTTCCATGCCTTTATTCAAACCATCCAAATTAGTTTCCATGCCTTTCTTCAAAACTTCCATGTCATTTTTTTTTGCTCTTTGCAAGAGCGAAATTTGTTGCACTTGCTCTTGTAATTTTGATATGTCATGTTGCCATTGTTTGTCTTCATGAGTCATAGTAGATCATTCTAAAGGCTTGATGGGTGTTGAATTATTTTTAGGGGCCATTTTAGAATGAAATACTGTTATCTCTTCTACAATATGCCCTTGGAATCAATTCAACTTGATTCTTAAAACAAGACTTATGGAATTCGAAAAAAAAATACACACCTTTTACTTGCTTTTGAGGAGCCCGATATTGAAATTGAATTACATCTATAATTGAAGATCCTCAATATTTGAAAATTTTCCCTATAGTAGTCCTCTGAAGCTTCTTTCAAATTCCACAGGTCTGACTTTATTTGGATTCTTGAAGGTAAAGTTATTTCCAATCTCCCACAATGACCTAATTATGGACTGGTTCAGTAGAGAGAACTTGTACGACTTGACACGTGTCACTGTTTCCTCCTTTGGCTCTTAAATTGATAGAAAAAAAACTAAATTCCATGCACTTATGGCCACTTTTTACAACATTCCAATCTGATGCTCAAAGAGAGAGCTATGAATATTTTCCCACGATCACCTTTTTGAGATGAAATTCATAAGCCTCTAAAAGCCCTACCTTCCACAGATCATCTCTCCGAAAATATTGGGAACCAATATCTAAAATTTTGTGACAATGTTCCTCAATATTTCGGCTTCGTACTCTAAAATTTTTAGCTTCTGAACCTTTGTAGAAACAAATTTATTACGAAAATACCACGATGACCTGTTTAGGTTAAATTCAGGAGCCTACAAAATGACCTAACTTGTACCGATCATATCTCCTAAAATAGTGCGAACCAAGCTCTAAAATTTTGTGAAGATGTTCCTCAGGATTTTGGCTTCGCACTCTAAAAATTTCAGATTCTGAAACTTCATAGAAAAAGTTTTATAGCTAAAATTCCACAATGACCTATTTGGAGGAGCGAAACCCTAGATTCTCAAAGCTCTGATACCAAATGTTGTGAAACCAGCTCCAAAAATAGAAGAAAAGAGATATCAACGCATTAAAAATAAGCCACTTTGAGGGGGAAACCTCCAATACATTACATGAATGAAAAATTCTTGGATGATTCAAATTACAAAACCTGCTTTCTATATATAGGAGTCCATGGGGCCACAATGTAATCCTAGTGGGGCCATAATGTAATCCTAGCCGACCTAACAATAATAATTTAAGGGCACAATAAGAAAAATATGGGGGTTACAAGGGTACAATTAGAACAATAATGGGGTTACACTAACAACAATAAGGGACTATACTAGTAATATAGGGACCTAACACATCTTCTTGCGAGAGTCAGACTATGGTTGAGCGCAAACTAGCCAACACTAAGCGGAATCGGGGATATAGTGGAAATTTTCTAAAATGTGGTTGTCAACACATAAAGGACATGTGAATTGTGTTTCCTGCAAACCAACATAATAAATGCGTTCGATAGGATACCATTCGTGGATGAGTTCCATGGTTGCGCATTCCTCGATGAAGTGACCATGTTCATTGCACAATGTGCAATGTATGATAGGAGGGGGAAATATGAATCAGAGTATTTCTGGTGACTGTCGTTCCTCTTGTAGGTATAGAATATCGTGAGGTTCATATTCAGAAGATTGGGTGGAGGGATCCTCTTAATAGGATTTCTTGATGGCGTGTAAGGCGTCCCTACATCGCGAGATCTCTGTGTAATGATGGGTATCGTGTCCATAATTTCTCCAGATAGCACATGCATTATTGGTATGCAATGCTTTGACTTGACTTTTGGTGGCAGGTTCCTTCTTGTGGGAATGTGGTGCCACGACATCAATCACAGAGCTAAGAAGAAGTTTTGATTCGTCCAACTCTGGGAAGATGTGGGTAGGATGTCCTACTACGTCACATATGGTGCAACGTGGTGATTTTTGCTGAGTGGTGGGAATCTCCACCTTATTTCCTCTTCTCTTGGTTCTCTTATTTGTAATCATTGGTTTTGCAATGGGTATTTTTTTTGAAAGGATGTTTGTGACAGTCTCCTAAATGGCTGGGGCTAGTTCAGGATTGATGGGGATTAACTCTGTAGAGGTGACATGTGCGACTCCCATTGGAGTTGGTGGTACTAGGTAACAAAATAGTATTTCAAATGATAAGTTTGGTATGACCACCATGGCCATGACCTGATGTCACACAAAACCTGCTGGGAGGAAGAGGAAAGGAGTTTGGGAGGCGGTGTAGGCTAGAGAGGTTTCCCTGGCCGAGGAATCGGTGTCATTACTACTCGTCTTTGCATCTTTACTAGCTTCGGTGCTTGATGTGGGAATCATGCACACCAGAGCCCCTGTGACATTAGGCGATGAGTCATTTATAACAGGGGAATCTCCTAGGAATGAACCTAGGATGGAAGATGGTTTGAACTGGTCGGGGCCATATTCTGGGTACCATGTCAGCACGTTAAAAAATGTGTCTACATAGGGTAGAATGATATCAATGTTTGTTAGGGTCTACTTTTCACTATGTGTCAATTGGTCGACAGTAACGATGCAGTCCTCATGGGGGAACATCATAGTTCGGAAGACGGAGGAGGCGATGGCTAACATGGCATACATATAACGCCGACCAAGGAGTATATTTTAATCCAGCTAGGCATCCAAGACTTAAATGTCTACAAGGGTCGTCTTTCTGGCTAAACAGACTGGGACATTTTGGTAGAGACCGATGGGTGTTGAAGGGCGACCATAGTATGCTCTAAGTGTGATGTCTAATGGCTTTAGTTCAGGAGACCCTAACTTCTGACAAACGTTATTTAACATGATGCATGTGGATGCACCTTCGTCAATGATACATTGGTGAATGGTAATGTTTTAGACCGACACTAGTATCTCAAAGGTGACCATTGAAGGAAGCTTATGGGGTGGCTTTATCTAAATCAAATTCCATCAGGCGCGAATTGGTGAGGTCGATTGTGCCTAATGCAGAAAGTAAAAGATTCCACTACTTTGGACATGATTGTAACACCTCCAAAGCTAACATAACAGAGGGAGATTGAGCTAGATCATCCACAATGCTATAGTTATGTGCTTCTTTGGAATATTTTTCTGCCCGCCTAGTTGATTCCATAGCCATCTTTGGCGATGGTTCAATAGGTGTCTTTCATATGGTTAAAGGTGTTGTTGGTGCACTGGTACTAGCCCCTGACATGTTGGTATTTGGTGGGGCATCATAATTTCGATTCTAAGTCTAAAAAAACATTTCTTTGCCAGTCATGTAGATTTCGTGGCTGTTTTTTTCCATAATCGTCGGCAGTTTGTTGCTACGTGGTAACTTTCCCTTGATGGGGGAAAGGCTCCTGCATGACTGCTATCTGCTGATAAGATCCCCCCTGTCCACAGTTACTCTGTAGCTTCTTTAGCTCAAGGAGGTTGGGACATTGGTGAGTGTAATGGCCTTACTCACCATAGATCGAACAAGAGTGGTTCATCTAAAGAATTTCCCTCTTGTTCAACCTCTAGGAGTTTCTTCGCTCTTGGTTTTGATTTCAGTTGTAGTTTCCTGTAGGGTGAGATCGCAGAGGGAATTTTTGATTGTTTTCCACCCATCCAGGAATTCCTTTAGGTTTGTTTTTTCCTTTTTACTTAACCACGTTAGGAGGATAATTTGGATTCTCCTGGTTATATGGTTGGTGTGGTTGGTTTTGGGATGGTTGCATAAAGTTCACCTGTGCATTATTCTACATGGGTGGTTCTTGTGCTGGGGACTTGGCATATTGCAGTCCCTAGTTTTTAAATGGCTATTGGGGGGGAGCTCTTCCATCGGTATGTCTATCTATGTACTGCATCCCCTGAGCCGGAGGATAGGGTCCTCCATGCTGATGGTCATACGATGACGCCCTGCTGGTCAAATTTTGCGGAGGCATGTGATGAATTTGGTAGCCAGGTCATGGTATGTTCTGAGTAGAATCATACACGTAACCAGGGTATTGAACACTGCTGCTTAGCTGATTTTGGGTCAATGACTTGATTAAACCATCTACAAAGTTCAACGCACCAAGAAATTATTTGTAAGTTTTTATGTGCGGGGCATTCGACAAGATATTGTAAATATACCTTGATCGTGTATAGATTAGCTCAAGCTATTGGGACCTACTGATGGCATCCTCTTCAGATATGGGATTTTGGTGCACCACATCCTTTGAAATATCTATGGTGAGAATTTTTAGGAACATGTATAACTGAAATCGATCGTCGAGTTTGGCTTTGCACAAACTACGACATCGTCGCCATTCATGGAGATGGTCTGAGATATGGACGGTGAGGGTTTTCCTAAAGTGGGTCAGTAACTCCATTCTGGAATCGTGGTTGATGGGTAATTGAAAATAGGTTAGGAATGTAGTAACGAGGGTGCTAAAGGTTCCATGTGTAGTAGAGGGCTGCTCCACATATTATTTCGCTGCTACTCTGGCTAGAGTGCGTTGAAACAATCTTAGTCGAATAGCATCGTCAACGATGTTGTTCGATGAACACCATAGGTGGAAAGTCATAACATGATTTCCAGGGTATTTTTCTTACTTCCCTTCAAATTTTGGAATGTCCGAAGCGAGCTTCGTGGGCATGGGAGGCCATATGGGGTTGTGTGCAATGGGGTCGTTTATCAACTTGGTTAATGAAGCTAGAAAAGGTGATTGCGAGGTTTTACCCATTGTGACTTTTGAAAAAACAATGTCCAAGTTAGGAATAGGGTTTGTCTGTGACGTACCCTTTTGTGCATTCACCTGGCTTCCTGAATAGGTAGCACTTCTATGCCCGCTAGGGGTCGTGGGAGGAGTGGTGTGTGGTGACACTTGGGGATGTTCACCATTGTGGCATTGGGAGGCTGACAAGGGTTCCCAACTAAAGGTGCCCTAATAAAAGATGAACAAATATGGGTGGCAGTGTTCTATGTTTGATGCCTAAATGGTGAAAGACCTGGAACCCCTCCCAGTAATGGGAGGAGGTCCAAAATACGTCTAGATCAATGAGGTCCCATTGGCTCGATTTTGGCATTGACTAGGTATGGTTTTGAAAATATTTGAGAGGATAGAGCTTATCGTCAAAGAAAAATTCCGATTGCATACATAAAACAAAGTGAAAATAAAATAGATTTTCCCTTTAGATTAATCCTATGTTATCAGTCAATCAAAAAAATGGTTTTTTGTTGATTGTGTATGATAATCAAATCCTAGAAAACCTAATCATCCTCACATGCTCAAATGTAACTGGGCCTTCAGAAGATATCTTGCGAATGCTGGCACAACGTCCCGAAAGAACTGGCAACGCCCCTAGTCAACTAAAGAAAATCCACCAAGGTAAGGGTAGAGGATCTAGTGCTTGCATGCACAGTCACCTATATGGAAAGGATGCCCTAATTTTGGCCACTAAGCACCAACATCCCATGTGAGCGTTAGAGTCTTGGGCTTCTTGGTAGTTCAGATACCAGTACCGAGTATCAGCCGGGTCAAGTAGTCCCAACTGATACCGCACACACTGGACCTAAGCCTAACCCCCTCTGAATCAGGTCTCTGTCGCACTCGTGTTTTATTTTCCGTGGGATGATAGGTGGATTTTAAATTTACCTAAATAGTGAAATTCTATGTTTCAATATGAATACTAACCAAGGTGGCTTATTGGACGCCTACTCCCTTGGTCCTAACATAGACTATAAATTGTTTTGTGGCCCCTGTGGGGAGAATTTAGTCATTTTTTTAAAGTTAGTTTTAGGTGTATTTACTTTACTTAGGGTGTGGGTGTGTGTAAACAAAAGGTGAAAAAGCACATAGTTTGAACGTGTGGATATGCAATGATCCTTTTCAAAATCCCCTATTTCAACTATGTTTTGTTGTTCCTTGCTCAAAAGAAAAACATGCGCGGATATGGGCCGCTTTCAATTTTTCCTAGTTAATCTATATGATCAACTATAGGGAGATGGTGAGTTGTCAATAGAGAGTGTTCATATGCTTGCCTAGGATCACCCGAGGGTGCTAAGCCAACATAGATTACTTTCTCTTCTACTGACAATTCGATCCTAGTCCCGAAATCCTAGTGCAAAAATAGAACTAAACTAATGACTTTTACACTAGAAAAATGAAAGAGAACTAGCTAAGCATGCATGGAATTGGGTCACTTACATTGGCTAATTAACTAGGTGTTTTGGTACCTAAATTTGGAAAACATAAATTATTTCAGAATGCAATCAATTTTCCTCGTACTTAAACTATGTGTTAACTTTGTGAAAATCAGCTTGAAATAAAAATAACGCCTAAAATACTAAAAGCAGCTAAAAGTGAGGTTTAACAAGTTGCGGGGCACCTCAACCAGTGCTGGCAGATGTATTATGAGTTGCTAGTCACTTTTATAAGCAAGAAGAGATGGAAATAGTGGAAAAAAATCCCACTTCTGGTTTGTGTGCAGAAAAATATGGAACAGGCGCGAAGGTCGCGCATAGGTCACCTCTCAACGCACACACTGGGGTGTGTCTGTTTGTAAGAAAGCCGCACAATTTTCCTGCAATGTAAATTTTTGGGAGCTCTTCAGCTTCAACCTGTCATTAGGGATGAACTAGGCAGTGAAGTAGAGAAAGTGGGTAGTTCCAGCCCAAATCCACAACAAAGACAAAGGTATTTGCAAAAAGGAACAACCACATAAACTTAGAAATAAAGTTAGTGGAGTCGCCAATCCTGTGTTGGTGTGTTTGGCGCATGAATGTACCAAATCATGCTTGCTTAAGAGGGGTGGTTTTTCCCTCTTGAGTTATTGGTCACAGGTGGAAAATAGATGGAGTCAAGCGAGTTAGTCGAACATGCTAAAAATAAACATACTAGATAGAGAAATAACATCATATTCAAACATAAAAACTGAACTAAAACTAAAACAAATAAAACAAAAGTTCTAAATAGAGTCAAAAAAGTTCAATAATCCAAACGGTGTCCCTTACGTCTCCTCTTATTGAGTGATGGTATGAAATGAGGATGAAACTTTAACCCAGTTGCCAAGGGGCCGTTGGAACTATGGAGCTCCAAGTCCCAATGTAGGGATGTCTTTGCTTCCAAGCTGCCTTGGCATAAAGTCTCCCTCTCTCTACTACGATGGACTAGAGGTTTTCAATGGCCAACAACTAATTCCCTTATATATCTACTCTAGATAACACACTGCTCATATTTATTGCGGTAATTATGGCCAGCATAATAATGTGTTCTTATATTGTTAATCTCTTGGTGGCCTTTTATAGGAGAATTTAAATCCTCCTTCCCTCTCTTGGTACATTTTGGATGGTGACCCAAGAGAGGAGGGTGGCTTCATTGTGTGCCACATTTATTCCATTGTGTTCTCCCTTCAGGTCCTAAGGAGGCTTGGGCGGCTATCCTCAGGAGGCCTCAATTATGGGATCAATGTCTTAGAGTGTGCCTTGTGGTCCCGGAAAGTGAATTCCACTACTCTCAGGACCGTGGGATTTTTTAGGAAACTTTGCACAAAGGCGTGCTTATTGAAGAATTATGCACCCAAAGGTGCATTTAACTGGTTCCTTCTATGCACAAGTTGATTTTTCCTTTTAGACCTTAGAGATTTTTAAAGAATCTAGATTCTCTAATGTCTCTCAGCCCTGTAAATCCTTCTACTGACATTAAATAATGTCATATTTACTTATATGATTTTCTAGTGATAACAAGGTCCTTCTTATTTTTATCTCCAATGGAAGAGCCAACCATGGCATGATTTTGTAGTAATATTCCAAATACTCTAGATCATTGTCCATAGAGATGAAAACAATCTCTAATGTTTGTTGTGTAACCAGCTCCAAAAATAGAAGAAAAGAGATATGAACGCCTTAGAAATAAGCCACTTTGAGGGGGCAACCTCCAATACATTACATAAATGAACAATTCTTGGATGATACAAATGACAAAACCTCCTTCTATATATAGGAGTCCATGCGATCACAATATAATCCTAGCCGACCTAACAATAATAATGTAAGGCTGTGGCCTTGTGGGGGGCTACACCTTTAACTTTGCAATAAAGACTGTCCCTGTTAATATAGGGACTTAACATGCCTCTCTCCTTCAAACAAGTGTTGTCCTCAACGCTTGATTATTTCTCGATGCTTCTGTATAAAATTCTCATCCTCCCATGTGAAATATTCTACAGGAAAGTTCTTCCACTTGCTGAGATACTCTGAAATTGATCGTACTTGTCGAGTTCTTGTTTCTATGATTGCTTCATAACTTCTTTCGATGTGATGTTGATCTTCCTGTTGTTTCATTAGATTCTGCACCAAAGTTGGGTTATCCTTTGAGAGTTGGAGAACTTGTTGTTGATGCTCGATGTGATCTTCCACTAATTTATCATCCATATTTGCTATTATTTGATCCTTCAAACCATCCAAATTAGCCTCCATTTATGCTTTTAAACCATCTATTTCATCTTCAATTGCTCTTCGTAAGATTGAAACTTGTTGCACTTGGTACCGTAATTTTGATATCTCATACTGCAACTCTTCCTCTTCATGTGTCATAGTATAGATTTTTGAGGGATTAATGGGTATGGAATTATTTTTTGGAGGCATTATAGAACCCAATACTGATAAAAATTATAAAATATGCCCTTGGAATCAATTCAAATTGATTCTTCAAACAAGACTTATGCAATTCGGAAAAAATACACACCTTTTTCTTGCTTTTGAGGAGCTCGATATTGAAATTGGATTATCTCTGTGTGAAAATATTCAATATCTGAAGTCACCTTTTATCAGTATCCCTCTTGAGAAAACTGCCAAATTCCCCAAGTGTGACACCGATTTGGATTCTCCAAGACAAAGTTGTGTCCAATCTCCCACAGCCTACAATCCTAATTAAAGGGTAGGGCCGATGGGAACTTGGCAGGGACTTGCCACACGTGTCTTTGTTTTGGTGTCTTTGTCCTTACGGTAGTATCAAAGCTTCTGGTACATCCAATAGCACGACCACTTGTGACACTCCAATCCGATTCCTAGAGAGAGAGTTATTGAACTTTTCCCACGATCACCTCTTTGAGATGAAATTCAGGAGCCTGAAAAAGCACTACCTTCTACAGATCATATCTCCAAAAATATTGCAGACAGCTAGATTTTTTTGAAAATATTTCTCGATTTCAACTTAATTGGGAACTTTTCATACAAATTTCAGATTCTGAACCTTCGTAGAAATAATTTTATAGCGAAAATTCCACGATGACCTGTTTAGGAGCTTGCAAAAAGGCCTAACTTCCACAGATTATATCTCCGAAAATATTGCGAACCAAGCTCTGAAATTTTTAGAAAATCTTCCTCGGGATTTCAGCTTCGCACCCTAAAAATTTCAGCTTCTGAAACTTCGTAGAAACAAAGTTATAGCGAAAATGCCACGATGACCTGTTTGGAGCAGCGAAACCCTAGAATCCCAAGCTCTGATACCAAATGTTGTGTAACCAGCTCCAAAA
This sequence comes from Pinus albicaulis, assembly GCA_034641835.2. Classification (NCBI taxonomy): domain Eukaryota; kingdom Viridiplantae; phylum Streptophyta; class Pinopsida; order Pinales; family Pinaceae; genus Pinus; species Pinus albicaulis. The sequence goes on from CM076570.1 coordinate 1,401,823,639, forward strand.
AGAGAAGAAAAGAGATATGAACGCCTTAGAAATAAGCCACTTCGAGGGGGAAACCTCCAATACATTACATAAATGAACAATTCTTGGATGAATCAATTTACAAAACCTCCTTTCTATATATAGGAGTCCATGGGGCCATAATTTAATCCTAGTGGGCCACAATGTAATCCTAGCCGACCTAACAATAATAATTTAAGGGCACAATAATAACAAAATGGGGGTTACAAGGGTACAATAATAACAATAAGGGGGGCTACACTAACATACTAAGGGGCTACACTATTAATATAGGGACCTAACATGCCCCTCTCCTTCAACAAGTGTTGTCCTCAACGCTTGATTATTTCTTGATGCTTCTGTATAAAATTCTCATCCTCCCATGTGAAATATTCTATAGGAAAGTTCTTCCACTTGCTGAGATACTCTGAAATTGATCTTACTTGTTAGTTCTTGTTTCTATGACTGCTTCATAACATCTTTCAATATGATGTTGATCTTCCTGTTGTTTCATTAGATTCTGCACCAAAATTGGGTTATCCTTTGAGAGTTCGAGAACTTGTTGTTGATGCTCGTTGTGATCTTCCACTAATTTATCATCCATATTAGCTACTATTTGATCCTTCAAACCATCCAACTTAGCCTCCATTTCTGCTTTTAAACCATCTATTTCATCTTTGGTTTCTCTTCGTATGATCGAAATTTGTTGCACTTGGTACCGTAATTTTGATATCTCATATTGCAATTCTTCCTCCTCATGCATCATAGTATAGCTTTCTGAGGGCTTAATGGGTATGGAATTATTTTTTGGAGGCATAATAGAACCCATTACTGACAAAAATTCTTCAATATGCCCTTGGAATCAATTCAGCTTGATTCTTCAAACAAGACTTATGCAATTCGGAAAAAACAATACACACCTTTTACTTGCTATGAGGAGCTCGATATTGAAATTGTATTATCTCTGTAATTGAAAATCCTCAATATTTGAAATTCAACCCTATAGTAGCCCTTTGAAGCTTCTTTCAAGTTCCACAGGTCTGACGTAATTTGGATTCTCCAAGAAAACGTTGTGTCCAATCTCCCACAATGACCTTATTCTGGACTGGTTCAGTAGAGAAAAATTGTACGACTTGCCACGTGTCACTGTTTTGTCATTTGTATCTGAAATTGCTAGCCAAGAAACTATAGTCCGTGTACTTGTGACCAATTTTTACGGCACTCAAATCCACTGCCCAGAGAGAGAGTTATTGAACTTTTCCCACGATCACCTCTTTGAGATGCAATTCTAGAGCCTGAAAAAGCACTACCTTCCACAGATTATATCTCCGAAAATATTGCGAACCAAGCTCTGAAAATGTTTGAAGAATTTCGTCAGGATTTCAGCTTCGCACCATACGAATTGCAGATTCTGAACCTTCGTAGAACGTTTTTTATAGCGAAAATGTCACGATGACCTGTTTCGGAGCTTGAAAACATACCTAACTTCCACAGATGATATCTCTAACAATATTGCGAACCAAGCTCTAAAATTTTTATACAATCTTCCTCAGGACTTCAGCTTCGCACCCTAAAAATTTCAGCTTCTGAAACTTCGTAGAAAAAAAGTTATAGCGAAAATTCCACGATGACCTGTTTAAGAGCTTGAAACAATACCTAACTTCCACAGATGATATCTCCGAAAATATTGCGAACCAAGCTCTGAAATTTTTATAAATCTTCCTCAGGATTTTAGCTTTGCACCCTAAAAATTTCATCTTCTGAAACTTCGTAGAAAAAAAGTTATAGTGAAAATGCCACGATGACCTGTTTGGAGCAGCAAAACCCTAGAATCCCAAGCTCTGATACCAAATGTTGTGTAACCAGCTCCAAAAATAGAAGAAAAGAATGTTAACGCCTTAGAAATAGAAAAATAAAAGCCTGAGAAGCATCAATACATTACATAAATGAACAATTCTTGGATGATACAATTCACAAAACCTCCTTTCTATATATAGGAGTCCATGGGGCCACAATGTAATCCTAGCCGACCTAACAATAATAATGTAAGGGCACAATAATAACAATAAGGGGGGCTACACTAACATAATAAGGGGCTATCCTATTAATATAGGGACTTAAAAATGTTTATTCTCTTTCCTTTAATTTGTTATATATATTTACAAGGCTTGCAAAGAAACCTTAGAAAGCGAGGCACTATTGGGAAAAAAATACAAAGACATTATCTTTCTCACAAGCTCAACTACTAGGACCTATTACAAGGATCAAAAGCTATAAAAATGACCAACATCACCCATGAGAGTATTGATTTTTTACCAATTTCCCTATTAACTTATGGTTTAGTTGTTGACAACAAGAATTCACCATGAAAAGAACCAAAATTCCATGCCAACTTATGTTTTAGTAGTTAATAACAAGAATACCTCACGAGAACAACCCAACTTCAAACCCGAAGAGATGTAGAGCCTCACTATATAATTATTTTATACTTTTATAAAAAAATTCACACAGAACTATTTTAACATTGTCCCCTATTTTCACTAGCTCTGCCACACACAAGAGATAACATTATAACATTATATGTATAGATACAACCTAGATCCCTATCACCATATCATACTTTGCACCAAATTCAAGAAAATAATATATGAATTACACATCTTAAATTTTATCTATGATGATTTCGTTTATTGTATGTCTCCATCTTAGTACCTACAAATATTATAATAATCTAATCTTATTGTTGATACTTTGTGAATGAAAATATATGTTTCGATGTCCCAATTTATTAGAACAAAACCAATATTATAAAATATTATTTTTTCGTTGGAAAAATTGTAGCCACATTAGCCTAGGATGGAACATGATTAAACAATGAATACCAATTGGCATAGTTTCTACACATGAGGATCTTCTATGTTGTCAAAAATAAATCTGTACTTGCATGTTGCTTTGTTTTCTTATCACCATTATCATGGTCTGAAAGCCAAAATTAACATGGAAATGACCAATGAGTTACTCTTCCTAACCATTTTGATATATCACCCTCATTTGTAATGAAGGAATATAGTTTATTTCTATGGCGCGATTCATGAATCATGGCATAATAATAATTAAGATTCCTGGTAGATATCAATAACTCACCTATGATTGATCACAAAGCTTCACTCATTAGGAACCAAGAACTATTGTATGGTTTGTGGTTCTTGCTTCTCTTTATCCTCCTCTTCATGCTCAATGTCCCTTATGTTGTTAAATGTATAAGCTTTAACTCCATATTCTCGTATAGGGTCCGATCCATCTTTCTGTATTTATTTCCCATCTAGAAATACAATTTTCAAGGATGGGATAGCATTAACTTGAATTTTATAACATCCCCTGGTAACCCCAGAGGAAAATCCATGGAATCGGTAAAAAAAAAATCTTTTACCAATGTGTAACTTTCTAAATTACTTTGTATATTACGTGAATGAGCATTAGAATAACCATCATCATTACATACAAAAACATTTAGTAAAAGTATAGTGGGCTACACAACCATTTACTACCATTGTTGTAGCATATTAACTTAAACTTTCGAATGCAACATTGCATCAATTTGATGATTATTTTAACTAGGTTAGCTAATCAAATTCTTGATAATATATAACCATCACATCATGTAAGGAAGGCACAACAATAAATCACACCACTAGAAACCAATATACTCGGGAAATGCCTAGGGTGAAAACTAAAAAGCTTTTAATTTTATTATTAAACACTTGTGAGGGTGTTCACCCCTCACTCAATCACGTGTATGAGAGTCCATCCCTTAACCATTGTTTAAAATAATATAAAGAATTATCATTTGAATTGAGGCATAACTAGCTATAAGCTATTACAATGATGATGATATCATTTACCCATGAATCCATGAAAATTAAGTCTTTGCAACCTGGTTCATCCCATCAGTGGATCATTTGATAGTAGGAATTCCTAAATTTGCATGGACCAAAAAATATTTATCTGCCACAGTGTTAAATCTGAATTATTCTTTGCACAAGTTACCATCATTTCCTGATGTTGTTGTCATCAACAAACTTCATATCATGATCAGATAAAAAATAAAATATTAATTAACCAAGAATAAATATTTATCAATGAAACATTAACATATATACGTGTGCATGCATAAAACATAAACATAATGTCATGAAATGTCTTCTTTAACACCATTGCAAAAAAAATAGTAACAATCAAATCACTATCAAACATCATATTTCCAAAAATATGCTAACATAATATTGCATTCACTTTCATATTCTTTCCAAGGGAAACTAACATAGTAGATATTATTATTTTCCATGCAAATGCATAACCAAGGTTTAAGAGAACTAGCCGAATAAACAATTTTATTTGTTCCTACTATTATGTTTTCTTTTCAAACGATAATAACGCAATATATTATATACTTATGCATGTTCTTTTCCAAAAACATAGTTTCCATGGGAGAGCTATTCACAATGGCTATTATGTATAAAAATGCAATATCTATTCCAAAAAAAGTTAAAATAATAGTTATAGTTTCTTGCATGAAACTACTTATCCTCTCCAACAGAAAATAATATGATAACTTGTTTTTCTTGCATGTGAAACATACATTTATTTCTAAAGGAAGCTAACTAAATCTTGCATGGAAATATAACATAATTTATTTTCCAAGGGATCAGACACATAACATTTATTCTTTCGTCTATGAAAAGAAACATTTTCCTCTTACTAAAGGATCTAGCCCAATAACTGTACATAATCTTCTACCTTATGGAATTATATTATTAAAAATAAAATCCCTTATTTCCAAACCAATACAAATAATGCCAACAAAATCAAAGATATTTTAAGAAAATATGAATTCAAAATGATAAAAATCAATGATATAGTATGATGGATGAAATAATATGCTTACTTGTGGGAACTCTAATCAGATTCATACTCAAAGAACTCCTAATAAGAGTGTGCATGTCCACTGAGACTATGGGGCATTAGGAGGATTCCATAACAATTAAACGTTCTTCTCTCCGTGTCAATCCCATACTAGTCCATGTATCTGATTACCTAGTATTTTAACCCCACTTTCTTTGTACTTCCTTCATATCTTGTGTTTGAAGGAATATTTGCGTCGTCCATTACTACATTTACCATAATTCAAGATTCATAGCTCCTAACAGATGGATCCATGGTGGAATGAATACTTTTAATAAAAATATAATTATTAGGTACTGATGGACAAATGCACAACACAATGACCAATATTTTAGGTATTCATGTGACCGCCACCCAATCCATGGAAAATTTTTCAAACCTAACACTAGCTCTCACATATATAATAGAAATTTAGAAAAATACCTTTGAAAAAAATAAAGGAAATAAATTGATGCATGTAGATAATGTCAAGTTAACACCCAAAAACTTAGGTAATTTATGGTCATAATAATACGCCAAAATGGATCATATATGTGCCCCTGGGGACATAAAAATCAAATAGTGATAACATATTAAATATTATATTTGGTTTATCCTTTAAATTTTTTTTTTAGCAGTCAACTAGGTTTATGACACATTTCACCATAAAATGTGACTCTAAATTTATTCTAATGATGGTAGACATATTAAAATAACATAGGGGATCCTTTGTCTATTCAATGAACTCACTAGTATAATGATTGAAACACTAGGAAAAAATGATAAGCACTTTTCAAACCATGGGAGAATAGAACATTTGGTTAGGCACTAAAATAAAACCATAAATAAATATATGGGGCGTCATAATGTGAAAATTAGAAGAAATAAGTGAAAACAAAAATAGAAAAGGTCGTTGGGGAGGGTAGAAAAATGTCACGATAAGCTCAATTGTCACAGTGAAAATGGCTTCCATCACTGAAAATTAAACATCACCAAAGTAGGCATCGCCAAAAGTATAGGAGTTTTGGTGACATTCAGATTCTATCAGGAATAATGATTATAATGATGTATATTGACTGCCACCATCCTATATGGAAATCAATGATTTATGATGATGGGTCTTTCATGGCCCTCAATATTTATGCATATATATTATGATGTTTGTTGGCTATCAACTTTTTATATTTAATTGGTTAGGGTCAAAACATATCACCATAAGCTCATTCGTGACAATAAAAAAAATTCCATCAGAAAAAAATGAACATTAGGAAAGGACACATAACCAAATGTATAAGTTTTTTATTGACATTCAAATTACACCATGAATAATGATTATAATGACAGATAATGACAGTCACCATTTCATATGAACAAAAGTGATTTATGGTGATGGACCTTTCATTACCATCACTATTGATGCACATATATGGATACATTCATTAAATTTTACCATTCCATTTATAAAAAAATGACCTTTGATGATGCCCCTTTAACAACCCTCAATATTGATACATATATAACGATGGGTAGTGATCATCACCATTACCTATGAATTTGAGGGCATGATGGAATTGAACTATGAACCACCTGCTTGTAAAGAATGTGCTCTTATATTGAGCTAACCCCCTTAAAGAATTATGCCTTGAAACCTTATAAATTCCAAATTCTAAAACTTGAATTAAATTATAAGACTTTGTAAAGTCTTGTAGGTTTCATTGGCTCAACTTGCACAAAAAACCATCCAAAACATGTATAACATAACTATTTTAGAACAAGGAAGTAGCTTCCATATGGTTAAAATTCTCATTTCTGGGCCTCGAATATGCCTATGTTTTCATCATGCAATATAACTCTTCATACCTTAAAACCCTAGGTTTGTAAACTGTTTCGTACCCTAATTCCATAACTTTCCGTCAAATATACTCCATGGTTGGTTATATTTATTTTTCTTAGATTTTATATGATTAAAGATGATTATGCCATGATTTACTAATGAGGGTTTTGCTAAGTTTAATTGTTGCAGGGATTCATTGCCAGAACTCTCCATAAGTAAAACTAGTTGCTAGAAGTTGAGTATGGAACGAGATTTCTATAGGTGAAAATATGAAGTTTATGAAAAAATTTTGAGGAATCTTGACATTATGAGACTTTCATCATGCTCAAAATCCATGTTTAATAGAACCCAGAAACCATTCTTCAAAATTCATCATGAAAAGGGAGCGAAGGCTAAAACAATTGTTATGTACGGTTTTAAGTATAGAAATGGGTTGAACGTGAACGGTTTGAAAAGCTAGGCCATGGTTTTGGGTCAGCCACATGGAGGGCTAAAATTGGATGAGATAACATGGAGATTTTTCCTCCATCCATTCGTTGATTAAAATAAACCCAACCATAGCCTATTCAAAGGCCATATAGAGAAATTAAATATGACATGAATTTGATTGATGTTGTGTTTATTCAGAAAGTAACTACTCTTTTGTTTCATCAACACCTTTGTATAAAAAGGAAGTTCTCAACATTTATGGGGGGGGGTGATCAGTAACAAGTTATAAAATTGTTAAGTTGAGTTTCAAAGTTGTTGTCAGGCATGTTATTTTATTGAATACTTCTTCCATTTAATATGATAGTCATGTGTTAATTCAAATTGTTGTGAGTATGGCTACAATAGATTTTTAATTTGAATGCATTAGATATATTTTCCTCTGCAAGTTTTTAGCTCACCCAAGTGTGGCATAGACCACCACAAACTGAGATCAAGCTTTTGTGTTAATTTTGTAGATAGATAGTTGTGTGATAGTATCTATTTTTTGTTCCAGCAATCTATGAATTCGTTAAAGTTTATTATGTAATTGCATAGATCCCAAATTTGATTTCATAATATTTTTCATCCCTTGTGGCATCGTGGTCATTAACTATTCTGAGATTATATTACCATTTATTACAAAATTTTGCCTAAATCCTTAACGTAGAGCCATGCTCTGTCTCTTATAACAAATGTTGAGCTCATTCAAATGCAAACGAATTATCAATTGAACAAAAAATAACTTGAGTTGTATAACAATTTCGTGCATATATGTGATTAGTTCATAAGTTATGGTGAATGAGTTTCAGTGAATATTTTCTTGTTTGCATTATTTAAACTGATGGTTTTTTGAATGAATGTTGTTTTGAATCAAGAATGATCACGATTACATTTGATAGAATCATGCAAAGAAAAGAGCATGTTTTCATTATGAATCATAGGTTTCTTAGCATTAAGACTTATTTGAAATTGTATTCAGAAATAAAATAGCTTGTGTATGTGTTTTCTAGGCATTTTGTAGTTTAAAATAGTGTAATAGAGTGATTTAGAGCCGACACTTTCCATTTAAAAGTGTGAGTTTAGTTAAGCATAGAAATTTCATTTCCATTTATTTTTTAGCAATGGTATTCAAGATTGAAGAAGAGTTACATAAGTTGTGTGATTTATTTAGTAGCGTGAGTTCTTTGAAACAAATATGATTTAATTTTTTAAATTAGTTTCATTTAAAATTCTTTCGTGTGATCGTAGTTCTCATTTCTTTTTTCTGAAGGTTATATTGAGCAGTGAGATTTCACTATAAGAAGTGAGGTTTTCATTCCAGGGTTAATTTAATTTAGGTCCAGCATTTCAAATTAATTTAGGAGTAGTGTGATTTGTTTTGGTTTTACAAAATTCAATTAAATAATGTAGGTTAATTAATTTAATATATCTCAACAACAACATTAGATTTTATTTTACAAGAAGTGTGAATGATTTTATCTTCTATTTTAAGTACTGAAGTTGATTTCATAAGAAATAATTTGATTTTGTTTATAAGCACAAAGAGTGTTCCTACTTGGGGTTTAAGTTTGCTGTTTTGCATAATGTAGAATAGCTTGAAGTGTGAATTTAATTTCATAGCAGAGGCATTAGTTAAATTTCATTTTGTTTTTTTTTTCCTTTCATTATCAATTCCATGTTTCAACTAGATTAGGAGCCTTTAAATTAAAAGTTTTTTTAGGAGTCAAAATGAGTTTCTTTTAATTCCTTAGACGAGTGTTCTTTCCAGCAAATGAGTGGTAGATTAGAGTTTCCTTCTGACAAAGGAATGATGTTTTATTTTACAATGAGTAACCAATGTGTTCTTTCATAGAAACAATGATTTTGTATTGAGGAATTGAATTGATTTTATACCCTAGTTTAAGTTATATTCTCTAATCCTGTGTTACCTACGCTTGCGCCTCGAAGCTTATGAGTCCCGGATTGATAATTTAATGTTGGAAAACTTAGCAATATATTTCCCCAACATTTTTGGTGTCATTTCCAGGGAGATGCTAAAGGGATTAGAGCCTATTTTATTTCAGAGTTTGTTGTGCGATCTTAGTTGCAGGGAAATCAGAGGGCTGAGAGTGTATGATAATACATGAGTGAAGAGCCAAATGTCCACTATGGTGGGGTTTCTCCAATTTTTGGTTGTCCAATTGTGCAAGTTTGATGAGTTTTATTGCAATTAGTAGTTTTAATTCATTTAGATTGAAATTTCAAACTCTTTAAAGATAAAACATTTTTGGGGTGTTGTAAGAACCCTTGTGTACTAATCCATGTGATGACAGAATATGCTAGTTGGCTTGTTGAGAATAAGAGAATGGTATTTTTGGGAACCATTTAGGAGTTTCGATGTTGCTACAGAGATGTATAGGTCATCCAATGAAGAATTCAAAGTGCATAATCTAATATTTTTATTGAACATAAATTTAGTATTATTGAATATTTGGTTTCTAAATTCGATGATATTCACGAAAAAGAGAAGGATGAAGAACCACCACTTATCCTTTGTGCCAACTGTAGAAAGAATAACTTCCTTGGAAAGTGCCCACTTAGCGGTCTGAAAGTTTACAAAATTTGTGAGGATGGTCATGCAACCGAACATTTCCCATCAGTTCCATGATTATAAAAGGTACTTGGGAAATCAAGTAAGGAATCGAATCAATTTCCAGGTATAACTCAAAACCAATCACTAGTTTATACTTGGAATAATGTTTACTCTCCTAAGTAGGTTCCTCAAGAGATGTATAATCCTGCAGTTCCATGAAAAATTTTCAAATCCACCTCCAATTGAATACCCTAATTCATGGCCACAGTGGCCCTCTCCTTGGCCCTCCTCTTTAATTCATATATCCCCATGGTTTGGAAATTTTTCCCTCGGGAAGTATTTCATGCAAAATAAAAAATGATCACAATTTCCATTCAATGTGCCATCAAGTTATCATCCTTCATGGTCTCAAGTACCTTTGCAACCTTTATTTAACCCTAACCCTAATCCATACCCTAGCCCTTATCCATACTGTAGACCTAATTCAAATCCTAGCCCTAACTTAAACCCTAGACATAACTCTAGTCCAAATCCAAATCTTATTCCAAGCCTTAAACAAAACTGTAATTGAAACCGTAAGCCAAATACTAATCTAGACAAGGAGGTTGCAAAATAATTTACAAAACTTTTTCTTCCTATTGATTCTCCCACTGAAAAAAAATGATATATCTTCAAGGTTGGGGAATAGGGTGACTTTGGAAACATCTCCTATCCCTACAAAGAATTTACCCCAGGAATATCTAACTCAAAGTCCATTCAAGGTGAAATCTATAATTGGAACCCATTCTAAAACTATTGTTGAAGCTCAAAACCCTATAATTTCCCTCTACCATCCTTGTCAATTTGAAAAACAAATATTTGAGCCTGAACTTGAGGGATTTATCTTTTGTCTTTAACCAGATCCCTTATGCCTCCAAGAGATTGAATATAAAACTGTGGAATATGACCATAAGTTGGAGAGTCATAAATATGTTGACCCCATTGAATCTTGGTTTCAAGTAGTCCCTAATACACCCTATTCACTCATCATTCAACAACTCTTGGTACCATATCAATTAAAGCAACTGGTTTCTCATACTCAGGTATGTGTTGAATTTTATTCTTTAAAATTGAGTATGAGTATCTTTAGAATTATATGAACATGGTTACATTGGAAGTACTACTACACTTGAAGGAGATATGCCCCTCTCTAAAGTAGGGTAGTGTAGTATTGTCATTTAAAATAAAATTGTTACAGCAACATTCTTAAGACTGCAATTTGTAAGGTACATACATTGAAATTTCTGTCATTATACACTCTTGTGGTAATAATTGTTAGAAGCAATTCACTCTTAATGCCTGATATATTATAAAGTGACTTTGATTATTTGTTGATATTATTTACTAGGACAGTTAGGGAAATTATTATTATTATACTTTCCATTCATAATCTTGACAGACTATCATCCAAAAAAACATTTTCAAGTTTCCCTTTGAAGGTAAACATAGTTACCGATCAAATAGGTAACTTAACTGGTACCTAATTTTTTGAGGTAGAAAAAAATACATCTTATTTTGAAATGTGGTGATGCAAAATCACCCTTTTTCTAGAGCATGTTTTTGGCACTTTTTTTTATGTGATGATTTTCATGTTGATTTTGAATAGTGGTGGTACAGAATCACGCACTTTTTTTTAGACGGTTTATTTTGAAACTATACATTTTCTATTGTCTTCTTGTTCCCTCGAATGTTTATTTTTAAGTGTGTTTATGTACTTGTGTTTAAAAATAAAACAATAAAAAATTGTAATGAAATCTTCACTTTTTCACATAGATATATATTTTTTTAAATGGTCATTATTTTAAAGTTTATACTTTCTATATGTTTATGTATTGTTAATTAATATTTCAATGAACATCAAGTAATTGTCCCTAAAACACCAATATTTTGAACCATATTACAAAAAAATACACATTTTCAATATAAATACAATGGAAAAAGACACTTTTAGAGACTTTTTGTTAAAAAATACATGTTAAATAAACTAATTTTTTGGGAAAATCTTAACAAAAAAACATAAGAAAATAACATTTTTTATGAATTTTATGTCAAAAATAATAGTAATGACAAGTTTTCTGCAAAAAATAAGGGTTCTTCTCATAAAATATCAAAGTTTAAACATTACAACTAAAACAGATTAATAACTCTCAAAACTGATCTTTATTCGCAAGCATAACTTAAAGATCATCAACAATATTAATGAATCCATGTTCAACATCTTCTAGAACATCATTAATGTCTTCATCCGCAACATTTTATACTTCATTTTGGTCATTGTCATCTTCTAATGGATATTTCATGTCTGCAAATCTTCCAAAGTGCCCTTTTCCAATAATTCCATATAATGATGGTTGAGGTTCCCTTGTTATTCTTTCCAAAAGTGGTTCATTAAAATCCCCTTTCCTCAAACCCACTTAATTCTTTTCATTTGGAAGAAATTGAATAGAGTTAATTCTTTGTTGAACAAATTTGCATTGCACTAGGTATTTCTCAATGGTAATGCAGTTTCTTCCTTTTTCAAGGCAACATGCTAGTGTTGTACCTAGTCATCAAGCACAAAAGAAATAAATAAGAAAATTAATATAAACATATAAAAAGTAAAAAATAAAATATTTTAATTCAAATTTGTATAATAAAACTTACCTAAACCTGAGAATAATTCTAAAACCCAATCTCCTTGATTTGAATATAGATCTATACGATAGTTAATCAATGCTTGTGGTTTCTGATAAATGTTAACTATATCTCATTTTTCATTTTTATCCTCATATGTTAGTTTTCTTACAATAGCATCATGAACCAATACCTGACTATGACTCTTCCCATCGACTTTATTCATAAGAATACACTTATATCTATCCTCTTTTGTCTAATATTCAATATGGATGAACTCACAATCATTTATAATAGGCTGATCTTCAGAGGAAACAAGATTTGACTTCTTCCTGTAACATAACGTAGTAAAATTTAAATTAAATTGTACATAGATAAAAAAAAATTAACAGTAATAAAACATACAATTTCATTTTTTTACCATGTAAGTTGCATCCTTGAGTTTGCTTTTCCCTTGACGCTTGTTAATAACATTGCAAACTGTGTGTTTGAATGAAATCTCACAAATCTCCCAAATGGTGATGTTGTGACTTCTTGAAAATTCATAACCACTTTACTAAAAGCTTGATAAGTATATGGTTCACTATCATATTCAATATCTGGGAAATTGAAACCATGAGGAATATCTGCAATAACTAGGGCATATTCCATTTTAGGTATTAGTTTGCAATGTCTTCACATTCACCTAGTATTATTTGATATTGGATATTGTTGAGCCTTTTCAAAATGAAATGATTAAGAGAAGGATCAAGTTCAACATTCATAAGGCGCTTCTTTCTCATCTTTTCTAACTTAATTTTTTCAATAAAGTTTTTAAAGTATCTTGTACTGCACTGCCATCCTTCTTCAACATCTTTGATGACATAAAAAATATATATGTATAAGTAATAAAATAAAAATAGTTTACATATGAATAAAACGAATGTATAAATCACCATACCTTATTGAATGCAATATAAAAATATTTAAATGTTGCTGTAGAACTTGATTCTGGGTAGTTGTGCACGACATCATCCCAACTATCTTCGTTCAAAATTTTAACCATGTGTTCTTGAATTTTAATATAAATCTTATGATTGAATAAATAAGGCTAAAACTATTAATATAGTGACATGTATAAGAAATTATACCAACAAAATTGTATTTTATTTAAAAGAAAATTATAATCAAAGAAAAAGTAGAAATAATTCAAGAAACTTACTTTTGAAATTCTGTGCACATTTCATGCATTGATACTTCACCTGACTTCACACAGGATAGTACTGATTTGACTAGTTTGTCATCCTTCAGTCCTTGCATTTTTCTCCAAGGTTTGATAGTCATATCCTCTAGAAGTTGTTTCATTTCAGGACCTTTATTCCTACTGGTACATATTATGGATTTAAGCTTTCCAACCTTGTGATTTTTTATGGAAATATTCTCCCACCACTCAAAAATATTATCAGTCAATTCCCATATCTCCCCAGTTCTAAATGCCAACTGAAAAATGTTATCCATTCTTCTGAATATATTTGAAAGCATTTTTCCAAATTTTGATTTTATTTTTTTAACGATTTGATAACCTGTTTCCATTAAACATTCGTTTTGGAATGTTAGACTAACTTGTGCCTTATCCCCACCACATTTTTCTATGAATTCATTATGAATAAATCTGACCCTTTGGATGAAAGTTATTTTAATTCTGTACTCATTATCTGCATTATGATCCCATGTTAATGAATTTGGTTCCGTTTCTGTTAAGCCAAAGAAAATGATGCATTTCTCTGTTTGAAACATATATTTATTGGGATATTCCTCAATCAATTGTCTTTTAGCCTCTATCGAATGATTCTCTCCAATTACATAATATTTATAATCAAACATTTTGTCTTGTCAAATGCCTATTTCATGGGAACCTGATGTGGATCAACAAGAACAACATAATCCACCACATGCACATATGAATTGAACGTGAACAATGTTTTCATATCATGTACATGTTGATGATGTGGCTTTCTAATTTGATAATGAGATTGTCCTTCATCTGGTATATAAAATTGGATGACATTAAGCTCAAATGTCTGGCCACCACAAAATAATTTGTTCTTCCTCAACTCAGATCGAATGGCATTTGGTTTTGTTTTAATTATGCCATCCTCTATATCAAAACTCAGTGTTATGATTTCCCTACTTCCTTTAGAGCTTTCAGTTTGTTCTTCACTGCTGCTCATGAATTTTACAGGTTGACCAAGATTTGATTTGTTCTTCTTATTGGTTAACATAGCATTTTTTTTTATAAACAAACTCTTCATCATCAAGTAAAAGAGAGACATCTTTGCCCATTTTTATTTTTCGTGTCTAATTTGTGTTCTCCTTTTGCACAACAGTTCTAATCTCCTCCTCACTAATTCTATCATAATTTTTAGTTTCATGTTCCACATATTCCAAAGAAACATGTTAAGGTTTACTAGATTGACCCACCTTATTGACTCTTGGTTGATCCCCTTTTTGTACTATTTCAATGTCACGAGCTATTGATCTTTGCTTCATTTTCCTTTCCTCTTCTTTTTCTGTGTGGAAAGTGTTGATCAAAGTCATAAAATTTGACTCCTTATAATAAATACCCTCAAACATGTTTGAAAGAGGTGCAACAAAATCCTATGAAACAAAATAAAACATGTCAATGATCACTAATTTATAAAAAAATGAATGATCCTTACAATAATGCATAGCAGAAATATAAATAAGCATACTTACAATGTTATTTACAATGTTGCTTGCGATTTCTACATATTATTTTATAGATGTTTCTATTGCGTCATACTTGACCTTTGATAGGCAACATCTAACCTTGTCATGTGTATTAGCCATTCTTGCAAGACAATAAATAGTCTTTGTATTCAACACCATACATCTGTCTTGTACTCCACCCATCACCTGATATGGTTCATCTAAGTCAATCATACCACATATCAAATAGATATGTATATCATCCCCCATTTCATTGCCTTCAAGATACCATGAGAAATTTTTTTTATTTATTTCCTCTGTGTTCTTCCAGTCAGAAAAAAGCTGTAATGAACCCAGTGGACGACTTGCTTGACTTTTATTACGTCTTTCAATTTTTGAATCTTCAACAATATGCATAGTATGTGCAACAGTATCCTTATTGTGTCCAACAGTATCCATAGTGCGTCGAGCTACAACTTTAGATTTGGAAGTTGTTGCCCTAGGTCTAGAAACATTCAGAGAAAGCTTTTTTGATGTCATCTTCATGATAGAAAGAAACATATATATTAATTAATGAGAAAACATATAACTTAATTAATCATTTTTTTAAAAAGTTTGCCAATCTAAATTTTAAATTAATCGAAAATTAATGTGTATAAAATAAATTAAAAAAACAAAATTTATTTGTAAAACTCTATAACTTGAAAATAAAGAAATAAAATAAAATTATGGATTTTTCTCATTAAAAATGAAATATTTAAAATCACACACACACACACACATACACATATAATTTTTTTAATACATTTTATAAAAAAAAAATTGTTATAAATTTGTTTCAATCTAAAGTAATTTTATAAAACAACTAAATTTTTTTTTTTAATTTAATTTGAATTTTTTTTTAAATTAATTTTTTTTTAAAATAAAAAATTAATAAATTTTATTTTATAATAAAAATTATTGAAATTATAAACATTATAAAAAAAATATTATTATCAGTTTTTTATTTTTATTTTTAAATTTATTAAAATTAATTTTAATATAAAATTATTAATATGATTTTTATTTAATTTTAAATTTTAAATTTTATTTGTTTCAAAATTTAAAAATTTAATTTTAATATTTAAAAGTTTAATTTTAAAATTGTAAAATATGAATTTATTTTAATATTATAAAAACTAATTAAATTTTAAAAATTATTAAAAAAATTTAATACCCTTTTTTTTTTCTAAATTTAATTTTTCTTTTCTTTTTGTTTAAAAAAGAAATACATGAATTTTGTCCCCCTGTTGGGGGTCAGAGGCCAATTGGACAACACTGCACAGTGTCGCTCGACTGGTCTCTAGCCCCGGGCTGGCCGAAGGTCGATTCTTATAGTCGACCTCCGCCCAACGGGGCACTGGAGGCTAGTCATGCGGCGCCATGGAGGGCTACCCAGCCGGCCTCTGACTCTGATGGCTGCCAAAAAATTAAATTTAAAAATATTAAAAAAAATAGTTTTAAAATGTTAAAATAAAATAAAATAATAATTTTTTTAAAATAAATTAAAAATTCAAAAAGACAAAAAAATAAATAATAAAAACTATAAAAATAAATTAAATATTTTTTTTTAATTTAATTAAATTTAATTAAAAAAAAGACTAAAATTATTTTAATTTTTTTTTTTAATTGTAAAATATATTTATAATAAAAAAAAGGTTTAAAAAAAAACAATTGGTATTTTCGTTTAAAAAAAAAACATAAAAATAGAATAAATATAATTGTTTTTTTTATGTGCATAGTCAATTTTTGGTTTTTTGTTTCGTGGAGGAACCCAACATCCCTAGAAAAAAAAATTCTAAATTTTTGTGCTAAAAATCCTAAAAATTGGAGTTTTTTTTTTTCATTTTTTTTGCTATAAAAATATTAAAAAATAGGGGTTTCGAACCTAAAAAAACATAAAAAATTAGTTTTGGAACATAAAAACAAAATGGCAAAACAAATTCTCCCCAAATTCATCTTTAAATGGCAAAAATAGAAGGAAAAGTAGCATTTGAAATGCGAAAAACTCCTGTTACCAATGCTAAAGCAATACCTTGAATGCCAACGCAAAGCCTCCGCAAAATTACCAATGCCAACACAACGCCTCCAATGCCAACACAACTCCACCACGAAATTACCAATGCCAACACAATGCCTCCACTAAACTTTCTCCAACAAAACCTAGAAGACTTGATGTGATGTGAGGAATATTAACAATGATTGTTATTATATTGCGAAGATTGTGTGATGTGTTTACTATTTCTTGAAGGTGAGAATACAGTTTAAAATTTAAAATATTTACATGTAGTTAATATTATAGGTTTATATTAAGAATGAATAATTTGTTGAGTTAAAATATCCACTTCGCCCTAATTCTAAGGATTATGCTTGCACCATTGATGAAGCGGGAAATGAAGAATTTGCATAGTCAAAATATCCACTTCCTCCTAATCCTAAGGATTATGCGAGCACCATTTATGAGGAGAGCAATGAATAATTTCCAAAGTCAAAATATCCACTTCAACCTAATCTTAAGGATTATGCGAGCACCACTGATGAAGAGAGGAATGAAGAATTTCCAAATTCAAAATATCCACTTTTTCCTAATCATAAGGATTATGTGAGCACCATTGATGAAGAGGGGAATTAAATATTTCTTGAGTGAATTTATCCAATTCATCCTAATCCTAAGGATTATGCGAGCACCACTGATGAAGAGGGGAATGAAAAATTTCCGAATTCAAAATATCCACTTCTTCATAATCCAAAGGATTATGCCAACACCACTGATGCAGAGAATGAAGAATTTGTAGGGTCAAAATATCCACTTCATCCTAATCCTAAGGATTATGCGAGCACTACTGATGAAGGGTGGGGGGGGATGAATTTCCAGAGTCAAAATTTCCACTTCATCCTAATCCTAATGATTATAAGAGCACCACTAATGAAGGGGGGATGACGAATTTCCGAGAAATAGATATTCAAGGAATCCACTTATTCCTAATCCTAAGGATTATGAGAGCACCAAGGAGGAAGTTGAGGGGCGAGATGAAGAATTTTTGGTGATTGCATATTCAAAGCTTCCACTTAGGCCTAATCCCAAGTATTATGAGAGCACCAATGAGGAAGGGGGGGATGAAGAGTTCCCTTGAAATGATAATTTTAGAGGCATAGATTTGAATAATGAATTTTCTCTAAGTGACCATTTCAAAGACACTCATGGTGATGAAGAATTGAATCCTCCAAGGGAATAATTCCAAAGCATGGATCAAGGTTGTGAAGTATTTCATATGAGTCAGGGTTACAAAAGAGTACATGATTATTTTGAAATGGTTTCTTCATGTGAGGATGGTATTGAATATTTTCCAGGCAATGACGTTGATGAATTTATTAACTATGTTGAGAATGATGATAGTGGGGATAATATTCCTCCTAATGGTGATGAAAATGCTTCTACAAAGGATAATGGAATGATGAATCAGCTACAAGAAAATATTTTAACTAGGAGTAGAGTATACCTTTTCATATCAATCCAAAACTTTCCATTTATACAAGGTTGAGGACAACATATCTCAAAAAATAAGTTTTGTTGTTCATTTTATTTCAAGTGAATGCCATCGAAGGGATTGCTTGAAACATATGGATTTCAACTTTGCTTTGGAGAAAAGGAAAAGATATTTTTTAATGAATCAAATCATGCAAAATTCATATTTAGTGGGTTGCATGCAATCTACACTAAAAAGTTATGATTATCATATTGGGAATGTATAGCTTTGCAGAACGGATTTCAAAATGTTGCATTCAATTGGTAATTGTCGATTTTCAAGAATCCAAGAAAGACTGGAAAAGGATGGCACATATTAAGTACTTTATAAATGGGAGGTTGGGCCATTAGAAAATACTACTATGTCATGGATGAAATACTTCTTTTCAAAGCATGGAGAGTGTATTCCAAATAAAGACACAATGCATATTCCAAACAATTTCTCAAGACGTGAAATATTCAACTTATACAAAGATTATGTAGAAGTTGTTGAAGGAGTTAGTAATTTTATTACATATTCATATTTTACAAGGGTATGGAAGAATGAATTCAATAATGTTCATATTCCTAAGAAGGCAAAGGTGGGGGTTTGCATCACATGTGCTTCTCTTAAAGAAAAAGATGATAAATGTCAAGGGGTACAAAGAGATATGCGTTCAAAGCATTATTTTTAAAAATTGGATGGTTATCAACTATGGAAATATATTTATTGATATGTTTATTTTATTCTATGTACAGATTTTTTTGTCAAAGAACTTCAAGGGAATCGCAATCAACAAAAAACTGAAAGGGAAAAATTGTATAAAAATCAAAATAAGTGTTATGATAATCCAAATAAATATTTGGGTTTGATATTAATTGATGGTTAACACTTCTGCCACATTTTGTGTGCATGCCAAAAAAATTACAGGAGGAAAATTTCATTCAGTTGCACTTGGTTGGTTGTATGGTCTTTAATGAGAAGACGTTTCCAAGGGTTTACTTCACAGCTCTAAATATTCATAATGATGGAATTCTGACCATAACTATAATCCATGATGTTCTTACTCATTGGGCTGGTATTCTTCTTGAATTTCAGTATGTACAATTAGACAACACAAGTCGTGAAAACAATAATCAAGTTCTTTTTGGGTATCTAAACATACTCGTTGAATTGGGAATTTTTAAAATATAAAGGTTGCTTTCCTTCTTGTTGGGCATACACATGACCATATTCATAAAATATTCAGTATTTTTTTAGCAACATTGAGGAGGAAAGGTGTTAGAAGTCTTCCATCATTAATTGAATGTATTAAGAAATCCTACATTCTAGAGCCTATTTTTCAAGTGTTGGAAGAAACTATTAACATGTTAAGGTTTATTCTAGGATCACATGGTGAGGGGAAATGCATTGAACAACTTAATGACATTAGCTTCCAACATCAATTTCGTACAAAAAAATTGATGGGATAACACTTATATGGGTTCAGAAGTATTCAATTGCTGCAAAATGGGGGCCACCATCTAGTTTAGCATTTTTTAAGTTCATTCCAGAGCGTCCAATATTTTCATCAAAGATATTATTATTACAGTCAGTTGTTGAACTCCATAATGCATGAAGGCATAAGAGAGACATAAATTATTCTGAATTTCTGGAGGAAATTAAAAGATGTATTAGAGATACATATGAGTACTTTGATGTTGTTGAGTCTTTTTTCAATAATCAAAGTGATATGATTTCAATATCAATAAATGAGGATACACTTTTGAAGACTCCATTTTTTTGGAAACAAAATATGTCAATTGAACACGAGGAAACTCATATTTTTGAACAACAATAGTCTAAAGCTATTATTAATTCTCCATAGCTATAGGAAAAAGAAATCTATATTGGTTCTAGAATATCACGTGACCAATGTGAAGCCATGGAAGACCTTTACAGAGGTTCTGTGTAGGATGTTAAGGAGGGTTGCACGATAACAATGTTAGTTGATGAAGATCCACTTGGCTATCAATCCTGGATTTCCAAGTTTATAAATTTCATTAAGGAAAACGTGTTGAGATTGCAACAAGATGATGAGCTTAGTGGAAAGAAGTCGCCTTCACTAAGTGGGCCCGTAGGCTATTTTTGGCGCAAAGTCTATTTTTAGACTATGTCTACTTTTAGACATATGGATCATGTTCTATGAGTTGCAGGATGCTATTTGTGGATGGTTGGTCAAGTCAGAAAAAATAGATGGACTTCTATTTTTAGACATACTGGGCGGAATCTATTTTTAGATTGCTAGTCTAAAAATAGATATGTCAAATGTTATTAGCTCTTAATAATATTTGGACTCTAAACATTATCTTATCCTCTTGGAGCACTTTAGTTAAGTGCACAGATGTGGCACAGGAGCTGATAGAAGGAATTACGCTATTCCTAAGGGTTATGTGGAGGTATTTCATGGATACTTTAATTAGAACTCATGTGACAGAGTTTGGTGGAGTTGATTGAGGAAGTTAGTGGAGTTGTATTCAGTTTAACTCAGTTAAACATAGTTGATCTAGTTGTATCTAGTCTAACTGATTGATACACTAGTGAGAGTGGTGTGAATTAATTATTAATTAATTCAATAATTATTAACTCATAAATCAAATAAAGAATACATCAGTTAACTTCAATGCATGGATAGTTTTAGTGGAGACCAGTGGAGAGGTAGGTGAAAGAGCAAGTGTGACTATCAGTTGTGACCATACTGGTGCATGATTTTGCACACACATTGATGGAGATGCCAATGAGAATTGCGCAGTGCATACTAGAGGGATTTGAACTCAAATTGGGCCATTATTCATCTTGGATTGCATAGTAGAGGCAGGCTAATAGGTGGAGCAGACTGGAGCATGTGTTTTGCTAGATATGAGCTTGTGTAGTGTGTAACAATTAGAGATTGTACTGAGAGCTTGTGAGGAGTTTGTACAATGATTGTTACATGATCTCTATCATTATAATATACAGATAATTGGGGGTTTTCAGCTTTAAGCTTTCCCATAAATACTGTGTTTATATGTGTGATTGTTTATGGTTTTAATGTGTGCATGTGATTGTTTATATTTCCACAATTAATGATCAATAGTAGAAAAGGTTATGTATTATGCATGAAGCTCAAATAGTGTGTGATCAAGATAATCTCAGTGAATATTTTAACAGATATTAAAATTTTCTACATGGTATCAGAGTGATATTGATCATTGGAGCAATTGCAAAACATTGAAGTGGTTGAGTTTTGTGCTGGTGGAATTCGAATTTGCAACAGTGTTTTCTTGCTGTCGAAGTTGAGATGTATTTCAACAGATTGCGATTGGAGTATGCCCTTGAGGGCAGCTCGAATTATATTTCATGGAAGGACAGGATGGAGGCAGTACTAGATGACAATGGGTTGAAGGAATTCATAGATGCAGAAGCTCCAAAGCCTACTTCTAGTGATGCTGCCGTACCTGAAGCATGGAAAAAGAAGACAGCAAAGTGTCGAAGGATTCTATTGGAAGGTGTGAAGGATCACATAGTATCCAACCTTCATGGTAAGGATTCTCCATTCTTGATGTGGAAAGCTTTGACATATTTATTCCAAAGCAAGAGCGACTAGAGGAAGTTGGTGCTCAAGGACAAACTCAGGAACATAAAGATGGAGAAAGGCGACAATATGTCCAAGTACCTCACAAAGTT
Organism: Pinus albicaulis; assembly: GCA_034641835.2. Lineage (NCBI taxonomy): Eukaryota > Viridiplantae > Streptophyta > Pinopsida > Pinales > Pinaceae > Pinus > Pinus albicaulis. Next base: position 1,401,846,062 of record CM076570.1, read on the forward strand.
CATCCAATGCAGGGATGAGCTGGGAAGTGTGGGGGTGACTGTTGATGATGAGGATTGGTGAGCTTGGCTCTCCTTGGGCTTCCAAAGAGTTTGCATTCCTATCAGGACTTTGTCAATGGTCGGGAGAAATTGCCAGGATGGGAGAAACTTTGGTCAGTTCTTGTGCAAGAGGAGATAAGGCGAAGTACCAGGGACGGATCTTCATCAAAGAACTCTGATGAAGAGAATTTCACTTTGGTTGCCAAAGAAAAGAAGGGGAAGACCAAGAAAGCTTGTCATTCTGGTTTGAAAGGCAAGAAGTAGGACATGTCCAAGGTGAAGTGCTTTCACTGTCACCAACACGGACATTACGCCACTAATTGTCCACAGAAGAAGAAAAATAAGCAGGCTGCTGGATCTGCAGCTAGAGAGGCCTTAGCCTCACAGTTTGAGCTAGATTTTTTGCTGATCGCATGCTTGGTCTCAAGTGTGATGGGTTCAGTGTGGTTTCTAGATAGTGGTGCATCTTTTCACATGACAGGAGATCGAGATTTGTTTACTAATCTAGATGAGTAAGATATTGGAGTGCACATCGAGATGGTCGATGATGGTAGATACAGTGCGACTGGTATCGGTACCATTTCCTTTGAGAGGGAGTCTGGTAAACCCTTCGTATTGAAGGATGTGATGCATGTTCCAGGATTGAAGAAGAATCTTATCTCTGTGGCAATTTTAGAAGACAAGGGATATGATGTTGTCTTTAGCGAAGGAAAGGCTTGCTTGCACAGTAAGGCAATTGGTGAGACCTAGAGGATAGGGGTTTCAGGTAAGAACCTTTATCAATTGTAGGTAGATGGTTGTGCAGCAATGCCAGGCAAGGCAGAAGGAGTGGTGAGTTGGGATGATGGCGAGTTGTGGCATCGGAGATTGGGCCACCTTCACCATGGAGCTTTGAAGATACTGCAACAGATTTCTACTGGGCTTCCTAAAGGCACTCTTGCACAGTCAGATTAGTGCAAGGGGTGTACCTTGGGAAAATTTGTGAAATCCACCTTTCACGAGAAGGATAGTCGCGCCACGATGATCCTTGAGAGAATTCACACACACGTGTGTGGACCTTTCTCAGTAGCTTCGACGGCAAAGCATAGGTATTATGTGATATTTGTTGATGATTTTTCTCGTAAGTGCTGGATCTTCTTCATGCTAAAGAAGAGCGAGACATACTCAAAGTTTTGTGAGTTCAAGGCACTGGTTGAGAAAGAATCGGGGAAGCAGGTGAAGGCTCTTAGGAGCGACAATGGTGGTGAATTCATCTCTGGAGAATTCAAGGACTTTTGCAGTGTAGAAGGGATTCGAAGAGAGCTCATAACACCTCATAACCCACAACAGAACAGGGTTGCTGAGCAGAAGAACAGAACGATCGTGGGTGTTGCATGGGCGATGTTGCATGATCAGGGCCTACCCATTCACTTGTGGGTTGAGGCATGCAATACTGCAGTATATGTGTAGAACCGTTTTCCTCACAGGATACTTGGCATGAGTACACCCGAGGAGGCGTTTTCTGGTAAGAGGCCTGATATTTCCCATTTGAGGATTTTTGGTTCACCTGTTTACATTCATGTGGAAAAGGATTCCAGGAAGAAGCTAGAGCCGACCGCAAAGGTTGGGATATTTTTGGGGTACACTGATACACCCCACAACTATCGTGTGTATTTTCTAGACAGTCGCAAGACTATTGTGCGACGGGATATCAAATTTCATGAGGAGAAAGTCATGAAGTGTTCGCTTGAGAGGGAGCCACATTTGCATGCAGATGAGGAGCTATTATTTCCTAAGGATGAGCCTCAGGATGTCGATCAGCCACAAGAGGAGGTTCATGGAGTGGAAGAGACCACTCATGCAGCGCCAACCATCAGAGGGCGGAAGCGCACTACGGAAGCTGAGCGACTGGCTCAATATGCAGAGAAGGTTGTAGGAGCACCTACATCACAGCGTAGATAGAGACAGTCACCTGACCAATATATTGGATACATGGATCTTGTGAGCAAGTGTATCATGACAGAGCCATCCTCTTTCGAGGAAGCTGTGGAGGACCTCGGATGGGTAGATTCCATGGTGGAAGAGTATGATTCGATTGCCAGAAACAATGCATGGGAGATTTTCCCAAGGCCGGAGGGGAAATCAATGGTGGGTTCGAGATGGATCTACAAAGTGAAGCAGGCAGCTGACAGGAGTGTGGAGAAGTACAAGGCACGATTTGTTGCCCGAGGTTTTTCACAGATAGAGGGGATCGATTATGAGGAGACCTTTGCACCTGTCACAAGGTATTCTTCCATACGGATGATTCTTTCTCTCTCAGTGTAGATGGGGTGGCACATTAATTAGATGGAAGTGAAGACTGCGTTCCTCAACGGAGTCATTGAGGAGGAGGTGTACATAGAGCAGCCCAAAGGTTTCAAGATCTTCAGCAGTGAGTCACATGTGTGTAGGCTCAAGAGAGCGTTGTATGGGTTGAAACAAGCACCTCGTGCTTGGTACACACAGACAGACAGATATTTCACCAGAATTGGATTCTCCAAGAGTGAGGCGGATCCGAACCTATACCAGATTGTGGTGGAGGGTAAGTTGCTGATCATTTTACTTTATGTAGATGATTTGATTTTGACAGGTGATGAGATGTTGATACTCTCATGTAAGGCTGATCTTGCAAAAGAGTTTGAGATGAAGGACTTGGGCCTCCCTCATTTTTTCTTGGGATTGGAAATTTGGTAGCACAGTGATGGACTCTTTTCTTCTCAGGGTAAGTATGCCTAGGAGATACTGGAGAAGTTCAACATGCATGGCTGCAAGCCTGTTGATACTCCTCTTCCTAGTGGATGGAGGAAGGAGGATGTTACTTCAGCGGAGGTAGTGGATGCCACTGTTTATCGATAGTTGGTGGGGTCACTCATGTATCTGGTCAATACACGACCCAACATATGCTATGTTGTTAATTAGATTTCACAAGCTATGGTTAAGCCTACCAAGCTCTACTGGAAGGCAGACAAGCATGTATTGAGATATCTCAGAGGCACATAGGGATATGGATTGTGGTACAGACAGTCGGATGAGGTGAGGCTATGTGGCTTCATGGATGTAGATTAGGCAGGGAGCCCAACGAACAGAAAGAGCACATCTGGAGGGATTTTCAGTATCGTGTCGACAACAGTTTCTTGGTACAGCAGGAAGTAGAGATGCGTGGCACTCAGTTCAACAGAGGCCGAGTATATGGAAGCGAGTTTGGATGCATGCGAGGCTATATGGATGAGGAAGATCCTGGTCGGGTTGTTCGGTTCACACTTGGATCCTACTGTGATTTATTGTGATAATCAGAGTTGCATCAAAATCTCAGTTAATCCAGTATTTCATGATAGATCTAAACACATTGACATCCAGTATCATCATATCAGAGATTGTGTGCAACAAAATGTCATGCTTCTTTCATACATTCCTACGGAGGATCAGGATGTTGATATCTTGATGAAGGCGCTCACCAGGAGCAAATTCAAATACCACAGGGGTAGGATAGGGGTTGCAGATAATTCATATCTTGTTGGGAGGGAGTTTTGAGATTGCAACAAGATGATGAGCTTAGTGGAAAGAAGTCGCCTTCACTAAGTGGGCCCGCAGGCTATTTTTGGCGCAAAGTCTATTTTTAGACATATGGATCATGTTCTATGAGTTGCAGGATGCTATTTGTGGATGGTTGGTCAAGTCGGAAAAAATAGATGGAATTATATTTTTAGACATACTGGGCGGAATCTATTTTTAGATTGCCAGTCTAAAAATAGATATGTCGAATATTATTAGCTCTTAATAATATTTAGACTCTAAACATTATCTTATTCTCTTGGAGCACCTCAGTTAAGTGCACAGATGTGGCACAGGAGCTGACAGAAGGAATTACGCTATTCCTGAGGGTTATGTGGAGCTATTGCATGGATACTTCAGTTAGAACTCATGTGACAGAGTTTGGTGGAGCTGATTTATGGTTAGCTTTTAGTTCGTATTCAAATAACTCGCTAAACATAGTTGAGCTTGAAGCCGTATCTAGTCTAACTCAGAATGATACACTAGTGAGAGTGGTGTGAATTAATTATTAATTAATTCACTAATTATTAACTCATAAATCAACTAAAGAATACATCAGCTAATCCTGCATGGACAGCTTCAAGGAGACCAAGGAGAGGTAGGTGAAAGAGTGGCGGTGACTATCAACAGTACTTACATCGGTGTACGAGCTAAATTACACATTGATGGAGATGCCAATGAGAATTGCGCAGTGCATACCAGAGGGATTCAAACTCAGATTGGGCCATTATTCATCTTGGATTGCGCAGTAGAGGCAGGCTAACAGGTGGAGCAGATTGGAGCATGTGTTTTTCTAGATCTAAGCTTATGTAGTGTGTAAAAATTGGAGATTGTACTCAGAGCTTGTGAGGAGTTTGTACAATGATTGTTACATGATCTCTATCATTATAATATACAGATACTTGGGGGTTTTTAGCTTTAAGCTTTCCCATAAATACTGTGTTTATATGTGTGATTGTTTATGGTTTTAATGTGCGCATGCGATTGTTTATATTTCCGCAATTAAATATCAATAGTAGAAGAGGTTATGTATTATGCATGAAGCTCAAATATTGTGTGATCAAGATAATCTTGGTGAATAATTTAACGGTTATTCAAATTTTCTACAAAATGAAGATATTACAGCTGCTGAAGTACATTGGTATGCCACAAGTACCCACCCTTTCAATGGTGTGTACAAGCCAAAGATGGTATTTGAAAAACCTATTGGCAGAAAGAGAAAAATAAAGGGCACAAATATAAATCTTCATTGCACATATGTATTAAAATTGGAGGATGTTGACATACTTGTGTATGACTTCAATTTGAAAAAGAGAGGAACTCTTCACTTGAATACAATAAATATTTTGAAGAAATTTCTACCAGAACAAATACTGCTGAGATGGAACTCTGCTGAATGTAGTCCGAGATACAGAATACTTTTGAACTCTGAAATGGTGGACATGCATCTTGAATTAGATGGAGCAGTAGTTGATGAAAGAGAAGAATATGGATCATCCTCATCTTCATCGAGTCATTCATCTGAAGATGTAGGTTTTGATGGTGTGCCATAACCTATGCTTTATTTGGAATAACTATCTAGGACATTTTTATCTAATTGATGTTTGCATGGTAACTTGAAATAAATATTTTTACTTCCATATGATCTTTTCTGAAGCTATGAGGCATTTCTATGTTTGTTGGATTATATTTTTTAATTATGAAAATTTATCTCTTTAGAATATCCCTAGCGCAACAATGAATTACAAAAATAATTTATGTTATATTCAACATTCCAATGTTGATATTTTGATTAAAAGTAAAAAAAGAAAAAAGAAAAATATAAATTAATGTTGAATTTTTAGAGTATGTGTTGATATTGGCATAATATTATGTATTGTTTGCAATTTTTAAAAGATACTTTTAACAGTTTTAAAAAATTTATGCCTCATTGAAAGGGGACACTTTGTTTTGATGGTTTATTTTTAGGTTTTGGTTGCAATTAGATTTAAAGTTGTCTTAGGCTAAGATTTGAAATGAGATATATTTTTACCCTTTAAAATAGAAAATTACTCTTGGAATAATAAATATTTCATTTACTTGTTCGTTCTTAAAAAGTGTTTAAGTCATATAATTTCTCCATAATTTCATGTGCTACAATATTTTATCTTTAATGTTATGGTTGAAAAATATTACAATTTGCGGGTTTTTTAGAGTCGAGATATTTGATCTTAAACAAGATGGATGAAAATTGTTGGAAATGATAAGGCCTTCAGACATGATCTTTTTATCTTTAACAACATGTATCAAAATTTGTTGAATTTTACGATTTTCCAATGTCCTAATATGTTTTCTTTAATTCCATTGTTAAAATGTGTCAAAATTGTGACAAATGTTTTTTGTTCTTCCAACATCAACTTTTTTTTTTTCGAGGGTTTTTTTTCAATCCTTTTTTCATGAAACAATCTCATTTTTAGTATACTTAAAAAAAATGTTGAAATTTGACCCTTGGAAAAAAATTCGTTTCAGAATACATACTTTTTGTTTTTGGGGTGTTTTTTCATGTTTCTTTAGTCATTTTGGGCTAGAGTTCCTATTTTGAAGTAATAGTTCCCATTTGATTGGTAATTATGTCGGTATTGATGGAAAGTCTCCTATGATGAAACACTCCTATAAAACCATATTGAGTTGTCATAAGAACCCTATCATGATCGACTCGAGGAATGTTTTAGTCATTATCTGAGATGTTTGTTTTGAAAAACATGAGTCTCTAGGGTAGCAGGACCAACAAGTAAAGATTAGTAACTAAAAACTTTTCACGCCATCTTGTGCTATTGAGTAGATTTTCCTCCCCACCTATTAAGTAACCTATGCGAGGTTAATCATAATCAGATCTTTTTTAACATAAAAAAATGAATTGAGGGACAAGAGGTCTCATTACGAGTCGACCTATTATGATCATGGGTCTTAACTGGAATGGCATTACCGCTACTGGTCACCAAGCCAATGTAATTGATTTCAAGTTGAAAAACTGGAAGACAAGAGGTCTCATCATGAGCCAACTTGTTCATTCTTGTTATTTATTGTGAATTCCATTGTTTTTTGCTGGTTACCAAGCCAAGATGGGGGTATTCAGTTAATTCCAAAAAAAAAATAATGATTTTGAATGACTTGAATCTATATCTAATAGGTGGGACATAGTAATTTCATTGGGTTAGGAGGGATCTCTATCGAGGCTATACACTCTTGCTGGTAGCAGGGCATGTCTTTCATATTAAAGTTAATTTTACACTATGATTTACTTAGTTTTTCTGGTCTTTCCCTGGACTCATTATCGTATCTCTCTGAGAATGGCTTTAAGATCATTTCAGTAATGTGTTTTGGAGTTCTATCTTTCAAATATAATTTTGTTTTCATGGATGTCAGACCCTTAGTGTAGGTGATTCACTTTGCTTGAATAAGAGGAGGTTCAAATTATATGCTTCAGTAATGGTGAGACAATCATCCTCAGAAGGTATCATTTTTTCATATTTATTTTTCCCTATTTATATCCCTTTTAATGCCTTGGTTTTTAAATAATGTCACTTCTATTTTAATCAGGATATTTGTTGGCTCGAGGGGTCCTGATCCAGGTTCAGAGATTAAGGTTTACTAACAAACCTCTAAATTACTGGCCCTTTCAGCAGTGACCTGCTTGCGCAGGCCAAAGTCTCCCCCAAAGTAGTGTGGGAGCATTCTAGAACCAGGTTTCCGCACCTTGGGAGAGAGCAGATAAGTCAAGATGGTCTGCAATTATCAGATTTATACTTCACAAGGCTTTTCGCAGGATCCTCAATAGATAACTAGAATGAAGTTTATCAGATCTACTTAACAGGTTTTCATCCATGTGCGTACTATCAGCTATAAGCACAGAATAGCATGATGACAGAAAATTAACAGATCACAGATACATGTACCATAAACACAGAAAGTTCATAGCTACAAACAAATGCATAGTTAAGTTCACATCAACCATAACAGAACAAACCCAGATAACATCTGATATCCACAATACTTTCTCATATATATATCATTAACAAAAATCCTCTTACATTCCCTAAATTACCACCTATGCACACAACCAGTAGGAGTCCAAACCCAAACAACCCTACCACAGATCTAACAATTCGTATTTCACATCAATCTCTATTCTTTCCTACCTATGACTCGAAAAGGTTCATCTATTTATACCGATTTAGCCTACGCATCCAATGGTCCAAAAACCATGGTTTGCAGACTCTTGGTCTATGCTTGACCTATCTATAATGAGTTAGGAACTTTGACCCACCCTAAAGCCCCTGCGCTACACTAAACAATACAAAAATATACAAAAATTGACAAAATTCACAGCCTTTGGGAGACCTTGATCCAACAGTCCCCCAACACAATATTATGACTCATCCCGAGTCACTGTGATGGTGGGGCCTCGACATGTGCTTGCAACAATCTAATCACCTTGGCTAACGGGGGAGGCACACCTTCAGTTTGGGCAGCAGCATTCTATGCAATGTCAACCAAATTTTCTGAAATCGGGCCTTTTGTCACGGCGGTGACACTTTCCAGAGTTTGGTATAGTTGCTTAATAACAACATCGGCATCCTACAAAAGTTTGAGGGCTTTGTTAGCTTAAGGCTTTAAATGGTCACTGAGGATCTTCTTCTTTTTCCGAAGGTCATCAATATAAACTTGGAGCGCTTGGCTAGTGTCTACCCGTTGCAAGCACTAAGCAGGCACCAAAAAGGGTAGGGTGGCTTCTATCGTCTCGAATTCTTCTTATTTTTGCCACAGGTCCTGTTTTATTCCTCACAAAATCAGGTCGCGCTGGACCTTAGTCTAGAGCTGCATGGCAGTCTCCAGTAGTTGGGCTCCTTTCGTGATTTTCCCTATGATGACGTTTGTATTCACGGTGACCAGTGCAGTTTGCTAAGCCCGTACCTCTGGAGCTATTTTGGGCTACAACTTAGCCTATAGATTGGCAATCTGCTGCTCCATGCATGTCTTGACTTCTAGAACTTCTTCCTAGGAGGCCTTGAGTGCTGCGACTAGTCTTTAAACCTTTTCTTGAGGGGTGACTGAGGCTAGTATCTCTACGGGAACATCTGTGAAAAGTAGGTGAATTATGTTTTCGAGCTCTGTGTGGTTCACGGTGGTGAGGCATACTTCAACATTCTTTGCATCGATTGTTTGTTCAACGACATTGAGCTGTTGGTGCACTTGTTGGTCTCAATTGTGAATTTCCTGAAATACAGAGGTGTGGAGACCCTGCAAGGCCTCATGAGGGAGCCTAGCTAAATTCAGCTGGAATTTTGTACTGGCATGGAATCGGAGTTCCAGGCTAGGTGGACTGAGCACTAGAGCTGCACCAAGGAGAGAGAAGAGGTGGCTGTCATCTGTAACTAGTGCTGCACTATTGGTAGCTGAGGGTGGGTGTACGTGAATCACACTAGTCTACAATGTGTATGTATTTAATTGTGTCAACCGCAGCCTGTTGTTGCTCTTCTAAGGCTACCCATCTGTCCTCTGTGTCCAGAGTGACTGCATCAACGATTTTTTCAAGGTCTTCATCAGTCAATGTGACTGTCTTGTCTCATTTTGCTCGCTGATATCGCTGCTTTTTGTGGGGCATTCTGACAGGCTCGCTTGTTCACTTCATGCCATGGGGGGAGGCAGGTTTGCCTACATCTAGACCTTCTATACCCAAGTCGGTCTGCGAATCCATTTGTCTCCGCCTCAATGTCCTTCTCAAGGTTTTACTTCTACTGAGCATCCTTTTGGGTGGTTGCACCGGTGTCATGTCTGGTACTCTTGGGCATACCTCTGATATTTGGAATGACGACAGGGGGGTGACTTGGGATGTGCTGGTGCCTCCGATGCCCTTCGCGCCAGTTTTGAGGCCGATCCTCTAGTTAGGGGGCCAGAGACAAATGATGTTGTCAATTTCTTCTTCCATCACAATATAAGGGAGTGAAGTCTAGGCTTTCTCCTTGTGCGCTCTGATCTGAATGTTGCACAAAGTTACATGAAATGCGGCAATGCCCTTATATTTTTCGTACACAATGGGGGATAGCTATGGTCGGGAGTTAATGGCTGTGGCTAAGCTACTCTGAAAGAGGACCCAGAACACCTGGTTGTCCTCAAGACGTTGTGGATCCATGGAATCCCATAAGTGTGCATAGCAAGCCCCTTTGCACATGTCCGGGGTAAGCCCAGGGAGGAATGACTTCGCAGGTTCTTCCCAAGCAACCAACGTTATGAGAAACAACAACCAAGACTAACAAAAGGTGCGGCCCTGCTCCTTGGAGTCGCGGAGATTATTCAAAAACTCGTCACACAAATATTGTGCCTAGTTAAACCATACCCCTTTCCCGCATTGGCATGCTAACCGAATTACGTAGTCTGGAACAGCGGTGACCTAACATTTACTCATCATTTTACATGCCAATAGCGTGGTGCCCAACTGCGTACCTTGGTCACTAATGGACTTGATGATAAAACCATATTTATATCCATTTTAATGCCTTAGTTTTTAAATAATGTCACTTCTATTTTAATCGGGCTATTTGTTGACTCGAGGGGTCCTGACCCAGGTTTAGAGGTTAAGGTTTTCCAAAAAACCCCTAAACTACTGGCCCTTTCGGCAGTGACTTGCTTGCGCAGGCCAAATTCTCACCAGAAGCAGTATGGGAGGGTGCTGGAACCAGGTTTCCGCACCCTGGGAGAGAGCAGGTAAGTCAAGTTGGTCTGCAATTATCAGATTCATACTACACGGGGCTTTTTGTAGGATCCTCAATAGATACCTAGAATACAGTTTATCAGATCTACTTAACAGGTTTGCATCCACGTGCGTACTATCAGCTATAATCATAGAACAGTAAGATGATAGAAAATTAACAGATCACAGATACATGCACCATAAACACAGACAGTTCATAGCTACAAACAAATTCATAGTTAAGTTCACATCAACCATAACAAAACAAATCCAGATAACTTCGGATGTCCACAATTTTTTGCATATATATATCATTAACAAAAATCCTCTTACATTCCATAAATTACCACCTGCGCACACAGCCAGTAGGAGTTCTAACCCAAACAACCCTACCACATATCTAACAATTCGTGCTTCACATCAATCTCTATTCTTTCCTACCTATGACTCGAAAATGTTCATCTATTTATACCAATTTAGACTACACTTCCAATGGTCCACAAACTGTGGTTTTCGGACTCCTGGTCTACCCTTGACCCATCTACAATGAGTTAGGGTCTTTGACCCACCAAAAAGCCCCTGCGTTAGACTAAACAATACAAAAGTATACAAAAATTGACAAAATTCACAGCCTTTGGTAGACCCTGATCCAAAAATCCCCCAACACAATCTTGTGACTCGTCCCAAGTCACTGTGTTGGTGGGGCCTCGACCTGTGCTTGCAACAATCTGATCACCTTGGATAACTGGGGCGACACACCTTCAATTTGGGTAACAACATTCTATGCAATGCCGACCAAATTTTCTGAAATCGGGCCTTTTGTCATGGTGGTGACACTTTCCACATTTTGGTTTATCTGCTTAATAGAAACATCGACATCCTATGAATGATTGAGGGCTTTGTCAGCCCAAGGCTTTAGACGGTCACCGAGGATCTTCTTCTTTTTCCGAAGGTCATCAATATCAACCTGGAGCACTTGGCTGGTGTGCAGCCATTGCAAGCACTGAGTAGGCACCAAAGAGGGTAGTGTGGCTTCTATCGTCTAGAACTCTTCTTCTTTTTGCCGAAGGTCCTGATTTATTCCTCACAAAATCAGGTCACATTGGACCTTATTCTAGAGCTGCATGGCAGTCTCCAGTAGTTGGGCTCCTTGCGTGATCTGCCCTATGATGACGTTTATATCTGCGATGGCCAACGTAGTTTGCTGAGCGAGTACCTCCAGAGGTGTTTTGGGCTACAATGTATCCTATAGATTGGCAATCTGCTGCTCCATGCATGTCTTGACTACCAGAACTTCTTCCCGGGAGGCCTTGAGTGTTGCGCCCAATCTTTCAACCTTGGCTTGAGGGGTGGCTAAGGCCGGGATCTCTGTAGGAACATCTGTGAAAAGTAGGTGAATCATGTTTTCGAGCTCCGTGTGGTTCGCGGTGGTGAGGCATACTTTAACATTCTTTGCATCGATTTTTTGTTCGTCCACGTTGACCTGTTGGTGCACTTGTTGATCTCGATCGTGAATTTCCAGAAATACAAAGGTGCTAAGACCCTGCAAGGCCTCATGAGGGAGCCTACCTAAATTCAGCTGGAATTTTGTACTGGCATGGAATTGGAGTTCCAGGTCAGGTGGACTGAGCACCAGAGCTGCACCAGGGAGAGAGCAGAGGTGGCTATCGTCTGTAACTAGTACTGCGCTATTGGCGGCTGAGGGTGGGCATACCTGAGTCGCACTAGTCTGCAATGTGTATGTCTTTAATTGTAGTGCTCGAAGCTCAGCCTAAATTGTTTTGACCACATTCTGCTGCTACTCTTCTAAGGCTACCCATCTATCCTTCATGTCTAGAGTGACCACATCAGCGATTTGTTCAAGGTCTTCGTCAGTCAATGTGACTATCTCGTATCGTTTCGCTCGCTGAGATCATTGCTTTTTGCAGGGAATTCTGAGAGGCTCGCTTGCTCGCTTCGTGCCATGGGGGGAGACAGTTTCGCCTACATCTATGCCTTTTGTACCCAAGTTAGTTTGCGAATCCATCTCTGCCTCCGCCTCGACATCCTTCTTGAGGGTTTACCTCTGCTGCGCATCCTTTTGGGTGGCCGCACCAGTGTCATGTCTGGTACTCTTGGGCATAAATATAATATCTGGGATGACAACAAGGGGGGTGACTTAGGATGTGTTGGTGCCTCTGACGCCCTTCGTGCCAGTTTTGAAGCCAATCCTCCAGTTGGGGGGCCAAAGACAAATGATGTTGTCAATTTCTTCTTCCATCACCATATAAGGGAGTGAAGTCAAGGCTTTCTCCTTGTGCGCTTTGATCTGAACGTTGCGCAGAGTGACATGAAATGAGGCAATGCCCTTATATCTATCATACACGGCGGGGGACAACCATGGTTGGGAGTTAATGGCTACAGCCAAGCTACTCTGAAAGAGGACCCAGAAAACTTGGTTGTCGTCGAGACATTGTGGGTCCATGGAATCCCATAAGTGTGAATAATGAGCCCCTTTGCACATGTTTGGGATAAGCTCAGGGAGGACTGACTTCGGAGGGGCTTGCCAAGAAACCAACGCTATGAGGAACAACAACCAATAGTAAAAAAAGGTGCAGCCCTGCTCCTTGGACTCGTGGACATTAGTGAGAAACTTGTCACACAAATATTGTGCCTAGTTAAAACATACCCCTTTCCCGCATCGGCATGCTAACCGAATTACATAGGCTGGAACAGAGGTGACCTGAAATTTCCTCATCATTTTACATGCCAATAGCATGGTGCCAAAATGCATACCCTCGTCACTGATGGACTTGATGATAAAACCCTATTTATATCCATTTTAATGCCTTGGTTTTTAAATAATGTCACTTGTATTTTAATCAGGCTATTTGTTGGGTTGAGGGGTCCTGATCCAAGTTCGGAGGTTAAGGTTTTCCAACAAACCCCTAATCTACTAGCCCTTTCGGCAGTGACCTTTTTGCATTGGCCAAAGTCTCACCCGAAGCAATATGGGATGGTGCTGGAACTAGGTTTCCGCACCCTAGGAGAGAGCAGGTAACTCAAGTTGGTCTACAATTTTCAGATTTATACTCCACGGGGCTTTTCACAAGATCCTCAATAGATAACCAGAATGCAGTTTATCAGATCTACTTAACGTGTTTGCATCCACATGCGTACTATCATCTATAATCATAGAAGAGTATGATCGCAATAAATTAATAGATCATAGATAGATGTACCATAAACACAGACAGTTCGTAGCTACAAATAAATGCATAGTTAAGTTCACATCAGCCATAACAGAACAAATCCAGATAACATTGGATGTCTACAATAATTTCGCATATATATATATATATATATATATATATCATTAACAAAAATCCTCTTACATTCCCTAAATTACCACCCACGCACATAGCCAACAGGATTCCACAGATCTAACAATTTGTGCTTCGCATCAATCTCTATTCTTTCCTACCTATGACTCAAAAAGGTTCATCTATTTATACTGATTTAGCCTACGCATCCAAAGGTTCAGAAACCATGGTTTGAGGACTCTTGGTCTACCCTTGACCCATTTACAATGAGTTAGGGACTTTTACCCACCCCAAAGACCCTACGTTAGACTAAACAATACAAAAATATGAAAAAATTGAGAAAATTCAGAGCCTTTGGGAGACCCTGATCCAACTGCCCCCTAACACAATCTTGTGACTTGTCTCAAGTCACTGTGCTGGTGGGGCCTCGACTTGAACTTGTAACAATCTGATCACCTTGGCTAATAGGGGCGACATGTCTTCACTTTGGGCAATAGAATTCTATGCAATGTTGACCAAATTTTCTGAAATCAGGGCTTTTGTCGCGGTGGTGACACTTTCCAGAGTTTGGTTTAGCTTCTTAATAGCAACATTGGCATCCTACAAAAGTTTGAGGGCTTTGTCATCCCAAGGCTTTAGATAATCAATGAGGATCTTCTTCTTTTGCCGAAGGTCATGAATATCAACATGGAGTGCTTGGCTCATGCACAGCCGTTGCAAGTGCTGAGCAAGCACCAAAGAGGGTAGGGTGGCTTCTATTGTCTCAAAATCTTCTTCTTTTTGCCACAGGTCCTGGTTTATTCCTCAAAAAATTGGGTCACGCTAGACCTTAGTCCAGAGCTGCATGGTAGTCTCCAGTAGTTGGGCTCCTTGCATGATCTGCCCTATGATGACATTCATTTCCACGGTGACCAGTGTAGTTTGCTGAACCCGTACCTTCGGAGGTGTTTTCGGTTGCAACTTAACCTATAGATCAGAAATCTGTTGCTCCATGCATGTCTTGACTACTAGAACCTCTTCCTGAGAGGCCTTGAGTGCTGCAACCAGTCTTTCAACCTTTTCTTGAGGGTTGGCTGAGGTCGGGATCTCTGCAGGAACATCTGTGCAAAGTAGATGAATCATGTTTTCGAGCTCCATGTGGTTCGCGGTGGTGAGGAATACTTCAAAATTCTTTGCATCGATTGTTTTTTCAGCCACGTTGAGCTATTAGTGCACTTTTTGGTCTCGATCATGAATTTACTGAAATACAGAGTTGTAGAGACCCTGCAAGGCCTCATGAGGGAGCCTAGCTAAATTTAGCTAGAATTTTGTACTAGCGTGGAATTAGAGTTCCAGGTACGGTGGATTAAGCACTAGAGTTGCACCACGGAGAGAGCAGAGGTGGCTGTCATCTGTAACTAGTGTTGCGCTATTGGCGACTGAGGGTGGGCGTATCTGAGTTGCACTAGTCTGCAATGTGTATGTCTTTAATTTTAGTTCTCGGAGCTCAGCCTGAATTGTGTCGACCGCAGCCCGCTGCTTCTCTTCTAAGGCTACCCATATGTCCTCTGTGTCTAGAGTGACCGCATCGGTGATTTGTTCAAGGTCTCTGTCGGTTAATGTGACTGTCTCATCTCATTCCACTCATTGAGATCACTACTTTTTGCAGGGCATTCTAACAGGCTCACTTGTTTGCTTCGTGCTGTGGGGGGAGGCAGTTTTGCTTACATCTAGACCTTCTGTACCCAAGTTGGTCTGTGAATCCATTTGTGTCTCTGCCTCGATGTCCTTCTCAAGGGTTTACTTTTGTTGCGCATCCTTTTGGGTGGCCGCACCGGTGTCGTGTCTAGTACTCTTGGGCATACCTATGATATCCAGGATGATGACAGGGGGGCTAACTTGGGATGTGTGGTTTCTCCGATGCCCTTCACGCCAGTTTTGAAGCCGATCCTCGAGTTAGGGGGACAGAGAGAAATGATGTTGTCAATTTCTTCTTCCACCACCATATAAGAGAGAGAAGTCTAGGCTTTCTCCTTGTGCACTCTGATCTTAACGTTGCGTAGAGTGACATGAAATGTGGCAATGCCATTATATCTGTCATACAAGGTGGGGGAAAACCATGGACGGGAGTTAATAGCTATAGCCATGCTACTCTGAAAGAGGACCTAGAACACTTGGTTGTCCTCGAGACGTTGTGGATCCATGGAATCCCATAAGTGTGCATAACGAGCCCCATTGCACATGTCCGGGGTAAGCTCAGGCAGGACTGACTCCGCAGGGGCTTCGCAAGCAACCAACGCTATGAGGAACAAAAACCAAGAGTAATAAAAGCCACGGCCGTGCTCCTTGGACTCGCGGACATTAGTTAGAAACTCGTCACACAAATATTATGCCCAATTAAAACATACCCCTTTCCTGCATTGGCATGCTAACCGAATTACGTAGGCTGGAACAGAGGTGACTTGACATTTCATCATCGTTTTACATGCCAACACTGTTGTGCCCAACTATGTACCTTGGTCACTAATGGACTTGATGATAAAACCCTAAGTGTTGCGCTCCACATGATACTTTTTCCACACGTACTCATGAGTCTCCCCTTCATATTTCTTACCAACGTGCTCTAGGGGGTTCGGTCTACTCATGGGGAGACCAATAATCCGATGAACTAGCAAAACATCAATGGGAATCCTATCCTGGATCCATAGCCACCCATTAAGAATCAAGGTGAGAAACTTTCGTGCGATCCGGTTTGTGATATTGTAGTGTCCGAAGTGTGGCATCCTAAGCAGGTTTAGGAGCCCAGACCCAGCCAAACCATGTACTTAGTGTTGGGGGACAAATTTGACCCCATTGGCTCCATGAAATGTATCCTCGTATAACTCAGGTGCTAGCTCAGGGAAGGCCTCAAAGTTGGCCAAATCATGATCATCAAACTTGATTTCATGAAGCCTTCCAAAAGGGTCACTTATGACGGGAACCTTCCTCGAGGTCAACGGAATCTGGAGGTAGGTGATCAAGACATCGAGGTTCTTCAGTGTGTTCGTTGATGTCCTGCGTGGTCGAATGAAGGGGGGCAACTAGTTGATCAGCTCAGTGGTCTGGGCCTCCTCCAGAGCAGCCCGTGGGGATTTTATGTTTCGCGAGGAAGTACGGGTTTTCCTTGCAGCTCATTTCATGGGTTTCGAGGGCTTGCCCGAGCCATGTGCTTTTTCGTTTCCTTTCCTTGTGGTTGGGCTGCGTATGGAGAGGACCTCTTCGACTTCGGACACAACATCTACCACTTCCTCAGTGTCTTGTTCCACCAAGGTCACTGGCTCTAAGAGTTCGACAGGATTCGTGGCCATGATCCTGGCATGAAATATAAACTCAGGATTTCTATTGTCAGAGGGAGCAGGCTGCTCAGACATGAAAGAGATGCTATAGCCACAAAAATTCTTACAGCACCACTTTTTCCAGGTCAACCATGGCAAGTACAAGCTGTTCAAGCGATACAAAACCCGTGTTCGATCTAGCTCACCTATTTTATAGCCTTGATGATCGCCCAATGGTAGGGTAGACTTCATGTGGGACTTACCATCAAGTAAACGGTAAAAAATCTCCCAAAATTGCTGCATTAAATTTCGGTCGCCCACCCCATCCAATGGTAATTTCTTCTTTCAACCCGATTTGACTATTTCAACAACTAGTTTTTTCACCTATGGTGCACTCAGCATGCCCCTGCAATCCTAGTGCACCCCTGTGCTTTGAGAGGACCTCTTGTGTTCCTATCACATAGGATTCCGTTTGATGTGATTCCTTCCAACTGAAATTCTATGTTGTCATAGCCCAGCCCATAATATCTCTTGTATCATCGTCTTTCCTACATAGTGACCTCCTATTATGCCTTCATGGGCTTCTGCCAAGAGAGCATGGTTTGCATGCTCCAGACCGTCTCTACGTAGCACAGAATGCCCTGCAAGAATGGTAAAATCCATTGCCCGGTTAACCAACTCCTTCTTCTGCCATACCGAATATTCAGTAGGTGCCATGCCTGTGGTATGGAACGCAGAGTTCTCAGTCAATCACACATCCACGACTTTAATGGTGAAAAAATACACATCAGGCAATCCTTTCTTCCAGCTAGTTTGTTCCTCACCCGTCTCAAATCAGGACAAGTGATCCCTCCCCGTACTCAAATTTCCTGGCTTGACAAGGATTACAAAATCATGTTCCTGAAACAAGAGCAACCACCTGCAGATTTTCCCCCCCAACATAGGCTTATTCACCAGGTACACTAAATACAAATGATCTGTAATCATATTAAGGTGTCCTCCTAATAGATAGTACCGATAAATCTATGACGAATAGATCATGGACAACCCTTCCCTCTCTGTGGTGGCATTATTGCACTCTGCACCCGAGACTGTTTGATTAGCACATGTGATTGGGTGATCACTGTCTCCGGCACCAGGATATGTACGGGCTGCTCCTAGGGCAATCCCTAAAGTATCATCATGAAATATCATTTCCCAATCAAGGGAATAAGAATAGGTGTAGAGACCATCATTTTCTTGAGTAGCTCAAAGCTCTTCTGGCACATGTCATCCCAAAGGAATGAAATTTTTTTCTTAAGAAATGCTTTTAGAGGTGCAGTGATCAATGCGTATCCTTGAATGGATTTTCTGTAGTAACCCATGTGTCCAAGGATCGAACGCAACAGTTTCTAAGTTTTAGGCCTCACCTAGTTCGATTGTTTGACCAGTTCGATGAGCATATTATCGATCTCCTCCCTAACCTTCTGCGTATGATAAGGCCGTTGTTTCACCAGCTGTGCATTTGATTTCAAAGTGAGGTGCATACCACCTAAGTCCCCCATGATCTCCTTAGGCTTTGCAAACTTAGTTGGACACAAGTCTTGATACTTCATGAGTAGTTCTACAACTTTTCCTACTATCCCATCATCCCAGTAGTTCCCAATTTTAACCATCTTGAGTTGTACTGCCATACCCATGTTAGCACTTCGTGCTTTTAGAGGTTTCATATCATCCACCGTATGTATCGGAGGTCTTACAACTGTGCGTTACCCTTCTGATTCTATGATCAAGACATTGCGCAGATCTGTGTCACAATATTCTATGGTGGCCTTATGGCACTTGACAATATCTTGCATCTGCATTTCCTATGTGGTTCTTTCGCCCACTGCGTCGGGGATGAATTCACCAAATAAAAAGGTATCGATAGTCTATAGACCTTCCTCAATCACCTCCAATCCTCCTGTTAACCCAAATGTCCGCAAGAATTCATCTTTCAAGGTTTTCCACTGGCGGGTGCCCTGAAGTTGCTCTTCCTCAAGGTACCATGCAGCGAGAATGGGTCCCAAGGCATGAACAAAAAAGTGAACCCATTCTTCTATAGTACAATCATACCATTGCTCCATCCAAGTGAATAAATGTTCACGTGGATCACCTGGTCCGTGGAATATCTTGACATGCACGTTGGTCGGAGGTTCAAATCATAGTACCATCATATCTCGACATTCCTCCCATTCCTGGACTGCCCCCTTATGTGTGTCCCACTAGATTAAGGGCCCATAGCCTTCGTTCTCTGGGAACCTCAGCTTCGTAGGTTCACAAAAATTCCTTTATACTATTAGAACCATCAAAATAGGGTAATTCTCTTACCTCAGAGGATATATATCGAAAGTCCCTGGTAAGTCGCAGGCAGTGCAGCATAGAGACATCATGCAATCAGTTTTTCCAATTTTCTATTTCTTCATCAGAGTCAGAGAAACATTCCTTGTCCCTCTCCCAGCAAGGCACACCATCAGCCGTAGGGTTGATCCAGTCTTTTTCCCTCACAGTTAACTTATAGATGTGATCCACCTCTTCTTCCTCGCGTGCTGGCTTGGTATACCTTTCTCCTTCTGAAGGATCTAGTGGTATGATCACCTGTGTTCCCTCACTTTCAAACACCATGATTTTTTTCTTCAAATTGATAATACCACCCATATCAATGGCCCAATCCAACCCTAGGAGTGTCGGGTAAGGGTCTGCATCTTATACAATCTAAATGACTTCAAAGTTGTTGGAGGTTGGGTTCAACGCTCCCCCTATGTTTCATGACATGGACTAACTGCCTCTCGTGGATCCTAACTGTAGCGATTGTAGTGGAGATTAATGCCTACGGGTATTGGTCTAATGGCAATTTCAATTCCAAAAAGTGGCATCATAGTGACAGTTCTCAAGTTTGAAACTCACCTAGCTCGCATTGGGGGGGAGATTGTTGGACATAGGGCTCAACGGTCCCTGTGTGTTTCATGACATGGACTAACAACCTCTCGTCGATCCTAACTCTAGAGATTATAGCGGAGACTAATGCTTATGGGTTTTGGTCTAACGAAAATAGTGATTCCAACAAAAGTCAGCTCGTACCTTAACTTCGACGATATCTACTACAATATTTGACAATCTTCCCAATGGTATGATCTTCTATTCATTAGCCATGTGCAGTTGGATAGTGGACCATTCCAATTTAGGTTCTCCCATCATTTCCAAGTCTATTTAGGTAGTACATTAGCATCTGATCCTAGGTCTAGAATTACCTGGTCCATTTCGTAATCACCAATTTGCGCAGTTAATCACATCTCTCAGCCAGTGCATCTCTTCTGCCCATAAAGTTTGTGCATATCCTTAATCTTCATGACTGGGTTTGTTTGTCCTATGCAACTGTCGAGTAGGGCTTGGAGGTTTTCTATAGCTTGCTGATTATGCAACAACTTCATGCATGCCTGCAAGAATGGTTTGACCTCATATTCAATTTTATTGTTTGGAACCAATGTTTTGTCTTGAGAACAGTCTTGCCGAGCTACAATAGAGGTCTCCCTCTCCCTTTCTGAGTCCACGCCTTCCTATTTAGTGGTTGTTTTATAGATAAGAGGCTCCATCTCAGCTCTTTTTTCTAACCCCCTGGTGGCCATACTGCTGCATGTTATCACATTAATGCTCAGCCCCTCCTCACGAGGTTTGACCTTAACCCATTGTATATTATGTGTAGGAGTCTGTTGCTTTTCCTGCACCTTGGCCATTAGAATTAGGTAGTCCTCAATCACATGGCCCAGCTGTCTGCAATATCTACAGGATTGCTAATTTGGGTTCATGTAGTCCCTCACAAAGTGACCTACTTCCCCACAATTATAGTAGATCTGTTGGCCTCTACCCCTACCTGTGCTTCCCCCTCTACCCCCCTTCACTGCCCCTGGCCAGGGAGCCTCCTATACCTGTGGGGGATCTAGGTGATGAGGGGTCCGACTATACCCTATATAGGTTTCCCCGGTCGATCATCAGATTATACGTTTGGCCGTTCTGTTCATCATGTCCTACGGACCTGCAAAACCTACACCATTGTTGCTTTACTTCTGGGATATATGCGGCAAGGCGGGGGAAGTGGTTGGTATCGTGTAGCCTAGCAATGTGATAGTCATCGCACCATAGTGCTGGCCCACTGGGTAATGTAGCTTCCCTAGGGTGTAGCGAGCTGGGTCCCCCAGCTTGCACATAGTCTGAGAGCAGCGAACAATTATCTTTGGTGTGACCATTCACCCTGCATCGTATGCACCATCTTTCGGGGCTGGCTCCGTCCCTCGCTGCTTTCACATATTTTGGATCTCCATGTGCATTTCCTCTAGCTAGCCTTGTATCTATTGTACTCATAACTGGGTGTCATCTCTTGGTGTAGCTTCTAGTCTCATGGAAACCTCCAAGGCCTTCTCCTACGTTTCAATGGCTTGATGTCCCATTGGTACGTGCAGGTGGGGCAACAACATATCAATGAACCACTCGGTGTGCTGCATGCCATTATACTA
This sequence comes from Pinus albicaulis, assembly GCA_034641835.2. Lineage (NCBI taxonomy): Eukaryota > Viridiplantae > Streptophyta > Pinopsida > Pinales > Pinaceae > Pinus > Pinus albicaulis. Next base: position 1,401,867,525 of record CM076570.1, read on the forward strand.
GAATCCTCCTTCTTTGATCACTTTTTTAAATATTTGATCCGCTACCCATACTGACTTAGATGGTCCTTGCTTCAAATCTTTCAAGTCGTTTACTATCTGAGAGTAGGACTTAGGTTTCTTGAACTGCTGCTTTAATGCATTCTTGATTTCCTCAATAGTCGCATTCGCATGTTGGTCAATATATCCGATGTACCAATCCAAGGTTCTCCCCTCAAAGGTGTTAGGTAAACTTGACTCATGATAGAGTTAATGTTGATTAGGGTAAATAGTAGTGGTTTTGGGGCACATGGTATTGTGCACCCATGGTTTTCAGCTCATGGTATTGCATGTAATGGAGCCTATAAAAGGCTCGGAGGACTTCATTGTAAGGTAGGCCTGGATGTGAGTGGTGAAGGTTCACTTGGTTGGATTGGCCAGGGTTTTCGCCAACACTAATGAAATTTCATTAGGATGGTTTTCCACAGATTTTGAGGTTTTTCCCAATTAAACAATCTGTGTTTAAGTTTATGGAATTATGTTGCTAGTTATGTTTAATTATTCCTCTTAGTAATTAATTATGTTCTCTGGTAAAATATTTCTTCATTTGGTATCAGAGCCATATTTGGCTTCAGAGGGATGCTTGTGTAGCCAACGGTTTTATTGGCCTAGTGAATAAAGAAATCAATGCAGCCTTTTGTAGATCTATCCATACGAAGCAAGGTGTTGCTGTGAAATAGGATGAGGTTTTCCATTCATGGGAGTAGAATGGTGTGGTGTAGAGGAGAACCAATATTTAAATAACCCATTGGAGGAGTTCTCTCGTGAAAGTAACATGGATGAGCATGTTGATAGAAATGTAATTTCATTTCTGCATGGTGAAACCACTAATGTGAGGAAGCTGGATATTGTGCAAAATTTGTTTAAATCTTTCAGATTTGATGTTTGATAATCTTTATTCTTCCTGTGTAAGAATTTTTGATGCACATGCAACATTCTATGAAGCTTCTTAGTGGACTATGTTTATTTGGAATGCACTGCTCAGAGCTTACGTTAAGAATGGGTTCTATGAAACCGAGGCTATGGAGATTTATAATCGGATGAAGCTCGATAATTTTATATTATCAATCATGCTGAAGACATGCGGAAGCTTATTGGACTTGAAATAGGGGATAGATATTCATGGGCAGGTTATGAAGACTGGTTATGAGCTTGATGTCTTTGTGGGAGGTGCGCTTGTGAATATGTATTGCAGGTGTCATTCTATGGAGGATGGAAACTAGGTGTTTGAGGAAATGTGCCAACGATATGTGGTCACATGGACTACTGTGATTGCTGGACTTGTGCATAATGGGTGTCATGGCGAAGCATTGGAATGTTTCCGACAGATGTAGGTCGAAGAGCACAACCAAATTTGGAAACTTTTACATCAGTTTTACGAGCATGCTGGAGCTTGGCAGCTCTACAAGAGGGGAAGGAGATTCATGGCTACATTGACATAGGCGAGCTTGATTTCAATGTTTTCGTTGTTGAAATTTGGTACCAGAGGACAGGTGGTTCCCTAAGGCTTTGATCTTTGGCCTAGGGAAAAGTCTCCAAAAGAATTTAATTTTTCTCCTAAAGTGACTTTATAATTTTTATAAAGTCAAATCTAATTTAAAAGTGACTTTAAGTGATAAAGTTACTAAAGTGACTTTATAAAGTTATAAAGTCAAATCTAATTTAAAAGTGACTTTAAGTGATAAAGTTATTAAAGTCTAATTTTAAAGTGACTTTAATAAAGTCAATGTAAAATTAGAAAGGAAAAGTGACTTTGGAAATAAATGACTAAGTGGGTCTTTATTAAAGTGGGTGAATTAAAAAATAGAAAGTGAGATTTAAATGAGCATTTAATCTCAGCCCTAGATCTCAATCTATTTCAGCCATTGGATTTAGGGATTCCCCAAAAGTCACTTAGGTTTAGGTTAAAGGAGGAAAAGGAGGAAAAGATCATTCATTCTTTCATGAGCAGATTGAGAGAAGGAGAGCAAGAGAGCAAGGGAGATTTCTGGGCAGTGAAGAGAAGGAGGCAGCAGCTTGGCACACTTTCCAAGGCAACACTTCAGCAAGACATTTTCAGCAAGACCGTACAGCTGAGATAACATAGTAAAAGGCAGATTTTTGGCACAGTTTTCTAGGCAGGGAGGCCGTACAGCAAGCCGTACAACAATATTGGGCACGAAAATCGAGGCAACAAGGGGTTGTACCATACAGCAGAGTTTTGCAGTGGTTTTGGCATGCAAATCGAGGTTTTGGACAACAACATTAATTGTTGTTTGCACAGATTTTGAGGAGGCCGTACAGCTGCATTTATTGTATATTTTTGGGCACGCAAATCGAGGAGGATGTACATCATTTATTGTTGTTATGTTTTTGCTGTTTGTACATTTTCCGAGGCGGTGGTTAAGCACGGAAAACGAGATAAGTTGTAAAAGTCTGTTTGCTGATTTTTCTTTTGCTGAATATTTCTCTCACTGTAAAAAGAATTTTCCAGAAATAAGAAGGAGCTTTCGAACTGGATTTCCCCAAGAGCGGGAATTTTTCCGTGTCATGTCGACCAGAAACTTATATCTGTGTCAAATGTGTGAATGACCGTTTTTATGCTTGCTGATTTTTAATTCTGCATTTTCCAGCATTCTGAAAAATTTCCAGAATTTGTGTTTTCAGCAAAATTTATTTTCCAGTTTGTTAAATGTATGGATATGGGAAAGGGCATTTAACTATTTTGGAGTAATAAGGTGAAAACTGAAAACCGGGGTGGGAAACTATAAATTTCTACATGGTATCGGAGCCAAGTTTTGAAGGGAAGTTTGGGGCAGCAAGGAGGAAAATTACAGCCTGCTGATTTTTCACTCAGAAAATTCCAGCAAGTTGATTTTTCTCAAACAACAGTTTTATCTTTACTACAACAGTGCTATTTTTTCAGTTTTAGGACAGCAGGATGTCTTTGGGACTGAGGGTGGAAGATAGGTTGGAAGGGCATTCCAATTACAACATTTGGAAGGAGAGAATGCATAGTATCTTTGAGGAGGCAGAAGTCTGGGACATTATGGTGAATACCACACAGAACCCTGTGAATGTGCCTACTGATGCTACTCAGTTGGCAGCATATAATTAGAAGAACAACAAGGGTAAAAGATTGATTCTAGACGGAATCAAAGACCATTGCATTCCTCATGTGAGAGGGAAGAGAAATGCTCATGAGATGTGGACAGCATTGTCCAATCTCTACCAGAGTACTAATGAGAACCGGAAAATGGTCCTGAAGGAGAAGCTGAAGACCATTAAGATGGGCAATGATAGTGCAACTGGATATCTCACAAAGATTACTAATGTGAGAGATGAGTTGGCAACGATTGGAGAGGCCATTCCACCCACTGAGTTGGTGCGGATTGCAGTGAATGGCCTCCCCAGTTCATGGATGAACTTTGCTGATGGGGTTTGTGCACGTGAGACCCTTCCCACATGGGAGAGGTTTTGGGATGATTGCATTCGGACAGAGATCAGGAAAGGTCAGCTTGGGGCAGCCAAGTCAATTGAGCAGGATGAGGATGTAGCACTGTTGGCAGGACGCAAGAAAGGCAAAGGGAAGAAGCAGGCTTCCACAAGCAATGGTGGGGGCAAAGGCAAAGGTAAAGGTAAACGAGATAACACACAAAAGCACTATTCCAAGGTGAAGTGTTGGAATTGTTAGAAGATGGGACACTATGCAGTTGTGTGTCCGGAGAAGAAGAAGAAGAAGGGGAAGAACTAGAGCATGGCAACTTCAGCAGAGGTTGAGGACTTTGCAGATCGTTTTGACCAGGAGTTTGGGTTCACTGCGTGTGAGTCCTCTAGTGTGGGATTATCTGCCATAGAGGTTCAGAGGGAGCATGCATTTCCCTCGATTAGTGGAGCATCTTCGGGTATCTAGTATGTGGACAGTGGGGCTTCACGTCACATGACAGGAGTCCGTGAGTACTTCTTAGAGCTTTCAGAGAGTGGCACTGATGTAGAGGTAGTACTCGGTGATGACAGAGTTGTTAGAGCAGTCGGTGTGGGAACATTGACATTTCAGAGGGAGTCCAAACCTCCCTTGAAGGTGTCAGATGTTCTTTATGTGCCAGGGATGAGGAAGAACCTCATATCCATCTCAGCTTTAGAGGATAGAGGATATGAGGTACTGTTCAGGGGAGGACAGGTGTTGATGTATCCCAGGGTCACTCCAGCTGATTTAGCTAGAGTGATAGGTGTACGCAATGCAAAGGTGTACAAGTTTGCATTTCAGTCCCTTTTGGCATTGAGCAGTAGCACTGACAACAGAGCTAGCAGTTCTGAGTTATGTGAGATTTGGCACCGCAGGATGGGGCACATGTATCATGGAGCCTTGAGGACTTTGCAGGAGATCACTACAGGTGTGCTAGATTTCAGTACTGATCACTTTGATACTTGCAGAGGATGTGCGATGGGCAAGTTTGCCAAATCCCCTTTTCCCAGCAGTGACAACAGAGCGACTGGGATACTTGATGTGATTCATTCCAGTGTGAGCGGTCGGATGTCTCATGTTTCCTTGAGTGGATATGAGTACTATGTGTTATTCATTGATGATCACTCCAGGAGGACCTGGATTTATTTCTTGAAGACCAAGAGTGAGGTCTTCAAGCAGTTTTAGGAGTTCAGAGCTCTTGTGGAGACACAGATAGGTTGGAAGATCAAGTCCCTGAGGTCGGACAATGGGGGAGAGTACACCCTTGGAGAGTTTGTTGACTATTGTGCGGAGGCAGGCATTAGGAGGGAGCTCACTGTTCCTTACAACCCCCAGCAGAACGGGGTTGCGGAGAGGAAGAACAGATCCATCGGAGGGGCTGCCAAAGCCATGTTACATGATCAAGGGTTGCCATTGTTTTTGTGGGCAGAGGCCTGCAACACAGCTGTTTACTTGCAGAACAGGAGTCCGCATCGTGCCTTGGGGCACATGACTCCTGAGGAGGCTTTTTCTGGGAAGAAGCCTGATATTGGTCATCTTCGTATCTTTGGGTGCATTACATACTCCTACATACCCAAGGAGAAGAGGACCAAACTAGAGCCCACCGCAGAGAAGGGTGTCTTTGTGGGCTACAGTGAGACCTCCAAGGTCTTTCGGATTTACATTCCTGCACAGAGGAAAGATGTTGTCAGGTGGGATGTGAAGTTCGAGGAGGATAGGGCCTTTAGGAGGTCACGGGGGTTAGAGTATCTGGATCAGCCAGACCCTCAGTAGCAGTTGAGTCAGTCGCAGGGATCCAGTGGGTAGGGATCAGGAGGATCCGGAGGTACATCTATGACAATGTCAGGTCCGTCAGTGGGGAGTGGCTCGTAGAGTCAGAGGGGTGGTGCTATGGGCAGCACGCAGAGCAGTCCACAGAGCAGTTCACTGGGGAGTCCACTGATGGACAGTTCACATGGTACCTCAGCATCTACAGGTTCAGGTGCAGGCAGGAGGACAGCAGACAGAAAGTCAGGAGTTCAGGCTCCTGATGTTGAGGAGGAGGAGTTTTATTCTCCGGCGGGAGAAGTGTGCTCAGGGAAGAGGAAGCTCAAGTGGCTTCAGGACACCTTGAGAGATGCCACATCTGTTGCTGAGCCTAAGAGGCCGGTCAGAGAGAGCAGACCACCTGAGAGGTTTTGTAGCTATATGGCAATGGTTACCAGCATCCTTGACTCTGAGCCTTCTAGCTATGAGGAGGCAGCTAGCCAGCAGGTCTGGAGAGAGGCCATGCAGGAGGAGTATTCTTCTATCATGAAGAATGATGTTTGGGAGGTGGTGCCGAGGCTTGAGGGCAAATCCGTGGTGACTTCCAGATGGCTTTACAAGGTAAAGCATGCTGCAGATGGCAGCATTGAGAAATTCAAAGCGAGGTTTGTGGCTAGAGGGTTCTCCCAGGTAGAGGGAGTTGATTATGAGGAGACCTTCGCTCCCGTGGCTCGATATACTTCGATCTACTCCATTATATCGATAGCAGCAGAGATGGGTTGGAAGATCCACCAGATGGATGTGAAGACCGCATTTCTCAATGGCTTCATACAGGAGGAGGTGTACATTGAGCAACCACAGGGCTTTGAGGTGCATGGGAAGGAGTCCCATGTGCGCAGACTGAAGAAGGCCTTTTATGGCCTGAAGCAAGCTCCCAGAGCTTGGTACTCTAGGATAGATACTTACTTGCAGAAGATGGGTTTCACAAAGAGTGAGGCAGATCCGAACCTTTACTATATTGTGATAGGTGAGGAGCCTCTCATTCTGGTGCTGTATGTGGATGACTTAGTCATTACAGGTGCAGAGAGACTCATAGAGCACCGCAAGAGAGATCTTGCGGCGGAGTTTGAGATGAAGGACATCGGCTTGATGCATTACTTTTTGGGTTTGGAGGTGTGGCAGGAGGAGGGGCATTTCTTCCTGGGGCAGGGGAAGTATATTGTGGACATCCTTGGCAGATTCCACATGGAGGATTGTAGACCCATGTTGACACCGATGATCACCAACTAGAAGAAGCTTCATGCTTCGGATTCCGAGTTGGTGGATCCCACATTGTACAGACAACTGATTGGTTCCTTGATGTATTTGGTCAACACTAGACCAGATATATGTTTTGCAGTCAACACGATGAGTCAGTTTATGTGTGAGCCTAGGAAGGTTCACTAGGTGGCTGCAAAACACATTTTGCGGTACTTGCAGGGGACAGTGGATTATGGTCTGGACTACAGGCAGGGGGATGGAGTGAGATTGGCAGGTTACACTGATTCTGATTGGGCAGGTTGTGCTTATGATAGGAAGAGCACTTCAGGGTGCTGCTTTGGGTTGGGTTCGGCAGTAGTGTCATGGTTCAGCCGGCAGTCAGTAGCATTGAGTTCAGCGGAAGCAGAGTATATGGCAGCCAGTCTAGCTAGTTGTGAGGCCATCCGGCTTCGCAAGATGTTGTTTGGCTTATTTGGTCAGCCGTTGAGACCTTCAGTGATTTACTGTGATAATCAGAGTTGCATTAAACTCACGAAGAATCCAGTATTTCATGACAGGTCAAAGCATATCGGGATCAAATATCATTTCATCAGAGACTATGTTCAGAAAGGAGCTGTGAAGCTTGAGTATATTCCCACCGATGAGCAGGTTGCAGATATTCTTACCAAAGCCTTACCACGGGGCAAGCATGTCTACTTCAGAGACAAGATGGGTGTGGTGAGGAACACCTTCCTCGATAAGAGGGAGTGTTGAAATTTGGTACCGGAGGACAGGTGGTTCCCTAAGGCTTTGATCTTTGGCCTAGGGAAAAGTGTCCAAAAGAATTTAATTTTTCTCCTAAAGTGACTTTATAAAGTTATAAAGTCAAATCTAAATTAAAAGTGACTTTAAGTGATAAAGTTACTAAAGTGACTTTATAAAGTTATAAAGTCAAATCTAATTTAAAAGTGACTTTAAGTGATAAAGTTACTAAAGTCTAATTTTAAAGTGAGTTTAATAAAGTCAATGTAAAATTAGAAAGGAAAAGTGACTTTGGAAATAAATGACTAAGTGGGTCTTTATTAAAGTTGGGTGAATTAAAAAATAGAAAGTGAGATTTAAATGAGCATTTAATCTCAGCCCTAGATCTCAATCTATTTCAGCCATTGGATTTAGGGATTCCCCAAAAGTCACTTAGGGTTAGGTTAAAGGAGGAAAAGGAGGAAAATATCATTCATTCTTTCATGAGAAGATTGAGAGAAGGAGAGCAAGAGAGCAAGGGAGATTTCTGGGCAGTGAGGAGAAGGAGGCAGCAGCTTGGCACACTTTCCAAGGCAGCACTTCAGCAAGACATTTTCAGTAAGATCGTACAGCTGAGATAACACAGTAAAAGGCACATTTTTGGCACGGTTTTCTAGGCAGGGAGGCTGTACAGCAAGCCGTACAACAATATTGGGCACAGAAATCGAGGCAGCAAGGGGCTGTACCGTACAACATATTTTTGCAGTGGTTTTGGCATGCAAATCGAGGTTTTGGACAGCAGCATTAATTGCTGTTTGCAGAGATTTTGAGGAGGCCGTATAGCTACATTTATTGTAGATTTTTGGGCACACAAATCGAGGAGGACGTACAACATTTATTGCTGTTCTGTTTTTGCTGTTTGTACATTTTCCGAGGCGGTGGTTAAGCATGGAAAACGAGATAAGTTGTAAAAGTCTGTTTGTTGATTTTTCTTTTGCTGAATATTTCTCTCATTGTAAAAAGCATTTTCCAGAAATAAGAAGGAGCTTTCGAACTGGTTTTCCCCAAGAGTTGTAGGGGGTTTTTCCAGGGTCATGTTGACCAAAAATATCTGTGTCAAATGTGTGAATGACTGTTTTTATGCTTGCTGATTTTTAATTCTGCATTTTCCAGCATTCTGAAAAATTTCCAGAATTTGTGTTTTCAGCAAAAATTTATTTTCCAGTTTGTTAAATGTATGGATATGGGAAAGGGCATTTAACTATTTTGGAGTAATAAGGTGAAAACTGAAAACCGGGGTGGGAAAATATAAATTTCTACATCCGTGAGGACTTCTATAATGAACATGTATTCCAACTGTGGTTCTATGGAGGATGCAAGGAAAGTGTTTGACAAAGATTGTGAGAGAGATGTAATTGCCTCTAGTGCTATGATTTTTGGGTATGCCAAAAATGGGCATGCTACCAAGGCCGTTGATATATTTCATCAAATGCCAAGGAATAGTGTGAAGCCCAAATCTGATTACTATCATAAATGTTCTCTTGGTGTACGGTGATGCAACGACTCTCCGGCAAGGTAAGGAACTCCATGCTTATGGAATCAAATGCAGCTTTGTGACCATTGTCTCTTTGCACTGGGAACTCATTAACATGTATGCCAAGTGTGGAAGTATGGAGGAAGCAGAAAAAGTGTTTCATGAAGCTCAACAACCATTCATAAACACCCTCAAGCTTTGCAAGACAAAGAGCATCGAGAACATGGCTTTTGTAATGTGCAGCAATGATCATGAAAACGTTGAAATATTGCAGTAGCGAGGGATAAATAATAGAAAAAATGAAATAAATAAATAAATAAATAAATATATATATATATATATATATATATATATATATATATATATATATATATATATATGATAATGGAGTTAATTTTTGCATGTAAATGGGTATATTGCTATAAGACCTGGTATGGCATGTGTACCCCTGGGTAATCATTGGTAAAGTCTAGGTTAGACCTAGGTGATAGGGGGGTGTCAAGTTAACAATTACCCTAGGTAAACATTTGAGGGTGGAGGAGCTAGAGTGAGTGAGGTTGTCGCATTTAGCATTTTTCGCTGGATTTAGTCAAGAAATCCCAAGTCAAGTTTAAGGGGGGAATGTTAGGTAAAATTGACTCGAGATAGAGTCAATGTTGATTAGGGTAAATATTAGTGTTTTCGAGGCACATGGTATTGTGCACCCATGGTTTTCAAGTCATGGTATTGCACAACCTATAAAAGGCTCGGAGGACTTCATTTTAAGGTAGGCCTGGATGTGAGCGGTGAAGGCTCACTTAGCTGAATTGGCCAGGGTTTTGGCCAAGGCTAATGAAATTTCATTAAGATGGGTTTTCCCTGGAGTTTATGGTTTTTCCCGGTTAAACATATGTGTTTATGTTTATGGAATTATGTTGCTGGTTATGTTTAATTATTCCTCTCAGTAATTAATTATGTTCTCCAGTAAATTATTTCTTCAAAAGGTAAGGGATAGTTGTGCCCGTATCACTGCATCATTTTCTATGTAATGTGCAGTCCATACCAATCCTATGACAAATCAGAAATGATCCATGTCCTCATCACTCATGCCCTTGAAGGTAGGTAGCTTCATGTGTGAAGCTATATCGTCTTCTGGTTGGGGTGGAGGTGATTTTTTACCCTTATGAGGGTTCAACGGTGGCGTAGATGGATGGCTATGCGCAACGAAATTTCTTATTGGACTATAGACAGATCAATCCCCCTCCTGATTAGTTTTGTAGTACTTACCACTGCGTGTTGTACCCTTGCTCTGGATAGAGCTCATTCACTCTATATGGCTACACAAAATTATTTTTTCACACAACAAGATCTTAATCAGTAATGGCAAAGTTTTCAAAAACTTACCCTAGAAACCCTTGAAGAACCTCTGCTCTGCTTCTGAGTAGGATATGAATTGATCGAAAACAAATTCTGTCACAATTCCTCCTATCACACTGTCCACCCAGTGATCTACCGTGTGAGTGATGGTGTTATCAGTCTTTTCTAACTGCAGGATCCGCTCTGGGGCCCACTGCGTGACCCGTTCATCTTTCCAACACTTCTGAAACTTGACAAGCCTTGCGATCCACTTCTAGAGCTCAATTGCAATTGTTCCAAATAAAATCTCATAGATCTACATGAAAATGTACTTATTCTTCCACTCCTCTGCAAAGAACTTTTTATTGCGATTTTCTTTTACTGCGAATTCCTGAACTTGTTTTTCAAACCATTCATCGATTTCTTTCTTCTCAAGTTTCCAATAAGTTCTTGGCATTACCCGATCTCTCTCAAAATTCTCTTGGTCCCAACAAAAAAACCATTTTTTGGCTCGAGGGGTCCTAACCTAGGTTCAAAGGTTAAGGTTTTCCAACAAACCCCTATACTACTGGCCCTTTCGACAGTGACCTTCTTGCGCAGGCCAAAGTCTCACCTAAAGTAGTATGGGAGGGTGTTGGAACCATGTTTCTGCACCTTGGGAGAGAGAAGGTAAGTCAAGCTGGTCTACAATTATCAGATCTATACTACATAGGGATTTTTGCAGGATCCCCAATAGATAACCCAAATGTAGAGTATCAGATCTACTTAACAGGTTCGCATGCACGTGCGTACTATTAGCTATAATCATAGAACAATATGATCGCAGCAAATTAACAGGCCATAGATACATGTACTATAAACACAGAAAGTTCGTAGCTGCAAAAAGATGTGTAATTAAGTTCACATCAACTATAAATGAAAAAATCCAGATAACATTAGATGTCCACAATACTTTCACACACATATATATATATCATTACCAAAAATCCTCTTACGTTCCCTAAATTACCACATGCGCACACAACCAGTAGGGTCCGCACATAGTAGGATAGAGGATCTCCATGCACATAGCTAGTAGGAGTCCTAACCTAAACAACCTGGCCACAGATCTAAAAATTTGTGCTTTGCATCAATCTCTATTCTTTCCTACCTATGACTAAAAAATATTCATCTATTTATACCGATTTAGCCTACACATCCAATGGTCCGAAAACTGTGGTTTGCGGACTCTTGGCCTACCCTTAACCCATTTAGAATGCATTAGGGACTTTGACCCACCACAAATCCCCTGTGTTAGAATAAAAAATACAAAAATATACAAAAATGGACAAAATTCACAGCCTTTGGGAGACCCTGCTCCAACAGTATTGAAAGTGAAGACCTAGTGCTTTGGACTACTCTTGAGATTCTTTATGGAATTTTTTTGGTTAACCATTTTTGGATGATCTTATCCTTGCAATAACAACATTACTAGTATTCCTTTAGTATCCCTAACGTTAGTTACTCATTTGGAATAATAAAGGTAAGTCTTGACATCATTGAATCCATGGTCACAACTCTTTTTATCTTATTGATACAAAATAAGTTGAATTCACATGAAACTTACTGACATGCTCTCACTTAATTAGCCCTGTAGTTTAAAGAATGACTCTAATATAGAAACCCTAGCCTTCAGTCTTAATTAATCTTTGGTCTCTATTAGAGGTTTTTCTTTCATGTGTACATTCAAACTAATTGGAATGGGGGGAGAGAGAGATATTAGGAGAGAAATTATTTGAATTTTTATGTTTAATTCACATTTCCACCTTATGCTTACTCATGGTTTTCATTATCACAATTGTTGGGCTAGTATCCTAAACTTGGAGCAAGATAAGGTAATTTTTATTTATTTAACCTATTTCCTTTATTTCAATAAAGAGTATTATTGGTGATGGTACTTGTGTTGACTCGGGGAGCCACGATAAAAAAACACACATGCATCACCATTTTAGGGATAATGTGGATGTTGAGACCTTTTAACATCTTCAATTTATCCTTCACGTTCTTATGCAAGTCATATGAACAGTCACATCAGATCCGGCCATTCCATCATTCACTTCATCTTGCAGCACTGAGGACATCAAAAATAAGGGTAAAACTTGAGGTAAAGTTGGCTTAAGATTATTTAACTCATTATAAATTTAAAAAAGCTTTGATGCTTAACCACCACATATTTTGTATATTGGTTTTTCATATATCCTCTACTTGCATGCTACTATAATATGGTCATAATCATATTTGCTCATGTAAAAAAAAGCAGTAACTATAGTACATTCCCCTCCTATGTTCACACATATTATCAAAGGGTGAACTCATTGTTTCCATTCATAAAGGAACCATCCATAAGCATTGGCCTCACAAAAATAGAGCATGCAAGTGCATATCCTACTATCTCCATCACCACCTCGTCTCATTCATAATTTCCATTGTCACATATCATCCTATTAATCAATTTTTATCACTCTTAATATCAATTATATGGTAGTAAAATAAGAATGGTGTTGCTGCACAAGAACAATCACCCTCAAATATTCAAGCACTGATTGTTCCACAAGAACTAACCCTGTCCAAAGCCATGATGCCATAGAAAACTATATTGAACAAAGTATTTATTTGCATGAAGACATGAAAAACCTCAAGCAAGGGGGGATGTTGGGCCTTGAATATGCCCATGTTTTCATCATTCGATATCATCGTTCATACACTAAAACCCTAGTTCTTTAACCCATTTAGTATCCTAATTCCATAACTTACCGTCAAATACACTCCATGGTTGGTTATCATTAGTTTTATTATATTTTTTATGATTATATATGATTATTCCATGATTTAATAATGACGGTTTCTCTCAGTTTAAGTGTTTCAAGGTTTCATTTCCATAACTCTCCACAAGTAAAACTAGTTGCTACAAGTTGAGTATGGAGCGAGATTTCTATAGGTGAAGATATGAAGTTTGTGATAAAATGGTGAGGAATGTCGACAGTCTGAGACATGAATCATGCTTAAAATACCCTATTTCATATAACCCAAAAGCCATTCAACCAAATTCATCACCAAAAGGGAGTGAAGGGTAAAACAATTGTTAAGTACGGTTTTAAGTACTGAAACAGGCTCAACTTGAATGGTTTGAAAAATTTGGCCATGGTTTTGGGTCAGCCACATGGAGGACCAAGATTGGATAAGCTAACATGGATATTTTTCCTCCATCCATGTGTTGATCAGAATAAACCCAACCATATCCTATTCAAAGGTCATCTAGAGAAATTAAATACGACATGAATTTGTTGGTTGTTCTGTTTATTTGGAATGTAATTAATCTCTTGTTTCATCAAAACCTTTGTATAAAAAGGCATATCTCAGCATGTACGGGGGTTTTATCACTAACAAGTTATAAAACTATGAAGTGTGAGCTTCAAAGTTGCTCTAAGGCATCTTATTTTATTGAAGACTTATTCCACTTAATACAATTGTCAAGTGTTAATTCAAATTGTTGTGAGTATGTTTACAATAAATTTTTAATTTGAATTCATTAGATTTATTTTCCTCTGCAAGTTTTTAGCTCACCTAGGTGTGGTAGGGCCGACCACAATCTAGGATCGAGCTTCTCTCTTAAGTTTCTAGATAGATAGCTCTGTGATCGTATCTATTTTTCGTTCCAGCAACGTGTGAATTTGATAAAGTTTATTATGTAATTGCATATATCCCCGATTTAATTTCAAAATATTTGTGATCTCTTGTGGCATTGTGTTCATTAACTCTTCTGAGATTATATTACCATTTGTTACAAAGTTGTGCCTAAATACTTAATGCAGAGCCATGGTTTGTCTCTTATAATAAATCCTGAGCTCATTCAAATGCAAACAAGTAATCAATTGAATAGAACATAACTTGAGTTGTATAACAATTTCATGCATATATGCGATTAGTTCATAAGTTACAATGAAGGTTTTTGAGTGAATATTTTCTTGTATTCATTAGCTAAACTGATGGTTTATTGAACGAATGTAGTTTTGAATCAACACTAATCATGGTTACATTTTCTAGCATTGTGCAAAGAAAAGAGGGTGTGTTGCATTATGAATCATAGGCTTCATAGCATTAAAACTTCTTTGAAATCATATTCAAAAATAAACTGGCCACTATGGTGTATTCATTTTCTGGGCATTTTGTAGTTTAGAATAGTTTAAAAGAGTGATTTAGAGTCGATGCTTTCGAATTAGAAGTGTTTTCTTAGTTAAGCATAGCAATTTCATTTCTATTTATTTTCTAGCAGTAATATTGATGATTGAAGAATAGTTACATAAGTTGTGTGATTTCTTTAGTAGCGTGAGTTCTTTGAAACAAATATGATTTAATTTAGCAAATTAGTTTCATTTAAAAAAAATTTGTTCGATCCTAGTTCTCATTTCTAGTTTATAAAGGTTAAATTGGGCAGTGAGATTTAGCTGTAACCAGTGAAGTTTTCATTTGACCATTAATTTAATTTAGGTCCAAAATTTCAAATTAATTTACGAGTAGTGTGATTTGTTTTGGCTTTATGCAATCCAATTAAATATCATAGTTTAATTATTTTAATTTAGGTCAAAAATAGAATTAGACTTGATTTTACAAGCAGTGTGAATGATTTGATTTTCTATTTTAAGTACCAAAGTTAATTTCGTAAGCAATAATTTTCTTTTCTTAATAAACACAAAGAGTTTTCACACCCAGGGTTTAAGTTTGTTTTTTTTCATAATGTAGAATAGTTTGAATTGTGAATTTAATTTCACAGTGGAGGCATTAGTTAAATTTCATTTGGTTTTGTTTTCCTTTCATTATGAATTTCATGTTTCATCTAGATTAGGAGCCTTTAAATTGAAATATTTTTTAGGAGTCACAATGAGATTCTTTTAATTCCTTATATCGATGTTCTTTCCAGCAAATGAGTGATAGATTTGAGTTTCCTTCTAGCAAAGGAATGGTGTGTTATTTTACAGTGAGTAACTAGTGTGTGCTTTCATAGAAACAACAATTTTGTACTTGGCAATTGAATTGATATTATACCCTAGTTTATGTTAGATGCTCTAATCCTACATTACCTGTTCTTGTGCCTCGAAGCTTACAAGTTCGAGATTCATAATTTAATGTTGGAAATTATAGAAGTATATTTCCCCAACATTTTTGGTGTCGTTCTCGGGGAGGTGCTAAAGGGATTAGAGCCTAGTTTGTTTGAAATTATTTTTCGTGATCTTAGTTGCAGTGCAATCAGGGGGCAGAGAGTGTACTGTGAGACAAGAGTTAATAACCAAACATCCACTATTGTGGGGTTTCTCCAAATTTTTGTTGTCCAATTATGAAAATTTGGTGAGTTTTATTGAAATTAGAAGCTTTAATTCATTTAGATTAAAATTTCAAACTCTTTAAAGAAATTTTTTTTTTGGGGTGCTATAAGAACCCTTGTGTACTAATCCATGTGATGAAAGAATATGATAGTTGGCTTATTGGAAAAAAAAAATGGTATTTTGACGAAAAATTTAATGAGGATTTTTTATGCTACTACAGAGACGTATAAGTCATCCAATGAAGAATTCAAAAGTGCGAAATTTAATATTTTTCCTAAACATAAATTTAATATTATTAAATGTTTGATTTCAAAATTGAATGATTTACAGGAACAAGAGTAGGATGAATAACCACTGCTTATCCTTTGTGCCAACTGTAGAAATAAGCACTTCCTTGGAAAGTGCCCACTTAATGGTCTGAAATTTTGCAAAATTTTGGAGGATGGTCATGCAACCGAACATTTACCATCTTTCCATTATTACAAAAGGTACTTGGGAAATCAAGTAAGGAATCAAATCAACTGCCAGGTATAACTTAAAACCCATCGCCATTTTATACTTGGAATAATTTTTATTCTCCTGAGAAGGTTCCTTAAGAGATTTATAATCCTACAGTTCCATGGAAAGCTTTTAATCCACCTCCAATTGAATAACCTACTTCATTGCCATAGTGGCCCTCTCCTTGTCCCTCCTCTTCGAGTCATGTATCTCCATGGTTTGGAACCTTTTCCCTAGCCATTATTTCATGAAAAATCAGCAGCGATCGTGATTTCCATTCAATGTTCCATCAAGTTATCCTTCATGGTCTCAAGTTCTGGTGCAACATTCATTTAACCCTAACCCCATTCCATACCTTAGCCCTTATCCTAACTGTAACCCTAATCCATATCCTAGTTGTTATCCATACCCTAGACCTAATCCAAATCTGAGCCATAACTTAAACCCTAGACCTAACTTTAGTCGAAATCCAAATCTGAGTCCAAGCCTTAAACCATAACGTAGTTGAAACCTTAACCCAAATCCTAATCCAAACAAGGAGGTTGGACAAATATTTACAACACTTATTCTTCCTGTTGATTCTCCAAATTGAAAAAATTGATATATCTTCAAGGTTGGGGAATAGTATGACTTTGGAAACATCTACTATCACTACAAAACATCTACCCTAGGAAGATCTAAATCAAATACCATTAAAGGAGAAATCAATAATTGGAACCTATTCTAAAACTATTGTTGAAGCTCAAAACCCTAGAAATCCCCTTGACCATTCTTTTCAATTTGGAAATAACATATTTGAGCCTGAACTTGAGGGATTTATATTTTGTATTTCACCAGATCCCTTATGCCTCCAAGAGAATGATTATCAAACTATGGAATACGAGCATAAGCTGGAGAGTCATAAATATGTGGATCTCATTGAATCCTAGTTTCAAATAGTCATTAATACACCATATTACCTCATCATTCAACAACTCTTGGTACCATATGAATTAAAGAAATTGGTTTCTCATACTCTGGTATGTGTTGAAGTTTATTATTTAGAATTGAGTATGAGTATATTTAGCATTCCACACATATGGTTAAATTGGAAGTACTCCTACACTTGAAGGAGATCTTCTTCTCACTAATGTTTGGAAAAATACTGAGGGGGGGGGGGGGGGGGGTGAATCAGTATTTAGGGCATACTCAAAAATTTTTACTTTTTCATACTCTAAAACCCATACGCTACTTTAGTGAAGCCATCTCGCGTATACACGCAGATATCCTTTATACAACTCGCGTATACACATAGATCTTATTACGCATTTAATTCTTTACCTGGATCTATGAATCATTTATTCATCAGATGTTTAGTTAGCACTAAGCATGTGCAGTAATAATAGAATAAACCATCACACATAAGAAACACACATGAACACTAGGATTTAAGGTGGAAACCCAAGTCGGGAGAAAACCAACGTTGTCGTCGTCTCAGTCTTCAATATTTTATTATAAAGAAGACATCGTACAACCATGTACTAGCACATACTCATACCAGCACGCAGGCACCCACCTACAGAAGGCTACAACCTTCTCTCGTTTACCAGCCTCTCCTAGAAGGGAGCTACTACCCCTTGCTCTCGTTTACCAGCCTATCCTGGAAAGGAGCCACTACCTCCTGCACTCGTTTACCAGCCTCTTCCAGAAGGGAGCCACTACCCCCTGCACTCGTTTACCAGCTACCACTGGAAGGGAGATACAACCCCCTCATTCAAGGCTTCGACCTTCAGCACCATTGCGGACCACGTTTCATCAATTTTCATACTGGATCCAACAGCTTCCATACAGCACAACTTGTAGGCCACTTTTCATCTCATTTTCATACTGGACCCACTCCACACATTTAAGCTCATCATACATCAAACTGAAACTTATAACCCCATCAATTCATTCATTGAATCATCAACCAATCAACCGATAACTTGATCTTCAATTAACATAATCAACAACTTATTCATCATTCAAACAACCTAGTTCTGTATGAATACATCATTGACCGATAGCAGTAAAACAGCAGAACAGATCAGACATTTCATACCATATACTTCAGAAAACCCTAGATTCCATACGCGCTCTTACTTCACTGATCCTACGTATGTACGCACTTTCATGCACACCAACCCGCGTATACTTCTGTGCATTTCTATCTGCCCATACGCGCTTTTCTTTAAGCAGACCCGCGTATACACGTGCTTTTACTGAAGCGAACCTACGTATACACTTGTAACTTTTCAGGACTGTGCAGCTCTTCAGATCAGATAAACAACTCATATTTCATCCTTTACTTCAAAAATTATTTCGCCTCATCTCAGATCTAAATAGATATAGAAAATACATTTCAGATCTAGAGATCCTTCTTCATCATTTTCTTCATAGGTGCATCATAGATTCTGATCTATCAATCAAGAATAGAGTTCATCCATGCAGATATTCCTTAGAGATATTTATTCATTCACAACCCTTACTCATGCATGCCTTGCACTATTATTCTTTACTCCTTATATAGGTTTAGCCTTTATCAATACCATGAGCCAAAACCACACCACTTCAGATGGTATTCCTGGATGGGATCAAATAGATATTCCAGCGCTCAATACAATGGGTCAATACCATGGTATCACCCCTTGGTATTCTAAGTTTAGAGCGCAAATGACCATACGCGACTTGGAACATTATTTTTCGCGTGCATACGTGACTTATCCTTAACAAACCCACGTATGCCTTGTGACACATCATATTTATCATTTTTCTCACACTTACTGAAATTCATTTCTTCTGTTACTTCTAAGCTAATCTGTAGATGCATCATATTTACATCATTAACAGCTCATCAAGTCAGTTTTCATCAAGGACAACTTCATCAGGCAGTTTCCATCAAAGCTAATACATTGTATCACATTGCCAACAATCTCCCCCTCAATTCATCAAGTAGGTCTCTATCAAGTTCAACTTCATCAAGTAGGTTGTCATCAACTTTATCAAGTAGGTTGCCATCAAGGACAACACTTTGCATCATATTGTCAACAATCTTATTTCATCAAGTAGGTTGCCATCAAGGACAAGACATGCCAACAATCTCCCCCTTTGGACTTGATGGCAACCATGATGGTGTTTGATCACCACAACAGATAGATACATTGAATATAACCATTATGCAAACACCATGATGCTCTCCCCCTATTCAAACACCATGTTACTCTCCCCCTTTGACATCAAGGGAAAAGGACGGATCAAAACGAAGACAAGGTTTTTCTCCTCATGTAGACATAAGAGCTCTGTTGATCTGATGTGCACTGAAGTTACCTTGCTCCCCCTGAGTTCATGCCGAATCTTCAAAACATATTTTCAATGAAGTACATGACTCTATGACCTTCCTATCACCAAGGACTCATCCTTACATCAATGATCCAACCAAGTGGATTTACATATGTGACTCAAGTACCCAACCAAGTGGGTTTACACATTTGACTCAACTACCCAACCAAGAGGGTTTACAAATTTGACTCAAGTACCCAACTAAGTGAGTTTACACATTTGAACAAGTCCTTACATGACTGAATATTACAATTTTAAATAATAGGTCTCAACATGACCTTTTCATCAAAATACAAATATGACTTTTTATGACCAACATCAAAAGGACCTCAAGAGAGAGATCATAAATTAGAACCATCATAATGCCAACAATGCATAACTCAGCAAGGCTAATGCTCCCCCTGAAACTGTGCATCCAATGCATCCTTTCCATATGACCAAAACTCCTCCTTAGCTTGTGCAACCTGAACACTTTCAACAACCAATCATCAAGGCATCTTTACCCAATATCAGAGAATGAAACAGAAATATGAAAATTGGAGCACCACCAGAGATACCAAACAGTACAACAGTTGTGCTGAAAGAATGCTAACCCAGAAGAAAAATTTGTCAGCAATTACCCATACGCAGTTTTCCACGTATGAACTCGCGTATATACGCGTCTGTCTTTCAGAAAAACCGCGTATCCAACTTAATCTTCTGAAATTTAATCAGATCTGATCTTCTGAGAGGTAGAAACATCTCCTAGCTTCTGTCTGAGAAATTTGAATGCTTCCCTGGAATATATGAGAAAGGAAAATGTAGTTGTGTTATCAAGTGTCATCCAATAGTTGTAGCATAAGCATATTAGTAACCAAGCCTTCAGACTCTTTGCAGCATCAGCATATTCTTCCCAAGAGGAATTATCAGACCAGAACAAATTCTTCAATATAAAATATGTATTAAGCCATCATCCATGTGATCCGATATCACCAAGATCTTCATGATTCATAATCATGATGTAACATGTGTAGGAATTATGTATAAAAGTCATCAGCAACAAAATCTGAATGATCTATCCTTATTTCTGCATCATAAAACTTTCATCTCATCCATGTGTGAAAACAAAAGATATTCTTCAGTAAAAAGCAAGAAGGGCTCATTCATAATCTCATAATAAGAAACCATGCATCACGTCATCATCATTTGAGTATGAGAACTAAGGAATAAGTAGATACAATGCCAACAATGCAATCATTAGTAGTTTAGACTAATGCTCCCCCTGAACCTGTACTCCTGTTCTTGAGCCATCTCACTGTTTTCCTTAACAGAAAAGAATACGCAACTGTCTTCAGCGTAAATCACATGTATACGCGGCTTTTGTTCAGTCAACTCGCGTATGGAAAGTGAAATACTGAAAATTTCACACTTTCATCTCCCCCTGAATTTGAACTACCTATACCTATCTTCTTCACATTAGATGCATTGTCAGAAATAAACATAACCAGAATTACCAAAACAACCATGAGAATAACCATATATTGCTCCCCCTGTGATGATACATTGCTGATTCCTCTAATTTATCTCACATCACTCCTGCAATCATTACGAGAAGTAAGATTCAGAAGCAGATGACTGCAGTAGGGTCAATATTCCCTACGTTTCTGACCAGTCCTCCTTATTTTCCAGCTTTTCTTGAAATTTCTTATTGTATGCTGGAAATTACCCAAATTCTCAGATCTATTCATCCTGCATTCCTTTTCTACATGTCCATACTTGTTACAAGCATAACATCTTGCATGACCAGAAAAGTAAGCATAAGGATCATAATGTGTTTTTCTATTCTTAATTCTATTGCAATCAACTGCTTTATGACCATACTTGCTACATGAAAAAAAATATCCCTTGAAGAAACCAGAGTACCTTTCTGAGTAGAATCTATTTGTTTGTGACTGAAACAATCTGCTTCTGCGATTGGCTGCAACATGCCCATAATTGTGACATTTAAAAAATTCAACATGATTGATCAAAGGAGGGAATGATTCCATTTGAGAGTTCCTAATTGTTGGTTGACCTTTTGTTTCTTTCAACACTTCAGGTTTTGCATTGACATCCTTTGACTCTTTATCACTTCCTTGTGAACTAGATTCTCCTTTAACAGTTTCATGAAAACCAAGGCCAAATTTAACAGAAGGAGACCTTTGACTACTAAGAATATTGTCCAAAATCTTAGTATTATCTTGAAACCTCAAGAGTTTATCTTTTTCTTCTAATTTACATTTGAGAATATTTACCTGAACCTCCAAGCTCTGGCATTGCTTCTTCATACTTTCTTCAACCCTTTTTCCTTTTTCTACTTGATCATCCAACTTTAAAATTTCTTCCTTCAACCAATTTTCTTGTTCTTCAAATGTTTGTAGCAGTTCTTCATTCTTCTTATTTGATTTTTCCAAATCCTTTTTGAGAGAGATGACTTCTGCTTCAAGTCCTTCCTTTTCAAATGATAGGGGCTCTTCATTATTCTTATTTGATGTTTCGAGATCTACTTTTAGACAGATGATTTCTGCTTGAAGTTTTTCACTTCAATTGGTTGCATAAATGTACAACTTTTGATACTTGTCTATCTGTCCATTTTGTATATCTATCTTTTTATTCATTCTAGAGATCACATTTTTGTAGATAGATTCCTTCTTTTTAAATTGATCCCAATAATTACTTTCATCATTGATCTTGAGATTTGCTTGTAGACTCACATTGTTACTTTCACTATCTTCATCATTGCATGCACAAGAAAGTGGATCACAAGAACAACAATCAATACCTGTTTCCTCTTATTCATTTTCTGCTGCACATGTTTTCTGAGGTATCTTCTTTATTTTAGTAGCCTTCTTATTTTTCTTCTTTGCCATGAGCACTTGCAAAACTTGGTCAGAATCTTCTTCATCCTCATTTTACATTTCATCATTATTTTCATTTGCATAATAACTCTTTCTCCTTTCAAATTGATTTCCTTTATCATGATTTTCTTCATAGGGACATTTAGCAGCATAATGACCAACTCTCCCACAAGTAAAACACTTGAAGGGAAGCTTACCTTTGAATCTTCCAGTACCTGGTTGGAGTCTTCTCACAAAATTTGCTTCTTCTTCTTCTGATATATAACTTGATTCCTTGACAACTTCCTTTTCTTTTCCTTTTGCACATGCCTTAAAGACAACTTCTCTGATTTGAGAGGGACCTTATTTTCTCATTTCAAAAGCAGTTAGAATACCATGTAGTTGAACAATAGTAAGAGTTTGTAGATCTTTCCTTTCTTCAATAGCTGATACTTTTGACTCAAATTTTGAGGTCAAATATCTTAAGACTTTTTCCACCAGAGTAGTATCGGTTATGGTTTCACCCAAACTTCTCATACGATTTACAATATCATCTAGATGCAAAAAGAAACTGGCAATACTCTCATCACTATGCATCCTTAAATTTTCATATTCAATTCTGAGAGTTTGGAGTTTTGCACTTTTTACCTTTGTATCTCCTTCATAGCTCAGAATGATTTTGTCCCATATTTCTTTTGCTGAATTTAGTTGTATCACTTTAGCAAATTCTGGTTCAGACATGCTTCCTAATAAAACATTGACTGCTTTGGCATTGATTTCATATTTCTTCCTTTCTGCTGCATCAGTAGGAATACTTGCCGGATATTGATAACCTTCTTCCACGATTGCCCATACTTCTGAACCAAGACTTTGCAAATATTCTTTTGTTCGTATATTCCAAAATAACATATTGCTTCCATTGAATAAAGATGGCTTTAGAGACAATCCTCCTTCATGACTTCCCATTGCGACGGATCTCTTTCAAGCGATCAAGCCTAATATTTAGCCTGCTCGATGCTAATTATTGGGAAAATCTTGAGAGAGAGGGGGGTGAATCGATGTTGAATACTCAAAACGTTTTTACTTTTCATACTCTAAAAACAAAATACGCTACTTTAGTGAAGCCAACTTCTGCGTATACCGTGTGTTTCAGCTAACACCCTTGCAACAAAGAAACTCGCGTATACACAGAGATCTTATTATGCATTTAATTCTTTACTTGGATCTATGCATCATTTATTCATTAGATGTTTAGCTAGTAGTAAGCAAGTGCAGTAATAATAGAATAAACCATCACACATAAGCAACACACATGAACACTAGGATTTAAGGTGGAAAGCCAAGTCGGCAGAAAACCACCGCTGCCGTCATCTCATTCTTCAATATTTTATTATAAAGAAAACATCATACAACCATGTACTGGCGCAGACTCATACCAGCACGCAGGCACCCACCTGGAGAAGGCTACAACCTTCTCTCGTTTACCAGCCTCTCCTGGAAAGGAGCTACTACCCCCTGCTCTCGTTTACCAGCCTCTCCTGGAAGGGAGCCACTACCCCCTGCACTCATTTACCAGCTTCTCCTGGAAGGGAGCCACTACCCCCTGCACTCGTTTACCAGCTACCATTGGAAGGGAGATACAACCCCCTCACTGAAGGCTTCGACCTTCAGCACCATTGCGGACCACGTTTCATCAATTTTCATATTGGATCCAACAGCTTCCATACAACACAACTTGTAGGCCACTTTTCATCTCATTTTCAGACTGGACCCACTCCACACATTTAAGTTCATCATACATCAAACTGAAACTTACCACCCCATCAATTCATTCATTAAATCATCAACCAATCAACCAACAACTTGATCTTCAATTAACATAATCAGCAACTTATTCATCATTCAAACAACCCAGTTCTGTATGAATACATCATTGACCGATAACAGTAAAACAACAGAACATATCAGACATTTCATACCATATACTTTAACAAACCTTAGATTCCATACACGCTTTTACTTTAATGATCCTGCGTATGTATGCGCTTTCATGCACACCAACCCATGTATACTTCTGTGCATTTCTATATGCCCATACACGCTTTTCTTTAGGCAGATCCGCATATACACGCGCTTTTACTGAAGCGAACCTGCGTATACACTTGTAACTTTTCAGGAATGTGTAGCTCTTCAGATCAGATAAACAACTCATATTTCATCCTTTACTTCAGAAATTATTTTGCCTCATCTCAGATCTAAACAGATCTAGAAAATACATTTTAGATCTAGAGATCCTTCTTCATCATTTTCTTCATAGGTGCATCATAGATTCAGATCTATCAATCAAGAACAGAGTTCATCCATGCAGATATTCCTTAGATAGATATATTCATTCACAACCCTTACTCATGCACGCCTTGCACTATTATTCTTTACTCCTTATATAGGTTTAGCCTTTATCAATACCATGAGCCAAAACCACACCACTTCCGATGGTATTCCTGGATGGGATCAAATAGATATTCCAGCGCTCAACACAATGGGTCAATACCATGGTATCACCCCTTGGTATTCTAAGTTTAGAGCGCAAATGACCATACGTGACTTGGAACGTTCTTTTCCGCGTGCATACATGACTTATCCTTAACAAACCTGCGTATGCCTTGTGACACATCATATTTATCATTTTTCTGGCACTTACTGAAATTCATTTCTTCTGTTACTTCTGAGATGATCTGTAGATACATTAGATTTAAATCATTAACAACTCATCAAGTTAGTTTTCATCAAGGACAACTTCATCAGGCAGGTTCCATCAAAGCCAATACATTGTATCATATTGCCAACAATCTCCCCCTTAATTCATCAAGTAGGTCTCTATCAAGTTCAACTTCATCAAGTAGGTTGTCATCAACTTTATCAAGTAGGTTGCCATCAAGGACAACACTTTGCATCATATTTTCAACAATCTTATTTCATCTAGTAGGTTGCCATCGAGGACAACACATGCCAACAACTAAAGTAGGGTTGGGTAGTATTGTCATTAAAATAAAATTGTTACAACAACATTCTTAAAACTACAATTCCTAAGGCACATCCATTGAATTTTTTTCATTATACACTCTTGTGGTAAGAATCGTTAGAAGAAATTCACTCTTAATGCCTCATATTTTATAAAGTGACTTTGATTATTGACCGACATTATTTACTGGGACAATTAGTTATTATTATTATACTTTCCATTCATAATCTTGACACACTATCATCCAAGAAACATTTTCATGTTTCTATTTGAGGTATTGATGAAAAGTCTCCTATGGTGAACCACTCCTATAAAACCATAATGAGCTCTCATAAGAACCCTAGCATGACCAACTTGTGGAATATATCAGCCATTATCTGACATGTTTTTTTTTTGAAAAAAATGAGTCTTTAGGGTAGTAGGACCAACCAATAAATATTGTTAATTAAAAGCTTATCATGCTATCCCACAGTCTTAAGAAGTAGATTTTCCTCCCCACATATTAAGTAACCTATCTGTGTTTAACCATAATCAGAGTTTTTTTAACATAAACATATTAATTAGGGGATAGGAGGTCTCATTACGAGCTAACCTACCATGATCATGGGTCTTAACGGGAATGACATTACTGCTACTGGTCACCAAGCTAGAGTAATGAATTTCAAGTTGAAAAAATGGAAAACAAGAGGTCTCATCACGAGCTGACTTGTTCAATCTTGTTATCTCTTGTGAATGGCACTGTCGTTCGCTGGTTACCAAGCGAAGACAGTGGTCGTCAGTTAATTCCCAAATCAAAGTAAATGCTTTTGAATTTCTCTAAATCTATATCTAATAGGTGGGACACAAGCATTTCATTGTGTTAGAAGGCATCCTTGTCGAGGCTATAGACGCTTGTGGTTAGTAGGGCCATGCCTATGGTATTAAAGTTAATTTTACACTATGATTTACTTGGACTTCTTTTTCTTTCCCTGAACTCATTATCATAACTCTCTAGGAATAGAATTAAGATAATTTTAGTAATGTGATTTGGAGTTATATATTTCAGAAATAATTTTTTTTTCATGGATGTGAGACCCTTAGTGTAGGTGATTCACTTTTCTTGAATAAGAGGACCTTTAAACTATATGCTTGGGTAACGATAAGAAAATCATCCTTGAAAGGTATCATTTCTTCAAATTTATTTTTCCCTATTTCTATCCATTTTAATGCCTTGGTTTTCAAATAATTTCACTTCTATTTTAACAAGGCTATTAAAAGTGAAGACCTACTACTTTGAACTACTCTTGAGATGTTTTGTGGAAATTTTTATGGTTAATCATTTTAGGATGACATTATCCTTGTATTAACAACATTGTTAGAATTCCTTTAGTATCCCTAACATTAGTTACTCTTTTTGAATAATAAACGTAAGTCTTGACATCATTGAATCCTCAGTCACAAATTTTTCCTATCTTATTGATGCAAAGTAATTTGACATTACATGAAACTTACTAACATGCTCTCACTTAATTAGCACTGTAATTTAAAGAATGACTCTAGTATAGAAACCCTAGCCTTCAGTCTTAATTAATAATTAGTATCTGTGAGAGATTTTTCTTTCATGTGGACATTGAAACTGATCAGCATGGGGGGAGAGAGAGATATTAGGAGAGAAATGATTGGAATTTTTTTTTAATTCACATTTCGACCTGATGCTTACTCACAGTTTTCATTATCACAATTGTTGGGATAGTATATTAAACTTGGAGCATGATAAGGAAATTGTTCCTTATTTAAACTATTTCCTTTATTTCAATAAAGAGGACTATTGAGTATGGTTCTTGTGTTGTCTCAGGAAGCCACGATAAAAAAATACACATGCATCAACATTTTTGGGATAATGTGGACGTCGAGAAATTTTAACATCTTCAGTTTATCCTTCATCTTCTTCAGCAGGTCATATTAGGAGTTGCATGAGCTCCACCCATTCCATCATTCACTGAATCTTATAGTTTCAATGACATCCACAACAAGGGTAAAACTTGTGGTAAAGTTGGTTTAATATTCTTTAATTCACTAGAAATTTAAGAAAGCTTTGATGGTTAACCACCACATATTCCATATATTTGGTTTTTCATATACCCTCCATTTGCATGTTACCCTAATAATGTCATAATCATATCAGTTCATGTAAACAAAAGCATTAACTATAGTACATTCACGCTTATTGTCATAGGGTTAATTCATTGCTGCCTTTCATAAAGGAACAATCCATAAGAATTTGGCTCACAAAAATAGAGCATGCTAGTGCATATCTTACTATCTCCATCACGACCTCATATCATCCACCAATTCCGTTGTCACCTATCATCCTATTCATCAATTTGTATCACTCTCAAAATCAAATCTATGGTAGTAAAATAATAATGGTGTTTCTCCACAAGAACCAACACCCTTAAATATTCATGCAGTGATTGTTCCACAAGAACTAACCCTACCCAAAGCCATGATGCAATAAAAATTGATATATGAGAAAAGTATTTTTTTTCATGAGGACATGAAAAACCTAAGGCATGGGGGATTTTGGGCGTCGAATATGCCCATGTTTTCATCATGCAATATCAGCATTCATACCCTAAAACCCTAGGTTTTTAACCCGTTATGTACCCTAATTCCATAAATTTCTATCAAATAAACTCCATGGTTGGTTATCATTAGTTTTCTTAGATTTTTTATGATTAAATGTGATTATGAAATGATTTACTAATGATGGTTTTACTAAGTTTAATTGTTGTAGGGTTTTACTTCCACTACTCTCCACAAGTAAAACTAGTTGATACAAGTTGAGAACAAAACGAGATTTTTGTAGGTGAAAATATGAATTTTGTGATAAAATGATGAGGAATATTGAGATTCTGATACATGCATCCTGCTCAAAATACAATGTTTCATATAACCCATAAACCGTTCGGAAAAATTCATCACAAAAGGGGAGTGAAGGCTAAAACAATTGTTAAGTACGATTTTAAGTACAGAAACTGGTTGAACATGAGTGGCTTTAAAAATTCGGCCACAGTTTTGGGTCAGCCACATGGAGGACCAAGATTGGATGAGCTAACATGGAGATTGCTCCTCCGCTTATGCGTTGATCATAATAAACCCAACCATAGCCTATTCAAAGGCCATTTACAGAAATTAAATACGTCATGAATTTGTTTGTTGTTGTGTATATTTTGAATGTAATTACTCCCTTGTTTCATCAACACCATTGTATAAAAAGGAAGAGATCAAAATACAGGGGGTGATCAGTAACAATTTATAAAAAATTTAAGTGTGAGTTTCAAAGCTGCTGTAAGGCATGTTATTTTAATGAATACTTCCTCCAGTTAATATGATGGTCATGTGTTCATTCAGATTGTTGTGAGTATGCTTACAATAAATTTTTAATTTTAATGTGTTAGATTTATTTTTCGTTGCAAGTTTTTAGCTCACCCAAGTGTGGAAAATCCCACCACAATCTGGGATCGAGCTTCTCTATTATGTTTGTAGATAGATAGTTGTGTGATCATATCTATTTTTCATTCCAGCTACGTGTGAATTCGATAAAGTTTATTATGTAATTGCATAAAGCCCCAATTTGATTTAAAAATATTTGTGATCCCCTGTGGCATTGCATTCATTAAGTGTTCTAAGATTATATTACCATTTTTTACAAAATTGTTCATAAATCCTTATCACAGACCCATGCTCTGTCTCTTATAAGAAATTTTGAGCTCATTCAAATGCAAACGAATTATCGATTGAACAAAACATGACTTGTATAGAAATTTCGTGCGTATATGTGATCAATTCATAAGTTATCCTGAAGGTTTTAGAGTGAATATTTTCTTGTCTGCATTAGTTAAATGGATGGTTTGTTGAATGAATGTAGTTTTGAATCAACACTGATCATTGTTACATTTGATGGAATTTTGCAAAGAAAAGAGTGTGTGTTGCATTACGAATCATAGGCTACTTAGCATTAAAACTTCTTTGAAATCGTATTGAAAAATCAAATAGCTACTGCTTTGTATGCATTTTCTAGGCATTTTGTAGTTTATAATAGTGTAATAGAGTGATTTAGAGCCGATGCTTTCCATTTAAAAGTGTGAGTTTAGTTAAGCATATAAATTTCATTTCCATTTATTTTCTAGCATTGTATTCAGGATTGAAGCATAGTTACATAAGTTGTATGATTTCTTTGGTAGCGTGAGTTCTTTGAAAAAAATATCACTTAATTTCACAAATTAGTTTCATTTAAAAATATTTCGTGTGATCCTAGTTCTCATTTCTGGTTTTTGAAGTTTAAATTGAGCAGTGAGATTTCGCTATAAGTAGTGAGGTTTTCATTTCGCCGTTAATTAATTTAGGTCCATCATTTCAAATTAATTTAGGAGAAATGTGATTTGTTTTGGTTTTATGAAATTCAATTAAATATCACAGGTTAATTAATTTAATTTAGCTCAATAGTAGCACTATATTTTATTTTCTATTTTAAGTATTGAAGTTGATTTCATAAGCAGTAATTTGATTTTTTTTATAAACACAAAGAGTGTTCATAACCAGGGTTTAATTTTTTTCTTTCGTATAATCTATAATTGTTTGAGGTGTGAATTTAATTTTATAGCAGTGGCATTGGTTTAATTTCATTTGGTTTGTTTTCCTTTCATTATGAATTTCACGTTTCATCTAGATTAGGAGCCTTTAAATTGAAATCCTTTTTAGGAGTCACGATGAGATTATTTTAATTCCTTAGATGAGTGTTCTTTCCAGGAAATAAGTGGTAGATTAGAGTTTCATTCCAACAAAGGAATGGTTTGGTCTTTTCCAGTGAGTAACCAGTGTGTTCTTTCATAGAAACAACGATTATGTACTTAGGAATTGAACTGATTTTATACCATATTTTAAGTTAGATTCTCTAATCTTGCATTACCTGTGCTTGTACCTCTAAGCTTACGAGTCTCGTATTGATAATTTAATGTTGGAAAGTATAACAATATATTTCCCCAACACTCATCTAACTAAAAAATAGCATGAAAGTAAATTTTTAAACTTGAGACTAACGAAGGTACAAACCCAAAGTCTAAATGTTCTTTAGCTCATATATTACACGTTTTAAAATAAAATAAATCAATGAAAATTATAAAAATTGTGTAAAACTATTACGAATTTCTTTGAAAATAGGCATAATAACTATTATGATGATTAAAGATCGAAATCGTGTGGAGTAGGAAATTCAACAAACAAAATAAACATTATGGAGAAAACATGAAATCTAGTGCATAGTTTTCACATGGGCTCCATGAATATACAAACCTCTATAATGTAGGCCTCTTGAATCCCCCAAAATTTAATATATATATCTAATGGTATATAAAGGAATAAAATGGGAGTTATAACTTAATTATAAATATTCAATATTTTGCATGCCAGGTAAATTTAGTATAAAAATTGAACATATGGAGTAGAGATGAGATATTTTCCATGGGAATAGCATGGGCTTCCCAAGTATATATAGCTCCAAAAATTAATTATTGTAAAAAATAGAAAAATTAAATAGAAATTTAATTATTTCTCTTGTAAAATGGAAGCTTCAAGTACTGCGACCATTTTTAATTGCCTTAATCATCAATAAGGAGGACAATATTTGATTTTCATGCCTTAAGGAATCACTTCGTGACATAGCATAGTATGGAGGGATAGGTGTTGTTGTGGTACATATTATAGGAAATCCAATTTGGATAGATTGTGTAGGTTGAAAGGTTGTATATGGGTTATATTGGGGGTTGTGTTACAACTCCATGAGTAGCAGATAAATTTGTATATGCAGGTTGTCTAACAAATGTAATTCCATAAAAGTGTTGTGTAACAAAAGAATATTGTGGAGCATATAAAGGTATCCATGTGGGATATGCTTGTGGAGTAGTAGGTAGTTATGAATTTATATATTATGGAAATTTTTGGTTCAATCCTAGATAACCTGGTTGTACATTTGGTTCCAACCATACTTGAGATGATGTTATAGGTTGTGAGGCAACCTTCTCCTTCTGACCTCCAAATGTAGGTTTCACTATAGCTTACCTTCCCTACATGTAAAAAAAAAAAGTACATATTCCAAACTATATTTTTCCAAAGAAGTCATGTCTATCCTTTAAAGTACTGAAAAAAATATAACCTCAAGAACCATTAAAAAATCCATAGTTTCATTCCTTACATCAATATTTATGTTTGAAACCTCAAGCCCTTTTCACTGCTTAAACAAAACTTAAATGTCACAAATGAAAAACTCCTATTTGATTTTCTTTTCTAGAGTGGAAATATAAAACAACATTTCCAAACTAGATATATTATATATATAAAACTTTCATATGGAAGAATTACAAGAAAGTACAGTTTCCACTTAATAATTTCATTTTAGCCAAAAACTAAATTACCTAGATCTGTTTTTATTTTTGTGATGTACAATAGAACCTTACTCTATTTTCCCATACTCTGAAAAAATCAATATCAGTCCCTCATTTTATATCTCATATCAAAGTCCACCAATGTGGGTGTTCCTCCTTGACTGATTGATATTTTGTATCGAATTGGCTCTAGTAGTTGCAAGATTACATATAGTAATTTGACCCTGGAGAGTCATCACTCCACCTTAGAAAAATATTGTTAAACACTGAATGAAGTATCATCTAATGAAGTTCAAACATAGTGACACACAATTAACAAAAAATGAATCCCCATCCAGAACTATTGGTTGATTTGCAAAAATATTATGATTATTCTACAAAGCATATTATGTCATGTGACAACTTAAGTGATATTCCATCGAGATAAAAATCGTACATTTGCATGTAATGAGTTTCCAATATTAATACTCAGTTTCCAATAATCTCAAATTTTCACTTCAAAGTATATCACAAGAAAGTATCCACTGGACAACATTAATAACGTTTCACCTAGATAGAACAATGGTGGGTGTTCTATTGAATAAAATTTCTTTCAATACACGAAAGTTAAAATAAAATTATTGTGCATGTTCCTATGAAAAACTAATATACTATTGACAAATAAAAGTATGTGTTATAGCATCACTCTCATATCAATGAAAAACATAGTTACATAGTATCCAAAGAAGACACAACATTAAAAAGTATCTATACAATAATCATTTCACAATAAAATTGTAAGTCAAAATGTGCAAATATCTAGAACCGAGATTGACACATACATCAAAAAACTTTCTAGGGTCCTATATTAAATCCCTATGAGAAGACTCCATATGCTTAAATATAATAAATCCAAATCCCCTTAACTTTCTATTTTCCTTATCAATTATAAAAAAACCTTCCTTAATATCTGCATACTATTTGAATGCCTAATATATCAACAAGAATTCGAATTATTAGTAAAAAAGGTTTCATTCAAAGGTAAAAATTGAAATTATCAATAAATAGTTGTAATTTTCTAAATATTACCAACAATTTGAATTATCATTAAGAAATTGTATAAAATACTTTTGATTCAAAACCATGTATAGCTTACATTTTCAAGGAATATTAACAAAAACCTTTATGTCAAATGAACATGTCAGAAATTTGGTACAAATTGCAATGAGGACCAATGAAATCAACAATACATGGCGAACAATTCCAACAAATAGCATCACATTATTTCAGGGCCATAAAACAAAAGCATTACCAAATGAACAACAATATGTACACTATTTACATTCATAGAAATGGAAAACCACCACATCATGCACTCACTTCACATAGGGTTTGTGAAGTGATAATCCAATTCATTGCATTCACAATTATATTCTAAGGAGCAGGGCCATTGCTTTCATCATTCCTAATAGTTTTTAAAATTACAAAGTAAAGAAAAAATCTATTGAATACAACCACAAGAATTCTAGTCAATAAGGTAGCCAATAATTTATAATATAGATTCAAAACAAATAAACAAAACAATGTAAACTACCTTTTTACATCCAAATTGTTGATAAATATAATCATCCAAAACTTATGGATATTTTATAACAAACTCCCCAAACAATCACCATAGCATTAAAATGAAAGAGAAATTAGTTCATAGTCAATTTGTTTTTTTTTTTTAATATATGTATTAGATGCAAAAGAAATGTATTCTTGAAATTATATTTATTAACAATACAAAGATAAATATATAAATTTTCCTCTCATGGATTTAAGGTCCATGACATCAAATTGGTTGTCTCCAGGAACAACTAAAAAAAAGAAAAAATGAAAAATCCAAACATCAACATGTAAAGATTTGGTTCATGTGATACAACGTATTTCACAGAAAATAAGAAGAGGTTCCACAACATGGAGACCTACCTTCAAGGAATTCATATCAAACTACAATTTTTTATCATTTTTAATTTGTAGTAGGTAGAAAAAGGTAATTTTATTAATGCCCAACAAATGACAAGGAGATATGGCCATGAGACTAGAATGCACAATCAATGATTCCCAATGTGTAGGGGTGTTGTAGACTACCCTCGAGCCTAAAATCATAAAGGGAAACTTGTTTATTCTATTAGAGTGCACTTGTTTCAAAGTTTTAATTCTAAATTGGGTTGTTTTCTATACATAAGTTTCACACAAGCCTCTCTGAGATCTCGATTTTATCAATCGATTATAACCACATCTAGTGCAAAAACCATTAGTAGATTTTTAGGGCCTTCTAGTCATTAGGGAAGCTGAGCCTTTTTATTACTTGTGACATCCTATGTATTTTTCAAACAATGATACACCATACATAATTCCTGTTTGTTTTTGAAACTTCAATAAAAAAACAATATTACTATGAATCACCAAGGCCACCAACAATTATATCTTCAACGTTATATGTCCCCAAAATAACTAAATGGTTGCAAACAACTTACATACATACATACATACATACATACATACATACATACATACATACATACATACATATATATATATATATATATATATATATATATATATATATATATATATATATATATATATATATATATATATATATATATATATATATATATAATAACCCTATTTTGAGGTAAATTATAGAAAAAATACAACGAGATAAACCCTCAATTACCCCCAATAAAAGTTGGGAATTACAAAAAGAAATATTAAAATGATGACAAAGGTGTTTTAGCACTCGTGATTGAAGAACATCATCAAATATTTTTTTCTCTAGAATTACTTCATCTTTAAAAAGATATCATGATCAGGTACCAAAAACCCATCACTATCATCTTACGTTGGATTTAAACCCCTTTGTCCCAAATTCTATCTTTTTTTTCATCATCATTCTTGTCACAACCAGAAAGGCCTTCCCTAGGATCTTGTTGATGATATTTAATAGATTAAGAAAATATTACACAAATGTTGATAAATAATCTTTACTAAAATGATTTAGTGACAAGTACCTCTTCCCATTATTCATCACTATTAATCTCATAGTCCAAAGAAGATTCATTCCTAAAAGGATTTTGGGGCATGAGGCTACGGTTTCATAAAAATCAAACAATAATAACAATCATAACCAAAACATTTCCCTCATGTCTAGTGTAGGATTAAGAATCCATGAGCTTTAGGGTGTTTCATATGTTATTCGTTGTGGTCTATGAAATTAAAAAACACTACATGTTTTTAAATAATGAACAGCCTTGAGACAGTGCAATGTGTCTTCACCTTTCCTTTGATAAGGCACCTTGGTATGTAGTAGTATTAAGCATTTGGCATACATGTAGGGAGTTGTGTTAGTAACAACTGTGTCTCTAACAAATTCAAGCTAATTGATATGAGCATTTATTAATTTTCCATCTATAGTCCTTTCTTATATATGCATGTCTGCAAGACACAAACATATGCACCACACTCTACGATATTTCCGATAATATGAAATTTTGCATGATTCTTTCACATGAGCATGTTTATAGAGCATTGTAACATTATTTAGAGATTTTTCATTAGAAATGGAGTATTATTGAGCATAAAAGGTAAGCAATCAACATAAGGTCATAGACCATGTTTTTGAGATAATAAGTACACATGGAAAATAATCAAGCATTAAGAAGTTTGAGATTATGATAAGAATCGATGTCAAGGACTGGAAAGAAAAAAATATTTGAAAGGCTTTGAAGTATTTTAATTTGTTACTTTTTCTAGTTTTGAAAGATTTCATGTGTTTAAGTTATCAATTATGATACATGTTGGAAAATTTAACCAGGTTATGTCTTCATTATTGTACTTGAGTCAAATGTAATATATTTTCAAAAAGAAAATAATTTTATTAATGTTGAATTGACTTGTTAAAGCATGGGTTTCATTGCTGGGGTCAATAGTTATAGGTAAATCCTCCATTGTAGGCTTTAGGATTGAAGTCAAAGTCAATTTATTATTGGGACTCCTCTGTCGCGTCATCCTATCCAACACAGTCGTCAAGTTTTCCTCAAACAAATTATTTACAAGTCAGATGTCATCATCATATTTATGTCGGCCTGAAATAATGTATGCATCTATTGATGTCTATCATGTTAGACTAAATACAATGGAAAAATACTATATAAAGGAGTGTGAACCCTTCGTAAATCATAGTCAAGCAAGCTCAATAGGATCTATGGAATATATTTTTGGTGCTATCACATGATGGGAGTTCAGATAACCTTTCAGAAGGATGGTTTTAGTTTTAAGAAGAAGGATCTCAATATTGTTACAATATCGATGTTATAGTCAAGAACCTTGGTATTACCACAGTGAAAATGGATTCAACGCTACCTCAGAAGGAAGAACCAATTTCTATCACAATTTATATTTGATGTTATCACTATGAAGAGATATCGATGTTCCTACATTTGATAAGTACAGTAATGAAGATATCAGTACAATGATAATGATATAGTGCTGCTACAAGTGAGAAGATGTATATCAGTGTAGTGATAAGGTCTTGTTGATCCTACACTAATGATGTTTCAGTGGTAACATCGTTACATGAATTCAATGTTAACAAAATGAAAGGAAGAAAAATAAAGGATGACTTGATAGATGTAATTAGTCTCGAGTCTAACCTGTAAGGGTCTTGGTCGTCTCACCTTGAATCTACTAAAGAAAGAATTTTGGCTGGGTTTTCCCAAAAGAGTGGGGTTTTTCCTTGGCAGTGTGCCTACATCTTGTGTACTGTTCAATTTTTTTTCTTTGCATTATTTTTAATGATAATAAAAATATAAATTGAAATAACACATAATAATAATGAAAACATCACAAGATAATTTCATTAAGAGGAAAATCATTTAACTTCCATCTATGTCGATTTTCCAACATAGTATCAGAGATATGGTATTAGAAAATGGTACTTTTGGGCTAATGAAATCACTACAGGATCTTGAATTATCTCAGTGTCACCTCAGAAGTTTTGATCTCTGAGATTATTTTGGTCTACAATGAATTATTTTCAGTGCTAAAGAGTAGCATTGCTTTTGGTACCACATTAGTGAGAAGGGTAATTGTAAATGGCTTGATATAAGAATAAAGGTATATCAACAATAATAATAGCTTAATAATTTAATAGTAAATATATCTCTATCCCAATGTAATTATAGTGATATGATAAAGATATAAAGTCCGAATAAAACAAAATTTTCCTTGTCATCACAAAGAGCTCAGATAGGGTGTAAAAATAACCTTTACACTTACACAGTTTATATCTTTAAGTGGTGATATAGTCCTAGCATGATTTTATAGAATAAATTACTTCGACGTTACAATGAATGATCCTAATAATGAGCCTATCTTCATGAAATAGGTGTCAGCGTTAATACTTCAATTTGATGCCTCCGCAGATTTGGTGATATATGAATTGGTTCCACTACATCTCATAGTTTGAGTACCATTTTAGTTTGTTGTCAATTTATTAACCTCAATTTTAAATCCATCACGTCAAATTTAGTATCATAGTGACATCAATTTAGTGATATTACAATGAAGAAATATCACAATAAATAAGTTTGGATCAGCCCTCAGAGAATAAGGATCGATGAAGTTGTAATCTGGAAGATATGCATATTAAAATCCTTTTTATCAAGTGTTAGAGTGTTCTATTTTGGATTAAACTGAGATTGATCAACTATTTTCTTCAAATCCTTCAACAAGATTGAGAACAATTCTAACAATGGTAAGTATTGTGATATTTTTTCTTTAGTCTTTTAACAATATGCTTACATTTTCTAAGGAGAGCATCAAGTCCTATCAATGATTGATCTCCCAATTATAGAAGTTCAAGGTATGAAAACTCAAGGTACTAATATTTATAAGCTTTCATGGTACGTATCATTATAGCCTGGTGTTCTGGGCCAAAATTATCTCCCTACATCACTACGAGGAAAACCACCCAGTCCAAACCTTAAAGAAGATCCTTTTTGATTTGGAATGGTGGTTCTGACTAGTTAAACCGTGTTTAGTTACCTTCTCTCCATATCCAACAACTTCAAATATGATTGATCTTTATCAATGGAGAAGAGACATCAGATCATCCCTCTTGCTGATCAAGAAATAAAGTGATCCTTAAGCTGATATGGGGCTCAGCCACGTCACAACTAAATTTTTCCTCTTTGGGAATAAGACTTATAGGAATGTAGAATTAAATGTAAATGAAAAATTATTCTGAATTTAAACGAAAAGGAAAAAAATACTAATCATATCTCAATTAGAAAGATATAGATCCACCCAACTGAGAGCAAGGTATTTAAATGATTGTGCTTTAAATATTTCTGGCTTATAACAAATATCAAGATAACCAATTAGTTCAATTAATTGCCATTATGATTTCCAAAACGCATTCTATTCAAAGACCTCTTAACTAAGGTAATCAACCAATGAATTTAGGAAGTAGTTCACAAAATGATATTGATTGTTAAATCGACAATTCAAATAATTAAACAATAATATAAGTAATTAGCTCACAAGATATCACCATTTTTTAAATCAATATTAAAAGAAATATTTATGATTAAATAGTTACTCACAAATCAAAATTCAACCCACAAGAGCATAGATAAATAATAACATATAATTGAGGAAAATTACTCATACTAGTAATAGTGTACAAATATGAATAAAATGACACATTCATGCTATCATAAATGAAACCAATATTAAAAACAATAGTATTATAAGTACCAATTTATTTAATCCATTTCTCTTGCTCTGGTCTCCAACAATCCTTTAAAAAGCTTTGAAGTTATGCTTTTAAAATAAAAGTTGCAATAGTGCATGCTCTGCCCATCATAGATAATTTAGAATGCAAAGGAAAAATCCTCAATAATCCCTGAGATATGAGATTTTCTCTCCTCTCACCTACAAATCGAAAATCATCATTACAATAGTGCTTTCAATAATTGCATAATTGCAGAAAAGAGAAGCCCGTTTATTACTACAATCTGCTATTTATAATATTTACAAAAGGATTTCTCAATAAGAATGTTTGTTGAAGAATAAATATGCTGCATCAATTTTCACTTGGCCAAAATCCCATTCTTGTCTTGCTGGAGCATTCTCATTGATTGAGATTTTCTATTCTCATCTCTTCAATTGTTTCTGTGCAAAAAAACAAATCGAAAATTAATTTAAAATGCAAAATCAAATCAAAATACCAAATGTGGAATAAAATATCTTCAATCAAACTTAATTAAATAATTAAATAAAAAGGAAATCTAAGCTTTCAATTGATTCTTGCAGTGATTTGATTGGTAAAGGAGAACATGGATGAATGGATCTGCACTCAATAGAGGTTGTGGGAAAATAATAATGCATGAAATAAAACTTAGAAAATTGATTTTGTTTAAAAATTTGGATCTTCATCTTCTGTTGAATTTTAGACCAATTAAATGATCAAATATGCTTTTGCAACCACTTCAGAAATAATCTCTATTATTTTATCTATCGAATGAGCCTTTGTGGGCCTCATTTGGCCAAGTAAAACTCAATCTCTGAGCCTCGAGAGTTATTGAGTCAAAACTGCCTGAATTATGGAATTTCTGTTGCTTAGGCTAAAAATCAGTTCTTAGTTACAATTATCTATTAATTAATAATAATTAATTATAATTACATTATTAATCTTAATTAATAAGAAATTAATTGTAAACAGAATATTAATTAAAATATTATTATATTATATTAATATTATAATTTAAATGATATTATAATTATAATTATAATATAATATATATATATTATAATATTATATAATATAATAATATTTATAAAATCATTTTAATAAAAAACTTAAAACAAAATCCATAATGAAAATCACATGAGAGTGATGATGTATTAGACGCAGGTGACGAGTGTGAGTGGAGGTGTTGGTGAAAATAGGATGGAGGGATAACGAAGGTGTGGAATAGTGAGGTGGGGGGATAAGGAGGGTGAGGTAAGGATGAACGAAAAGAGGTCAGGATTCATAAGGAGTTTGACCTGAAAATTTTATAATAAAACAAAAAAGACCATCACATTTTTTGAAATTGCAAAAACGTAAGTTAGTAATTGAGATGGTTAGTGAAATTGCGATATGCGATATCGTAGTATCGCAATTGAAAAAAAATTATCGTAATTTTTCTAGATCACATATTTTTTTTCTTTTAAATCAAAATTTTTAGAATGAAAAGAAGGGATGAGAAGTGGGGCCCAAATGAATTAACAGTCCTACAAATTGGACTACAACCACATTGCAATTTTGGGATTTTGGGTTTGGAAATTTATTTTAAAATAACAATATGTAGTAAATTAAACACATCTCGAAACATGTTTTTATCTATTGTACTATTTAGTTGGGTCATTTTGTAGGACCATTAGTGAAAAATAAAAGGGTTAGTAAAAATTAACTAAGAGTTAATGTTCAAAATGAATGGCTATTTTAACTGAAAAAATTGAAATATCATACATTATTAACATTTCTAGTCCAGGTGCAAAAATGATCAATCTTCAGAGGAGTTCCATTTACAAACCGGTTGACCAAATGAGGAAAAACAAGTATCAATGGAAAACTTGCTAAAAATAGAATTCAATGAAATGATCGGAATGAAAATCTGAAAAAAAAAAATGAAAATTTGTAGGATGATTAACTTAATAAAAATCATAAAATGTGTTTAGCCAAAAACTAATGGATAGGGTCTCCATTATTTGAAGTCAATAATTCAAAAATCGGGGGCGTTGGGTTTTCCCTACAACACCTAGACAAGAGAACTTTAAAACTTATCTTCTAGGATCTATAAAGCAATCTGGGATGTAAAGTAAATTTTTAGTATAAATTTGATTCTCATATAAGGGATTCCATCCTCCATTATAAATAGAAAGATAATGTCATATTCTAGGTATCTCATATTATGTGTAGAAGTATTTGTTACAGTTATACAATATCATGGCACTTCAAGGAGTCCCTATAAGGTTTGTCAGGAAACAAAGGTATGTTTTAAATTACAAAATATTGATTTCCATATAATAAATATTTATTCGATTATTACTGCTACTAACATCATTATTTCCAACTATCCTGAATCATAGAGATTCTTGTTTAGGGAGATTCATCTCTCGATAAGTCTACCCCTCTCTATATTCTTTATTTATTTTATAGAACCCTAGACATGTTCTCTAGAAAAACCCTAACCTAACGGCATGTTAATATATGAAACCCTAACGTACATAGTGTTATTATGAAAATTCTATTTGAATTTGATGATTTTTATGATCATGAAATATTAACTCTTTAGGGTTGAATGATGTTTTTCTGAAGTCCAAAACCTTTGAAATTCTTTAGGATAATAGGGTTTATTTTGTATTATATAACTCCCTAGATCTTTAGGGTTTTTTATGGTCTATATGAAAAACTCGTGTTACGTACTTAGAGTCCTAGGAATGAAAACCTAGGCATGTGTCCATTGACTGAAACCATAGCTTGGTCTATGTTGGTTTATGTCTAGCATTTTAATATTTCCTGACATATGATGTGTTTATGATATGTTGGTGAATTCCTCGATATATGTCTTTACCTAAATGATAATGCTCATGTGTCCTAGGGCTTGGAAATAATCCCTAGTCAAAGTTTGATGATGATGATATTTGGAAGTCTACGGTTTTGTAGATAAATCCTAGTAGTAATTAAATTCTCTAGTATGTGTGATATAACCATCTAAGTTTTGATGATTGATTGAAAATATAGGGTTTGCAATTGACCCTAGTGGAACTTGGTCATGATAATGACTAAGATATGATTGACCTTGATTGATTATTTTGTATGAAATCTAGTATTTGTATGAATCCCTAATGGAAAGTATATCATATATAATTTTGTTAGATGTCTTGTAGATATATATTTAATTTGGTTCTAGCATTTTCTATA
Source organism: Pinus albicaulis (assembly GCA_034641835.2). NCBI lineage: Eukaryota > Viridiplantae > Streptophyta > Pinopsida > Pinales > Pinaceae > Pinus > Pinus albicaulis. The sequence goes on from CM076570.1 coordinate 1,401,909,115, forward strand.
TGTTTTCATACGGTTTGTTACACCTTTTAAAGAAGCATTGAAACCCTAAATAAAATGAAAGATGTTATGAAGTAGTCTAGGGTTTATGAAAAAATCCCTAGAGAAATGTTGAATAGTATACGTCTCTTGTTTGGGTATCTGATATGTATAAAGTGAAATGCTCCCATGATCATGATATGGATAACTTCATGGTTCTATATATTTGGTTATCTTAGTAGTCTAGGTACACAATCTTTGATATAGTGAAGATTCTTATTGATGATATAAGCATGATGAATATGATGATAACTATGGTGAAATGGTTGGAAGCCACGAAATATTCTCTGATGATAAAAATAAGAAGCTAATATCCATGAGGAATCGTGAATAGAAGATACCTCACTAAGATAAATAAGGATTCTAGGTAAAGATGCTCCTTGTTTGAGAGGGATGGAATAACTTGGTTTTGAATGAAGAATAAATTTCGAAGGCTATGTTGGTGCATGAGAAGTAGGAGAAGGAAAGTGTATAATGAAGGAATATTATATCAAACATTCAGTTGATAATTCTACTATGAAAATTTGAGAAGCAACATCAAGTTGTCTGGATGACTCCATAGGTTTATATTTGATTATGTGAATGTGAAAGTATATAATTGATTGGGGTTGTTTTTTTATAGATGAATCTCGTGAATTATTTGATAGCATGTTGCCTATCAATTAGTCTAATTGGGAGATATTGGTTGTCTTTGATATGTTGTTTCAAGGAGTGTTGAGGCTTTTTGGGTGAAGCATTTCCTCGAAGGACATCTAGCTAGTACTTTCTGTTGATATCTAGGTCTTAAAGTGGGAAGGGTGGCGTTGGTTTCTTATCTCTGACACACACTTGGATTTCTAGGTTGATGGTTAGTAAGTAAGTCTAATAGTACCTAGAGAGGCTGAAAACTTGTGTCTGTCTTATACCCACTTTGAGAGATTTCCCTATTTAGGAATCTATTCTGGGGAATTGCAGTGCCTAAATTGTTGAGCGACCAATGGATAGATTACCCTTGTCAGGAATCTAGTCCATGGAATTGTGGTTACTTAAATTTTTCATAGAATAAGTGAGATATCCCATGTACCTCTTGAATTATATGTAAATGTGAATAACTCCCTATATAAGAGGGAGTGTTGGAAAATGTAAATATGTTTGGTCTTCATTATTGTACTTGAGTCAAATGTAATATATTTATTAAAAAGGAATAATATGTGTTTCATTGTTTGGGTCAATATTTATATGTGAAGCCTCCATTTTCACCTTTAGGATTGAAGTAAAAGTAATTTTTTATTGGGACTCCTCCATCAAGTCATCCTCTCTAGCAAAGTCTTCAAGTCAACCTCAAACAAATTATCTACAAGTCAATTTTCATCACCATATTCGTGTCGGCCTAAAATACTGGACACATCTCTTTATATGTATCATGGTGGCCTAACTATAAGGAAAAAATATTATATAAAGGAGTGTGAACCTTGCATAAATCACAATAAAGAAATTTGGATAGGATATCTGAGAGAGATTTTTTGTGCTATCACAGGATGGGAGTTCGGATAAAATTTCAGAAGGATGGTTTTGGTGTCAAGAAGAAGGATATCAGTACTGTGCTAATCTGAGTGTTACAGTCAAGAACCTTTGTGTTACCATAGTCAAAATGGATTTGGTGGTATCTTAGAAAGTCAATTTCTATCACAATTGATATTCAGTGTTATCACTATGATGATCCTACATGTGATAAGTACAGTAATGAAGATCTCAATATATTGATAAGGCTACAATGCTACTACAAGGGAGAAGTGTTATCTCTATGTAGTTATAAGGTCTCAGTGATCCTACAATGATGATGTTTCAATGGTAACATAGTGACATAAATTCAGACTTAATATAGTGAAAGGAAGAACAAGAAAGGATGACTAGATGGATGGAAGTAGTCTCTATTCTCAAGTTGTAAGGGTCTTGGTCATCTCACTTTGAATCTACTGAAGAAAGAATTTTGACCAGGTTTTTCCCTCGTAGTGTGCCTGCATCTTGTTTACTCTTCTATTTTGTTGCTTGGAATTATTCTTGATGATAAAAAAAAGATAATTTGTAATAAAAACATAATTAATTTAAACATCACAAGATAATGCCTATTGTGTACTCTTCTATTTTATTGCTTGGAATTATTCTTGATGATAAGAAAAATATAAATTGAAAGAAAACATAATAATGATGAAAACATCACAAGATAATGTCATTAGGAGGAAAATCATTTAACTTCCATCTCTGTCAATTTTCCAACAATACATGCACACCAAGGTTATGGCATCAAGGCCCAAGAATAGTCAAACAAGGTTGGGGTATAATGTCTCAAAATCACCAACAAAGTATTTTTTCGTAGTAATGGTTGTGTGAAAAATATCCTACAATAATAAATTAACCCGTATAAAATGCTCTTACAGTGGACCATCCTATTTTTAGGGTATACATTCTAGGAAGGATAATAGGGCTTCTATTATGAAATCACGCAACCATGAAATTTATGTCTTATTTATCTCACTTGTGATGTCAAATGAAAACCTTCAATAAGACCAACAACAAATGTATCTCATAATATTATTTGTGTTTCCATGTATGAGAAATGAAATTCACTGGGTCTTATGCAAGGCACTTTCATTACATTTTCAACTTTGGCTTATTTTTTTAAAGGATTCTTATATGTGTTTGCCAAGAAAGGCCCATGGTTGATCTCGATGCCAAAATAATGATCAATATACCTACAAGTAAACTTGCACATAATATAAAGAAAATTCTAATGTAAATATTTGGTCTGAATTGCCTTCTAACTTCTTACATATCACTGTAATCATAGAGAAAAGGGAAACCCTAAATATTTGTAGGTTTTTGGATTGTTTTATTTGTTACTGTTGATCCCCTCATTCTCTTGTTATCTCAACATTGTATCCAAGCAATTGTTAGCTATTATCTAACTATTTGACTCCTAGTTAGGGTTTTATTCTTAATTTTTCATGTTGATATACTTTGTGATCATACTTTGGCATATAGAATAATATCTAAATCAAGTCTTTCCAACATCGTTTTGATGGTTTTACTGTTGGATAAAAAAAATCGTTTCATTTCAGGTTGTTTTGGTCTTTTGTACACTTTTTTTTGAAATCTGGTTCATAAATTGATGTACCGAACAATAGGATATCTTCACTAATTTTTATTTCAAGAATTTTTGGTAGCAGATCTAGTGTTATTGACTCGGGGAATTACTATTATTTTTTTCTATACAACCATGGTTTAGGTCACCCTTTTTCTCATTTATTCCAAGATATTTTTCAACCACAACTTTGGATTTTTTTCCAGTTCCATTTCAATAAGGGATATAGAAATTGGGTTTCCGTATCATTATTTTTCTCTTGAAGTGATATGTATATTTGTTTCGAGAGGAATTTCATTAAGGGTTATATATCGAGATATTATTTATTATATCTTATGGTTTCCTAGATTTTTAATCTTTCTCCACTTCTCACTTGAGCTATATGATAAAAAAACCATTTCCTATTGGCATCATTATTTTTTTTCCAAAGAAAAAATCGAACCCATCTATTGATTTAATAGCAGGTTACATAGTATATGCAAAAGCATTTGAGTGAATTACATTTCCCTTTTTTTATGAAGGAAAAATAGTGTAGTTGCCACTGGGAAGGGAGATATTCTATCAATCCTCCCAGCCTTGTCCAAAAAAACAAAAATAAACAAAAATTTCATTTTTTTATCGTCTCCTTTCAGCCCCCCAGTCTTCCACTATGATGTGGGAAACTAAAACAAAGTGGAAAACACAACCAGTATGTAGATATCATTTTCATGAATTTGATCATGACTATAACTCGGTGGTAGAAACTATTCCCTAGTTACTTGTTTTCTAACAGTATATATATTTTAAATAGAACCAGTCTCCTAGATCTCCTCGGTGAGGAAAAAAAATCTGAAACAAAGACCCAATTTTTAGAAACCTTAAGTATCAGACCTAAAATAAAGACAAAAAAAATGGAAATTAAAACTGAGTAGCATGTGAGTAGGAAGGAAATAGTTCTTAGCAGCCAAAAGGAGGTGGATCGATCCCTTAGACTTGCCCACCCTCGACTGATACAACAACCTATTGCCCCAAATCTTGTCTAGCACCTTCCTTAGATAAGATGTTTGTTGCATGATTTCGTTCCCTGTATATGTGACAAGCAGTTACCTGGTTAAATAAAACTTTAACAGTGAAAACCTACTCAAGTAAAGTAGATAAAAAAGAAATTTTGACATCTCTACGTTCCATTAAACCATTCAATGATGTTCATAGAGTCCCCGAAAATTTGGAAATCTCTTATCCCTAGAAAAGAGAGCTAGCATAGCAGATGCTAAAGAGCTTTTAATTCAGCAAATTTATTAGTTCCTTGGCCCAGCCCTATAGACGCTTTGAAGATTTTCCCAGAGGGATCATGAAAGACTGGACTCGCTTCACACCTATTTTGTGGGTCAGAAGCCCCATTGAAATAGGCCCATGGAATGTCCCTCTAATGTTCTCCTAAACAATGACTCTCGCTTGTGGTGGCATATCTAGTAGGGGTATGAATTCAAAGATAGACGCGCTCTCTACTGCTAGGCAAGAGATAGGGAATGGGGTGTCTTGAAAGATACTTATCTTTCTTGCAATGCAAGTCCCCCAAGCGACAAGGAGGGGGAGAATTATAATGTTATTATCTGGAGAGGCTTGCCATCATAGCTCCCAAGCAATTCCCACATCAACACCCTCCCACCGCTGTCACATATTAAGGAGCCTCAGAGTCTCTGACCAGAGCTACTTGTTGAAAGGGCAAGAGAGGAAGATGTGATGCAACGATTCCAGGCTAGATTTACATAGAGTGCACTATCCTGGCCATATCTTCCCCCTATGCTGAAGAAAGTCCCAAGAAGGAACCTCTTTCTGAACGATACACAAAAAGAAAAGAATTCTTTTTTCTGGGCCCTTCAAAAGCCAAAAGGGCTTATACCACCATTTAGGTTATCCCCAACCTTTCTGAGCCATTAGCCACTTATAACCAAAATTTGGGGAGAAACAACCCGATGGGGCATGGACCCACTTCAATTCATCCTATTTATCATGGAGCCTAACGTTAGAGTGATGGATATTGTTTAAGAACCCCTGCCACTCGTCTTGCCATCTACCCCCCAACTGAAGTGCTTCCCCAGAAAGCCACTCTTGCCTCCAAATCGTGGATTGGCCCTGATTTGAAAAATGATTTAAGGTGTTGATCCCACGATGATTTAGATGGTCAATGAGTTCAGGAATGAGGGTGAATCTCTCCAATCATCCCACCCAGGGGTCACGACCAATCCAAACCTAAGAGCCATCCCCTATGTGCCACACCACACCCTATTCAATGATTTTATTCGACATTACCAAATCTTTCCAGATGATGGATGCAATATTTTAATTCTTATTCAGATTACGCATCCATTTCAAAAGTGTCACATGATCAATATATTTGCACCTAATGACTGACGTCCATATATTTTCCTTAGTTATGAGACACCAACCTAACATAGAAGCTAAAGAGGCTATGAAAGAAGGGAGCTGCTTTAGGCCCTATCCTCCCCATGATTTTGGATGGGAAATCTTGTCCAAAGCCACCCAAGCCATCACCTTTTCCTCCTTTGAGCCTGCCCATAGGAAGCGGTTGCAATTTTTTTTTATAATAGACAGAGTGCTTTTAGGGACCCATGAGAGGGCAACCCAATAAACAGGAATGGCCAAGGCAACAGATTTGATCAGCACCAACCTTCCAGCTTTGGACAACCATTTGTAGCTCCAATATCTCATTCGAGTCTCTATCTTAGAGATTAGCGAGTGCCAATCCCGGACTCGATAATTTTTTGGTTCTAAGAAAAAGCACAAATACTTAAATGGTTCATTCAAGGTTTTAGATTCAAGATGCATAATCTCCAAAACTCTAACCAATTATGTATCTGATAATCCAATAGTTGTAACTATAGATTTCTGACGGTTTATGCTTATCCCAGTAGCCTTAAGGAAAAGGTCCAGGATGTCTTGGATACGTCTAATATCTTCCAAGCTGCCATTGCTAAAAATGATAATGCCATCAACAAAGAGAAGGTGGGTAACAGTTTGATTTATTTCAACTTCAATCCCTTTAAGAGTTCCCCTATGATTTGCCTCATGAATCATCAAGCTGAGACCTTCTGCAGCTAGGATAGAAAGCAAGGGGGATAGGGGACATCACTACCAGAGACCTCTTTGGACACTGAAAAAATTTGATGCTGCGCCATTGATCAAAACTGCAATACTGGAGGAGGTGATACATCCCATGACCCAATTGATTAAGTCAATTCTAAAGCCCAAGTGAGTGAGGAGGAGACAGATATACATCCAACTAATTTTGTCGTAGGCTTTAGGGAGATAAATTTTAATGATATAACCTTTCTTCCCCCTCAATTTTAAGCTGTGAAGAGTTTCTTCAGAGACCCCCACTTCCTCATGAATTTGCCTTCCATCCAAAAATCCAAACTGCTCCAATGAGATATTTCTGGAAAGGATTGACTTGAGACAATTTGCAATTACTTTGGCAATGATTTTATAAATGCAGGTACATAGGGAGATAGGCCTGAAGTCATTGAATACCTCCAGACAATCCTTTTTGGGAATAAGAGCCAGAAAGATAGAGTTGAAAGGAGGATAGATTAAACCCAATCTTCTTTATTACTCCACTACCCCCAATAAGTCATCCCCTAAGAAATCGAAAAAATGTCAAAATAATTCCACCATCCACCCATCTGGTCTTGAGCTCTTGTCCTTCTACATTACCTTAAGAATGTCTTCCAGCTCTTCATTCATGACAAGTTCCATGATACTATCATTTCCTTCGTCATCTATGTATCTGGGAAAAAAATGTGCCACCCTAATGACCTCAACTATGGATGCCTCCCTAGGGGCCCTCAAAATAGGTTTGAAATGCTTACTCCAAGGTCAGAAAGTGCTTCAAAGGATCGAGCTTTCCTCACCAGCTTGTTAGGATATTCCGAGACATAGGAAATAGTTAAGAATAACTTAGTCTAGTGTAGATTTAGGTAAAGTGTGTTTTTTTTCCATGTACATTTGTAACTTATAATCCGACAGTCATGATTTGTAGTGATCTGATAGTTATCTCTCACCTCTGTATTAACGACACTTAATCCGTGGCTTAACACTCGATTCGTCCATGATCTCTATTTAAAGAGCATGGAGAGTCATTTTTCTGGTAACCGTTTATAAAAGAAACATATATAACTTTTCCTTTTATATTAATAAATTGCCTGAAGTGGCCGCGGTGGCTCAGGCGGTGGATTGTTTCCCTCTTTGAGGGTTTTAACCATGTGATTATACTGGTGTAATGATTTGTGATCTGTTCGTGAGTGGTGACCTTTGGTTCTTAATCTAAGGAAATTACCCTGTAAATTCTTACATGGTATCAGAACTACTTTGAGGGTTGCATCCATTGTTGATCAAAATTTGAAGTAGGTTTGACTGCATGTGAATTTCGTTTTGTAGATATACTATTTCTGAACATTTTTGGGCTTGGAGAACTTCTTTGTTGTGTCTAGTGTGCCTGTTACAATGAGGAACACCTTTTGTTTCATGTGAAAAGGTTTCTGGATGCCCAAGTTATGACAGTTTAGATCTGGAGGTATAAAGCATATGTTTTACAATTATATTTGTTAATAGTTTTTCTTATTTCAGTTTCTTCTGTTTATTTTCAATTTTTACGTTTTATTTATTTTCCAGATCTATACCCTCTTCTCTACGTATGCTCTTTTCTATGTTCTGTGTGTGATATCGGCAAATCAGATATAGGAAAAGGAATTTTTTTTTGCCACGTATGTTTTTTCCCCGCGTCTTTGTGTGATCTTGGGAGATAAGAAATAGTGAAAAAATTGATAGTTTCCAGTAAGGGTAATAGAAAATCTAACAATCTTCCATAAGGCTTTGTATTTTCATTTGTTTTTTGTTCACTTTTTTGTTTTCTTTTGTGTAGGAAAAGGCATGCACATCGAAGAGTAAAAAAAAAACCCTTCCTCCTTTCAAACAATAACAAAATCCTTTTACTATCTCACTTGGTGAGGAGTTAGTTTATGAGAATAGAGGTCTTGGGTTCAAATCTCTTTCTCAAGCTTCTTTTTGTTAAAAAAAATTGTTAAAGGGGCAGGGATTTTTTTAAAAGTTGAACTTCATCACCAATTTTCAAACTGTTCCCGTAACTATTTGACATCAACAACTCAGTTTTTCAAAAAGGCATAACTTCTTCATCTGGAAGCCGTTTTTCGAGCCATTTTTTTGAATCGGCCTATTTTTTCGTGATCTTTCCATTGCGTCAATTAGTTTTAGATCTTTTTAGCTTCAATTTTTTAAAAATGGAAAGTGCGTGCCAAGTTATTCTTAACAGCACCAATTATTTCCAATGGCTACGTCACATGGTAGATATACTTAGAAGTAAAGGGGTTTATAGAATAGCCACAGGATAAGAAAATAAACCTTCTGATGATGATAATGTTGCTAAATGGGAAAATAAACAAGATCAAGAACAAGGGTTGATACACATGTCCATTGCTCAAGATCTTCGATTTCATATCCTTGACATCGACACCCCTAATGAAGCCCTGGAAAAGCTAAAAACTATTTTTGGCATTCAAAATAAAATCAGGGCCCACCAACTTGAAAATGAGTTGCTTACTTTGGACCCCAATAATTTCTTCTCCATTGAAGATTTTTTGTCCAAATTCAAGACCCTTCGAATTCTTTTAGAAGGTTGTAATATAAAAAAGGAAGATGACAGCCTCATTTATTGCATTCTTGCTAAGATTAGCCATGCATACTCTGTATTTGTTTCTGCCTTCCATTCCACTAGAGAAGCCATCATTTCTTCAAGAACCACCTATAAGAACCCCTCTTTTGATGCCTTTTGTGATTCTTTGATAATAGAACAAGGATAACTCTTACACCTTGGTCTTATCACTTCTGGAAATGCTTCTAAGAAAGCCTTAGCAGCCCAACAACATCCATATCAAAAGAATACCAAGAAGCAATATCCTAAGAAGTATGGTCCTAAATCAAACAAGGGTCTTAAGCAATTTCAGCCGCAAAGTAAAAACGAAACTCACTCAAATGATAAGGAAAATAAAAACAAAGGGAAGAAAACAGATAGATATTGCAACTTTTGTAATCATGATGGACATATAGAGTCCAAATGTTTTAAGAAGATGGAAGCCTTAGAAGTAACAATGAAGAAGCACAACATCAATTTGGAGCGCTCTTCACCATCATCTTCAGGAATGGCACTTTCTACTTGTGGTTGTCAAGCATCAAGATCTGGTTATGCATTAAATGTATCTCCTTCTTCTCCTTCTCATGAGTGACTCATTGATTCTGGAGCTTTTTACCACATGGCCAAAAATAAAGCCATGTTTTCTTCTTTAAATAATAGTAACACCAAACATATTTATGTTGGTGATGATAGATCTCTTAATGTTGTAGGATCTGGAACCATTCATCTAGATAATGGTTAGTTTAATGATGTACTATGTGTTCCTACCTTGTCATGCAACCTTCTATCTGTTTATCAGATTACTCATTCAAGTGAAGGGAAAAAAGTAGAATTCTCACCTCATGATGTTTTAATCAAGGACCTCAAAGATCCTAGACATATTTTAGCTACTGGCATTGCTGATGATTCCACAAGGTTGTATAATTTTGAGAACTTTGGGTCATCATGTCTTCCATCTGTTTTTGTTTCTCACAATGTTGAAGTGAGAAAACCTGGGCATGAGTTATTTGGTCACTTAAACTATCACTCTCTTCAAACTCTACATAAAGAAAATATGTTGACAGGTTTTCCTATGGTATCTTCTCGAGATTGTGTATGCTTCGGATGTGTACTCGGAAAAAATCATTGGGATAGTTTTGACAAACGTGCCTCTTGGCATGCTTCAACCCCTTTGTAGCTTGTGCATAGTGATTTATGTGGTCCACTTCCCGTTGTTTCTTTCTATGCTTGCAAGTACTTCTTAACTTTCATTGATGATTTTTCCAGACACACTTGGGTATAATTCTAAAAACTCAAGAGTGAAGTTTTTAACATGTTCTTGGCCTTTAAGGACTTCTTTGAGAAACAATTTGGACATCAAAATCTGAAGTTAAGATTAGAGAATGGCGGAGAATATGTTAACAAAAAATTTATCAACTTCTGCACTGAGGATGGCATTAAATTGCAACATACTATTCCGTATACTCTGCAACAAAATGGTGTAGGTGAAAGGAAGAATCACACCTTAAAAGAAATGGCTAATTGTATGCTTCAATCTAAAGGACTTAGTCTCCATTTTTGGGTAGAAGCAATTAACTGTGCAAATTACATAGTAAATCACACTCCTACTAAGGTTTTAAAGAATATAACTCCAGAAGAAGCTTGAAGCTCAATCAAACAAGATGTAAATCACTTTCATGTTTTTGGAAGTGATGCTTGGGCCCATATTCCAGATGCGAAACATAAAGCCTTAGAACCTAAGAGTGAAAAATGCATTTTTGTTGGATATTTTGAAGATGTCAAAGGATATAGACTTCTTCAACCAAAATCCAAAAATATAATCATTAGAAGAGATGTAAAATTTGATGAAAATATATCGGCCTGCAAGCCTAGTTTGACGAGTGTGACACCTTTGGCCCGTGAGCCTGATTCGACATATGGGCCACCTCTCTCTCTCTCTCTTCTATTCTTAATATCATTCCTTCTAGTTCAGATGATGATAGTCAAGATGAAAATTCTCCTCCACCTTTTTAAATTATTCCTTACACTCCACAACTTCCAAGATGGTTCTGCTCTACTCGGGATGCAGCAGGTTCTTTTGTAGGTGACCCTGCAGATTGAAAATGTACACATTCTCAATTCGAAAGAGCCTCTTCCTTATTGGCTCAAGTACCAGAAAATCCTGATCTATAAACCTTTGAAGAAGCTTTTGGTCATCCAGCTTGGGATGAAGCTATGAATGAAGAATATCATTCCTTATTGACGAATGATACTTGAGACCTTGTTCCTCTTCCAAAAGGAAGAAAACTTCTAAGATGCAGATTGGTTTATAAAAAAAGGTTTGAACCAGATGGAAAAGTGGATAGAAATAAAGCTCATGTTGTCACTAAAGGATTTTCACAAGTTGAAGGCATTGAAAATACTGAAACCTTCTCCCCAGTTGCAAAAATGAATTCTATCCACCTTGTTCTTTCCCTTGTTGTCTCCTTTAAATGGGAAGTCCATTAGATGGATGTTAAATCCACCTTCTTAAATGGAGATTTACATGAATAAATCTACATGGAACAAACCCTTGGATTTATCCAAAACAAATCTAGCCTTTTTTTTCCCCTTAAGAAGTCTCTATATGGTCTCAAACAAGCCCCTCGAGCTTGGTATGCCAAAATTGATAGATTTCTATTAGATAATGACTTTTCTAGGTGTCATTCTGACAACACTGTCTACACCAAGAAAGTGGGTAAGTCCTTCACCATCCTTGTTCTTTATGTTGATGATCTCATCCTTACTGGTAGTGATCCAAACCATATAAACCATGTAAAGTCTAGCCTCAAAAAGAAGTTTGAAATGACAGGCTTAGGACACTTGCATTATTTCCTTGGTCTTCAAGTCTTGGGATCCAAGGAAGGCATTACCCTCTCCCAGTCCAAGTAAACTTGTGATATTATACACCACTTTAACATGGAAGACTGTAAGCTAGCCCCTTCTCCCTTTCATTCTGGAGTCAAGCTTTTGGTCACTTGTACTACCCCTGAAGTTGACACTACCTTATATCATCAACTTGTTGGTAAACTTCTGTATCTAACCCATACCTGTCCTGAAATTTCCTTTGCCCTTGGTTTTGTCGCTCGGTTTATGCACCAGCCTCATGAAAGTCACTAGAAAGCAGCTAAAAGAATACTTCAATATATTCGAGGTATTTTTCAATTCGGGGTTCATTACAGTGCAAGAGCATCTCCATTGTTGATTGGTTTCACTGATTCTGATTAGGCTGGTGAGCCTGATGATCGAAAATATATTGCAGGATACATATTCAATCTTGGTTCAAGACCTATTACTTGGTCTTGTAAGAAACAAAGTGCCATCTCTCTTTCTTCAAGAGAAGTAGAGTATCACGGTGCAGTTGAAGCCAACAAGAAAGCCATGTGGACTCATCAGATCCTCTCTGAATTTGGTCTTCATTAGCAACATCCAACTACAGTTTGGTGTTATAATTAGAGAACCATTCAGCTATGTAAAGATCCAGTTCAGCATCAGCGTATGAAACACATTGAACTCCACATACACTTTATCAAAAAGCTCATTCACGATCGTGTTCTTGAAGTGCAGTACTATCCAACCAATGATAAAGTAGCCGATATCTTTACAAAGGCTCTCACAAAAGAGAAGCTTACCAAACTTTGATTTCTGATTGGAGTTCAAGAAAGCTGTCATTAAGGGGGGATAGGCCTTCCTTCTCCTATTGTGTCACTTTTGTAAATCCTTCAATCCTATCCCATTTTTTTCTTAAGGGGGGATGTCAGGATATTTCGACACATAGAAAATAGGATCCTTTTGTGTCACCTTTGTAAATCCTTCAATCCTATCCCAAGTTGTTCTTAAGGGGGGATGTTAGGATATTCCAACACATAGGAAGTAGTTAAGAATAATTTAGTCTAGTGTAGAGTAAGGTAAAGTGTGTTTCTTTACCATGTACATTTGTAACTTATAATCCGATGGCGATGATTTGTAGTGATTCGATAGCTATCTCTCACCTCGGTATTAATGACACTTTATCCTTGTCTTAACTCCTGATTGGTTCATGATCTCTATTTAAAGAGCATGGAGGGTCATTTTTCTGCTAACCATTTATGAGAGAAACATATGTAAATTTTATTTTTATAATAATAAATTGCCTGAAGTGGCCACATTGGCTCAGGCCATGGACTGTTTCCCTCTTTGAGGGTTTTAACCACGTGATTATACTGGTGTAATGATTTTTGATCTATTTGTGAGCAGTGAACTTTGGTTCTTGATCTAAGGAACTTACCCTGTAAATTCCTATAGCTTAGAGCCAAATGGCTCTACTCTTTAGACGACAACCTTCCTCTCAAACCAGGAGGATTTTCTACCTAGAATCTTATAGGCGCTTACTGTGATTCATGGCTTCCATAGAGACATAACCAGCCCCCTCTGGGCTTTTGAGAAAATCAAGTTCCTCATTGATCCTGCGGAGGTCTTCTTCCTCTTTGAGAGTCTTTGCCTTAGCCCATTCTATTTAAGCCCTCTTCATTTATTTTAGATTATCCATAAAAGACCTCCCTCATGATCCATGTTCCCTTGGATAATCCTTTCTACAAGTAGCATGGAATAGAGAGGAAAGGGATTCCTCTTTAAGCCATGAGGAATAGAACTTGAAAGGGGCCCCAAGCTTCTTGTTGGGACCTTTAATTTCAAGGAGAATGGGAATATGATCAGAGAGCCCTCCTTCATTGACCCAATGCTTAAAGGTCGAACACCTTGCCACTAGCTCCTCATGGAGAAGGAATCGATCCAACATTTTTTCTATCTTGTCTTCTCTCGCCCTTCTATTCCTCCACGTCAGTGGCAAATGTAATAGGCTTGAGTCCACCAGATGAGTGGATTCCAGAAGGTTTGTGAAGAAATCTATGAGAGGGTCAGGACGGGCCGATGTTCCCCATGATTCCGATAGGCCAAGAGATAATTTGAGATCTCGTCCCAATATAAGATGTGAATGATGAAGGCATGCCTTCGCAAAAAGTGAGTTTCGGTACTGCACCCTCTCCTGACATGGGCCATAGATATTCAACAAGAGGATTGTATGGCATAGTTCATTCAAATAAGCTTCCACTACCAGGGTGTTGTCAAACCCCATGAGGAAATTTCCTTTAAGCACCCAGTCTTAATCCCCAAAGCTAGCCCTCTCGATATTCCATGGGCATCCAAGGCCTGAAAGCCCTACCCTGGGAACATCCTTGAAAGAGAAGCTACCACCTCAGATCTAGAACCCAGTGTTTCCTGAAGCATATAGAAATATAGTGAATAGGATTTCATCAATTCCTTTAGAGTTATTTTTTTGGGTTGACTAGCAAAAACCCTACAATTAAGAGAGAGTATAATCATCAACGAACCTGAGACAGGGACTATGTTTCTCTAAGAACCCTGAAAAAGAAAAGATGCTTCCCATTAGCAGTCTCTAGCTTGGCCTTCACCTGTGCCTTGGATGGATTAAACTTCCTACCTCTCATATTTCTAGGGCCTATGGGAATGGGATTAGAGTCTAGACCTCCTATGGGTACCCCTGACCATGGATTTTTCATCAAAGAATGAAGATTATAAGGGGGTTTATCAGGGATAAAGGGTAGGGGAGAGCTATGGTCCAGAGTAGCATCATTTGGAGGGTCAGCTAAAGAGGGAGGGATTGAAGTGATAATGCTATCCAGGGACTCAATGACATCATGCATGTGCAAACATTCCAATTTTTGAGGCCTGGAAGGACCAGGCACTGAAACAGGAAAATCAACAGCGCATAAAGAGGATAAAATAGAGGGGGCAGAGAATAGAGGCATACGCTCCTGTGGGACATAAACCGATTCTGAAATTTTTGAAGGAATTTCCTCAGCTGGTGGAGCTTGGATGAGGGGAGGAACCTCTGCTTCTATTTATGAGTCTAGTGGTAGCTCTACAAGAATTGATTTTTCAGCCACTCCCAGACCCTCCATACCCTCCATCAGTTCACCATCTGAAGGCCTTAGATCTTCCATACCTGAATAAACCATTGGACCTTTGTTCCTCCTCTTTTGATGCTAACGTCTATGGCGCCCCAGTGGATAGTTGTTTGCCAAATTTCCACACTTATGGAATTGGTGGAACTGAAATGGTAAGTGTTCATAGTCCAGTATCTGGGAGTATTCATAATCCTTTTATTTTAGTAGCATTTCCTCTGCTAACCTGGCTCGAGGATTTAGATCAACCAGAATCCTTGCTACAGTAGAGTCCCTTGTCTATTGAAAAGAAATATCAGCTTCCAGAAATTGATCCAGGGTGTTCCCGATAGAGCAGAAAGCAGACTCCATCCAGAAATGGATGGGAAGGCATGGTAATTTGACCCAAACCGACGAATCTTCAACTTTCTCTCTGTGTGCATCGAACAGGGGAGCCCATTTCCTAAAAGGGACTAGTTGCTTCCCAAAATGCGAATTCTTTTCCAACACCCATGCTAAATTTTCGCCCCTTTCAAAATTTATCATAAACTAACCCTTCTCTATGATTTGAATCGTTGTAGGTTGACCTAGAGCTTCAGGCCATTTCGAGGCCGTCCAATCTGAGATATACTTTGTAGAGTATTTCTTTCCCCTTACTCTTCCCACTAGAATAGTTTTTGTAGGCTCCATTAGCTCTTCTATATGTATATCCACCTAAAAAATGCAACAGGGGAACTCTTCCAACCTTCTGATCGGCTTTGCTTTTTTCCTTTTCGTCCCTACAACCCTACCTCTTCCACCTTCCACACCTTCCAATGTCCCTTCAAGCGTGTCTGGGATCATAGGGTTTGGCAACCCTAGTCACCCTTCCTCTATATTTCTTGTATCCTTTCCACTTGTACCACCTAGTTCCTTAGAACCCTCAAAAGGCCCCAGAGACCCAAAACCATCCTTATGGATAGCTTCTAATCTAGTGATTTCAGCCCCTCCAAGGATCCCTTCAAGGAGATTTTTGGAACCCTCCTTCTGCCTTAGTCTTGACCACCGTGGCCCCTCAGGGTTTCTACTAAAACCCTTAGCCACAGCCGTCCCCAAGCTTGCTGCCTCACTTCGTTGCAAGAGAAGATTTTTTTCTAAGGAGGCGGTGCCCTACCATGGAGAGGGTTGTTGAAAATCCAGGATGGCTTCACAAGGGGGTCCCCTACCCCAAAGAACATGTCTATGGATTCCTCCCAAACAGTATTTGAAACTAGAAGAAACAAAAAAACCACAACTTGCAACTACATCTTCTAGCTTGCTATTGCGAAAAAAGATATTTGGGTTAACTGGGTTCGAAGCTGCTTATGAGAGAAAATGGATCTGGAACTAGAACCCTATAATCTGAGCTATGTTTGTCACAAGCTAGGTTGAGCTGTAACCAAGCTCCTCCTTTTGCACATCATTGAAAGAAATTTGTAGGATTTCTTCGAACAGAGCCACACTATTTGATAGTGACCACGCCCCCACTGGAGCCTTGTCGAACTTCCCCAAGTCACCCAAACCCAAAAAATACAGCTCTAGATTCTTTACCGAAACCTCCTAACCACATGCAGTGAGAAAATCTTCTGGAGTTGGTTCTCAGTCTACAGAGTCCCATTCAAATCCCATGGTTGCCCAGTGTATTAGTGATTAAAATAACAACTTGATACCACTGAAACCCTAATGCCAACACCCCTCTACGTTCATACCACCAACAGACAGAAAAATTAGGGTTTATTTTTGGGTTGATGACCATCCTAAACCAACTTTGTTTTTCCCTGGTCCATCCAATCTAGTCTGTAGCATGGCTTTCTTGGTGATGTCCATGTTTTTGTACGGGCCTGACACTCTGGGACTGCTATCACGCGGAGCAGGGACGACCTGATGGGCCATGCAAGTCCTTCAGAGCCACCAGACCCTACACTAACTTCCATATTTAGGGTTTTTCCTCTACATTGCGACGATCACTTCATTTCTCCTTCATCTATTGGCATCATTCTTACAATGAAAAACTTGGTCTTTCTTCGATCGTTATTTCACAAAATTATTTCTACAGAGTTACTGTTCTTGCTAATGTTTGCGCCACCCTAAATATAAAGCAATACACATCATATTTCTTGGAAATGTTGGTACTATTTCCTTTATTAAAATAGATGAGGGACTCATTGAAGAATTTACAAACCCTTAATCTTTGTTGAACCTAATGACCTCAAAATGGATTGTTTCCACATTCAGGATGGATACTTACATTTTGGTCGATATGGTATAGAAGAACTCCACATATAATGGTTTCAATATAGAGCCTCGTGTCTTCCAGTCCTACTCGATGTTTCTTTAAGGTATTGAAGAGTCTATAGATGTAATATTTTATGATGGGGATACTCTAAATGATACTGATGTCACAAAAATTTAGCCATGCAATTTTCATTTGGGTTTGATATATTGTCTCAAACCCTTAATCACTATATGACTTCAACAATTATTTATTTCAACTTTTTTGACTCAAGTGCATGTGCCCATATTCCAAACTACATTTTATCATTTATATAACCCCTCTGATATAGTTTCTATATTTGATGGAGTTTTTATTCATGATTTTCTTGGATTGTTTCCACGACATTTTTCTAAGAAATTATTCATGGATGATTCTCAACATGTTACAATAGGTGTATCTCTATGATAGTTTGATGTGCCTTCTCTTATTATGACATTGTAAAAGTATATCTTCTAGCCATTAACCATCGTTAGAATTGATGGATTCTCCTCATAACATATGATTGTGCATACTCCTATTGGGTTATACCCATTGGAGGATATGACAATCTCATTATTAACTCTGTCACATCTGGAGAGATTCATTATGTTCTAGGAGTTGGTACTTTTCTATTATGGATCCCTTGCTTTAATGTGATTTAAGACCCACATCTCAATTATTGGATCTAGTTCATAATGACATCTTTAGGCCCATGACCACTTGTTATCATGGGGAAGATACATAATTTATCACCTTATTTGATGAAATCTCTATTCATAAGTTGACATAATCTCTTCGACTATATTTTACATATATTTCAATAGATGCTTCTCAACATATTTTAGTGGATCTCTTTCTTCCACAGTATGATAGCGATCATTTCTATATTACTACACTTCACAACCTTGTTCTTAGATGAAAATTTTGTTCTCTTCTGTAGATTCAATGGATCAACATGTTTCGATGTATCCTCTCTTATCCCTTTTCCAAGGACTACCTTCAATAACTTGTGGAACCATGTTGGTGTTGAACTTTTTATGATGGTTGGTCTTCATAATGCCAATTTATAACTATTCTATGTTGTTACAATCACTTAGGCCAATATTTTATTCAATTAGAAATCATAATTAATATTATAATGATATATAAAAATTTTAAAACGAACAATAAATTTAATGCATAACAGAAGAGAATCAACAACAATAAGGGAAATAAGATTTTGTCAAAGTCTAGGGATAAACCCCACAAGGGGAAATTTAAACCCTTCAAATTCTTCTTACAATATTGCCATAAAAATGTTTATCATAGAGATTATAATCATCTAATTCATAAACCAAGAGTCAAAGGTCAAGAACTTGGAATTTCCAATAAATAAATATCCAAAATCCAATATATGAGTCAAAATTCCAAATATGATCAAATTGTCAAGTCTAGTCAAAGTCAAGAGCACTCAATAGTGGTCAAATTTGACCTAACTAGTTCACAAGTAAAAAGTGAAACAACCTCCAAATTACTTGGGCCAAAGGTAAAAATATGTGGCCTCCTTTTCTCGTCAAGTGAAGTCAAAACAACCCCAAAAATTCTTGGTCAAAGGAGAGAGAAGGTACAATCAAACTTGTGGTCAAAGTATATGGTTTAAAAAATCCAAACTTCTTTGAATGCATCGATCTTTGTGCCAAATAATGCGACCTCCAAGAAAAAATATGAATCATAAATCAAAGCAAGTTAAAGTATGCCCAAATGCCAAAAATTGAACATCAACCAAAGGCTCGTTAAGGATATATTTCGGCTCTCCTGAAATTCTCTCTTTCCTACTCACACATGTGAAAGATACCTGTAATTTTCAAACTTGTATGAACCACCAATGAGAATAAGAAGATGTGTGTGATGTGTGTCCAAATGAGGTTTCCTTGACTTTTATTTATATGAGACATTGGAGACCCGATATTGTATTTAGGCCGACCTGAAATTTTGAACAAATGTGGGTTTTCACATTAAAAATTTATTTTTCCTCAATGAAATTAAATTCTTCCAAGGGAAAAGAGGGTCTTCTCCATATGATGAAGGTTGTCCAAGGGAGGGAATTTTTTAGTAAGCTACAAAATTAACACATAATTTATATTTGGTCACTTTATTTCCATGTGTATATAATTATAAAAAATATTTATAAATGGTAGAGTCAAAATGAAATCTATTTTGACCCAAAATCCCATTCCAACTTTTTACAGATGAAAATTTGAATTTTTGAGATGTAATTTTTGGCTAACTCTCAAGTCGGCCTCCCTCCATGCTAGGTCGGACATATCTAAAAACACATCCAATTTACCTAGACATATCACTTTATATAAGCATCTCCTCCTCCTCTACTTGGGCACTAAACTTCTCTCATAGAAGACAAATTTTCAGAAGCTAATGAAGCACAAGAGTGATGAGATTAGGCCGAGAAGAAGGTAAAAATAAATATCTTATTTCTCTCTTGTAGATTTCACTTGTGGATTAGTCTCTCTCTATGGTTTGATAGGAATTCAGTTGTAAGGGGGAAATATTTTCTGGGTATCTAAGAAACTACTACAGGGTCGAAAGTTCTAAGGAAACTGGTAATTCCAGGATTTCCAAAATTATGGGTCGAAGAAAAAAATGAGTTCTTTGGATTATATTGGGTGACTTGACTTGGATGAGAAAACATTTGGCTTCATATGTCTGAAATTAAATACATCATTTGAAAAAGAAGAGTTTCGCTATTTAAAAATGTTGTTGGGTTTTTCACTTGGTGTGTTTTCCTCGAGTAAATCATGTCTTCTTTGTGTATAGTGATGTCTATTGTTCTATTTTTGTTATGGTTTTATTTATAAAGTGTAATTCATGATATATTGGAATACGTTAAAATAATATCTACATCAAAAGTAATTATTAGAATTTCATAAATATTATCTTAACCCTTTAATTACACTAAGAAAATCAGGTTGGAGTTGGAGATATGCCCTCCAGTGAGGTTACTCTTCACCATATGGCGTATGTTTAGTATTCATGGGGAATTTGTGATAATTTATGTAACACCTTCTCTAAAAATATTCCCATTTAGATTGAGTGGTGGAGTTGTGAATAGGAGCAACCTATTTTGATGTTAAGCTTAGCATCCACAAACCCATTCATTGTTGTATCATGGTTATGGCCAACCTATTTGAGATGGGTATCCATAAACCACATCATGGTTGTATTTCAAATAAGCCCATAAATCACTCTCATTGGTGTTTTTATTTTAGCCTCGATCAACCTTCTATCCAATTACGTCTCTATAAAATCCACTCCCACATACATTCAACATCTATCTTTGTGTCATTATATTCAACTTAAGGGTTGATGTTGAGAGTGGTGTAGTAATTCATATGTGGCCATGGCCATCTCATTACTATATTTAATACATGTTTTCTGGAGTTGGGCTCATTATTAATGATAATACTAATTATGGAAATTATGGCTAAATCCAATTAGTGAACTTTGATATGTAGGCTCAATAACCCTCTTAGGGAATTTCCCCTACTTACGTGGGCCCGTAACCCCCCTTCAAAGGTTTTCCAACTTGACTTATGTTTATTTTGCTCAAACCTCATCTTTGAAATCATCTTATGTTATCATGTAATCTCATGATCATTGTTTAACCAATGGGCATCATTCTTTTTTCCAAGAAATTAAACCTATGGGTATGATGTATTTCACATTCTCTTATCCTATGCCTAACCCTCTCTCTCTATCTATTGCATATTTTTGGAAAATCTAGTGCACTTGTTTGTTATTCTTTCTATTCTACTTTTGCAAGATTTTGATTAGCTATTTGACTCCTCTGTTCTCTTGTGATATTAACATATATATAAAAGCATTCAATTAACAATAACTATTACAATACAACTATTAAAATTTAAATAAGTTTATTCAAGAATATTGGAATAGTATTGACATAAATAATGTAATTTATTAAAATAACATCAAATGATATTAAAATATTCAAACGAACATGAAGATAACATAAAATGTTATTGCCAAAAGAATTAACATTTATGTTTCTACTATATGTGCCTATATATTATAATATTTATAAATAATTTGTAACCATGTATACTACGTAAATGTAGACATCTCACAAAACAAAGGCTTGATTCCATGGGATAATAGTACCATAGCAACTAAAAGTGCAATGAAAAGTGCATTTTTAATGTCATATCATTTCCCCAACCTAATAAGAACATCTCTCTCGAGTACTTTGGTTCTTTGAAGAAGAGCAACAATAGTTCATTATTTTCCAGGTCTTTCCAAATACAAGTGTTTGATAATCTTATAATAATATGATTTTTAAAGTTAATATATGTATTTGTTTTCTATAGACATCATAGTGAAAAAATGAAATATTAGACATAGGATGTAATGAAACAAATATTGAGTAGCAAAAAAATTGGAAGATAAAAAATTATAAACAATTATACATAGCTTGTGATGTAGTAGCTATTAAATAATAACAAAATTAATTGGAAAAATCAACGATTATCTCACATTGACTGAGAAAATATGAGATTATGTTCATTCTTGCCTTTCCCACCAATTACAAAAAGTTAAACATAGGAAGCTAATTTATTAAATCTTGCATAGCTAAGCCATTAAATTGGATGGAGTATGCACATTGAGATTAGTAGTCTCAAAATAGAAGTTAGAATTGTAGCAAGGAAATTCTTTGAATAAATATCACACGCTACTTTGAAAAGAAAAAAACTTCCAATTTTGACTCTACTATGTGGGGAAATGGAGTGGAGCCTAACTCAATCAGAATTCGTTTTTGTGGACATGACATAGACTCACAAGCCATATAGAAGTTAAATATATTCAGAATACATGACTCGCAAGTCCCACAAATAATGTTGATATATTTGTCAAAGGTAGAAAAAAATAGTTAAATAAGACAAAATATTTTTAGTGGGGACTTTTGGGGGGTGACAGAGATGCAAAGTGAGCATACAAACACACATTGTTGTTGGCTTGAGGGGTCCTGACCTAGGTTCGATGTGAAAGGTTTGCCAACAAACCCCTATACTACTAGCCCTTTCGGCAGTGACCTACTTGTGCAAGTCAAAGTCTCACCCAAAGTAGTATGGGTGGGTGCTGGAACTAGGTTTCTGCACCTTGAGAAAGGAAGGGTAAGGCAAGCAGAGTTGCGCTAGATCCTGTAATTCCCAGATTAACTTGTTCTGCACAGAGTTAATTAGGTTTCTATTCGCATCCACGTGCACTAGATCTATAGTTATATGCTTTTTATAACATCAACACAACATTACATAAACAGAGCGGAATAGATGTAGATCCAGCACACAGTTACACAGATCTTCGCAGCTAAAAGACAGAAAATGCACAACACAACAATTATCAGCAATTCACACAAAATTACTCACAAATTTAGTTCTCTAACAATCTTTGGCATTCATTAATTCATCAATTCTTCCTTACAATTCCCTTCCCAACCTACACACATAGCAGCAAGGTCCACACACAGTTGGACTTGGATCTTTGCTCACACATCCAGCAGGAGTCCTTTCCTCAAAACCCAAATAGATAGCTTAAAAAACAGATCGCATCAATAGCTCATCATTTCTTGTCCTTTATAATACAAAAAGCTTCTCTATTTATAACAATCTAGCCTAGAATTTCTATAGTCGCAACCCATGGTTTCGGACACTGGTTTTACCACTTTTACCAGTTACATGTTCGGGGCTTTTACACGAAAACCCTGTGCTAGACCAAATATAATCAAAAATATAAAAATGGACCCGGTTTGCAGCTTGTTAGGAGACCGTTCCAACAGTCGCCCAACATAATATTGTGACTCATCCCAAGTCAACACGTTAGTGCGGCCACATAGTCCTCGGCCACAGTGGCAGGTGGAAGCTACCATTGACAAAGCAAGAATGAGGTCACCATGGAGGGTAGCTAGGCACGGGCTGCTTCGCCATTTGTGATCTCATGCTTATGTAGGGACCAAGCCAATCTTTGCAGTGCTACGGGTGTTTCTCAAATTGGCTATCGTATAAGGCAGATCACCTTCGACGAATGTCTTCTGGTGGATGTGTCGATCAGTCGGAGCTTTATCTCGAACTGTTGAACTTTGTTGGTGAAAATGGCTTGATAAATGATCTTCCTCCAAAGCCACCCGATTTACTAAGCAATCCTCTATGATATCGGAGTACACCCATGTTCGTGAATTCGCAATGCGTAGGCTAGGAACAACGTATTCTATGATCATAATGGCCTCCTTAATGCCATGAATAGGTCGGAAGCCAATATAGCATTTCTTTTGCGAGGTCGTTCGGTAGCCCATAGAACCAAGGGAATGGGGATGCGAATATCCCGATCACTATGATCAGCATTGCAATCTAAAGTTAATCTTTGCTCCAAAATTTGTTAAAAGCACCCATTTCCCTTTACCCATTAGCCTGGGGATGATATGGTGTAATCTTGGCATGGTGGATCCGGAATTCCTCATTCAAAGCTTGAATCATTTGGTTAACAAAATGTGTACCTATGTCACTCATTAGGATCTTCGGGGAGCCAAACCTAGTCATAATCTACTCAAAGATGAAGTGTGTAGCAGTATCAATAGTACTATCTTTTATTGCTTGTGCCTCAACCCATCGGGTGACGTTGTAAGTGGTAGTGATAATGTAGCGCATGCTTGTTTTCTTGCCTGCTGGATTGATGGGTCCAATAAAGTCAATGGCCCATTTGCCAAAAGCCTGTAGGGCCATTTGAGCTTGTAATGGCATGTCATCTCGTCGTGAGGGTCAGCCAGTTCGCTGGCATGTATCATATGATCTACAATAGTTGTAAGAATCCTGATGCAGAGTAGGCCACCATAAGCCATCCCTAAAAATATTTTCTGCCGTAGCCTTGCCTGAATAGTGGCCTCCTGTGACTCCATCATTTACTTCTACCAAGATGGTGGGACGTTCATGTTCCAATGCATACCTACGTAGTCAAAGGAGAGAGAAGGTACAATCAAACTTGTGGTCAAAGTATATGGTTTAAAAAATCCAAACTTCTTTGAATGCATCGATCTTTGTGCCAAATAATGCGACCTCCAAGAAAAAATATGAATCATAAATCAAAGCAAGTTAAAGTATGCCCAAATGCCAAAAATTGAACATCGACCAAAGGCTCGTTAAGGATATATTTCGGCTCTCCTGAAATTCTCTCTTTCCTACTCACACATGTGAAAGACACCTGTAATTTTCAAACTTTTATGAACCACCAATGAGAATAAGAAGATGTGTGTGATGTGTGTCCAAATGAGGTTTCCTTGACTTTTATTTATATGAGACATTGGAGACCTGATATTGTATTTAGGCCGACCTGAAATTTTGAACACATGTGGGTTTTCACATTAAAAATTTATTTTTCCTCAATGAAATTAAATTCTTCCAAGGGAAAAGAGGGTCTTCTCCATATGATGAAGGTTGTCCAAGGGAGGGAATTTTTTAGTAAGCTACAAAATTAACACATAATTTATATTTGGTCACTTTATTTCCATGTGTATATAATTATAAAAAATATTTATAAATGGTAGAGTCAAAATGAAATCTATTTTGACCCAAAATCCCATTCCAACTTTTTACAGATGAAAATTTGAATTTTTGAGATGTAATTTTTGGCTAACTCTCAAGTCGGCCTCCCTCCATGCTAGGTCAGACATATCTAAAACACATCCAATTTACCTAGACATATCACTTTATATAAGCATCTCCTCCTCCTCTACTTGGGCACTAAACTTCTCTCATAGAAGACAAATTTTCAGAAGCTAATGAAGCACAAGAGTGATGAGATTAGGCCGAGAAGAAGGTAAAAATAAATATCTTATTTCTCTCTTGTAGATTTCACTTGTGGATTAGTCTCTCTCTATGGTTTGATAGGAATTCATTTGTAAGGGGGAAATATTTTCTGGGTATCTAAGAAACTACTACAGGGTCGAAAGTTCTAAGGAAACTGGTAATTCCAGGATTTCCAAAATTATGGGTCAAAGAGTTAAAATGAGTTGCTGGATTATATTGGGTGACTTGACTTGGATGAGAAGAAAAAATTTGGCCATATGTCTAGGTCTGTCTGTCATTGAAAAAGAAGAGTTTCGCTATTTAAAAATGTTGTTGGGTTTTTTCCCTTGGTGTGTTTTCCTCGAGTAAATCATGTCTTCTTTTGTGTATAGTGATGTCTATTGTTCTATTTTTATTTATGGTTTTATTTATAAAGTGTAATTCATGATATATTGGAATACGTTAAAATAATATCTACATCAAAAGTAATTATTAGAATTTCATAAATATTATCTTAACCCTAATTACACTAAGAAAATCAAGAGTTGGAGTTGGAGATATGCCCTCCAATGGGGTTATAACTTCACCATATGGCGTATGTTTAGTATTCATGGGGAATTTGTGATAATTTATGTAACACCTTCTCTAAAAATATTCCCATTTAGATTGAGTGGTGGAGTTGTGAATAGGAGCAACCCTATTTTGATCTAAGCATCCACAAACCCATTCATTGTTGTATCATGGTTATGGCCAACCTATTTGAGATGGGTATCCATAAACCACATCATGGTTGTATTTCAAATAAGCCCATAAATCCACTCTCATTTTTATTTTAGCCTCGATCAACCTTCTATCCAATTACGTCTCTATAAATCCACTCCCACATACATTCAACATCTATCTTTGTGCCATTATATTCAACTTAAGGGTTGATGTTGAGAGTGGTGTAGTATTCATATGTGGCCATGGCCATCTCATACTATCATTAATACATGTTTTCTGGAGTTGGGCTCATTATTAATGATAATACTAATTTATGGCTAAATCCAATTAGTCAACTTTGATATGTAGGCTCAATAACCCTCTTAGGGAATTTCCCCTACTTACGTGGGCCCGTAACCCCCCTTCAAAGGTTTTCCAACTTGACTTATATTTCAATACACAACTCAAACCTCATCTTTGAAATCATCTTATGTTATCATGTAATCTCATGATCATTGTTTAACCAATGGGCATCATTCTTTTCTTCAAGAAATTAAGCCTATGGGTATGATGTATTTCACATTCTCTTATCCTATATATATTAGCCTCTCTCTCTATCTGTTATATTTTTTGGAAAGTAGGTACTTGTTTATTATTATTTTCTATTCGCTTGCAAAGATTTTTGATTAGCTATTTGACTCCTCACGTTTACCTGCGCGATATTAACATATATATAAAAGCATTCAATTAAATAACTATTATTACAATACAACTATTAAAATTTAAATAAAAGTTTATTCAAGAATATTCGGAATAGTATTGACATAAATAATGTAATTTATTAAAATATCATCAGTATTCTTCTGAAATATTAAAACGAACAGAAGATAACATGCAAAAATGTTCTTGCCAAAAGAATTAACATTTATGTTTCTGCTATGTGCTAACACTTTGAAGCTTTATAAATAATTGTAACCATGTATACTACGTAAATGTAGACATATCACAAAACAATGGACAGTTACTTGGGATATAACCAGTACATAACTAAAGTGCAATGAAAAGTGCATTTTTAATGTCATATCATTTCCCCAACCTAATAAGAACATCTCTCTCAGAGTACTTTCTGGTTCTTTGAAGAAGAGCAACAATGATTCATTATTTGCAGTCTTTCCAAATACAAGTGTTTGATAATCTTATAATAATATGATTTTTCTGAGA
Source organism: Pinus albicaulis (assembly GCA_034641835.2). Lineage (NCBI taxonomy): Eukaryota > Viridiplantae > Streptophyta > Pinopsida > Pinales > Pinaceae > Pinus > Pinus albicaulis. Next base: position 1,401,935,978 of record CM076570.1, read on the forward strand.
TTAATATATGTATTTGTTTTCTATAGACATCATAGTGAAAAAATGAAATATTAGACATAGGATGTAATGAAACAAATATTGAGTAGCAAAAAAATTGGAAGATAAACAATTATAAACAATTATACATAGCTTGTGATGTAGTAGCTATTAAATAATAACAAAATTAATTGGAAAAATCAACGATTATCTCACATTGACTGAGAAAATATGAGATTATGTTAATTCTTGCCTTTCCCACCAACTACAAAAAGTTAAACATAGGAAGCTAATTTATTAAATCTTTCATAGCTAAGCCATTAAATTGGATGGAGTATGCACATTGAGATTAGAAGTAGTCTCAAAATAGAAGTTAGAATTTTAGCAAGGAAATTCTTTGAATAAATATGACACGCTACTTTGAAAAGAAAAAAACTTCCAATTTTGACTCTACTATGTGGGGAAATGGAGTGGAGCCTAACTCAATCAGAATTCATTTTTGTGGACATGACATAGACTCACAAGCCATACAGAAGTTAAATATATTCAGAATACATGACTCGCAAGTCCCACAAATAATGTTGATATATTTGTCAAAGGTAGAAAAAAATAGTTAAATAAGACAAAATATTTTTAGTGGGGACTTTTGGGGGGTGACAGAGATGCAAAGTGAGCATACAAACACACATTGTTGTTGGCTTGAGGGGTCCTGACCTAGGTTCGATGTGAAAGGTTTTCCAACAAACCCCTATACTACTAGCCCTTTCGGCAGTGACCTACTTGTGCAAGTCAAAGTCTCACCCAAAGTAGTATGGGTGGGTGCTGGAACTAGGTTTCCGCACCTTGAGAAAGGAAGGGTAAGGCAAGCAGAGTTGCGCTAGATCCTGTAATTCCCAGATTAACTTGTTCTGCACAGAGTTAATTAGGTTTCTATTCGCATCCACGTGCACTAGATCTATAGTTATATGCTTTTTATAACATCAACACAACATTACATAAACAGAGCGGAATAGATGTAGATACAGCACACAGTTACACAGATCTTCGCAGCTAAAAGACAGAAAATGCACAACACAACAGTTATCAGCAATTCACACAAAATTACTCACAAATTTAGTTCTCTAACAATCTTTGGCATTCATTAATTCATCAATTCTTCCTTACAATTCCCTTCCCAACCTACACACATAGCAGCAAGGTCCACACACAGCTGGACTTGGATCTTTGCTCACACATCCAGCAGGAGTCCTTTCCTCAAAACCCAAATAGATAGCTTAAAAAACAGATCGCATCAATAGCTCATCATTTCTTGTCCTTTATAATACAAAAAGCTTCTCTATTTATAACAATCTAGCCTAGAATTTTGTATGGTACACAACCCATGGTTTTCGGACCCATGGTTTACCCTTTTACCTATTACAATGCATTCGGGGCTTTTACCCACCCGAAAACCCCTGTGCTAGACCAAATATAATCAAAAATATAAAAAATGGACCAGTTTTGCAGCTTGTTAGGAGACCCCGTTCCAACAGTCGCCCAACATAATCTTGTGACTCATCTCGAGTCACTGCAGTGGTGCGGCCACATAGTCCTCAACCTGGTATGGCTTGAGTCAACTACCATTGACAAAGCCAAGAATGAGGTCACCATGCAGGGTAGCTAGCTGGACTGCTTCGCCATTTGTGATCTCCTTAACTATGTAGGGACCAAGCCAGTGCTGCCAGAATTTTCCTGGGTGTTTTTCAAATTGGCTATCATATAAAAGGACGAGATCACCTTCGACGAATGTCTTCTAGTGGATGTGTCGATCATGTCAGGCTTTATCGCGAACCTGTTGAACCTGTTGGTGAAAATGAGCAATAAAATGATCTTCCTCCAAAGCCACCAGTTGCACCAAGCAATCCTCTATGATATCGGAGTCTGCCATATTCGTGAATTCTGCAATGCGTAGGCTAGGAACAACGTATTCTATGATCATAATGGCCTCCTTGCCATGGGCAACATTTTCTCGTTCTTGCATCATCTTTTGCGAATTCCGTTCGGTAAGCCACAGACAGGGAATGCGAACATCCCGGTCACTATGATCGACGTACAAACCTTAGTTAAATGCTGCTCCAAAATTTTGTTAAAAGATTCGGCTTGCTTCATTGGCTCTAGGGATTATGTGGTGTACTCTTGTTTGCATGGTGGATACGGGTTCACCGTTTCGACTTGAATCATTTAGTTGAAGCAAATAGTACCTATGTCCTCATTAGGATCTTCGGGAGCCAAACCTAGTGAGATCTGCTCAGGGTAGGTGTGTAGCAGTATCAATAGTACTATCTTTTATTGCTTGTGCCTCAACCCATCGGGTGACGTTGTAAGTGGTAGTGATAATGTAGCGCATGCTTGTTTTCTTGCCTGCTGGATTGATGGGTCCAATAAAGTCAATCGCCCATTTTCCAAAAGCCTGTAGGGCCATTTGAGGTTGTAATGGCATGTCATCTCGTCGTGAGGGTCAGCCAGTTCGCTGGCATGTATCATATGATCTACAATAGTTGTAAGAATCCTGATGCAGAGTAGGCCACCATAAGCCATCCCTAAAAATATTTTCTGCCGTAGCCTTGCCTGAATAGTGGCCTCCTGTGACTCCATCATTTACTTCTACCAAGATGGTGGGACGTTCATGTTCCAATGCATACCTACGTAGTCAAAGCAGAGAGAAGGTACAATCAAACTTGTGATCAAAGTATATGGTTTAAAAAATCCAAACTTCTTTGAATGCATCGATCTTTGTGCCAAATAATGCGACCTCCAAGAAAAAATATGAATCATAAATCAAAGCAAGTTAAAGTATGCCCAAATGCCAAAAATTGAACATCGACCAAAGGCTCGTTAAGGATATATTTCGGCTCTCCTCAAATTCTCTCTTTCCTACTCACACATGTGAAAGATACCTGTAATTTTCAAACTTGTATGAACCACCAATGAGAATAAGAAGATGTGTGTGATGTGTGTCCAAATGAGGTTTCCTTGACTTTTATTTATATGAGACATTGGAGACCTGATATTGTATTTAGGCCGACCTGAAATTTTGAACACATGTGGGTTTTCACATTAAAAATTTATTTTTCCTCAATGAAATTAAATTCTTCCAAGGGAAAAGAGGGTCTTCTCCATATGATGAAGGTTGTCCAAGGGAGGGAATTTTTTAGTAAGCTACAAAATTAACACATAATTTATATTTGGTCACTTTATTTCCATGTGTATATAATTATAAAAAATATTTATAAATGGTAGAGTCAAAATGAAATCTATTTTGACCCAAAATCCCATTCCAACTTTTTACAGATGAAAATTTGAATTTTTGAGATGTAATTTTTGGCTAACTCTCAAGTCGGCCTCCCTCCATGCTAGGTCGGACATATCTAAAACACATCCAATTTACCTAGACATATCACTTTATATAAGCATCTCCTCCTCCTCTACTTGGGCACTAAACTTCTCTCATAGAAGACAAATTTTCAGAAGCTAATGAAGCACAAGAGTGATGAGATTAGGCCGAGAAGAAGGTAAAAATAAATATCTTATTTCTCTCTTGTATATTTCACTTGTGGATTAGTCTCTCTCTATGGTTTGATAGGAATTCAGTTGTAAGGGGGAAATATTTTCTGGGTATCTAAGAAACTACTACAGGGTCGAAAGTTCTAAGGAAACTGGTAATTCCAGGATTTCCAAAATTATGGGTCAAAGAGTTAAAATGAGTTGCTGGATTATATTGGGTGACTTGACTTGGATGAGAAGAAAAAATTTGGCCATATGTCTAGGTCTGTCTGTCATTGAAAAAGAAGAGTTTCGCTATTTAAAAATGTTGTTGGGTTTTTTCCCTTGGTGTGTTTTCCTCGAGTAAATCATGTCTTCTTTTGTGTATAGTGATGTCTATTGTTCTATTTTTATTTATGGTTTTATTTATAAAGTGTAATTCATGATATATTGGAATACGTTAAAATAATATCTACATCAAAAGTAATTATTAGAATTTCATAAATATTATCTTAACCCTAATTACACTAAGAAAATCAAGAGTTGGAGTTGGAGATATGCCCTCCAATGGGGTTATAACTTCACCATATGGCGTATGTTTAGTATTCATGGGGAATTTGTGATAATTTATGTAACACCTTCTCTAAAAATATTCCCATTTAGATTGAGTGGTGGAGTTGTGAATAGGAGCAACCCTATTTTGATCTAAGCATCCACAAACTGTAAAAACTGTTGTATCATGGTTAAGGCCAACCTGTTGAGATGGAGTATCCATAAACCACATCATGGTTATGTATTTCAAATAAGCCCATAAATCCACTCTCATTTTTATTTAGCCTACATTGACCACTTCATTCCAATTACGTCTGTAGAATCCATACATGCATTCAACATCCTAACATTATATTCAACTTAAGGGTTGATGTTGAGAGTGGTGTAGTATTCATATGTGGCCATGGCCATCTCATACTATCATTAATACATGTTTTCTGGAGTTGGGCTCATTATTAATGATAATACTAATTTATGGCTAAATCCAATTAGTCAACTTTGATATGTAGGCTCAATAACCCTCTTAGGGAATTTCCCCTACTTACGTGGGCCCGTAACCCCCCTTCAAAGGTTTTCCAACTTGACTTATATTTCAATACACAACTCAAACCTCATCTTTGAAATCATCTTATGTTATCATGTAATCTCATGATCATTGTTTAACCAATGGGCATCATTCTTTTCTTCAAGAAATTAAGCCTATGGGTATGATGTATTTCACATTCTCTTATCCTATGCCTAACCCTCTCTCTCTATCTATTGCATATTTTGGAGAAATCTAGTGCACTTGTTTATTATTATTTTCTATTCTACTTTTGCAAGATTTTTGATTAGCTATTTGACTCCTCTGTTCTCTTGTGATATTAACATATATATAAAAGCATTCAATTAACAATAACTATTATTACAATACAACTATTAAAATTTAAATAAGTTTATTCAAGAATATTCGGAATAGTATTGACATAAATAATGTAATTTATTAAAATAACATCAAATGATATTAAAATATTCAAACGAACATGAAGATAACATAAAAATGTTCTTGCCAAAAGAATTAACATTTATGTTTCTACTATGTGTGTCTATATATTATAATATTTATAAATAATTTGTAACCATGTATACTACGTAAATGTAGACATCTCACAAAACAAAACCAGATTCCATAGGATAATAGTACCATAGCAACTAAAAGTGCAATGAAAAGTGCATTTTTAATGTCATATCATTTCCCCAACCTAATAAGAACATCTCTCTCAGAGTACTTTCTGGTTCTTTGAAGAAGAGCAACAATGATTCATTATTTGCAGTCTTTCCAAATACAAGTGTTTGATAATCTTATAATAATATGATTTTTCTGAGATTAATATATGTATTTGTTTTCTATAGACATCATAGTGAAAAAATGAAATATTAGACATAGGATGTAATGAAACAAATATTGAGTAGCAAAAAAATTGGAAGATAAACAATTATAAACAATTATACATAGCTTGTGATGTAGTAGCTATTAAATAATAACAAAATTAATTGGAAAAATCAACGATTATCTCACATTGACTGAGAAAATATGAGATTATGTTCATTCTTGCCTTTCCCACCAACTACAAAAAGTTAAACATAGGAAGCTAATTTATTAAATCTTGCATAGCTAAGCCATTAAATTGGATGGAGTATGCACATTGAGATTAGAAGTAGTCTCAAAATAGAAGTTAGAATTGTAGCAAGGAAATTCTTTGAATAAATATCACACACTACTTTGAAAAGAAAAAAACTTCCAATTTTGACTCTACTATGTGGGGAAATGGAGTGGAGCCTAACTCAATCAGAATTCGTTTTTGTGGACATGACATAGACTCACAAGCCATACAGAAGTTAAATATATTCAGAATACATGACTCGCAAGTCCCACAAATAATGTTGATATATTTGTCAAAGGTAGAAAAAAATAGTTAAATAAGAAAAAATATTTTTAGTGGGGAATTTTGGGGGGTGACAGAGATGCAAAGTGAGCATACAAACACACATTGTTGTTGGCTTGAGGGGTCCCGACCTAGGTTTGATGTGAAAGGTTTGCCAACAAACCCCTATACTACTAGCCCTTTCGACAGTGACCTACTTGTGCAAGTCAAAGTCTCACCCAAAGTAGTATGGGTGGGTACTGGAACTAGGTTTCCGCACCTTGAGAAAGGAAGGGTAAGGCAAGCAGAGTTGCGCTAGATCCTGTAATTCCCAGATTAACTTGTTCTGCACAGAGTTAATTAGGTTTCTATTCGCATCCACGTGCACTAGATCTATAGTTATATGCTTTTTATAACATCAACACAACATTACATAAACAAACGGAATAGATGGAATCGGCACACGGTTACACAGATCTTCGCGGCTAAAAGACAAAAAAATGCACAACTTTAATAATTATCCCGGCCAATTTCACACAAAATTACTCACAAATTTAGTTCTCTAACAATCTTTGGCATTCATTAATTCATCAATTCTTCCTTACAATTCCCTTCCCAACCTACACACATAGCAGCAAGGTCCACACACAGCTGGACTTGGATCTTTGCTCACACATCTAGCAGGAGTCCTTTCCTCAAAACCCAAATAGATAGCTTAAACAACAGATCGCATCAATAGCTCATCATTTCTTGTCCTTTATAATACAAAAAGCTTCTCTATTTATAACAATCTAGCCTAGAATTTCCTATGGTACGCAACCTATGGTTTTCGGACCCCTGGTTTACCCTTTTACCTATTACAATGCATTCGGGGCTTTTACCCACCCGAAAACCCCTGCGCTAGACCAAATATAATCAAAAATATAAAAAATGGACCAGTTTTGCAGCTTGTTAGGAGACCCCGTTCCAACAGTCGCCCAACATAATCTTGTGACTCATCCCGAGTCACTGCAGTGGTGCGGCCACATAGTCCTCAGCCTGGTATGGCTTGAGTCGACTACCATTGACAAAGCCAAGAATGAGGTCACCATGCAGGGTAGCTAGCTGGACTGCTTCGCCATTTGTGATATCCTTAACTATGTAGGGACCAAGCCAGTGCTGCCAGAATTTTCCTGGGTGTTTTTCAAATTGGCTATCGTATAAAAGGACGAGATCACCTTCGACGAATGTCTTCTAGTGGATGTGTCGATCATGTCAGACTTTATCTCGAACCTGTTGAACCTGTTGGTGAAAATGAGCAATAAAATGATCTTCCTCCAAAGCCACCAGTTGCACCAAGCAATCCTCTATGATATCGGAGTCTGCCATATTCGTGAATTCTGCAATGCGTAGGCTAGGAACAACGTATTCTATGATCATAATGGCCTCCTTGCCATAGACCATTCGGAAGGGGGTCCTACCTGTCATCTTTTTGCAGGTCGTTCGGTAAGCCCACAGAACCAAGGGAATGCGAACATCCCAGTCACTATGATCAGCATTGCAAACCTTAGTTAATGCCTACTCCGAAATTTTGTTAAAAGCTTCGACTGCTTCATTGGCCTAGGGATTATATGGTGTACTCTTTGCATGGTGGATCTGGAATTCCTCATTCAAAGCTTGAATCATTTGGTTAACAAAATGCGTACCTATGTCACTCATTAGGATCTTCGGGGAGCCAAACCTAGTCAGAATCTACTCAAAGATGAAGTGTGTAGCAGTATCAATAGTACTATATTTTATTGCTTATGCCTCAACCCATCGGGTGACGTTGTAAGTGGTAGTGATAATGTAGCGCATGCTTGTTTTCTTGCCTGCTAGATTGATGGGTCCAATAAAGTCAATGGCCCATTTGCCAAAAGCCTGTAGGGCCATTTGAGGTTGTAATGGCATGTCATCTCGTCGTGAGGGTCAGCCAGTTCGCTGGCATGTATCATATGATATACAATATTTGTAAGAATCCTGATGCAGAGTAGGCCACCATAAGCCATCCCTAAAAATATTTTCTGCCGTAGCCCTGCCTGAATAGTGGCCTCCTGTGACTCCATCATTTACTTCTACCAAGATGGTGGGACGTTCATGTTCCAATGCATACCTAACTCCTCGGGTAACATAGTAAAGTCTGCAGCTCGACCAAAGACCGTCCAGTCGTCAAAGTAAACCTCCAGGAACATCTGAATAAACTACTTGAACACAGCCACTACGACCCTCGAAAAGATAGTAGGTGCGTTCTAAGACCAAAGGGCATGACTGTATACTGGAAGGAACCCCATTCGGTCACAAAGGTAGTCTTACTACGATCTTCAGGTGCAATTATCATCTGATGGTATCCCGAGAATCCATCAGTGAAGGAATAGGCCTCCTGGCCACCCACGTTATCAAGGATTTCATCCGAGAAGGGCATAGGGAGGGGGTCATGAACGCATGTGTCATTCAGCTTTCGTAGGTCCACATAGATGCATATTTCCCCTTTGTATTTGTCTCCTAGACGACCATAAAACTCACCTAACCTGGCTGTTCAATTGGTTCAATGATACCTACGGTCATCATTTTGTACAACTCTTCTTTGACCTTTTGTTTATATTTAGGATTCAGCCAGTAAGGCCTCTGCTTGACAGGCCATGCCTCAGGTTTCAGAGTGATGTGCATAATGTCAAGGTCCCTAGTGATTCCTTTGAGCTCAGAAAACTTTGTTGGGAATAAGTCCTGGTACTTCGTAAGTAGCTCGACAATTTTTCCTATGCTGCCTTCATCCCAATAGTCCCCAATTTTAGCCAACTTATGGTGTTCTTCTGTCCCAATATTAACTTCATGCATCCTAAGAGGTTGCATTACATCAGCATCCTAGAGTGATGGTCCGATAACGGTACGTTCTCCTTCAGATTCTGGAATAGAGATATTCCGCCGATTATCCTCTTGTTCGATAATCGCCAAGCTCTGAAAGTTGACTATTTCTTGCATCTGGGCTTCCCATGTTAGGATGACTGGTGTAGTGTGTGTGAGGCTTTTTAAAGATAAACACATCGATGTCCTACAGAGCTTCGTCAAGTGTATTTGTTCCCCCAATTAGTCTGAACGTTCCAATAAAGTCTTCTTTTAATATTTCCTAGTGGCGGGTCCGCTGATGTAACTTCTCATCTAAGTACCAAGCAACAAGGATAGGGCCCAAGGCATGCACAAATAGATGGATCCATTATTCTGGGGTTCGGTCAAACCATTTGGTTGTCCAAGTATGCAGATGCATGCGGGGATCCCCGGGTCCCAGGAATATCTTGGTGCGCACATCAGCGGGAGGTGCGAACCGCAGAACCATCCTATCCCGACACATCTCCCAGTTCAAAAATACTTTCATGGTGGTATCCCACCAGCGTATAGGTGTTTCAAATAGAGCTATATTGAGTGCCTAGGGCCATCATTCTTTTGGCACCCTAGCCTCCAATGTTCTTAAGAATTCCTAGACATTACTAGACCCATCAAAGTGGGGAAGGTCTCTTACCTCCGAAGTAATGCAGTAGAGGGTCCTTGCAGCCCGAGGGCATCATAGTGTTGAGACATCGTGTATCCCGGTTTGCCAACTCTCTAGTTCTTCATCTGGATTAGAAAAGTACTCCCTGTCCTTCTCCCAATCGAATACTCTGCCTGTTGTAGGGTTACGTTAGTCTTCATCCTCTGTCGTCACCCTGTAGATGTGATCTAGTTCCTCCTCTTCATATGCTGGATCTATATACCACACACCCTCAGTGGGATCTAGTGGTACTATTATGTGCGTACCATTCTTCTCAAACACCATACTACATTTTTTTAGATTAATGACACCCCCCACGTCTATAGCCCAGTCTATTCCTAGGAGTGCAGGATAGGGATCCCTATCTTCCACAATTTCTATTACCTCAAAGTTAGCTAGGACCTTTACTCCTGCAATATCTACCATGACTTTTGGAAATATTCTCAGAGGGATGATCTTCTGTTGATTCACCATGCACAGCTAGATGGTGGACTAGTCTAACTTAGGTTCTCCCATTCGTTGCCATGTTTGCTTTGGTAAGATGTTTGCATCCGATCCAAGATTGAGAATAACCTGATCTATCTCATAGTCGCTAATCTCCACAGTTAATTTCATTTCCCCCCGGTGTGCCTCTTATAGCTGTGTATTTTGTGTACTTCCTTAATCTCAGCCATTGTGCTGGGCTGGGCTACGTAGTCCTGCAGTAATACTTGAAGATTTTCTTCAGCCTGCCGGTTGTGCAGTAGCTTCAAGCATGCCCTTAGAAAGGGTTCACCTCCTATTCTTTCTGGAGATGTGCTAGTAGCTGCGCAGTGGATTCCAGTGGCTCTTGTGTCTTGGAATTCGTTTCCATTTGAGAAGCAAGTTCCTCCCTTGCTTCGTGGGTGACCATGCTGCACGCCATGAATTTTACACTTAGATCTTCACTCCTCAACGCAGTTTTGAATCTTTGCACATCTTTCATGGGGGTAGGCTACTTGTCCTATATTTTCATTATCAAGATCGGGCAGTCTTTGATCTCATGGTCCAACTGTTGGCAATATTTACAAGATTTCCTGGTGGGGTTCAGGCAGTCGCTGTCGAAGTGCCCTACATCCCCATAGTTATAGCAGATCAGCTGGCCCTGTCCTCATCCTATGCTTCCTCCCTGCCCCCCTTGCCCCTCGCAGGAGAGCTACCAAAGGTCACGAGAGATCTCGGCGACGCAGGATTGGATTGTACCTTATAGAGTTTTCCTCGATCCACCAGTAAGTCATATGTGCAACGATTCTGCTCATCATGTCTTACTGATCGGTAGAACCTACACCATTGCTACTTCAGTTCGACCATACTTAGCCGAGGGCACTAGGTTGTGTCATGTAGTCCTGCTACCCGCATTCATCACACCAAAGCGCAGATCTGATAGACCTAAGGCGCAGTGGACTAGGTCCTCGTGCCTAGAGGTAATCTGCCAATAAAGGACACTAGTCCTTGGTATGGCTAGACACCCGACATTGTATGCACCAAGGATATGCGCAACCGTCCTTTTCTCGCTCCTTCTGCGGGTTCTATATTTATATATTCATAGCTCGAAGCTGCTACTGAATTTGTTGTACTCCCCCCAATGTGTTGTCCTTAGGCATAGCTTCAAGTTTCATGTCAACTTCCAAGGCTTTTTCCTACGATTCGAAGGTCTGGTGGCTCATTGGTATGCGTAAGTGAGGTAGAAACATAGCTATGAACCATTCCATGTGCTATTTTTCATCGTACTTGAACCCTCCTTCCATAATTGCTTTCTTTAACCGCTGATCGGCCTCCCATACTGACTCAGACACACCTTGCCTAAAGGATTTCACTTCGGTTACCAGCTGAGAGTAATATTTCGGCTTCTGGAATTGTTGTTTTAGAGTGTCCTTAACATCTTGAAGCGATGTGTTCCCGTTTTGAGATATATACCGCATATACCAGTCCAGTGCCCTTTCTTCAAAAGCCAAGGATAGCTGCACCCTTTTCATAGTATCGCTGACCACCCCTTGCGCAGTCCACACTGAGTTAGCCATGAACCAAAATCGTTCCATGTCCTCATCGGCTACGCCTTTAAAGGTAGGTAATTTTAAGTGTGTCGCCATGGGTTCCTCTAGTTTATTTTCATGGAGGTCCAACGTCGGGGTAGCTGATGGACCTTGCATAGGTCTCGGTGAGCTATGAGCAAAGCGATCCTCTACTTGACTGGCCCGATAGTACTTACCGCTCCGCGTTGTGCTTTCACCTAGAGTAGCACTCATTCAACCCTGCATTAGATCTCTAATGCCATTACCCGATCCCTTTTCTCAGACTTCTTCCGGTCCCAGCAATGGAAACATTTTTTTTCTTGAGGGTTCCTGACCTAGGTTCGGTGTGCAAGGTTTGCCAACAAACCCCTATACTACTGGCCCTTTCGGCAGTGACCTGCTTGCGCAGGTCAAAGTCTCACCGAAAGTAGTATGGGTGGGTGTTGGAACCAGGTTTCCACACCCTGAGAAAGGAAGGGTAGGGCAAGAAGAGCTGCACTAGATCCTGTAATTCCCAGATTACCTTATTCTGCACAGAGTTAATTAAGTCTCTATTTGCATCCATGTGCACTAGATCTATAGTTATATGCTTTTTATAACATCAACACAACATTACATAAACAGAGAAGAATAGATCTAGATCTAGCACGCAACTACACAGATCTTCGCAGCTAAAAGAAAGAAAATGCACAACACAGTAATTATCAACAATTCACACAAAAGTACTCACAGATTTAGTTCTCTAACAATCTTTGGCATTCATTCATTCATCAATTCTTCCTTACAATTTCCTTCCCAACCTGCATACACAGCAGTAAGGTTCGCACACAACTGGACTTGGATCTCTGCTCACACAACCATCAGGATTCATTTCCCCAAAACCCATACAGATAGCTTAAACAACAGATTGCATCAATAGCTCATCATTTCAAGTCCTTTACAATAAAAAATGCTTCTCTATTTATATCAATCTAGCCTAGACTTTCCTATGGTCTGCAACCCATAGTTTTTGGACCCCTGGTTTACCCTTTTACCCATTACAATGCGTTCGGGGCTTTGACCCACCCCAAAACCCCTACGCTAGACTAAATATAATCAAAAATATCAAAAATGGACCAATTTCGCAGCTTGTTAGGAGACCTCATTCCAACAATTATCCTCAACACTACGGTTCATTATAATGTGCCAAAATTAGGAAAAATGATTAATAAACTACAATTAGGTGATGTGACTCATGAGAAGTTTGGTTCTAGAAAAGTTTCAAGAAGAAGACACCCATAGATTATTTTTAGAAATGAACCAAATACAACATTTCATATGTTTAAAGACTTGGACACTACAGACTAAAAAATCAAATATAACAAGTATATGTGTTATAGGAAATTTTGTCACATATACTCAATAGGCCTTCAAACCAGATCAGTCCACATCCACGAACATGTTTTCATCATCCCTACACAAAGACCTATGAATGAATCTTTTAAATACTTGATTTTCTGGGTCTAACTGCTTCATTTCAGTGCTTTTAAGTCATAGCACACCATGCAGTTTTAGGGACCTGCATTTAATAATAGGTTTCTTCCTTCTACACCAAAACTGATCAGACGTAGGTTATCACTTTCTATATGTCTACTGATTCTAGAAATTCCGGAAATTGAAAAGTAATCCCAAAGATTTGTCTTCCAAAAGCTTACAGAGCTTTTTTTAACCATTTAACCTAGATAATACATTTGAATATTATCTAATCCTACCTGGGATGTTTCAGCTCTTATCCCTTGAGGTCATCTTCCCCTTGTAAGTGGATATAAAGCTCAGATTGGTAAATGGATAAGAATTCCTAAACTACCATCCCTCTCCTATAAATTTACAATAATCCACAACACGAGGGTTGGATTTTAGAGACTGATTATTCCCTCACGTTTTTCCCTTGAATCTAAGAGAGTTGACATCTTCATGCATTAAGGTGACATAGATGTTATAAAATCAGAAAGGTTGAAATGTTTTTTTATATTTGATAATTAATTGTGATTTTATTGTTTTATTATTGACTTCCTTATGTTCTTATTTCATTTTATTTCATCAAGAAATTACCAAAGAAATGTAACATACATTAAGGATGCCAGATATAGGTAGATAGCCAAGGAAAAACCCCACTCTAGGGGAAAACCCAGTCAGTAATTATTCCTTCAATAGTTTTCCTGAGATAATCCAAACCTCTAGACAGTCACACAAACTTTACTCCACACCAAGTCAACCTTCTTCTTCTTTTGCATAAGAACTTAATTTTCTTTGGAAACACCAACATTAAAAACAAAAATATTCAACACTTTCTTGGACTGAGTAACTTCAAAATTTCTTTAGAGACTTCGATCTTGGATAAAAGACTTTGACCTTGACTTCGAGACCTTGACTTTGACCTATACTTGTCCTGCCAACAACAACATGCGTCAACTAGTAGTGTTATCACAAAAATAATTTTGATCTTCCAATCTAGGGCACAAGAGAGAGACAGAGAAAGGTCACACCAAAATTTTTATTTTCCTTCTTCTTTCACCTCGATAAGGCTCACACTTATTTATTCCTCTTTCTTCACTTCACACTTTTTTCGGCTCCACCGACGGATTGAGTTTCTGATCCTTCAGTTGACCCCACCCCCACAATACCACTAAGACTCAACCCCATATCTTCTGGTAGTAGACACTAAACCTAGAGGCAGATCTGTTTTATATATAGAGATATCAAACTTTCTTGAGATGATCTCTTCCAAATGAATTTGAACAGCTCCTTTTATAGTCTTTAGGGGACTTCAAATAGTCCTCCTTGAGGCAGACTTGGTGTGGAGGTCACATAATCCATTTTTGACTCAATACTAAACCTTTTTACATGATTCAAAAGCCAAAAAAAGATCTATTTAAATGTACAATGGCTTTATTAACTTGAAATATATACTAGAAATGCTCAATGGGGAATTTTCCCTAAAACATGATGACTCAAGAATGAAAACCATGCTTGAATAAGTCATAATAATAATAATAATAATAATAATAATAATAATAATCATAAAAATTCTTTATTCCTTTTCCAAGTAGGCTAAAAAATGAAGACTGAACTTAGTTACATTTTCCAACAATAGAGGTGGGCTTTGTGGTAGGGAAGGACAAGTCAACTTAGGGATATCTCTACAATATCAACACTATTCTTGGTTGTAACTCTCTCCTATTTCTATTAATACAAAGAGTACACTATTTTCCTATATGTGTTATGTTATGTTAAAATTCATATAACACAATACCTTGTTGATCCATTGAATAAAGTAAATGAATTATGCTACGTCGATATCGTAGATATTTGGCTTGTGTTGATTGTATGTATAGGTTCTAATTATAGTGATCAAAGCTATTATTGGAGCTTACAAGTAGAGAGGAGAGAAAATGTTGGGACAAATTAAAGTAAGCCTCTTTCAATTCTTAAATTACTTTAACAGAAAATTTATGTTCTTTTCTTTCTATTGTTCTAGACTAGTCCACTAGGTCTAGGGAAGGTACCTTTGTCCACAATTGTAGATTCCACATAACAATTTGAACACAATACATCTAAAAGTCAACACCATTATGGGTAAATAAAAGCTTGTTATGTATGGAACACAAAATTAAAAATGGAACAAGGTGCACAAAATTGAAATAGATCAATGCTAATATTGAAATGTATGAGGAAGATTTTCAAATTAGTAATCTCTCTAAACTTGCATCATTGGTGAGTGTAGAAGCATAGGTACTGGAAAATATTGACTAATACAAGAATATCTATTCTTCATGTTTTCCCTTCTCTAACAAAAACAATCCAACATCTAAAGTATGAGAGTATATGACTAATACATAAGATATAAGTGAATATGAATAACATACCTTTGATCATGGCCTCTTGATTTTATAGGTTTCCATAGGCTCCATTTTTAGAGACTCTGGATTATTATTTTATTAGAGACTATTGGCCACACTTCGACCTGAAGATGCAATTCTTAGGGGCATGGAACTCATGTGGGATCTAATTCTCTTCGTCACAACACTACCATCCTATGATATTAAATTTCTTTCTTGCAAAAGAATTTTTTTCATAGAAACAAAATCCTCTCTGAAAACAACACTAGAAGCATTAACTAGTGTATATATTTCCATCCTATACATCAAGCCTACCATTGAACCTATGTCATTCACAACAGCCCTCAAGGCCTTTGGGAAGATTGAGTACATCTGTAAATTTGAGGAAAAAGAAAAATATAAAATAACCTTCCATGGTAGATACATCTCAACATGGACTAAACAATTAATTTAATCAATAATTCTCATGATCTTCCAACTAATATTACAATTGTGTATGGTGTCTAACAGAAGCCTCAAATAAAAATGTTCTGATTTCCAAGGAAGACAAAATAATGATGTCCAATTTTCAGTTCATCTATTCCCTAATTTTACTTATCCTTAAGGAAAGTGATGTTGGAAACTTGGGAGTTAGTTCAACATATGAAAGTAATCAAAAGAATAGCATGAGTCTCAAAATAGTCAACTTCACATACTAAAATTTCTCAAATATGACATAATAATAAGGGAGATTGACTCTTCATCTGTCAATTTTTATGGTGACTAGGAGGTGTTGAAGTCTCTAATATTTAGATTTCTTGATTCCAAATTCAAACTATAACTACAGTGACATATCCTTAAAAAAGTATTTTCTGTTGCATGTGTACTTCCTGCCTTGAAAGCAAATTCACGAAGACACAAACTAGAAGGTAACAAGCTAAAAGTTAGACAAGCAATACTGTAAACTGAACATGATATATTAGGAAGGATTTTTAAGTCGTATTATTGTTACAATTCATACTCCTAATACCATTCCTGGATAACTATTTTTTGGGGTGCATGTACACAAAGAAATCATCTACAACTCATCATCAAGTATATAACAAAGAACTAGTATAATGGACTCCACAATATATTTTCACAAGAAAACATAAGTAGGGTGGGGCAGCTCAATTGGTTATCCGAGAAATGTGAAATTGTTGTAACTCGAAAGACCCAATTTCAAATACTTCTGTTGTGATATGGGCTGTGGGGAGGAGAACAATTCGTATTCCCCTAGAGGTTTGATAGTAGTTATGTGTTAGGCGGGCTGCTGGGTTCCTCTAAGTTAGAAAAATAAATAGTGTGTCTTAGCACTAATAATTAAAATTGTCAACTCTCCTTAATGTTTTCTAACAAGATCCAATGTTTTAGGCTATTATTATATAAAGTGATTGATTTTAAATCCTAATATGACCATTTAAATGCATCACCCAATAGCCCCTACAATAACATGCTACATTTAGTTTATTGTTCCCTTATGCGAGCATTAAATTTACATTGTAATTTGCTTCTATTAAATAATAATCATTATAAATTGATAAAGGATGTTGTTTCTCCCTAGAGGTAACCACAGGACTATCATAAATGTCATTTAGGAAAAACCATAATGAACTAATACAAAAGAAATGTTGATTAAAAGTCTCATCATGGAATTTATAATATTGTTTGGGTATCTATTACATGAGCAATGAAACCCAAGGAGAATTCCAAGTTTTTATATATTAAAATAAGTCATGTTCCTTTTTTTATTAAAAAACAAAAGCTTGTAAACACAAACTATACCTAAATGTCAACGGAAAAATGAAACATAGCCATGGAGCCTAAAAATTGCATAGGTTAGGTATCTTGCACTATTAATGCAGCAGCAAGAAGTAAAAATAAATAGAAATTTCAGGATCAAATTATGAAATAATGTGAAAAAATAAAATAACTATCCCTTTCAAATATTATATGAGAAAAGGAGTTGACACTTGCATACGACTTTTATCAAGTGCCCCAATTGGGGTTTTGTTTTGCTTGACTTGCTTTACACCAGTAATCCAGATGAA
Source organism: Pinus albicaulis (assembly GCA_034641835.2). NCBI lineage: Eukaryota > Viridiplantae > Streptophyta > Pinopsida > Pinales > Pinaceae > Pinus > Pinus albicaulis. Next base: position 1,401,953,450 of record CM076570.1, read on the forward strand.
CCTTTTCGTTTCCATCTTGGTTTAATGTATTTTGAGCTTGAATAGGATAAAAATCAGTTAATAGTGGTGAAGTAGAAATTAAAGGTGTATGAATAACTAGAAAATGTACATGATTTAGTCCAAGAGCTCTTTGCTGAAATCCCTGAGCACTTCTATCATTTGAAATTGAAAAAAATGTAGAATACTCCCTCTAAGCGTCTTCTGTGTGGGGCGACCGAGCTAGGAGTTTTGAATATAATTATCTCATCGCTGCATTGGCTTCCACCATCTCCATAATATTCCACCATCTCACTGCACACCGACTTGGATTGTTTATATTTGAAAGGGAGAAACTGACTTACCTTATTAATATGTGAAGGGGAAACACCCCCTAAAAAAATAATATTCTAATTGATGTAACCGACCGCAATTTTGTATCGATACATATACTCTGCCAGAAGCGGACATCAACTCCCGAATTTCGTATTTTCTTATGTAACTTTGTAGTTGTAGCAGCGTTTTGTAGTTTTTGGTGTGCTTTGTTTTTATCAGCTGGTATCAAGAGATATAATCTCTATTTTTGTCATTCAGCCACCTTGACCACTATCTGGAAATTAAAAAAAAAACATACCAACCATAACATATAGACAGAAGGTGGCAGCATTGACATCCATTCAGATATTGGTTTCAATGCATGAGTATGTGATGGTTAACTGTAGATGTCCTAGTTGTTGTTTGAGTGATGCATCAGGCCATCGGCTATCAATTTGAAGTGGAGTTGTATCCCGCTCCATTAAGTGCATTTAAAACATAGATATGATTTCATGGGTGAAAAAATAATATTTCAAAGTATTGGCAGGCTGACTTGAGTCCGAGATAATTTGAGAAGTCTTTGCTGTGTGAGGGTCAATTACTTAGCATGTCAAATAGAGTTGCAGTTCTGAGTCCTCATATTGTTTTTTGGAATATTTGTGAGGTCCGTGTGCATTATGTGGAGTTGGAAATGGTTGAGATACTAATGTGTCAGTTAGGTATCATTACATTTAATTTACTTTTCTGTTAGGTGTCGTAGACAATTCAGTTTTACTTTACTTTAGTTTTATTTGAGTTCTACTCTAGTCATTTGTTATAAATATTACAATGTAATCTATTTAATTATATTTGAATATTGAGAAGAGTAATCTCTGCTCCCATTTTTCTTTTTCATTTTTTGTCATAGTATCATAGATTAGTTTATGTAAAGCTCCTTGAGAGCAATGAGATCGAAACGAGGTTATATAAAATTTTAGAGTAAAAATATGAACGTGAGATAAATATTTGAATATTGTCGAGATGCAGAGATCCAAAGAACGAAGAAGCCAACAAAGAAGCAAGCAGAGGCTACGACAAAACGGATTAACGAAAGTACTTGATCTGATTAAAGAAAGTTTATTTAAGAAAAAAAATTGTTGTAAGTTAACGCAATGTGTGATTGGAGTCTCCGCCTTAGTAGCACTCCAAATCAAAGAGGCCCGTTAGTTCGGTTGACTCACGCGGGTCCGGAGCTGACGCACCCGCATTAATGTGATTTACGCAAGAAACTTAATGTGATCTACGTATTACTTCCTTCAAATCACTTCATACTTACCATATAAAAAAAGCATTGAACGTATTACACATTTTCATTTTCAACAAAGGTTTTTAAAAAACTTTATATTAAGGCTTTTAAAAGGTAAAGAAGCTCATTAAAAAAAATTATTTGTTAAAGTAAAAAAATAAAAATAAATTGGTAAATATTAAAGAAAATAAAAAGGTTGCATTTCTTAAGATATTTTTTAATTCTTTAAAGGATATTAAAAAGAAAGGGCATATTAGTATTTCAAGAATTAATGGATTTTTTTAGTTCTTTGCCACATACTTTCAATCTTCTTGTCAAAAATTATGAGTTTTGGAATTTAACAGTGAAGACTTTTCTACAAGCTCAAGAGTGTTGGGCTATGCTTCAGATTTCCTATGTAGAGACGAACCAAGAAGCATGGTTGTCCATCACCAATAATCATAGGAATGCAGCTATTGAACTCATAAAGAAGAAGCACAAAGCCAAATTTTGGATACAAAACTGAGTCGATGACTCTATCTTTGACAAGATAACTGGTGCATCAACAATAAAAGAAGCTTGGGATATTTTGCAAGCTACGTATCAAGGAAATGATACAACGAAGAAAGTTAAATTGCAAACGTTGAGAACTCAGTTTGAAACCCTAAAGATGACTGACATCGAGAATCTAGATTAGTTCATGACTAGAGTCATGGGAATAGTCAATCAGATCATACTAATTGGCGAAACCATTACAGATCATAAAATTGTTGAAGAAGTCCTTCGAAGTCTACCCAAGAAATATGACATGATTTTAACAGCCACTTTGGAATCCAAATATTTTACAAATTTTTAAGTAGAATAGTTGACTAGATCACTTTTGGCATACGAAACAAGACTGAACCTGACAGAAGACTCCACAGAACAAGCTTTCAAGACAGAACTCTCATTTGGTAGAGGCAAAGACAAAGGATATAGAGGCGGTAGCAAGCGAGGTAGAGGTCGAAGCAGTGGCAGATCAGATCATTTTGCAATAGAGCAGTGGAAACCTCCACAAAACCAAACCCAGAGAGGCATATCATGGAACACATCGAGTGTCCAATGTTATTTTTGCAAGAATTTTGGTTGATATGAACAAGACTGCAAAAAGAAACAATAAGATCAGCAACGATGCATTATCCATCTCTCCAACAATGAAGGAGAATCCTCTGAGACCATGTTTCTTTCATGCCATCTTTTTGAAGATAGTCACAATGAGGAACTTTGGTTGCAAGACAGTGGATGTAGTAATCACATGACAGGTAACACAAATCTTCTTTCTTCTCTTGATGCTTCCACAAAATCAGAGATTACACTTGGAAATCATACCAGTATTAAAGCTCAAGGAAAAGGTATTGTCCCTATTATTACTAAACCGAATCGGAACAAATACATCCCTGATTTTTACTATGTTCCTTAGATGAAACATAATCTCATTAGAGTTGGACAACTAATGGAACATGTCTATGATGTATTATTTCAAAATAACACATGCTATATATATGAAAAATATCCCCATATAATATTGATAGAAAAAGTTCAAAATGGCAATAATAGGATGTTTCCATTGACTCTTAGAAGCCAAAATACCAGACAATCTTTAGTCCACAAAATATCAAGAATAGATGAGACTCATCTATGGCATTCTGGGTATGGCCACATGCCAATTTGGAGTCTAAGTCTCCTTCAAAATAATTCTATAGTCAATGGTCTCCCTACTATGATTGAAAAAGACTATAATTGTGAAATTTGTGTCCTATCCAAGCATAAAAGAGATAGATTTCCCACATCATCCTCAAGGGAGAAAGAGCCTTTAGCACTTATCCATAAAGATATATGTTGCCTAATGCAGACATAGTCCATTGGTGGTAGTTTCTACTTTTTAACATTTATTGATGACTTTAGTAAGAACATATGGCTGTACTTTTTAAAAAATAAATCAGATACCCTCTCTGGATTTAAAGAGTACAAGGTAGAAGAAAAAAAACTGAGTGGAAAAGTCTTGAAATTACTTAGATCAAACAAAGGAGGAGAGTACAGCTCCAATGAATTCAAAACATTTTGTTGACAACAAGGAATCATAATGCAGAACACTGCAAGATACACTCCAAACATAATGGACTAGCAGCAAGAAAAAATTAGTCGATCATGAACATGGCAAGATGTATGCCTCATGATAATAAGTTGTCAAACAACTATTGGGCCTAAGCAGTATTGACAACAGTGTATGTACTCAAAAAATCGGCAACAACTAGTCTCCAAGATACAGTACCTCTAGAAGCATGGGATGGTAACAAGGGAAATGTATCACACTTTAGAATTTTTGGATCAGTATATTTTTCACATGTTCCTCAGAAAATATGAATTTTTTTTTATGATAGTAGTGAAAGATATATATTTGTAGGCTATTGTGAGTATTCAAAAGCCTACAAACTTTACAGTCCTATTACCAAAAAGTTTATTTTAAGCAGAGATGTCAAATTTTTCGAAAATAAATCTTGGTTTGATCATGTAGATGAAACCTAAAATCAGCCTTTTTATCCACCATAGTCACCAAGATTTTTGATTCAAGGAAAACCAGACAATTCTAAAAATTGTACATCATCAAGAAATGAATCAATATCAATGGATGATTCAATATATTCAGAAGACGGCCAGAAAGGAAGGAACATCAGAGAGATATATGAACATGAGCATGAGTTTGACCAGCAGAATATGTTTGCATTTATTTCAAATCAACCAAATCATTTTGAAGAAGAAATTAAAGAAAATCATTGGGTTGATGCAATGAACCAAGAAATTGATGCCATAGAGAAGAACCAGACTTGGGAATTAGATGATATACCGGGATATAAAACTAGAATTGGCGTAAAATGGGTATAGAAGACCAAGATAAATGAAAAACGAAAAATTGAGAAACATAAAGCAAGTTTGGTTGCCAAAGGATTCTCATAACAGTTTGGTGTCGACTATGGTGAAACATTTTCTCCAGTAGCAAGGTCAGATACTGTCAAAACGATTTTGTCCATAGCACCTCAACATAAATTTAAAGTCTATCAACTTGATGTAAAATCTTCCTTCCTAAATAGTATATTATGAGAAGAAGTTTATGTAGAGTACCCTCCTAGTTTTGAGGTGCCACGATAGAAGCATAAAGTATATATATGGAGGAAAGATTTATATGGTTTGAAATAAGTTCCAAGAGCTTGGTATAGTCACATCGACACCTATCTCATCAAAAGTGGTTTTTCCATAAGAAGCCATGAACCCACTTTGTATACCAAATCTCAGGAAGGTAAAATTATTATTATATGCCTTTATGTAGATGATCTTATTTACATAGGAAATATGATGTTACAAGACTTCAAAGAAGCAATGCAAACATAGTTTGATATGACAGATCTAGGAGTCATGAAATATTTCTTAGGCATTGAAATTCAACAATTTTCTAATGGAATTTTTGTTGGTCAACAAAAATATGCCATTAACATCATCAAAAATTTCAGAATGACCAATTGCAAATCAACTGATACTCCAATTGCTCAAGGAACCAAACTCAGGAAAGAAGATGTAGCACCACCAATTGATTCTACATTGTATAAAATTCTAGTTGGTAGTTTGTTATATCTCACTACAACTAGACCTGATATTATGTTTGCACCAAGTTTTGTCTCCAGGTTTATGCAGTCACCAAATATTACTCATTGGAAAGTTGTAAAAAGGCTGTTAAGATATATTGTAGGGACTATAGACTATGGTTTTTTTATACACATTCTAAAAATTGTTCACTTTCAAGTTATAAAGAAAGTGATTATGCACGGAGTTTAGATGATCACAAAAGTACCTCAGGGTATGCTTTTCATCTTGGAACCAAACTGATTTCATGGGCATCCAAGAAAAAGTCAATCATTTCAATATCTTCTACGAAGGTGGAATATGTAGCAACAAATTCAGCAGCTTGCCATGCAGTGTGATAGAGAAGATTATTGAAAGATATTTCAAATATTCTGAAGGAGCCAACTTGAATTGAATGTGGTAACATTTTAGAAATTTCTTTATCAAAAAATCATGTTATTCACAAAAAGAGCAAGCACATTGACACACATTTTCATTTCATTTGTGAACTTGTCAATGATGAGGACATAGAACTTTCTTTTTGTGGTTCCAAATATCATCTTACAGATTTTTTCACAAAGACATTCAGAAAGAATGTATTTGAATTTCAAAGAGAGAAATTACACATTCTTAGTGCCTCCACTTGTAACAATTGAGATTATGAGGGGATGTTGATATACTAATCTCACTGTTAGTTAGGTGTCATTACATTTAATTCACTTGTCTGCTATGTGTCATAGACAATTCAATTTTACTTCATTTTTAGCCGGGTTCTACTCCAGCCATTAATTATAAATGTTTACAATGTAATATATTTAAATATCTTTGAATATTGAGAAGAGTAATCTCTACTCTAGTTTTTTACTTTCATTCTTTGTGAGAAATGTGAAGTTTATAGGTGTTAGAAGATAAAGGAGAGAAATCTATTTTTTTCATGGTAGTTCCTCACAGAATATTGAAAAAACTATCATTGTTGTTGAGAACTATGACACATTTTTTTACAAATCTAAGTGTGTGAGGTGAGAAGAGTCACCCCAAGCCTCTGCCATAAGTCACAATTACCAAGGTTTTGTAAGATAATCTAGTGCCAATTTTGATTATAATATTTTATAAGTAGAATTAATTTCAAATTGCAAGTCTCACCGCATTTGACTATTTTCTTTTTACAAATTCGAAAAATTTCCTTCGGTTTCAACTTTTGACTATATGAGGGACATTTTTTTTTAAATTTCGACAAATTTATCTACTTTGAAGGAATAAATTTATAATAATACTCTATTTACTTTTCCATAGTAATTATTTACTTTGGCATTGGAATTTTGTCCAAATATTTGTTTCATTGTTGGATTTACTTAGTTGATTAACGTGAAGTTGTTAATGAGTTAAATTTGTCGACAACTTTTGATTGAGCCAATGAATAGCCTTTGATTATTTGAGGGAATTAACAATCACATTAGTTTATAAACTAAATTAAAATGGCTTCAAATAAAAATATTAGTGAGTGAATTTGTATCTTAAAATAAATAAACTATTATTCTTGGTCTATTTGAATGAGAACAATATATATTTCCGATGATATTTGGGTTTTTTTACTGATGGATATCCAGAGCCTATTGATAAAGTAACAGAGATGGCTCTGAGAATGTATAAAATCTCATGATAAGACTCAAGCTGATCTTGTAGTGTACTAAAACAATATATTCAATCTTGTTACAGTTTGTTGAAGAAAAATATGATCACACAGTCACATACCAAGTAAGAGAAAGAAATCAATCCATTGCCCAACACAAGATGTATCTGTGAAAGAAAATACTCGAAACCCCACTATATTTATATTTCATAAAGAAAAAATCATGAAACAATACAATTCTCTTTCTCCACTGAGAAACTTCCTGCACTCTGTTGACTGTTTCACTCTGACCTAGCTCGGATCTACCTTACAATCAAAGTAAGTTTGGTCCAATATTTAACCTGTTGCTTTCCTATTCCCGGCCTGCCTTCCTTACGGATTATTTGGATAATTTATCCCCTATTAATTAGGAAAATAACAATTAATGATTGTGAAATCCTTTAAGGCCTTCCTGATGGCCTCATGCATGACCTATACAATTTTCTAATCATACAACTAATAGATATCTCCACTTTAACCTCAGCCTCAACTGGTTATTCCTTAAAACTAACATGAAACAAATATTTATAGTGAATTATAAGTTAACTTATTGATCACTACTTGTGAATTAAATCTAATTTAATTCACTAGACCTATCATTAGCTCATCTGTTAGTTAGAACTAGTTAAACTACTTTTAACTCAATTAATTGAGTGAACTAATTACAACTCACAAATAACGGTAAGTGAACCCCATAAAAATAGGATAATCCTCTACATGCGTACTCTTTGACCTCTAACTCAAATTTCCTAAACTAACGAAGTCTTCTTGACTCAATTATATTATACAAGTTGCCATGAGATGAAATCACAATTTTTCTTCTAATTTAATTTAGGGAAAGTTAAATCAAAAGCCTCATATGGTTCCATTTATGGGTGCCTTTTTCTGGATTCTATTTATGGTTTTCATTTTCAATGTTTCTTGTTGCAAATTTCAACACTCCCTCTCAACAAGAAAGGAAATCAATCTATCTTGATCCGGTACCTTTGGAACGTTTTGTATGCAACACTTTTTAGTGTTGTTTTCTCCTACAAATCTTGAAACTAAATATCCTCCAAAAGAAACTGAATCAATATGATACATCTATCATTAGAGTCTCTGACTATTTCTAGATACTTCACTTTATACTAAAAAACCTACATCGCTGCTTACCTTGCATCTATGCTCTCTGCACTGTTGCCAACTCTGATCTGCGCTCTAGTATCTGACATCTGTCACTCTAAACTATGTCTTTTTGACATATGACTACATCAATCCTAATGATTGTTCCTGGTACTATGTATTGTGGGCTCCTTGTAGCCATGTCTAATCCATGTGACAAGCCATCTGAATAGATCCTACCCAAATTTATTCTATTGGGATTATTTCTGTACATCACCCCACCTCTCACCTGGAGGTATGGTTGCATGTTCTCCCTCTACCTATTTCGCTCGAAGTTTGCCCCTGCTAGATGTATCTGCTTGAGTGGACGCCTCCACTAAATCTCTTCTCAGCTTCTCCAGTTGTGGCTTCTCCACAACTTTCTGAGACTCATTCTAAGGCTGCAACTTGAGAGGTAATGTGGGCTCCCTCTCAACCACCAAGTCACTAGCCTCTACTTTTCTCCTCAAATATTTTCATGCATTTTTGAGCTTGAGATCATACAGGTTCTTGAATCTTGCACTGATATGTTTCACCCATGCCGTGGTGATGTGTCTAAAGAACATGTTTCATTTTCTAAATATGACATAATAACAATGGTCTTCCAATACTGCTATAGAGACAAGATTCTTCTTTAGTCCTGCAACATACAAAACATCTGTAAGTTTGATAGGGTAGGAAAACTCCCTTTTAAAGGTAACTATACCTATGATGGTCATGCTATACCTATTGTCATATACAAACTCTATGTTCTGTTGCATTCCCCTCTCCTCCAAGTCATTAAAGAGATATCTATTCCATGTTATATGGAATGAGGCACCATTTTCTAAATACAACATGCATCCCATTACAATTCTAGACATGCATGAAATGAGAGTAAAATCAAGCTCGAAATATGAAGCTAGAGGTTCACCTGCTGCAACTGCAAGCTCCTTCTTTCTTATTTTCTTCTGTGGACAATTCCAGGCATAGTGCCCGTGCTCGTGACAGTGAAAACACTTGACCTTGGAAAAGTCTCTTTTGTCCTCTTCATCTTGGGACTTATTTCCCTTGAATCTCTTTCCTTTTCCTACTAATGAGACATATTCTTCTTTGTCTTTGTCGGAGGTCCCATCTCTGGTGCTCTACCTTATATCCTCTACTACCAATTCGGACCACAAACACTCCCAGTATGGTATCTTCTCCCTCCCATTCATAGAGTCCTGGTAACTATACCACCTCTTGGGATGGCCTAGAAGATCTGGGATCGCCAAATCATCATGGGATACTGTCACACCAACACTTCAAAGCTCATGTCAACATTGAGTAAACTTCGTCAAGTATTTTGGTATCATCCCACCCTCTTCCATCTTGATCTTTCTGAGCTTGTGTTCAATGCCAACTTTCTATGGTTGCTGTTATTCTGAAACAAATTTGTCAAGGACTTCCACATAGCATATGGATTCACGTTCACGTGGAGACTCCAGAAAATATGATCTTTAACTCCTTCTAACAATATTCTTCTCAACTTTTCTATCTTCTTCTTCCATGCATCAAGAAGTTGAGAATATGCAGCTACGAGCTGGGGAATATCACTATCTATGAATTCGTTTAGTGTGTTTTCCTCAAGAAATGCCTCCATTGTGTCCTTCCATGTTATGTAATTAAAATTTCTCTCAAGGTAATATTCGAGTCTCAAGCCATTAAAAGACATCTTGAGGTGTTGTTAGGTCCTGAAGAATAAATTTGTAAATTCAAACCTATTCAAAACAAACTCTATTCCTTTCTTCAATTGTAATTGTTCATGCCATGATACCATGTATCAAATATAAATATGGTATTCAAAATGACCTTGTAATGTACTAAAATAGGATACTGCATTCTTCTACAATTTGTAGAAACAAAATACGATCGCATAATCACATAACATGTAAGAGAAAGAAATCAATCGATCACACAACACAAGATGTATATGAGGAAAGAAACTGATCAAAACCTCGCTATCTATATATTCCATAATTTTAATATCATGAAAATATATAATTATTTTTCTCCACTGAGAAAATTCCTACACTCTGCTCGTTGTCTCACTGTGATCTTGCTCGGATTTTCCTTGCAATCAAATCTAGTTTGGTCCAATATTTAACCTATTTCTTGCCTCTGCCTGACCTACCTTCCTTATGCTTTCTTGGGATAATTGAGCCCATATTAATAAGGAAAATACCAATTCATCATTGATAAATTGTTCAAGGCCTTCTCAATGACCTCATGCATGAATTCTACAATATTCTAATAGTACAACTGATAGATCTCTTCCCTTTAACCTCAGTCTCAATTGGGCCTTCCTTAGAACTAACATGCAACAACTATTTGTAGTAAATGATTAGTTAACTGATTGATCACTACTTGTGAATTAAATATAATTTAATTCACTGGACCTATCACTAGCTCATCTCTCAGTTAGAACGATTTAAACTGATTTTAACTCAATTAATTGAGTTAACTAGTTACAAATCACAAATAACTGTAATTGGAGCCCCTAAAAATAGGGAAATCATATACATGCCTCATATTTGACTTCTAACTCGAATTTCCTAAGATACCAAGTTTCACTGATTCAATTAACTAATACAAATTGTCACAAGATGGAATTACAATTTTTCTTACAACTTAATTCAAGGAAAATTAAATCAGAAGCCTCATATATTGCAATTTTCTACATTCGATTTCTGGTTTCCATTTTCAATGTTTCTTATTACCAATTTAAACAGAAAAATGTTGAACAAAAATTGTTGAGGGAGAATAGTAAGAAAGACAACAAAGCTCTTGGCCTTATTCAACAAGGCTTATATGATGTGATATTTTCAAATTTATCAAGTTTCGAGACCTTGAATAAGGTGCAATATGCTCTCGAATATTATTATCACGTTGTATCAAACCGAAGAATGTAAAGTTGTATAATTTGAGAAGATATTTCGAGAATATGAAAATGAAAATAACTGAAACTGTGGATTATTCTATGACTTAAGTCATGAGTATTGTTAATCAATTGAGATATTATGGAGAAGAACTTCGAGACAAGAGAGTGATTGAGAAATTCCTTCTAATTTTTCCAAATAAATTTGAAGTCATTTTTGTATCCATAGAAGAGTTCAAGGACACAATTCAAATGAAAACTGACGAGTTGAGTGATTCATTGATTGCACTTGAATATACGATGTCAATATATGATGATAGTACATTCGAGAATTCCTTCAAAACCTAGGTGCAATTTAATAGAGGAATATCGAGTAATAGAGGAAGAGGTGACAAAGTAGCTCATAAAATACATCAATGAGATAATTATGATGATTCAGAGAAATATCAGTAACGCTCTTCTAATTTCAAGGGAAGTAACAATATAACCTAACATCTACGGAATCAAAGGTACGATATGTCTAAATTTCATTCTTATTATTGAAAAATATAAGGTCATTTTTCTACCAAGTGTTTGAAGTGGCAGGAAGATGCCGGTAAGAAATTTGCACGCATCTTAGAAGTGTTTGAAGATAATCAAAATCCAATGTTTTTGACTTGTGACATGACTCAAGAATTTTTTAATGATATATGGTTGATAGTGGTTGCAAAAATATCATGACTAGAATGAAATATTTGTTTGTGAGTCTCGACACCAGTAATCATTCTAAAGTCAAGTTGGGTAACAATAATAAGCTATGTAGTTCAGGTAGAGAAATTATTATTCTTTATACGAGAAATGGCAAGAGAAGAACAATTGTTGATGCGTATTATGTAACTATATTAAAATGAAATTTTTTGAGCATTAGACAACTAATAGAGAGAAGGTACAAAGTTTTCTTCAAGAATAATGTATGTACTATCGTTGACAAATATGAAAGCAAGAAACTAAAAGAAAGAGTCGAAATGAAAAATAATAAGATGTTTCTGCTATAATTAGAAATGGATTGTATCTCTCCTTGAATGGTTACAAAACTAATAATTTGGATGAATCATGGTTATGTAATTTAAGACATGGTAATTTATATTTTGGTGGTCTCAATTTTTTGTAGAAGAAATAGATGGGGAAAGGGTTACCTAGTATACAACAACCAACATGCTCATGTGAAAGTTGTATACTTGCAAAGCATCAAAAAAAAAATCATCTAGAGTTATGTACAAGGTGAAAGCTCTAGATATTTTTCAGATACGTTTTTGTGGACTGATGAAAACACCTTCATCGGATGGGAATGTTTAGTTTTTTAGTTTTATTCATGAGTACAGTCAAAATAACATGGATTTATCTTCTGAAATATAAATCTGAAGCATTCTCTATATTTAACAGATTTAAAGCTATGGTTGAAAAAGAAAGTGGAAATCATATTACAATGTTGATTTTAGATAGAGGTGGTGAATCTACACTAACATATTTCATTAAGTTTTTTTAGTCTCATGGAATTAAGAGGCAATTTATTCCATGTTATACTCCATAAAAAAATGGAATAGCTGAAAGGAAAAATCGAACAATTATGAATATGGCTCAAAGTATGTTAAGTGAAAAGCATATACCAAATGAATTTTTGGGAGAAGCGGTATTTTGTGGTATTTATATCCTTAACAGAAGTCTGAATAAGAGCGTGAAGGACCAAGTTCCTGAACAAGCCTAGAGTGCTAAGAGTTGTCATATTCACATTTAATAATTTATGGATGTGTTGGTTATGCATATGTACCTAAATAATTAAGAAATAAGTTAGATGAAAAAAGGGATAGATGTATCATTATTGGATATAGTGAGGAGTCTAAATCATATAGACTATATAATCCCACCACTAGAAAATATTATCATTAGAGATGTTGGGTTCATGGAAGAAGAAGATTGGGATGGAAGCATAAATAAATTTGTTGCAGAGGGAGTTGTATTATGTCATGGAGATGATGATGAAGATGAGAAAGAAGTACAAGGTAGATAGTCGCTACAAGCACTTGATCAAGCCAATCACAAATATCAGGTCCATTATAGTTTTGAGCACCAAGAAATAAAAAACATGGCGAACCACCACGTTATGGTGGAAAAAAAACAAGAGGATCAAAGGTGAGTAATGAATCTAATCATACAATACATACATTAAAGAACATAATTAAAATTTGTAAGAATATAAGTCTAAAGGAACCGTATGAGAAGAATGATGAAATATATCAAGTTTCAAATTTTTCATTATTTGCATATGGTCCAATAAATTTTGTTGAAGTTGTGAAAGAATATGTTTGGATAAAATCCATGGATGAATAAATTGATGTTATTGAAAGAAACAATGCCTGGGAGATTATATATTTTCCAGAAGGTAAGATTACTATGAGTGTTAAATTATTTACAAAACTAAAGTGAATGTTGTAGGTGAAATTAAAAAAAATAAAGCACGAATTTTAGCTCAAGGGTTCAGTGAGTAAACTCATATTTCTTATAATAAAAATTTTGAACGTGTAGCTAAACTTGAAACATTAAGAATAATTTTAGCTATTTCTACAAAAAATAAGTGCAAAATATATGGATGTTAAACATGCATTTTTAAATGGTATATTGTAATAAATGGTTTATTTGAAACAACCTCGTGGATATGAAATTGATGGGCACAAAAATAAAATTTACAAATCAATGAAAGCATTATATGGATTGAAACAAGCAGCCCGGGTATGGTATAGTAGAATTGATGAATATATAAATAATAATGGATTGATTAGGAGTCCAAGTGAGAAAAATATGTATACAAAGGTAAACTAGGAAGGTAAAATTTTGATTGTGTGTATGTATGTTGATGATTTAATTTTCACTGGATATCTTTCAATAGAGAATTTTAAGACAAGCATTAAGAAATAATTTGATATGATTGTTTTCGGCCTAATGAAATATTTTCTTGGTATTAAAGTAACTCAATATTAATATGATATTTTCATTTTTCAATCTAAGTATACAAAGGATATATTGAAAAGGTTTAGGATGGAAAAGTGTAAGGTAGTTGTAACCCTAATTGCAATTGGTACAACACTCAGTAAGAATGATGAAGGTTCAAATGCTGATCCAACCTGTATAAAAAATTGGTTGGAAGTATTTTGTTTTTGATTGCAACAAGGCCTTATGTAATGTTTGTTGTAAGTTAAATTTCTAGATTCGTGGAGTCTGCGAAGAGTACCCATTGGCTGTTTGGAAAGAGGATTTTTAGATGTGTTGTTGGAACAAGAGAAGATGGTATCTTGAATAAATCTTATTCAATTTTTAAGCTAACTGAATATAAAATATAGTGATTTTGACGAAATATTGATGACAATAAGGACACATTTGGTTATGTGTTAAGTTTTTGTTCAGGTGCAGTTTCATGGACATTCATGAAGAAATCCATTGTTGAATCTATCATAAGCTAAATCAGAGTATGTTTCAACGATAGTAGAAACATGTCAATTTGTGTTTATGAGAATAATTTTGGCCGACCTGTTGCATGAACAGAAAGAACCAACTCATATTTTTTGTGACAAAAAATCACCAGCAAATATTCTACTTCATTATCAATTAATATTTTTTTTTCCATAATAACAGTAAACATATTGATATGAGGGATCACTTCATTCGAGAATTATTAAAAAATAATGAAATATGTATGGAGTTCTGAAAATCAGAAGACCAATATGCAGACATACAAAACCCTTAGGAAAAAAATTGTTTGAAAATCACAGGGAAAATATAGGAGTATGTATATGTAATAACATTTTGACGTAGTAGAAAAAATTTCTTTTCTGGCGAAATAATTAAGGGGGAGAATGTCGGATATAATTATTTCATCGTTGCATTGTCTTCCACCATCTCCACAAGCTTCCACCACCTCATGACACATCGAAATTTATTGATCATATTTGAAAAGGAAACATCACCTTACCTTATTCACATGTCAAGGGGAAGCACCACCTGAAAAAATAATATCCTAAGTGATGTAACCGCCTACAATTTTTTTATAAATATAGATGCTCAGTCAGAGACATACATCAACTCCTAACTTTTATATTTTCTTGTGTAATCTTGTAGCTAGAGATATGTTTTGTAGTTGTTTGTGTGCTCTTTTTTTATCATGGAGAGCACAGGGTGAAGGATCCATAAATGGAGAGGTTTCGAACTGCATGGGAGTTACATATTTACAAATGTGAAGTGAAGATGCTACTAAAATTTGTTGATCTATTTATGGGGATGATTGGAGAGAGACATGTGTAGAAGTAGATTGGAGCAGTTGAGGTGAATAAAGAAAAAATACTTACCATGTATTAAACTATTCTTGTTTCTACAAAGAAGTTACACCAGTTCCTTCTGATGCTTTTATATTGGTGGTGGACTGGACCATATAGTGAATATCTTGTTGTGATGTTTGTCCACTAGATTGTTGTAACAGAGGGATGGAATTATTCTAAATAGGTTTCATGTTGTTTTGTTCATTAAATTAAGCGAAGGAAATAAGTTCACTTGTTGTAGCATTTTAACATGCTTCTATTGTGGTTTCATAGATTTCACTTGGTTGTTAACTGGTCTTGGAAGTTATTTTTCTCCTTGCTGTTGTTGTGGAGCATATTTTCTCTCCTTAACCTAGTTCAAAACAGATTGAATGTGTTTGTCCAGAACATCAACATGGTATTCTTTAAACCCTAGTTGAATACTACTATTACACAACATTTTGTTATTGTTCCATAAAACCCCATCCTGCACATTGGAGGACCATTTCTATGACCTATATGAAGTTTCATGCCTTGCAACAAGTATCATTGCATCCCTTGCCCTGAGGAGAACACTTTCTATGTTGACAATACCTAGAGTTGATCAACAAAAACACATGCTTTTGGGTTGGCCTTAGCAAACCGTTATGGCCTCGCACCAATGAGGAAAATTAATACTGAGCCCCACACACATTGGCGCTCTGTCTTAGTGAGCTACCTTCGCCAAGTTGTTTTTGGAATATTTTTTAAATATAGAAGCGAAGTTTCCATGCTAACTACTTCGTGAGCGAGTCATCCTGGGTTGTTCGACTGCATAACCATGAACTCCTTCCTTTGGCATCTTGTTTCCACCTTTTGGGGAAACCTCCTAAAGGATAAGGCCTCCCTTCCACCAATTTAGGGATCCCAACCTCCTCCTCTCCTTCTATAAATAAACCTATCAACAATTGATGAAGCTAGCTAAACAACTGAATAGCTGAAGATGAATTTTTGAACATTTTTCTGCAACAGTTTGATATAGTTGGTGAGATAGAATAGAGAAAGAGACCTTTGTCGAGAAAGAGCTTAGGCTTGTGTCCTCGCCTCATCCAAATTCCCCGAAAAACCTTGGAGTCGTGCTTAGACTAAACCCACTGAAGGAGGCTGCGACATCAAGGCTCTGGTTGTAATCTCTTTCTTTCTATTAATATATACATGACTAATGTTTGGTTCCAATCTTCTGTCGATATGGTTTATTTTACACAATATGTTTAATCTTCCTTGACTGATTAGCTAGTTATGAATGAAATTATTGTATTGTATGTTGCGTTTGTCCTTTGATCTTTATGCAGAAACCCAAGTACCATTGCTCAATGACTGTGACCTGTCAAGAAAGAGATCAAGAGGCCGCCACTGCTACAGCTGCGACAATCGCGTTGGACTACAGGTAGAACAATCTATCCCAAACTATTTCATTCGTTAACTAGGAACCAACACATTAGCTTGTTACCTTAATGCTAGACCCACCCTAGGGCTAGATGGATTTTCATTGTCTGTAGAGAGGGTTTACCTACACAACAATTTGGCGACTCCACTGGTGATTAGTCTGAGTTTATTGTCTCGTTTTTTGTGGTTAATTTGCCTTGTCGAGTCGACTTAGGTCATTTGATTGCTTTTCTACCTTGATTGGCTTGCTTGATTGTTTGGAATCCTCCTGTTCAGCTCCAAAGTGTCAAGATTTACCTCTACTCGTTGGTTTTATCCCTTTCTTATAGTTTTCTGGCTTGGCATGTTTTCTCTTTGAACAGTCGCGCCAATTGGCGCTAGTTGCTTTACTTACAGAAATACCAATCCCGGTTTGGTGCGTATTACTGCCTGACAGATGCGCAGAATCCTATAGGATTTTGTTTGATCTTCATCCTAAGTTTTTGGTCAGTAGTTCTTAGCTCTGGGTTGTTCCTTTTATTTGCAATGAGTATTTTGGGATTTTTTTGACTCTGTTGGCTTGGTATTCTCAGCTGTTTATCCATTGTCTCATCGGTGAAATTCGTAGCCCTAGGGTTTTAAGGTTTCTTTTTCTTAATGAGCCTTCTGATTGAAGTTCAAGTATTCTTTTATTTCTGTTAGTTTGATTCCTTGATCGATTGTGTTTAGCCTTTCTTGATCCTTCGTGTCTTCGGTTTGTTCAAAGATCATTTTTTTTTTGTTTAAATCTCTATTTCATTACTTCGAACATAGATTATATTTCTCGTTTGGGTCATTTTGAAAGCCTTCTGTTTTCTCAAAAGAGTGCATCATCAGTTTGAGTGTGTTTTTATGTCTGTATTGCCTTTGAATTATTCATTTTGGATCTCTACATTTGTAGTGCTCAAAGCTGGTGTTTGCTTTTCCTTTTAGTGTAATAGTGCATCGTGTGCTTCATTCATTTAAAAAAAAAAAAATTGCATTCTTTCGTTTGGCTCAGAAATGAAAATTTATTTTGCATAACTAGCTCTTAGTGAACTAGGAAAGAGTTTTTTTGTTTCCCATTTGGTTGTATTAGATGCATTATTGAACTTATCCTTATTATTTTATTGTTTGCTACTTTGTTAAATATCTCTCTCCTTCTCTTATTTAGCATTCGTCGAATGGAAATGGTGTCCTTTTGCATGTAGTGTGCATTTAGGAATTCGAGATCACATTTGGTAGGGCCTTGAAACTCAAACATTAATTCAAGATCAACCTTAAAATCGATTCAATCAATCTAAGGAAGCATTGAAACCTAACGCAAACATTTTAGAGATCTAGGCTAGTGATGTGTTCCGGCATCATTAAACATAGTACATGTCATTCGCCACCTATCTTTAGACAACACTATTACGGACTTGTGCTCTCCGTATTGTCGCGTTTACAAAGGGAGACCCTCATAGGTTCAAATAATTTATCCATAGGAAGCCTAGTCTGCCACCCTATAACCGTGATATGCCGAACACAACATTCGGGGAGACTACCTACACATACATGAAGTCCTTGGTATTTCTCTTTCATTTGATAACCAAGGTGTATATTTCAATTCACATAAAATTGGTACATCCTCTTGCCTAGAGTACTAGGGAGGTCATTTTGATCTTTTCGTGACTCTCTAAAAATGAAAAGATCATTGAGCTATTGTCCTTTCACTTTTGTTTCAAACTGAAAGTGATAGAGTCACCTTTTTCCTATTTCTCGACTCTTGAAATATGAAACGATAGAGTTTTGTTTCAGTGTCTTAAGATATTAAATACCCATGAAATATTGCTGGTTAAAGTTATCTTCCTTAGTATTTTGTTTTACGATTGTTTCCAATGGCAACGTTTTTGAAGTTTAGCAACCAAGGAATCCCCTCCGAAGGGAATCCTGTTGGGAAAAATACTGAGAGGGGGGGTGAATCAGTATTTACTGCATATTCAAAACTTTTACTTTTTCTTTCTTCTAAAACGCATACGCTACTTTCCTGATACAGACTCGCGTATATACACGGATACCCTTTATGAAACTCGTGTATACACAGAGATCTAATTATGTCATTAATTCTTCACTTATATCATTCCATCATTCATTCATCAGATGTTTAATAAACAGTAAACATGTGTAGTAAGAACAGAATAAACCATCACACAAAGCATCACACATGAACATTACTGGGATTTTTTAGGTGGAAACCCAATTCTAGGAGAAAACCACCGTCGCTTGCTCACTTTCACATTTTATTATAGAGAAAACATCTACAAACATATGTGTCAGTGCACTCCTACCAAAGACGTAGGCACCCACCTGCGCTTGTTTACCAGCCTCTCCTGGAAGGGAGCTCCAACCCCCTGACTCATTTACCCGCCTCTCCTGGAAGGGAGCTACGACCCCCTGATCTCGTTTACCAGCCTCTCTTGGAAGGGAGCTACAACCCCCTGACTGAAGGCTACAACCCTCAGCACCTCTATGGACCACGTTTCATCAATTTTTACACTGGATCCAAAGTTTCCTTTAGGACACCACTTGCAGACCACGTTTCATTATATTTTCAGACTGGACCCACTCCATACATTTAAGCTCAATCATACATCAAACTAAAACTTATCAATTCAGACAACCCAGAACTGTAGAATACATCATTCACAGATAGCAGTAACACAGCAGAACAGATCAGACATTTCATACCCCTTGCTTCAACAAACCCTAGTTTGCATACGCGCTTTCCTTTCACTGATACCACGTATATACGTGCTTCCAATCACATCAACCCACGTATACTTCTGTACAAATTACAGAGCTGATTTCACTGCACATACGTGCTTTCTCTTTGGCAAAGCCGCGTATATACGCGCTTCTTCTATGGCGAACTAGCGTATGGTTCTTCAGACATTTAGGTCATTGCAATTCTTCAAAACAGATACATTACTCAGATTTTACCCTTTACTTCAGACAGCTGTTCGCCTCTTCTCAGATCTAATCATCCACTAAATAGATCTAGCAAATACAAGTACATTTCAGATCTAGATACCCTTCTTCATCATTGGTGCATCATGCAATCAGATCTATCATTCAACTGTAACCCTTTCCATTTAGATATACTTCAGAGAGAAGTATTCATTCAAGCTCAGACATCTTGCACTCACCCTTATTATTTGCACAATGAATTTCTTCTCTTTATATAGGTTTACCCTTTTTCAATACCATGAGCCAAAACCACATTACATCCGATGGTATTCCTGGATGGGGTCATTTAGACGAATCATTACCCAATACAATGGGTTAATACCATGGTGGTTACCCCTGGTTTTGCACTTTTTGAGCGCTTTTGCCCATACGCGACTTGGCACGTACTTAACCGCGTGCATACGCGATTTCTCCTAGACAAATCCGTGTATTCCTTGAAACATACTCTTTTCATTATGGATCTAGCACATATTGAATTCCTTTCTTCATTAACTTCTGTACTCTCTGTAGATACATCAGATTTACATCTTTAAATAGGTTCATCAAGACATATTCTATCAAGCACAACTCCATCAGGCGGATTGCCATCAAAGACAACACAAGTCAACAATCTCATGTCTTCATCTTCATTCAGTGGGTTGCCATCAAGGACAACACTCTGCATCATATTGCCAACAATCTCCCCCTTTGGACTTGATGGAAACCACGATTTTTGTTATCACAACAGATAGGTACATTAAGAATACAATGACACCATTCTTTCTCTTCATTCAAACACCATGTCACTCTCCCCCTTTGACATCAAGGGCAAAGGGCGGATCAAAACCAACACTCTCTCCCCCTGATGTATACTGAAGTGACCAAGCTCCCCCTGAGTTTATGCTGAATCTTCAAACATATTTTTCAATGAAGTACATGACTCTATGAACTTCCTATCACCAAAGACTCATACTTACATCAAATATCCAACCAAGTGGATTTACATATGAGACTCAAGTACCCAACCAAGTGGGTTGACACATTTCAACTCAGCTACCCAACCAAGTGGGTTTACAAAATTTGACAAGTCCTTACATGACTGAATATTACAATTTTACATCATGGGTCTCAACAAGACCTTTTCATCAAATTACACATATGACCATTTATGACCAACACCAGAAAGTCCTCAAGAAAGAGATCATTTTTCAGAATCAACATAATGCCAACAATGCATTATACTCAGCAAGGCCAATGCTCCCCCTGAAACTGTGCACCCAAGCATCCTTTCCATAAGACCAAGGCTCCCCCTTAGTTTATGCCGCCTGAACACCTTCCACAGCAAGTCACCGACTACAATCTCTGCATGATCTGTCCTTATCTAATCATTAGCAGTCAGACTGATGCTCCCCCTGAACCTCTGTTCCTGATCTTCAGCTGTCATCCCAATTCTCTTATCATTAATGCATACGCGACTGTGTCTGCTGGAACTTGCGTGTATACGCGACTTTTGTTCATCTAACCCACGTATGGAAAGTGAAGCATAGAAAATTTTACATTTCTTCAACTCCCCCTGAAGTTATACCTCCTGTACCTGTCTTCTTCATATCAGATGATTTGTCAGGCAGAAACCAAACAGTATTACAGAATGCTGACACCAACAAAAAATAGTCAGCAACTATCCATACGCGACTTTCTGTTCATATACTCGCGTATATACGCGACTGTACATCAGGAAAACTGTGTATCCTATTTAATCTTTTGAATTTATGCAGATTTGTTCTTTTGACTGGCAGAGAAAAATCCCAGCTTCTGTCTTAGATACTCAAACGATTCCCTGGGCAGAGGTTTGGTAAAGATATCAGCAACTTGTTCTTTGGAGGGAACATACTCCAACTTCACCTTTTGCTCAAGCACTTGTTCACGTAAGAAGTGATACTTGATGGGAATGTGCTTGGTCTTCGAATGCATAACAGGATTCTTTGAGATATTGATGGCACTTGTATTATCACACATAATGGAGATAGGAGAAGCACATTTGATTTGAAAATCTTGTAAGTTTTGCATCATCCAAAGGAGTTGAGTGCAACAAGATGCGGCAGCCACATATTCTGCTTCTGCTGTAGATAATGAAATAGAATTTTTCTTCTTGCTGAGCCAAGATACTAACCGGGGTCCCATATAGAATGCACCACCACTAGTGCTTTTCCGATCATCAACAATTCCAGCCCAATCTGCATCAGTGTAAGCATGAAGAGTAAGATCAACATTCTTTGGATACCACAGACCAAAGTCTTGAGTTCCTTGAAGATATTTGAATATTCTTTTGACAGCCTGAAGGTGAGACTCTTTTGGATTAGCTTGGAATCGTCCAACAATCCCAACTGCATGCATAATGTCTGGTCTAGTCCCGGTGAGATAAAGTAGACTTCCTATCATTGATCTGTATTCTGGTTGATTCACCGTGGGAGAATCATCATGAGAACTGAGATTGCATCCGGTTATCATTGGTGTACTTACAGGTTTGCATTCTTCCATGCCATACTTCTTCAGAATTTGCTTAAGATATTTTGCTTGTGAAAGGAATATACCATCTGCAGTTTGATGCACTTGTAAGCCAAGAAAGAATGTTAGTTCCCCAAGTAAGGACATTTCAAATTCTTGCTGCATGACAGAAGCAAATTTTTGACTCATAGAATCTTCGTTACTCCCAAAAATGATATCATCAACATATACAACCAAAATCAATAGTTTATCATTTTCAATTTTTGTGTATAAGTTTCTATCAGCAGACCCCTTTGAAAATCCTTGTTGATGAAGATATTTGTCAAGACGATAATACCATGCCCTTGGAGCTTGTTTGAGACCATATAGAGCCTTTTTAAGTCTACAAACAAGATTTTCATCATTCCCAAAATGAATCCTTCTGGTTGTTCTATATAAACTTCTTCTTCTAGATCACCATTGAGAAATGCAGATTTAACATCCATTTGATAAACTTTGATTTGCTGAAAACTTGAAAAAGCAAGAAACATTCTTATGGCTTCAAGTCTAGCTACAGGAGCAAACGTTTCTTCAAAGTCTATACCTTCTTGTTGAGTATACCCTTTGCAAACCAGTCTAGCTTTGTTTCTTACAACATCCCCATTCTCATTTAACTTGTTTTTGAAAATCGATTTAGTTCCAATGACATTTTTATCATGTGGTCTTGGTAGCAATTCCCAAGTGTCATTCTTTAAAATTTGATCAAGCTCTTCATTCATGGCTTGCTTCCAACATTCATCTTTGCTAGCTTGATTTACATTGTGTGGTTCAATTGTGGATAGAAGTGCCAGATGACTAGAAGATCCCACAAGAGTTCTCCTTGTTCGTACACCTGATTCCTTGTCTCCCAAAATTTGAGATTCGGGATGATTCTTTTGAACATATCTGGATGGAGCTTTTTCAGATAGATCATTTTCAGGTTCTTCATTGGATCCACTGTCTATATCATTTCCATTTGATGTAGAAGGCCATATGTCACTATCATCTTCTTTTGTTGTTTGTTTTTATTCTTTAGGAGCTGCAGGAGACTCATCAATAACAACATCAATACATTCAACAATATTTCGAAGCCTTTTATTGTAACATGTGTATGCTTTGCTTGAAGATGAGTAACCAAGAAATATCCCTTCATATGATCTAGGTTCAAACTTGCCAAGCTTTTCATCATTATTTTTGATAAAGCATTTACTTCCAAAAACTCTAAAATGCTTCACAGAGGGAGAATTACCATACCAGAGTTCATATGGAGTTTTGTCACTATTTACCTGAACATGAGCCTTGTTGAGAATGTTAGCTGCTGTATGTGCTGCTTCTCCCCAGAACATGTCAGGAGTTCCAGAATCATCGAGCATAGCTCTAGCCATTTGTTGAATTGTTCTATTCATTCTTTCTGCTACGCCATTTTGTTGTGGAGTACCTGCTACAGAGAATTGTCATTTTATGCCATGCTGTTCACAAAATTCAAAGAATTCATTTGATGTATATTCTCCTCCTCGATAAGATCTAAGACACTTGATTTTTAGATCTAATTCATTTTCAACTAATGCTTTGAAGATCTGAAATTTTTCAAATGCTTCATCTTTGTGTTTAATGAGCCCGATCCAACACATTCTAGAGTAATCATCAATGAATAAGATATAGTATTCTTCCCCACGTGGTGAATTTTTCCTCATAGGTCCACATATCTCAGTATGAATGAGTTCAAGAGGCTCACTTGATGATCCTTCTTTGGCATTAAATCGTACTCTGGTCTGCTTACCGAATTGACAAGATTTGCATATGATACTTTCTAGTAGATTAATATTGGGAAGACCATGAATAGCTTGAAGTCTGCTTGCTTTGTTGATTTGAGAGAAGCTCAGATGCCCTAGCCTTCTATGCCATACCCAATTTTCTGAAGACTTGCTCAAGTAACATTGATCTATGCCGTTCAGTACATACAGGTGGCTTGGATTTGTTTTTCCTTTTATAATGATTTTACCTGTATCAAGATCACGAACCACACATTCTTTTGAACTAAAAACCACTTATGTTCCTTGATCACACATTTGACTTACACTTAACAGGTTATGCCTTAATCCATCCACATACATGACATAATTAGCCTTCACCTTTTCTTTTAGAAACACCGACCCTTTTCCTTTAATTACAACAGGAGTATCATTTCCAAATGTAACTTTCTTTTCCTTTTCTAGAGCATTATATGTAAGGAGTTTTCTTTTGTCCCCTGTCATGTGTCTTGAGCACCCACTATCAATGTACCATTGATTTTCTTCACCTTCTGCAAATAACACTATCCCACAATTTTCAACCGGTATTTCTTTCTTTTTCCACACTTTAGAGCTTGAGAGAACATGTTCTTTTGGCTGAACCTTGCTCCTGCATTTAGATTCTTCATGAACAAAGTTATTGCAATAAGTACATTCAACTTCATTTTGAAGAGGAGAAAATTTGTTATAGGTGTTATTCTTTGGTTCAATATTCATCTTTTTCTTTCTTGCTTCTCTTGTCATGATGGTTTTATATGCAACACATTGAACAACTTTATGACCAAAATTGTGACATGAGAAACATTGTCCATTCAAGTAGAAATTTCTGCGATCATGAAATCTTCTATTTGAATTTACCTGTTGGTTGTAGCTTCTTTGAAAGATCTCCCTGTTAGTGTTCCTTGATTTGAGATGATCATGCTTTACCTGTAAAGATCCTTTGTTCCCTTGCTGAGTGGCTGAATGAAGTGAACTAGTTGTGGCTGTTTTCAGATAATTTGGTGCTGAAGTCTGGGAAGATTCCCCAGTATATCCAAGACCTGTTTTTATAAGAGGAGGCCGTTGTATCTTGATAATCTCATCTAAGGTTTCTGAACCTTTAGCAAATCTAAGATTGAGAGTCTTCACTTTCTCATTATCTTTCCTTAGACTTACTACTTCACACTCCAATTCCTCAATGCGTTTTTCCTTTGCTTCAAGTTGATTTTCAAGAGTCTCTATGATTATGTTCTTTTCTTCTAGGCTTACTTTGAGTTGATTGTTTTCTTCAAGAAAATCATTGTCCTCTAGAGCATCCACAAAAGTATCCTTTTCTTCTCTTTGTTCAAATGCCATGAGAAGTCTAAAATCTTCTTCACATTCTTCCTCACTATCAGATGACCCATCATTGTCTTCATTAGTATAATAACTTTTTCTTGTGTTAGATCGATTCTTATTCCTTCTTGCTACTTCTTTTCCTTTAGCCAATGTTTATTTATAAGGACACTTTGCAGCATAATGACCAACTCTTCCACAATTAAAACATTTGAAAGGAAGCTTACCTTTGAACTTTCCGGTACCTATTTGAAGTCTTCTCACAAAATTTTCTTCTTCTTCTTCAGATATATAGCTAGATTCTTTGACAAATTCCTTTTCTTTTCCTTTTGCAGACGCCTTAAAAACAACTTCTTTGATTTGAGAAGGACCTCCTTATCTCATTTCAAAAGAAGTCAGAATACCATGTAATTGAACAATAGTAAGAGTTTGCAGATCTTGCCTTTCTTCAATAGCTGAAACTTTAGAGTCAAATTTTGAAGTCAAGGATCTTAAGACTTTTTCCACCAGAGTAGTATCGGTTATGGTTTCACCCAAATTTCTCATCAGATTTACAATATCATCTAGACGAAGAAAGAAACTGGCAACACTTTCATCACTATGCATCTTCAAATTTTCATATTCGATTCTAAGAGTTTGGAGTTTTGCACTTTTTACCTTTGTGTCTCCTTCATAGCTTAGAATGATTTTGTCCCATATTTCTTTTGCTGAATGTAGCTGCATCACTTTAGCAAATTCTGATTCGGACATGCTTCCTAATAAGACATTCACTGCTTTGGCATTGATTTCATACTTCTTCCTTTCAGCTGCATCAGTAGGAATACTTGTCGGATATTGATAGCCTTCTTCCACGATTGCCCATACATCTGCACCAAGACTTTGCAAATATGCTTTTGTTCGTACCTTCCAGAATATCAGATTGCTTCCATTGAATAGAGGTGGCTTTATCGACATTACTCCTTCTTGACTTCCCATTGCGACAGATCTCCTTCAAGTGATCAAGCTTCTGCAGAAGGACCTGCTCCGATACCAATTGTTGGGAAAAATACTGAGAGGGGGGGTGAATCAGTATTTACTGCTTATTCAAAACTTTTACTTTCTCTTGCTTATAAAACCCATATGCTACTTTCTTGATACATACTCGCGTATATACGCGGATACCATTTATGAAACTCGCGTATACACAGAGATCTAATTATGTCATTAGTTCTTCACATATATCATTCCATCATTCATTCATCTGATGTTTAATAAACAATAAACATGTGCAGTAAGAACATAATAAACCATCACACAAAGCATCACACATGAACACCAGGATTTTTAGGTGGAAACCCAAGTCGGGAGAAAACCACCGCTGTCGTTGCTCAGCCTTCAATATTTTATTATAGAGAAAACATCTTACAACATATGTGCTGGTGCAGACTCCTACCAGCACGCAGGCACCCACCTGCGCTCGTTTACTGGCCTCTCTTGGAAGGGAGCTCCAACCCCTTGACTCCTTTACCAGCCTCTACTGGAAGGGAGCTACGACCCCCTGATCTCGTTTACCAGACTCTCCTGGAAGGGAGCTACAACCCCCTGACTGAAGGCTACAACCCTCAGCACCTCTATGGACCACGTTTCATCAATTTTCACACTGGATCCAAATTTTCCTTTAGGACACCACTTGCAGACCACGTTTCATTATATTTTCAGACTGGACCCACTCCATACATTTAAGCTCAATCATACATCAAACTGAAACTTATCAATTCAGACAACCCAGAACTGTAGAATACATCATTCACAGATAGCAGTAACACAGCAGAACAGATCAGACATTTCATACCCCTTGCTTCAGCAAACCCTAGTTTGCATACGCGCTTTCCTTTCACTGATACCGCGTATACTTATATACAAATTACAGAGCTGATTTCACTGCGCATACGCGCTTTCTCTTCAGCAAAGCCGCGTATATACGCGCTTCTTCTGCGGTGAACTAGCATATGGTTCTTCAGACATTTAGGTCATTGCAATTCTTCAGAACAAATACATTACTCAGATTTTACCCTTTACTTCAGACAGATGTTCGCCTCTTCTCAAATCTAATCATCCCCTAAACAGATCTAGCAAATACAAGTACATTTCAGATCTAGATACCCTTCTTCATCATTGGTGCATCATGCAATCAGATCTATCATTCAACTGTAACCCTTTCCATTCAGATATACTTCAGAGAGAAGTATTCATTCAAGCTCAGACATCTTGCACTCACCCTTATTATTTTCACAATGAATTTCTTCTCTTTATATAGGTTTACCCTTTTTCAATACCATGAGCCAAAACCACATTACATCCGATGGTATTCCTGGACGGGGTCATTTAGACGAATCATTACGCAATACAATGGGTTAATACCATAGTGGTTACCCCTGGTTTTGCACTTTTTGAGCGCTTTTGCCCATACGCGACTTGGCACGTACTTAACTGCGTGCATACACGACTTCTCCTAGACAAATCCGTGTATTCCTTGAAACATACTCTTTTCATCCTGGTTCTAGCACATATTGAATTCCTTTCTTCATTACCTTCTGTACTCTCTGTAGATACATCAGATTTACATCTTTAAACAGGTTCATCAGGACATATTCTATCAAGCACAACTCCATCAGGTGGATTTCCATCAAGGACAACACAAGTCAACAATCTCATGTCTTCATCTTCATTCAGTGGGTTGCCATCAAGGACAACACTCTGCATCATATTGCCAACAAATCCTGGTCCATTTCCTTCTTTTGGGAATGTTGGTGCTCCTTATATGGCAACATTGTCCCTTCATGGGTTAATTGTTGGTTTGTTTGTGTGGTTATTTTTTACCTCTGTGGTCTCAAGTATTCTGCCCTTTGCATAGCCATCTCCTCCACCTGGACAACATCATGTTGATTATAAGTTGGACCTCTCCCCTTCTTCACCTATCTCTTTGTCCTCCTCTTCTACTTCGCCTGGTGAAAGTCTGCATCATAGTAACGAGGTGGCTAAGAAGAAGAAGAATAAGGCGAAAAAGAAGAAGTCAGATAAGGGAGAGGCAAACTCTACGACTATCACACCTCAGACACCCTCCATTGATAAACCATCCAACCTTCCACCGAAATTCAAATTCCCTTGTATGTTGTGCAAAGGTGACCACCTTCTTCGTGATTGCGTTGGCATTCCCAAGGCACTTGAATTATGGTATGATGGTCGTTCGTCATTGCCTTTGGCTTCTGGAAGTCATATTTGTGTCACATGTTTGACTAGATTTGATAAGACTCATAAGAAACAGGGTAAGATTATGAACCCCTATAATTTGTGTGAAGGGCGTCATCCCATCCACCTTTGTCCATACATGGATGAAGCCATGAGAGTATTGGATAACCCTATTGTTTATGCACCCTCCATTCCAGTTGGTTACCAGAAGCTTTCTTCAAGTCTTCCGCTAGTTGATTCAAAAATCGATCAAAAATCATCCCTGGTCGATCCCATTCCCCCAAAAATTCAAATTCTTGAGTCTATTCCCAACCAACCATTGGTTGTGGAATCAGTTGACTTGATTTAGCCTGTGGTTCATCTAGTATTTTCCGTCGAGAGTGGATCTCATCCACTTCACATTCTTCTTGTTTCTTCAGATTCCTCGGACTTGGAGAAATATCCTCCCATCTTTGTGATTCAAGAAGTTTCTCTTTTTTCTCCTGTGTCTGTGGTCCAGGAAGATGCTCCTCTTGCTCTAGTAACACCAGGGGATGACCATCTCAGTTAAATAGTACCCCCTCCAAGTAGTTTGGTCGCTTCCTTCGATTAGAGTCGATTTGCAAGATATCACCTTCCTTCTTATGTGCCTTTTGAGATCGCAGTGTAGATCTTCGATATGGTCATACCTAGTACGATTATAGATGAAGACACGTCTGTTAGTATTCTATATTTGACTACTTGGTTCTCCACCTCTTGTGCCTATTACACAGAATTTGTTGGCATTCAATAGAGGAACCAATGAACCTTTAGGAATCCTTTCGAAGTTGCCAATTACTTTGGGAGGGAAAACCATCCATTTCGACGTGATGGTTGTTCCAGGCCCCTTAGATTTGAATTTTCTCTTGAGGCACAATTATGCTTATGCCATGGGCACACTTGTCTCTTCTGTCTTTCGTGTGATATTTTTTCCACATGAAGGGCGAATCATGACCATTGATCAGCTTTCATTCTTTGGTCATGAGGTGCCAGCTGGCCCGCCATTGTCTCTGCCAGATTTTTATCCGTCGGTTGTATCTTCCCTTCCACAGGTTAATTATGTGACCACCTGTTCGTTACCCTCATCTAGTGATAGTGCCATCACATACCATCTACTCGAGGCATTCGATCGTGACTT
Organism: Pinus albicaulis; assembly: GCA_034641835.2. Taxonomy (NCBI): domain Eukaryota; kingdom Viridiplantae; phylum Streptophyta; class Pinopsida; order Pinales; family Pinaceae; genus Pinus; species Pinus albicaulis. The sequence goes on from CM076570.1 coordinate 1,401,983,110, forward strand.
CCCATATGTTGTTCTCCCATCAGATGCAAACCTCTTGGAAGCCATGGCCTCTTATTTGTTATAATGAAAGGTCGGCATAACAGAGTTATTTTTCTTGTGTGAATCTCTTTAAAATTTGAAACAATATATTATGAGGATAGTTATTTTAATGTGTTAACCTTGTTAAAACAATGAAACAAATTTTTTTTCTATTCGAGTCTTTGATCAGATATCGTAAGATCCCAGTTGAGTCTTTCCCAGATCTTGTAATTTGAACCTTCACTCCATATAATTTGTATTATCTCGTTGGACTGAAGCTTGGGGGGCAGCCACCTCAAATTGAGTCACCATGCTGGGGGGCATGCCCATTTTTCAAGCATGCTTTACCTTTATTTCTAGCTTGTGTTAAAATGAAACCAATTTCAAGCATAGTTTACTTTTTTTTTCAAGCTTGTGTAAAAAGGAAATCTTTTGGCTTGCTATTCTTTGTGAAAAATTTCTTGTTTTTTGGGTCGTTACTTATTATAAAAAATATTTAATTGATATAGTAGCTAACATTGTATTAGATAGACATTCTCGTATTTTGTAAAAATCATCATCACATGGAAATATCCACATAGGAAAATATATGTATATATATATCGAATGTTTGCATCAGTGTGCATCATAAGTTCAAAAAAAATGTGTGTTTCGATTTCATCCTGAGACATCATGTCTCTAAAAAATATGTGGAAATAAAACCTAGGTGTCTACTCGGTGTGACGCTCATGATATCACGTCACTGCATGTACAAGATACCTCATCAAGCGGTGAACTCGATTCAACACCCTTGCAGTTTGTCTTTGGTATGCATGAGGAACATCATTGAATCGCGCATAGTCAGGGATACCATGGGAGATTCCCTCAAAATTTCATATGATTTCCCCCTCCTCACATTCCTCACCACGAGGGGAAATATCAAAGTCATGAGGGATCTGCCTCACTATCGGGGACATACCTGCAGGTCTCTCTGGGCCAACATCTGCAAATACATGGATTTAATGTTAGAACATGCATAACAAAAAATAATCATAATACTCATGAAAAGAAAAAATGAGTCTTACCAAGTACTTCATCCCAATCCTCTCCTTCTGGGAGTGGGAGATCTGCATCGCCAGTAAAATCTATGCCAGAATAGGGCCAATCCTCCACAACAATCAACTGTTGGTGGAGCCACTCAAAGAACTCTAGTCTCCAGGAGATCTATTGACTGCCCGCTGACCTTGACATTAGAGCTTCCCAACAGGCCATCCATGGCTCCTATGTTGGTGGTGTTGGGACTATCACCTCCCGACGCTAGAAAATTGGTAGTCGTTCCAAGATGAACGATACCAGAATAGACCCGTAACCGAACTACTTCAGTTTGGATTTCTTGCACTTTGTCAGTTAACGCTTCATGTTGATTATCACTTCCTCTACCCAGTTCTAGAGGGTCGGTTTCATGTAATCTACAACAAGAAGTAGTTGTGTCTTTGTGGCCTCATGTGGCACCTGTGATCCTGCATCTCGTGTGATGGTGTGCAACACTACCTTTAGTGCCAAGTCCAGAATAGTTTGGATGTCCTCCAAATCCCCCCATAAAAATATAAAATTGGGTTTGCAAGCAATGAAAAAGGAATCAAAATGCAGGGAATGATCTTAGCTCTTACCTTGAACTGACGAATAGAGATTGATCTTATATATTTCCCGCTATCGCCACCAAAGAATCCCGGTGTAAAAAGGGTAGCCATTGCTCACAAGAGGTAAAAGTGAAAAGTAATTATTTTTTACCATTTTAGGCATTTTATAACTTTTCAAAACCGTAATTAGGTTTTAAAATATATTTTTCAATTATTTCACTCTATTTTTTCGAGAAACGGGTTTTACGTGCATCTGTTGTGCAATGACAGGTTTTTCATGTAACGTCGATGAAGTACCGAGTTGTATTTATACTTTTTGGGAGTCGGTAAAAACACGAAAAATTCATTGTTGGAGTCATCTTTCAGCTCTTTTCTGACTCTCTAAAACTAAAAATATTTTCGAGACTCTTGTCGTTTTGAACTCGTTAAATGGTTGTGAAACGATATCTACCGAGTATACGTTTACCCCTTTTTCGATTTGGGATGGATTATTTACGAAAAAGGAATGCCTTAGCCTATCGCGACTAAGAGGTTCTCTTAGACACAATTTTCTACATTTTCGGATCTATGAGACTACCTACGAAAGGAGACCTGCGGAGTTTTCTTTTCCACTTCTTTTCAAACTCTCTAAAGATGAAATGATGTTGATTTCTTCCTTTTTCAGACTCGTTAAACCCTAATGAAATCGAAAATGGTCACCATGACGTAACCAAGTTCCTCCTTCCTGGGGCTTGTAAAATGTACTAGGATGGATTTTTCCGAAGGAGAAACTTACATGACAAGCATATGCTATGCCCTTCGAGCTTGTTTTTCAAATATAATTGGGGTACTCGCCAGAAATGGTGGGGGAAAATGGAACCAATTCTAAGTCATCTCGACAGTATGTCGCTCTTGAACATGACACTCATCTACATTCGTGTCAGGTTAGGGACATCTCATTTCATCCTTTTTTCCTCCATGGGTTTGGGTAATCTGTTTTTACCTCTCATCTGATCTTTGCCACATCATCATGACCTCAAATCCCTTGATGTCATATACTACCAAATCCAGAGTTGTGTTGCTCATATGTGGAAGAGAAGTTTTCCTTTGCAGTTTTCAACATCCCTTTGATCCTTTGTTTGGTCCTGATTTACTATCATCATGTTCCTCTATCTCATGTTGATGATGTGGGAAACATTATGGCCCTCCTTCAACCGAGTCACTTCCTATCGACTTCTGCTCATTATCCAGGAAGTTGATCTAGAGACTCCCTTCCAGTACCTTGGAGCTTGCATGCCTCAATGGCAAGTTCTTCGCATTCGACGACAGGTTCACATCATTGGCCTTCTATCGAGTGATTCTATGGGTGTTCGATGCTAGATCATTGTTCACATTCCGTGGATTGTACCTTTTGTACCTTGAGAGACATTGTCATTATTGGTGGTTTCTCTCATGCCTGTTAACAACTTTCCTCATTGGCTAGTACACAGGTGACTTTCTTGCATGTTCAACTTCAACTCACATATTCGCATGCTTGAATTTGTACTTTTTCGGGTCAAGGTGAAGCGCAAGACCCTAGATTTTTCCTGATAAGATCCAGGCTGTGGGATATTGTGGTTTATCATAATTATATGCATGGTTCTTTTGATTGGATGGTTGTGACCATATCTGAGTCCATTTTCATTACGAGAATTTTTAGGTCTAAAATGGGCCTCCTAAGGAAATTATAAAATAATAGTTGAAATAGTAAAATAATATTTAATGACATCGTCAAATTTTAGAGGGAAAAATGAAAAAACTACCTTTTCAACTCATATTTTCAACTTATCTCCCAAATTTTTAACTCAAATTTCAAGCAGGAGTACTCATTGGATGCAAAATTTAATTCCTCATCCAAGGAGTACCCATGTTGCATACTTTTGATGGGTCCTGCTACATGAAACATTATAAATACATGAAAAATGTGATTGTAATCACTTTTTTTTTTTAATGTATTTCTCATTTCTTTGTAGTAGCGTCCATTGAAAGTATGCAACATGGGTACTCCTTGGATGAGGAATTAAATTTTTCATCCAATGAGTTCTCCCACTCGAAATTTGAGTAAACAATTTGGGAGATAAGTTGAAAATACAAGTTGAAAAAGTAGTTTTATTATTTTATTATTTTTTAATATTTTTACCCTTTTACTTAAAAAATGGTGAATCATCCCCCTATGGTTGACATCATCATCTTGAATCCTATTGGTTCTTATAAAGTTTATTTTTGTTTTAAATTTTTCTTAGGAGGCCCATTTTAGACCTCAAAATTCCCCTAATGTCGATCCTTATTCCTGGATGGCTGTGCCCATTCCACATGTTCATGTATCAGAGATATTAGTTGTATTTATACTTTCATGTGTTCCAACAATGATGTTTTGTTCGAACGCATTCTCCTAAAGCATTTCTTCCCTCCCTGTCTCTCAGACCTCATGCTTTAGGGGGCATCTGTTACACAACATTTTTTCACCGTCCCTGCAATCCCCATCTCGCACATTGGAGGACCATTTTTGTGACCTATATGAAGTGTCATGCCTTGTAACAAGTATCATTGCATCCCTTTCCCTGAGAAGAACACTTTCTTTTTTGACAATTCCTAGAGGAGATCAACAAAAACACATGCTTTTGGGTTAGCGCTGGCAGACCATTATGGCCTCGCGCCAATGAGGAAAGTTAGCACTGAGCCCCCCACCCATTGGCACTTTGTCTCAGTGAGCTACCCACACCAAGTTGTTTTGGAATGTGTTTTAAATATAGAGGTGAATTTTCCATGCTAACTACTTCGTGAGTGAGTCAGCTTGGGTTGTTCGACTGCATAACTGCGAACACCTTCCTTTGGCCTCTTGTTTCCACCTTTTGGGGAAAGCTCCCAAAGGATAAAGCTCCCTTCCACCAATTTATGGATCCCAACCTCCTCCTCTCCCTCTATAAATAAATCTATCTCCCATTGATGAAGCTAGCTGAACAGCTGAATAGCTGAAGAGGAATTGTTGAACATTTTGCTACAAAAATTTGATATAGTTGGTGAGATAGAGCAGAGAAAGAGACCTTTGTCAAGAGAGAGCTTAGGCTTGTGTCCTCGCCTCATGCCAATTCCCCAACGAACATTTGAGATGCGCTTCGACTGAACCCACTGAAAAAGGCTGTGACGTCAAGGCTCTGGTTGTAATCTCTTTCTTTCTATTAATGTATACATGATTGATGTTTTGTTCCCATCTTGTGCTGATATGGTTCATTTTACGCAATATGTTTAATCTTCGTTGATTTATTAGTTAGTTATGAATGAAATTATTGTCTTGTATGTTTCTTTTGTTGTTTTATCTTTGTGCAAGCACCCGAGTACCATTACTGAAGGACTGCGACATGTCAGGATAGAGATCAAGAGGCCACCACTGCTACAGTTGTGACAATCATGTTGGAATACAAGTAGGAAAATCTATCCCAACCTATTTCATTCATTAACTAGCAACCAACACATTATCTTGTTCCCTTGCTGCTAGACCCACCCTAGGGCTAGAGGGATCATCTCTGTCCGCAGAGAGGATTTACCTACACAAAAACTACTCTTTGTAACTTGAAAATATGTCATCGTGCGTTCAAATTAGTTTTGTAGTTCTTAATATTTTCAGATTGATCAGTTTTACTCGGATTCTAAAACAATAATTATATAAGCGGTCAACTCAAAATTAACTAAAACGTAAAATTGTCATAATCATTGAAACTCATTTAGAAAGAGGTCAAAGACATGGATGAAATGTAATGATTTATCACCATCAATAATTTCTACTTGAATTTCATTGTAAACACAACTCCATATTACTCATAAAACATCATTGAACATCTCACTCACCATATATTCATAATGCTATCAACCCATTTTATTAAGTAACATGTTGAGCTCAACATTGCGGTATGTTATTTTGTATATTTTGTTGGAGCATTGGTTGTTGTGGTTGAGTTTTCCTAGTTAATGAGAGTTTATTTCCAGGTGCTTGCGGTTTATTTCTAATATGTGGCCATAATATCATACCTGACATATGTGAACATAGAAAACAATGAAAATAAAAAAAAATGAAAGATTGTAGAGAACACAGTGAAAGCCAAAAACAACATGCAACTCTTTAACTCTAAGACATAACTTTATAAATCATCAAAATTACAAATGTCAAAGGATAATTACAATAGTCCTCTATTACTACCACAAAATTATTACAAGAGTATGCAGCTACAAATACCTTACAACATAGACTGTGCATATCATTTTTGTCCTAGATAAACTAGATTTATATAAAACATTAAGTCGGTTATTGCCTTTCCAGTTAAAGGAGTTATGGTGGTGGCACCCCTTCAAAGCTAAATAGGTCATGGAAGTGGCGCCCCTTTAAATATAACTTCGCTATGGCGGTGAGGCTGTGTGGCGTGAGGCAATGGATGCAATGGATTCGATGCATGTCTTTGAAGGCGGAGGAATAATTCAATGTTAAGTTGTGGGAGTAATTATTTCTAACACTATCTCATAATTACGACTGACAATATTAACCTTGACTCAACATAACATAAACATCCATGTTGTTTTAAGTCTCATGTAAGCTTACAATGACTCGTAAAATTTGACATCAATTGTTGTATTGGATCTCTATTCCCTTTTATTCTAGATCATGTATCCTCTAAACTTATTCATCTTTGTTTTTTTGTTGTAGGTTCCAAATTTCAATTTATTCATTTGATGTTGAAACTCTTCCATCATGTTATCTTTTTTTATCATAAAAACATATAAAATCATTTTAGTATATCCATGGCTATCATCTACTTCTTCAAAAATATGATTGTATGTGGATTATTGAAACTTGTCATCTTCCATAGTTTGTTCTTCATCATCAATATTTTGGTTATCAACTTTCCATAACATAAGTTCATACCATAATTTTATCTCTTGAATACTCCAACACATTAAAATTTCATTGAAATTTTCATTTTAAATATCGTCCATGTTGTCTTCAATATTCATTGCTACCACTTCTTTGCAGATATCATAGATATCATCAAGACATGGTCTTTCAAGCCATTCTTCAAGGAACTTTAATTCTACTTCAAATTTTTTTTTTCATCTCAGTAGCTTCTAACATATGCACACAAAAAATAAATTTCAAGCTTATATAAAAAAACATCCTCAAAACCATATTGGTTACTTTCATTCTGCTATGGAATTAGATATTTCTTCTCTTCTTCCTTGTTTGACTCTGTCAATGCTTCATAGTCTTGATTCTCTACCTATCCTTCTACAAGCAGGCTTCCTCCACTTGGTTGCCAGACACAAGTGGGTTTATGCCACCAAATAACAATGTATCAATAAGATGTTTCAATTGCATCATCTGCAACCACTCATCACTTGTTAATTTTTCTTTATCAAAGTTAATCCCAAAAATTTCAATTGTTGGACCCATTGAACTAGATTCTTCTCCATTGGTGACAATATTTAAGTCAAAATAAACTCTAGTTGATAACACATTATCAACATTGTGATCCACTTTCAAGTGAGATTCACCAAAATCTTCATCTTTTAGTAGATTCACTACTACATATCCATATTCATTTTCATATTCAAGCACTACTATAGATCCATATTCATTTTAATCTTCTATAACTACTACAACATTGTTTGAAACACTACGGTCTTCGAATTTATTAATCCCCCTTGCACCAAATTCTGCTTTAGGACCTTCCGCCCTTCCTGGGAATTTGTAGCTTTTACTACCTTGCACAAAAATTCTCATCCAATCCATATTTCATAAAATTCAATACTAACACATCACATACTTAATTACATGATCTATATACTGGTACTCAATTAACTCTTTAGCTCAAAGGAAAGTTATCATTTTGATAACCCGAAAACAAAAATATTTAGTAGTAAAAATAGGGTTTGGTAGAGGATAAAATCTACACTAGTCACACTCAATATCTTCTCTGAATTTTGTTAGAATTATCAATTCCTATGTTGCGACTTGAAATTCTCAAAAAATAGAAATGATTTTTTCCATTTAGTTTTGACTCATTTTCTTAATCTCCTTCAGTCGCCTTTTACAACCTATGACTGTTGTCGTTCCTCCATCTTATAGTTTATTTCTAGATTGCTTGAGTCTATCTTCCATATCACCCCCGAGAACAAATAAATATTTTCAATATGTACCCCCATAAAGAACAATATTCATCCCAACAACTCTCATGCTTGACAAACCATCGAAAAAATATATTAAATTGACAAACCTTTTCAAGGCACTAAATTCACTTTCCAATGAAACCCCTATTTTTTACAATTCTCCTTTAAAAATATCTTTCAAATAAATTATTTATTAAAATTCATACCATGCAACATATACTTTTAAAACTTTATCACCAAACTTTTCACACTTAATAGACTCTTTTTTGAAATAATCCCTTTGAATATCCATGTAACCTTTAATTAAATATTTCATAATCCTTTAATATCTTTCCCATACATGAATTTAAACAAGGTGGGTTGCTGGGCAGCAAGTCCCTACCTTGAATGGTCATTGAATGTACAAAGATTTATATAGCTACTTGAGAAGACTAAATATTCCTATCTAATCTGAAAGGATTGTATTAGTTTTCTTTGCTGAGTGTCTTTTTAGTTACAAAACATGTACACATTTTTTTCCATTTCTTTTCTTAAGGATTGAGAAATTTAACCATGAAACATAGATGAAATTGTTAATTTTAAGCATGTAAATAAACCTAAATAACACTAAACAAAAATGTATAATAGAGAAATAAAACCACACATAATATTTACACAACATTCATGATGAAGCATTTCACCCTTTCTGGGCTACATCTACTGGTCCAGCTCCCAATGGCATGTCCCTCTTTCATTATGCTCAAAATTTTGAAAATACATTTGTTTACAAGCCTCTAATGGATGTTTTCTCTGTAGCAACATCTCTAAAATGCAAAAATAAGTTTAGGTAGACTCTTGTTTCACCCAAATTGGTAGAAAATTAACCTGGCTAGGATTTTTCCCAATGTCCCCTACAAAATGTCCACTAAAACTGGAGGACTGCAGTTAATTGCAATTAAATTCAGCATAACCTCTGAACTTAGAGGTGCGCTAACAATCCTGTCAGAATTCAAGCCATAAAATTATATTTTGTGGTTAAGGGGTAGGTGTGGCTGCATGCCAACCCCTAGAACCCTGCATTTAGGCTAACTGCCGAGCCCAACCACACTACGGAAATATCATCATATAACGTGAAAATCATGCATGTCATCAATTCTTTGAAGTCATTGGATGGTACGGCTATTAACCATCGATTGTATCAAATATTTCACGATTATATATATTGCATGTGATCACACAAAAGGGGTCACCGGCTAGTTGGGACCGCCAGTGGTCCCTCCCCCCCCCCCCCTCCTCAACATGACATGTTTGAAACTTTAAATAACATGGGGGCCCCTAAGGGGTAAGCAACACCCGGTAGCGGAGATGGTGGAAGATGTTGTGGGCACACCTAGAGGTCACGGGGTTGAACCCGCTAGAGCTATACAAAATTTTTTAACCACTATACAGGGGATACGTGGCATCCTCAGGGCTAGCCACGTGTCACTGAACCATTGGATAAAAAATCAAACGTACAACACATCCAACGATCCAGAATACGCCACGTGGAAATATGTGATAGGCTTGGAGAATGGAATATTCTTAGAATATTACCCTTTTTGCTAACTATACACCTTCATGCTGACTGGGCATCCCAGTCAAACCTGTCACATTCTTAGCTGTTTGAGAAAACTATTAGAATGTGATATCTCCCTCATACGACATCCATTTTTCGAACCGTTCACGGCACCCAAATCAGAACAAGGAGAGCTACCCTGTCGCTCACGTTCAGTATAGTTTCGAGCACTTTCAATTTTGAGAAAAATTCATGAAGTCCTAATCACACCTCCACATTGGGAAGATTTTGGACCCCAAAAGACTTTGATTTCATGTTTAGTATATGAGGGTACAAATCCCTCACCTTTCCAACTTTTATCCACTTTTCCTTTCTTGGATTACTTCCTTTGAGCCTGACTCGAAGGTATTCTACACTTGCCCTCTTGGATGCTCTTGTCCTACTGTCAAGAATTGTATCCTCTTTGAGCTCATGCAGAAATTCTGGCAAGAAATCTTCAATAGAAGGGAGTTGAGCATCACTTCCTTGATTATTTGCATATATGAAAGAAAATAAAGTTGAAATGCATTGTTTCCAACTTGCTTTATGATATTGAATGAACCATAGTGAATAGGCTTGAGATTTTTACCTTCTCCTTGCATCCTTTCTTTGCTTATGTGCAACCATACCCCATCTCCTTCTTGAAACTTGTGATCAACTCTATGTTTTTCATGCCTCTCCTTGTATTTTCTTTGACTCTTCTCAAGTTGTTCTTGAAATTGTTGATGAATAATCTGAATTTTCTCAATGAACTTGTGAGCCTTGGAAATATCACTATGTCGATCAATTGCAACATCCTTCTCAACGATGACGTCTAAGGGCGATTTTGGAAAATACCAAAGCATGTTTCAAAGGGTTATGTATTTCTAGAAGAGTGCTTTGCCCGGTTGTAAGCATGTTGAATGTAATGCAGTTGTTCATCCAACAAATTGGGATGTTTGCTGCAATATCCTCTCAATAGATGCACAATGTTTTTGTTCACCACCTTGGTTTGGCCATCAGTTTACAGATGAAGGGAAATACTCTTTTTAAACATTGTGTCCATCATCTTCCAAATATTGGACCAAAAATTTCCAATGAACCTGGAATCCCTGTCACTAACAATAGAATTTGGCAATCCATAATGGACCCATACATCTTGAAAATAAATTTCAGCAGTTTCTTCAGTAGTTATGGTTTTCTTACATGGCATAAGTATACACATTTTACCAAATCTATCCATAACTACATAAAGATAACCATGTTGTTTTCTTGACATAGGTATACCTCCAAAAAAGTACATGGAGAGACTCTCCCATGGCCTTGATGGTACTGGTAGTGGCGTGTACAACCCAAGCTTCCTATTGCTAGGATTTCTTGTTGCACACATAGAAAAACCTCTTATAAAACGTGACACACTATCTATAATGTGAGGCCAATAGCAATACTTCTGTAGATGCGCAACTATTTTTCTTACCCCAAAGTGTCCAACAATAAGATACGAATGAGACTCTCTCATGACACTTAGCCTCTCTCCTTGTGGTATACACAGCTTTCCCAAATGAAACAGAAATTTTTTATGCATGTGATAATCATTTTCCTCAACTTTATTCCCATCACTCAAACTAGCATACACATCTTGAAAATCAACATCATGTGCGTATTGTTCTATGTAACTCTCATGTACAATAGAATCATTTTTAAGTAAAGTAGAAGCAGTTATAATCGGCCTTGAAATCATATCAACAAATTTATTGAAAATACCTTTCTTGTACCTTATAACCAAGTGAAACTTTTGAATAAATCCCATCCACCTAAAATGTTGTGATTGCTGCAATTTTGTTTGCAACTGCAAGTACTATAATGGTTGGTGATCATTATCTATAATTGTCTCTTTACCCATCAAGTAGTGTTTCCACTTATTGACACTTTGTACCAACACATACAACTCTTTTTCATATGTAGGATAATTAGTTACATCACCATTAAATGTTTTAGAATGAAAAGTGATAGAGTTACCATGCCGCAAAAGTACTGCGCCCATGGCATAATCACTAGCATCAGTTTGTATCTTGAATGGTTGTCTCAAATTCAGTAATGCAAGGGCTCGAGATGAACTGATATTGTCTTTTAAAGCTTCAAATGCTTGTTGTTTTTTTCCTCCCCATTGGAAGCCTTTCTTCACACTTTTCATTGCATGCATAGGAGCTACTATCGCAAAAAAGTTAGCAATAAACTTTCTCCAATACTCAGTTGTGCCTAAGAAACTTCTTACCTATGTTGCAATTTTGGTTGGGGGTCAATTAACAATAGATTCCACTTTATAAGGATCAATTCTCAACTACTCTTCTCCTACAATGTGTCCCAAATAAATCGAAGAAGTCTTTTCGAACTCACACTTTGACATCTTAAGAAACAATTTATCTTTCTTCAAAAAATCAAGCACCCTATTTACATTCAAGACATGTTCCTCTCTTGTTTTGATGAAAATCAATATATCATCTAAATACAAAATCACAAATTCATCAAGAAATGGATGCAAGACATTATCCATAACACATATGAAAGTTGTTGGTGCATGACACATACCAGATGGCATAACCAACCACTCAAAGAGTCCTTGTTTGGTTTTGAATGCAATCTTCCACATATCAGTTTCTGAAATTTTTACTTGATGATATCCACTTCATAAATCTAACTTACTGAAAAAAAAATTCTTCTTTCAGCTGATCAAGAAAACTATCTATCCTTGGGAGTGGGTATCGATTCTTTTTCGTTATCTTGTTCAAAGCTTTGAAGTCTACACACATGCGCCAAGTCCCATATTTCTTCGGAATCAAGACTATGGGTAAACTGCATGGTGAAGTGCTTGGCCTTATGAGTCCCTTGTCCAACATGTCCTTGATTTACCTCCTTATTGTAGCATTCTCCATTATCGACATGCAATAGATGACTATTTTTGGAAGAGGACAATCTTGCTACAACTAAGTCTCATGTTGAATCTCCCTTTTTGGAGGTAATTTTGTTGATTCCTAAAACATCTCATGATGCGCATCAAATACATCATATAAATCTAATTTCAACTTAGGATCACAATTTCCAAATGATTCATGATTAACACCAACTTTAGGCTTAATAATTAGAAGAAAAAAATTCTTACTTGAATTCACCATCCTCTTTACCTGTCCAGCATTTACCATAGCAATGTTTGTGTTCTTGCGATGTGCTCTAACAATGTACTCCTTTCCATATTTGAATAAATGGTATTTTTTCTCATGGCGATCGAAGATCTCTTTCCTGTCACACAAGGACTTCCCAACACAATACTTGTAATATCAAGCAAGACCACATCTAATTCAACTGTGTGAACAAAATGTGCAGTTATTGCAAACCTCAATATGAACTTCTTTGAAACCTGTAAATTTGCATCCTTACAAATCCAACCAAGTTGATATGGTTTTAGATGTGGAACGGTCTCAAGATTAAGGTTCCTGACCAAGTCTTCAGATATTAAGTTTTCTTGTGACCCAATGTCAAACAATGTGTCAATCTTGGTATGTTTTGATATGACCCTCACATGAAACTGTTCAATTCTTTCTTCGTCATTTGGAGCTTATATGTGACAGTTTGATTTACTAGTATTGGGTTTAGTTTCAATTCCTTTCACCTTCATGTTCTTCAATCCTATGGCTATAATTTTATATTCATCAACTGAATCCTCTCCTAAATTATGTTGAGTTGTAGCTGCAGTTTTGTGTTTCGCTTTGTTGTTTTGATGTTTGGGTCTCTTTCCAGGATGTAATTTCCAACAATGATTTTCCAAGTCTTCTCTTGGTTTTTCCCCTTAAAAGGTTTGTTTCTACCCTCATCAAAAATGTTTCTCCCTCTAGCTTCTAGATTTGTGGCCTGAACATAAACTTCATCTAGACTTGTAGGGTTAAACATGAGAATAGTATGTATTAGGTAGCTATTTAAGCCTATTATGTACTTGAGCAGATTATCTTGGCTCTACAAATCTACCCCTAATAAGAGAGCTCTTCTCCAAAATTCTTGGATTTAAACTTGCACATTTTTTCCTATCAATTGTCTAAAGTTTTTCTAGTTCGTTATGGCTTTTTGCATATGAGCTGATGGACAAAATTGTTATTTTATTGTAGTAATAAAACCAGTCCATGATAGGATAATCTTACCATGCTTCTTGATCTCCTCCTTTCTCTTCGCTTCCCACAAAACAAGTGTTGCACCTTCCATTCTGAATGAAGCTAAGTGGATTTTGGTATCATCATCATGAAGGTTCTAAACTCTTGAATAGACCTCCAATTTCCTAATCCAATTATCAAGCTTTTATTCATTAAATTCACCATTAAACATTGGAATTCAACTTAACAAAAAGTTTTAGAAAATGATTTTTACCACTATTCTTTGACCTGTGTGGCTGATGTATTGAAGATGAAGTAGAGGATGATGATGATGAGGGTGAGGATGGTGACTTTCCACTGCCTCCATTTCCTCCATTTCCCTTCTTTGATTTATCTTCATCATTTTGACCACCTAATGATCCCTATCCTTCCTTGTGAAGTTTTGATGCTTCTCCTTCTAGTCTCTCATTCCTTTCTTGCTAAAGGATTCTCACCATCTCAGTCATGTCAAGGAATGATTTCCTAAACACCCTTTCTTCTGGTTTGGGATCGACCTCTTCATGGATTTTTCCTTCCCCTAGAGGCATGCTTAATGCCGCTTCTGCTTGTTTAGGAGGTGAAATAGGTGGTGGAGAATGTGACAATTTTTCCCTCCTTTGTTGTGCCTCACTTTGAGACCCTCTTATTTCCACCAATTTTCGTTCTCCTGTCCTAAGCTTGAGCCTCGTAATCATGTGAAAACTTGCAAACATTTAAACAAATATTTGTACACACAAAAGCACCTAAGAATAAAATCTATCTCTAATACTAACCTGAGCTGATAGGACTATATTAGTTTGTTGTGCTAAGTGTCTTTTTAGTTACAAAACATGTAAAAATTTGTCCATTTGTTTTCTTAAGGATTGAGGAATTTAACCATGAAACAAACATGAAATTCTGAATTTTAAGCATGTAAATAAGCCTAAATAACACTAAAACACAATGCATAACATAGAAATAAAACCACACATAAGATTTACACAGTAGGCATGATGAAGCAGTTCACACCTCCTTGGCTACATCTACTAGTCCAACACCCAATGGCATGTCCCTCTTTCATTATGCTCAAAATTTTACGAATTCTTATGTTTACAAGCCTCCAATGGTCATTTTCTCTGCACCAATGGCTCTAGAATGCTCAAATAAATCTAGGCGGACTCTTGTTTCACCCAAATTGGTTGAAAATTTACTTGGCTATGATTTTTCCCAAAATCCCCTACAAAACCTCCACTAAAACTAGAGGACTGTAGTTAACTACAGTTAAATTCTACATAACCTCCGAATTTAGAGGCACGATAACAACCCCACCGGAATTCAAGCCGTAACATTAAATTTTTTTGGTTAAGGGGCGGGGGTGGCCACATGCCGACCCCCTGAACCCCGCGATTAGGCTAACCATCAAGCCTAATAGCACTACGAAACTATCTGCGTATAACGCAAAAACCGCGCATGTGATCAATTCTTTGAAGCCGCCGGATGTTACGGTGTTTAACTATCAATTGTAAAAAATATGTCGTGGTTACATATATTGCACATGATCACACAAACGGGGTTGTCTGTGGTCCCTCCCCCAACATGGCATGTTTGAAACCTTAAATAACATGGATGCCCCTAAGGGGTAAGCAAAACCCAGTAGCAGAGATGGTGGAAGATGTTGTGGGCACACTTGGAGTTCATAGGGTTGAACCCCCCATACCTATACAAAGTTTTTAAACCACCATACAGGGGACACATGGCAGCCTCAGGGCTGCCCATGTGTCACCCAACCATTCGATAAAAAATCAAACATACAACACATCTGACGATCCAGAATGCGCCATGTGGCAAGATGTCATAGACTTGGAGAATGGAATATTCTCATAATATTCCCCTTCTTTCTATTTGTACACTTTCATGCTGACTGGGCATCCCAGTCAAACCTGTCACATTTTTAGCTGTTTGATAAAATGATTAGAACGCGATATCTACCTCATACGACATCAGTTTTTCAAATTGTTCATGGAACTGGAATTAGAATGACGAGATCTACCCATTCTCTCAGGTTTGGTATAGTTTCAAGCACTTTCAATTTTGAGCAAAATTCATGAACTCCTGATCACTAACTCATAACAAAGACTTAGTATGTCTCTAATGCTTCCTTTTTATAACTACATGTACCACATACTATATTATTCATTGCAGGAGGGTATAATGGGTGTCAATAGATCCAATACAACCCAATCAAGTGTTGCATGCCAATTGTGTGGTTGGTTTCATGTCGCACACTAATATTGGACAGTCCACTGGAAATATTATGAATATGAAATGTATTCAAATTTTTTTTGGCCCTACCTTATCGTACAATAGTTCTGTATCAAAATTACGCAATGGAGTTTGTGATGTTGAGAAACAAGAGGAGAATGAAAGATGCACAGAGAGTCCATGTAAAATTTGTCTCCCATATACCGTGAAGGAGCCTACAAATGTACTAGATTTCCTCCATTGAGAAATATCTCCCATCACATGGATGGTCAATCTTATTCTAGGAGGATGTCTGCCAAATCTAGGCCCTCATAGACTGATTCCAATGCAAAATGAGGATTTCAAAAAACATGTGGATGCTCTATTGTAATGAACATTTTGAAAGAACTTAGAAGAGTAGGTACAGTTCAACTTAAAGAAAATTTATTTCATGCAAGAATTTGTGCTTGGATTTGTAATTTGTAGGGAAGCATTCATGATGGCTCTAAAGAGGTGAAAGAAATTATGGAATGGATAGTTCCAAGAACCATAACTAAGGTAGCAAGTTTTCATGGCTTAGTTAAATTGATATTTTAGTGCCACTTGTAAGACATTAATACAACATGTGACAATAAAAGTTTTTAAATGGACAACACCTACACAAAAAAATTTTTGAACTTATGAAGAGAAAGGGCCTAAAAACCTTAATGTACATCTCCTATGTTTTAACAAAGATTTCCATGTAGATTTGGATGCCAATGGAGTCTCCCATGGCATTCTTTCGTGAAAATTAAAGTGAATAAAGGAGGTGATATCTTGTTTACAATGAATAATTTGATTATATTGGCAAGTTTTCTTGTAGAACTTCTCATTTATGTTTAATATCAATTCATGCTAAGAAAATAAGGTTGCAGATGCATCGAGGAGAGGGGATTCTTTCTTCACAACTATGTCACTGGAGGTACTTGGATTTGAAGTAATCAAGGAATTAATTGAATTTGATTAAGATTTTTAAGAGGTAAGAAAGATTTTCAAGGAGACATTATTGATATGTATAACAACCTATCGGGACTACTTGTAATATTGACTTTTGTTTTAAGGGAAAATAATTGTATATTCCCAGAGGATTTATCAGAGAATTTGATTAGAAAGTGGCATGATGGAGGATTACGATTAAGTTTAAACTTCGGAAGAGACAAAAATCAACCCTTTTTGGAGGAAATATTTTGATATTTACGGTTTATTTTGAAGTTCGATGTTATAAAATATGTTAAGAGATTAAAAATATGTGAGCTAGCAAAGGAAATAATGTCTGATACTATTTTGTAGAGTCTTTTTGTTTTCCCAAAGGCACCTTGGGAGGACTTGTGCATGGATTTTATTCTAGTTGTACCTCACCCTTAAAAAGGTGGTTTAATACTTTTAGTGATTGATGGATTCTCTAAAATGTGTCTAATGTTTCCATTTTAATTTTCAAGTAAATTGTGAGATTGCATGGATTGTGTAGGGAAATCACATAAGATAAAGACTTTATGTTTCTTAAAAAAAATTGGAAAACTCTTTGAAAAAAAGGGGAACAAAACTGTAGTACAATGTATCATGGACTAAGTTGTGAATACGTGTTTGGGAAATTTATTGAGATGTCTAGAATGGAAAAATATGGGACAGTAAGATTTGGCGTTGCCACAAGTTGAGTTTGCATTCAATAGGCTCCCAAAACATAGCCTTCTATAGATCTAAAGATCCAAGATCCTATCTTCTAAGGTAGCATAGCTCATTCATCATGTTTATAGGTGTTTCCCCATTCCATATTGTACGTCGAAAGAGTCCCAAATAAACAATGGATTTAGTTGAGCTTCCTTTAAAGGAGAGTAGAAGTAATGATGCATATGAATTTGCTAAATAAATGAAAATATTTTATGAACATGTTAAGGAGCCATAAACCCCAAAACCAAAGTTACAAAGATAAAGAAAGTGAATCCAGAAAAATAATCATTCGAAGTAATAATGAAGTAATACTACATTTGAGTAAAAAATAGTTTACTACTTAAACATAAAAAACTGAATTACAAGAAGATTGGACCTTGCAAAATCATAAAGAAGTCCCGTGATAATGCTTCTTAAGTGGAACTGTCCAAGGATTTTGAAAATGTGAATTTGGGAAACACTTTTTGACCTTTTTTGACATTGAAAATTGTAATTTTCTATGTTTTTCAACTTCAACTCCACTAAACTCATATTTTTATTGCAAATTATGCTTTGACATAAAAACAAGAATTGTAGAGAATTGTCTTACCTCCATACCCATATTTGTTTTAAAAAAAATATTGACATAGAGAGGGGTAAATTTCTTGTTTACTAACTGCATATACTTGAAATTTTCAGGCAAACATAAATAGTCACTTTATAATCCTTTACTTTTTTTAGGGAAGGTTATTCATTTTTTGGAAAAAAACCATAGCATCATAATCTGCATATATTGCACTAGTGCACAAACTATTTTTCGGTAATTTTCGGATTAAATCACTATTTTTTATTATTTTTTGAAATAGACGAAGAAAAAAAACAGTCATGTTTCAGTACATTTTATAATCCTTTGATTTTCTTTTCAATGTGGCCGTCAATAAGAAAAATGAGAGTACCCTTTTGAAGTAGACAGGGAGAGGAAGTGCAGCATGATTTTTTTGAATTTTTTGGTGTCCTCATTAGAAAGTTATTGAATTTTCATTCAGTGCAATTTTTCGAAAAATGAAATTCCATAGTGACACAGATTAGTAAAAAATTAATAAAAAATTGAATTTTTTAATGAAACTCCACAAATCTCATATCATCAAAAACTAGATTCAGAGATGAATCTAATGATACTTGGTCCAACATATAAAATTTTATTTTTGTAGGTGTTCTGCCCCTCCAAAGTTGCAGGTTCCTAAAAAATGTAGAATTTTCTGTGTTTTTCGTTGACCAGAAACTCTCGTCCGAGATAATGTCTCGGACGAGAAATTTATAAAACTCTCGACCGAGAGTTTAACCCACCTAAAGTTACATTTAAACGCATGGCCAAACTCTCGGCCGAAAGTTTAAAAAACTCTCGGACGAGAGTTTACCCAATGAAACTCTCATATGAGAGTTTAGAAAACTCTCGTATGAGAGTTTAGAAAACTCTCGTATGAGAGTTTAGAAAACTCTCGTATGAGAGTTTTGAAAACTCTCGTATGAGAGTTTTGAAAACTCTCGTATGAGAGTTTTGAAAACTCTCGTATGAGAGTTTTGAAAACTCTCGTATGAGAGTTTTGAAAACTCTCGTATGAGAGTTTTGAAAACTCTCGTATGAGAGTTTTGAAAACTCTCGTATGAGAGTTTTGAAAACTCTCGTATGAGAGTTTTGAAAACTCTCGTATGAGAGTTTTGAAAACTCTCATCCTAGAGTTTTTTCAACTCGAGTTTTATTCCTATAATAAAACACAACAATTATTAAGTTTTTAGAATTGGTACTTTATATAATTTAAATAGTACTTTATTAAAATTAAAAATGATAAAAAAAATAAAATTATAATTTTATTTTAAATTATTTTATTATTATTAATGATAAAAAATACATGAATATTTAATTAAATAAAATTTGTTACAATATTTTGTAATATCAATGTTATATAAAAAAATAAAAATATTTTATATAAAACTAATTGATATATTAATATAAATAAAATAAAATTCTAAAACATAAATCAAAATAAAAACAACTATATATAATTTATATAATACTTTTTTTGAAATTAATGAATAAATTTAAATTTAATAAACAATTGACTAAATGCAATGAGGTGATAAAGGAGACAATGCATAGCACCTTAATATCATTATAAATTCTTGGAAATCTCGAGAAATTTTTGAAGTGAGATGAACTTCTTGGAATGGGTCACTTTATCTTCCACTTCAGTTTCACACGATTAACTTGAAAGGAAGTCTATTTTCCTAGGTATGGATGTAAGGGAATGAACAATATTATTTGAACATTGAGTGAGATGCCCTTCTTGGAATGGGTCCTCCTATATTCCACTTTAGTTTCACAAGATTAAATTGAAATGAAGTTTATTTTCCTAGTTATGGATGTTTCGTTAATACTTCTTTATTTCGTTTGAATTTAGTTTCTTTAAAAACGAAAAATAATAAAAATTCTGTGTTTTTTTCGCATTGCTGTTCCTTTCTAACGGAACAGCACTTCCGCCGTTCCTTTCGAATGGAACAACAGTTTCGCGCAATGTTTTTGCTGTTCCTTTCAAATGGAACAGCATGTCTGCAGAGCATTTCCTTGCTATTCCTTTGGAATGGAACAACAATTTCGCGTAGTGTTTTTGCTGTTCCTTTCAAATGGAACAACATGTCTGCAGAGCATTTCCTTGTTGTTCCTTTTAAAAGGAACAACAGTTTCGCAGATTATCTTTGCTGTTCCTTTTAAAGGAACATCACTTTTTGAACGATTTTTTTAAGTTTGTATTTTGAATTTGTGAGCATTTTTTTTTTATGGACACCTGTGGGAAACAGAGCTCTGTTAATAGTATTGAAGTCATACTTGTAAAAATCAATAGTTATTTAACCCTCTTTCCTATAATTTTTATTGAATATCAAACGAAATGCATAAAATTCCTTAAGTTTTATCCCCGAACCATCACACATGAAAAATATTATTAATCGGTCATATTACTTTAATGTGGTAAATAGCGCAATTACATTAATATTTTGTTGTCCCTTCACCTCATACTTGAATTATTACAACGTGATTCCCTCATTATTACCGATTTATCTTACGCATCGATTTCAGTAATTACTTAATTTGATTGACTTTATCATGATTGCGCCTATTTTTTCACTGTCGTCCTATTGTTGTTCCACACATGCCACCTTAATCGACGGTCGAGGTCGACCTTTCATTCGTTTGGGGGGTGGAAATATCTGCATGCAGATCAGATACCCAAAATTTCTTCACCTGTATCTCTGCAATAGATTTTTATGAATTAAAACCCTTGCATTTTCAGAAAATAACGAATTTTAGCGAACTGTGCTGTGCTGTTCCATTAAGGTTATCATGTGTTGAGAACAATTAACGAAGTACAGAATGGGAGGACGTCCAATTCGCACCGAACCTCAGACGTTGGTTGTCTCTGATGCTGCACGGGCAATATTAGACAAACTGGGATGGATTACATACTTTATGAGAATGCAGCAACCCCATGAAGCAGTGGCTACTAAATTCTTGTTAAATCTGCAAGAAGGTTCCTCCATAGTCAGAGGAAGGCAGAAAGCGGTGACTGATGAGATAATTGCAAAAGTATCTGGCATCCCCGCACAAGGAACTGTCTGGACTCAGAAGAAAATCAAAATTCGGGAGGCCATGCAAATCTTTCAAGATGAAGGAAATAGGCTAATAGTCAAAGGGAGAGGAGTACACCCGGCGTCGCTAGGCGAACCATGGACAGAATTAGCCAGGATCGTGCAGGCTTACATAACATGCGACAGTAGAAAAGACGTGGTAAGACCTCGCCATCTTAAGCTGTTAGCTGTGCTAAAACAAAAATGCACTATCAATTTACCTGCATTCTTAAACTCTTTATTGCATGATATTGCTCGTGGAATTAGAAAAACACAGCATGCAGACATGGTGGTCAGCCACCATTGCTTGATTCGGCTAATAGTAAGTTACAGCCTCGCCCAGCAGCAAACTAGCTGGGAAGAGCTAATTTTTTCTATTGAAGGAGGGATGGCTTTACCCGCTCTGAGACGGAAAAGGATGGCCGGCTCAATAGCCGGGTCCTGAACTTACAGACAATCCTTCCGAGGGGTTACAAGTTTAGACGTTAATGGGTTACAGGTTTAGAGGTTTAGGGGGTTAGGGGATTTAGCAGTGAAGGATTTAGGGGTTATGGGTTAGGGTTTTGGGGGTTAAATGGAATCCACACTTAAATGGGTTAGGTTTTTAGGTGTTTAGGGTGTTGAATTGGTTAGGGGTTGGGAATTAGGGTTTAAGGGGTTAGGGGTTAAGGTTTTAGAGGTTTAGGGTTTAGGGGGTTAAATGGGTTACAGGTTTAGAGGTTTAGGGGGTTAGGGTATTTAGCAGTGAAGGATTTTAGGGGTTAGGGGTTAGGGTTTTGGGGGTTAAATTGAATCCACACTTAAATGGGTTAGGTTTTTAGGGGTTTAGGGTGTTGAATTGGTTATGGGTTGGGAATTAGGGGTTAAGGGTTGAGGGGTAAGGAATTAGGGTTTAAGGGGTCCAGGGTTATGGGTTGGGAATTAGGGTTTAAGGGGTTAGGGGTTTTGGGGTTTAGGGGCTTAAATGGGTTAAAGGTTAACGAGTTAGGGGTAGGGGTTAAGGGTTTAGAGGTTTAGGGTTTAGGGGTTAAATGGGTTAGGGGTTTAGAGGTTTAGTAGGGGTAAATGGTTTGGGGGTTAAGGGTTTAGAGGTTTAGGGTTTAGGGGGTTAAGAGTTTAGGGTTTAGGAATTAGGGTTTAAGGGATCAAGGGTTGTGGGTTGGGAATTATGGTTTAAGGGGATAGGGGTTAAGGGTTTAGAAGTTTAGGGTTTAGGGGGTTAAATGGGGTATAGGTTTAGAGGTTTAGGGAGTTATAGGATTTAGCAGCGAAGGATTTTAGGGGTTAGGGGTTAGGGTTTTGGGGGTTAAATGGAATCCACACTTAAATGGGTTAGGTTTTTAGGGGTTTAGGGTGTTGAATTGGTTAGGGGTTTTTGGGTTTAGGGGCTTAAATGGGTTACAAGTTTAGAGGTTTAGGGGTTAGGGGATTTAGCAGTGAGGGATTTTAGGGGTTAGGGGTTAGGGTTTTGGAGGTTAAATGGAATCCATACTTAAATGGGTTAGGTTTTTAGGGGTTTAGGGTGTTGAATTGGTTAGGGGTTTTGGGGTTTAGGGGCTTAAATGGGTTAGGCATTAACGGGTTAGGGGTAGGGGTTAAGGGTTTAGAGGTTTAGGGTTTAGGGGTTAAATGGGTTAGGGGTTTAGAGGTTTAATGGGGGTAAATGGGTTATGGGTTAAAGGTTTAAAGGTTTAGGGTTTAGGGGGTTAAGGGTTTAGGGGTTATGAATTAGGGTTTAAGGTGTCAAGAGTTATGGGTTGGGAATTAAGGTTTAAGGGGTTAGGGGTTAAGGGTTTATAGGTTTAGGTTTTAGGGGGTTATATGGGTTACAGGTTTAGAGGTTTAGGGGGTTAGGGGATTTAGCAGTGAAGGATTTTAGGGGTTGGGGGTTAGGGTTTTTGGGGTTAAATGGAGCCACTCTTAAATGGGTTAGGCTTTTAGGGGTTTAGGGTGTTGAAGTGGTTAGGGGTTTTGGGGTTTAGGGGCTTAAATCGGTTAGGGGTATGGGTTAAGGGTTTAGAGGTTTATGGTTTAGGGGTTAAATAGGTTAGGGGTTTAGAGGTTTAGTGGGGGTAAATGGGTTAGGGGTTAAAGGATTAGAGGTTTAGGGTTTAGGAGGTTAAATGGGTTAGCCCGGTTAGGAATTAGGGTTTAAGGGGTCAATGGTTAAGGGGTTAGAGGTTTAGGTGTTTAAGGGGTTGAATGGGTTATGGGTTGGGAATTAGGGTTTAAGGGGTTATAGGTTTTGGGTTTAGGGGTTTAAATGGGTTAGGGTTGGTTTAGAGGTTTAGGGGGTTAGGGGATTTAGCAGTTAAGGATTTTAGGGGTTAGAATTTAGTGGTTAATGGGGTTAAATGGGTTAGGCTTTTAGGGGTTTAGGGTGTCTAATTGGTTAGGCATTGGGAATTAGGGTTTTAGGGGTTAGGGGTTAAGGGTTTAGAGATTTAGGGTTTAGGGGGTTAAATGGGTTACAGGTTTAGAGGTTTAGGGGGTTAGGGGATTTAGCAGTGAAGGATTTTAAGGGTTAGGGGTTAGGGTTTTGGGGGTTAAATGGAATCCACACTTAAATGGGTTAGGTTTTTAGGGGTTTACAGCGTTGAATTGGTTAGGGGTTGGGAATTAGGGTTTAAGGGTTTAGGGGTTAGGAATTAGGGTTTAAGGGTTTAGGGGTTAGGAATTAGGGTTTAAGGGGTCAAGGGTTAGGGGTTGGGAATTAGGGTTTAAGGGGTTAGGGTTTTTGGGGTTTCAGGGCTTAAATGGGTTAGGGGTTAAGGAGTTAGGGGTAGGGGTTAAAGGTTTAGAGGTTTAGCGTTTAGGGGTTAAATCGGTTAGGGGTTTAGAGGTTTAGCATTTAGGGGTTAAATGGGTTAGGGGTTTAGAGGTTTAGTGGGGGTAAATGGGTTAGGGGTTAAGGGTTTAGAGGTTTAGGGGGTTAAATGGGTTAGGGGTTAGGAATTAGTGTTTAAGGGGTCAAGGGCTAATGGGTTAGAGGTTTAGGTGTTTAAGGGGTTGAATGGGTTATGGGTTGGGAATTAGGGTTTAAGGGGTTACAGGTTTAGGGTTTAGGGGGTTAAATGGGTTATCGTTGGTTTAAAGGTTTAGGGGGTTAGGGGATTTAGCAGTTAAGAATTTTAGGGGTTAATGGGATTAAATGGGTTAGGTTTTTAGGGGTTTAGGGTGTTGAATTGGTTAAGGGTTGGGAATTAGGGTTTAAGGGGTTAAGGGTTAACGGTTTAGAGGTTTAGGGTTTAGGGGGTTAAATGGGTTATAGGTTTAGAGGTTTAGGGGGTTAGGGGATTTAACAATGAAGGATTTTAGGGGTTAGGGGTTAGGGTTTTGGGGGTTAAATGGAATAAACACTTAAATGGGTTAGGTTTTTAGGGGTTTAGGGTGTTGAATTGGTTAGGGGTTGGGAATCAGGGTTTAAAGGATTAGGGGTTAAGGGTTTAGGGTTTAGGAAATAGGGTTTAAGGGGTCAAGGGTTATGGGTTGGGAATTAGGGTTTAAGGGGTTAGGGGTTTTGAGGTTTAGGGGGTTAAATGGGTTAGGATTGGTTTAGAGGTTTAGGGGGTTAGGGGATTTAGCAGTTAAGGATTTTAGGGGTTAGGAGTTAGGGGGTTTGGGGTTTAAGTGCTTAAATGGGTTAGGGGTTAACGTGTTAGGGGTATGGGTTAAGGGTTTAGGGGTTAAATGGGTTAGGGATTTATAGGTTTAGTGGGGGTAAATGGGTTATGGATTTAGAGGTTTAGTGGGGGTAAATGGTTTAGGGGTTAAGGGTTTAGAGGTTTAAGGTTTAGGGGGTTAAGGGTTAAGGGGTTAGGGGTTAGGAATTAGGGTTTAAGGGGTCAAGGGTTAAGGGGTCAAGGTTTAGTTTTCTGCAATAACATAATTCTCCAATACCATACACTTCTGCTTGGAATGTCACACTTAACATTCATTTCCTTTTCAGATAATATTCTTTATCCCCTTACGTCCATACCTAGGAAAATAAACTTCATTTCAATTTAATCTTGTGAAACTAAAGTGGAATATAGGAGGACCCATTCCAAGAAGGGCATCTCACTCAATGTTCAAATAATATTGTTCATTCTCTTACATCCATACCTAGGAAAAAAGACTTCCTTTCAAGTTAATCGTGTGAAACTGAAGTGGAAGATAAAGTGACCCATTCCAAGAAGCTCATCTCACTTCAAAAAATTCTCGAGCTTTCCAAGAATTTATAACAATATTAAGGTGCTATGCATTGTCTCCTTTATCACCTCATTACATTTAGTCAATTGTTTTTTAAATTTAAATTTATTCATTAATTTCAAAAAAAATATTATATAAATTATATATAGTTGTTTTTATTTTGATTTATGTTTTAGAATTTTATTTTATTTATATTAATATATCAATTAGTTTTATATAAAATATTTTTAGTTTTTTATATAACATTGATATTACAAAATATTGTAACAAATTTTATTTAATTAAATCTTCATGTATTTTTTATCATTAATAATAATAAAATAATTTAAAATAAGATTATAATTTTATTATTTTTTATCATTTTTTAATTTTAATAAAGTACTATTTAAATTATATAAAGTACCAATTCTAAAAACTTAATAATTAATTGTTGTGTTTTATTATAGGAATAAAACTCTCGAATGAGAGTTGAAAAAACTCTAGGATGAGAGTTTTCAAAACTCTCGGCCGAGAGTTTTTTAAACTCTCGTATGAAAGTCTTCTCGAGAGTTTCCGTCAATAAAACTCTCGGACAAGAAAATGCATAACTCTCGTTTGAGAGATTTTTAACTCCAGTTAAACCCAATAAAACTCTCGGACGAGAGTTTTTAAAACTCTCGGTCGAGAAATAGAGTTGAATATTTTCTTGGACAAGAAATTAAAAATTTCTCTCAAATTCTAGCCGTCAGCCAAAAAGTGTTTCCCAACTTCGCGATTTCACCCTTGAATATCTCTAAATATTTTAATGTTGCACATTCATATGAATTTAATGCATGTGAAGAAGAATAGAAGAAATTTTAATACATGATATCACATATGCTAGTGAAAGAACCATAGGAAATTATTGAAGTACTGGATGTGCAAATAATTACCACTAGAAGATGGAGTTACAATCAATATCTGGTGATATGGAAGAGTAAAGAAACAAAAGAACCCAGTTGGATCTCAGAAGCTGAATATCACTTGTTGTGTTCATTAATTTCATTCCATCTGAGCTTGAAAATCATACAATTTTTTTTTTTTTTGTGAGAATGAGACAATGATGCAGGAGCATATAATTAAAAAACAAAAAACTAATATATTATCAGTTGACCATGTACATACTAAGAAAAATATTACCATATCCTCATAAACAAGGAATAACTAGTTATATATCTCTAAGGGCACCATGAAATATAATAAAATAAACGTAGTTGTCTATATCTAAGGGCACCATGAACTGAAAAAAAATAAACAAAATATAGGAGATTAAAAGAAGTGTTACAACATCCTCATAAATAAGGAATAATTAGTTAAGTGATCTATCCCTAAATACACCACCAATGGAAAAAACCAAAGAAAATGATTCTCTTATGGAGTTGGGTGATCCAGGTGAATATTGGTGGCCACCCACCTATTCCACTTGGGGCCCCACAATTATCTCTTTTAGTTTTTTAGTTTCGGCACAACTTATTATTTTTAGTAGTTTTTAAGGTCCTGAGCTTTTCGAGCCATTTTGAGGCCCTAAATGACATTTTTTTGGGCATCGTTTGTCCGGTGAATATGATTCCATTTAAAAAATAATATTTTTAGCAATAGTTGTATTCCTCGGATAGATATTTCTAACGATGTATCATGTGCTTCAAACGGAGATAGTGTGCCAAAGTTATGTCCTCAAGAAGTTGAAACACTAATTTACCCAAATGAGGCTATAGTTTTGGCGCTTTATCTCCTAGGGTTAGGTTTTTGGACATTTATGGTTTTCCATTGTTTCTAAATAATGAATAGGCCCTTGAGCCTCATTGTAACTCAGTTCAGAGGCCTATAGCTGCTACATCGCTTCTTAGAGATAAGCTACCAGTGCCCTAGCTAGTTTATTTCCATTTTGTCTGTAAGCAAATTTCAGTTCTTTGATATTAATGAAATGAAGTGTTATTTCTACTACATATTTGTATTTATGGTTATATGTGTATTATGTTGCATTCCTGCATAAATCTGGATTAGTGGTATTAGAGCGGTATGCTTTTTCTCGATCCTTCTTTGCATGTTTCCAATGAGGTCAGGGTATAAGGAGTTAGGGATGGATCTGGTGGAACCTTTGCAAGATCAACCTCAAAAATCCTGATAGATGCCCATCGGGGACGAAAAGAAAGATGAGGGAGCAGGAGATCCTATCAAAATATTGCTCGAGGAGGCCCTCTAAAAACAAAGGAACGCGATGATGGATAACTTTTCCCAGATCCTTCAACGAATGCCCACCGACGGCGCATCTACATCCGACAGCCACTTTGGAGGCACGAATCCCTTTAAAGTACAAGTAAACTTGAAATTCCCATATTTGAGGTTAAAATAGATGTAGATGCCATAGATAGATGGTTGAATCTATTAGAATTATATTTCTCAGTTCATGACTTTTCTGACCGGAAGAAGATTATTTTTGCACTCCTCAAAGCTACCCCCCATGTTAAGGACTGGTGGGAAACCTACTGTGAGAAAAAGGATGAGACGGAACCCTCTCTGTTCTTAGTCCTACCCACTTGGAATTATTTCTGAGATGCCATAAAGGAATAATAATATCCCGTGGGGAGCTATGAGGACAAGTACATACAATGGACCATGCTGCGGCAACAAAGGGATCAAGATGTGCATGAGCTAACAAATCTGTTCCATACCCTATGCATGAAGTTGGGTATCAAATATTCAGAGAAAACTTTGGTGCTAAAGTATTGCAGTTGTCTACACAGATACATTCAGGAGGAAATGGAGTTCCTCGACATCTTCTCTCTTGGTATGAAATATCAGTATGCTACCAATATTGAATAGAAATTCAAACAGAAGAAGCGAGACTTTGGATCTGCGAATCAAAAGCAAGGGAAAGGTGCCCCCAAACCAAAAAACAAAGGACAAAGCCAAGGCATGACGACCCATGAAAACCTGCCAAAGCCACAAGCAAAGAACAACACCGTGAACCCAAAGAAGGACATGGGAAAGTGGTGTGAGTTCGATAAGAGCTCGACTCACAGCACAAGTGAGTGTTAGGCCAAGCAGTCACTCGTGGTTGAGATGAGGGATTCTGAATCAGAACCTAAAAAGGGGAATGACAAAGGGAAGTAGATTATTGATGCGGAGCCAAATTCCACTATTTCCACTGCGAAGGTCCAGAAGGAGGAACCAGAAAATCCAAAGGAGGCAGAGCGTCTCTTCCACTACCAGATGTGGGTAAAGGGTTCCCCGCTACAGTTCATTGTCGACAATGGGAGCCAAAAGAACCTCGTTTCAGCAGATGTCATGAAGTGGTTGGGCTTGCTGACCACAGCGCACCCACAATCATAGACCATTGGGTGGCTTCACCAAGGACGAGATCTCCACATCAGCTAGTAGTGCCACCTCGCCTATAACCTCAACTGCTTCACGGATGAGGTATTGTGTGACAATGCTCCTATTGATGTTTCTGATGTATTATTAGGCCAAACATACTTGTGGAAGTGACATGTTTTTTATGAGTCCCGGCTTCACGCTATTATTGTTACTTCGGTAAATAAGTTGTACAGGATAACAAAGGTACCACTGCCTCCCACTATCTCTTTGGTAATTGCAAAACAATGCAGTAAGCTCATTCCCCAAACCAGTAATTTTTTTTCCTTGATGATCTGCCCGCAGGGCAAGAAGAGATTTGTGGCCACGACCTTTAGACATGGCTCCTTTGCATGATAAAAACAAATGGACAATATTGTGGAGGATTATGGGGACATCTTCACCTCACCCATAGGGGTGCCTCTTCACTCTCAGGTCAAGCACCCCATTTACCTGACCCCAGGTGTTCTGCTATCCAATGGTCCAATCTATAGTCGCTCTGTTATGGAGAATGATGAAATCAAGAGGCAGATTCAGGATATGCTGCAGAAAGGTCACATCCGGCCAAGTTCATCACCTTGTGGGAGCCTGATGGTGTTTTTACAAAATAAGGATGGGACTTGGAGACTCTGTATTGACTATCGAGTGCTAAAAAATATCATTGTCTAGATAGGTACCCAATCCCATGAATTGATGACCTTCTAGACCAACTCAAAGGGGAAAAATATTTCAGCAAGATTGACTTGAAGTTTGGATATCACCAGGTAGCAGTCGAACCCTCTGATGTGTGGAAGACTTCCTTCAAAGCCAAGGAGGGCCTTTTGGAATGGCTCGTCATGCCTTTTGGGTTGACGAATTCTCTCGCAACCTTCATGAGGTTGATGGATGGTATCTTGCATCCATTCACCAACTCATTTTTAGTCATGTACTTGGATGACATTTTGATCTCCAACAAGACTTGGGAAGAGCGCCTCCACCACGTCTGAGAAGTCCTCCAAATACTACGGCAACACAAATTGTGTGCCAATTTGGAGAAGTGCACTTTTGGCATGACCTAGGTTCAATATATGGGATACATTATTGATGAAGGGGGGGTGCATGTGGATCCAACCAAGATCCAAGTCATTAAGGATTGGCCAGCCCTAACCACTCTAACAGAGCTTCGCAAATTTTTGGGTCTTCCTAATTTCTACCACATGTTCGTGTTGGGATTCTCTCATATCACTTGGCCCTTGAGTCAAGTCACCAAAGGAGCAGCGAACACAAAATTCTTTTGGTCAGAATCTCAATAGAAGGCATTCGTATAATTAAAACATTGCTTTTGTTCTGCCCCAGTGCTCACATTACCAAAATTGAAACAACCATTTGAGATCGAGACAGATGCGTCTGACTATGCTATTGGGGAAGTTCTTACTCAACAGGGGCATCCAGTGGCATATCACAGTGAGACATTGTCCAACACAGCTTGAATGTATCCCACTTATGACGAAGAAATGTATTCCATTGTGAAGGCTTGTCGATAATTGAAGCATTACATTTTGGGGAAGGAGACAATCATCCACACGGACCACCGACCCCTGCAATTCATACAAACACATGGGAAGTTACAGAATGATCATCATCAGAAGTGGTCCACATATCTAAAACAATTTCTTCTGAACATCAAGTACAAGAAGGGTAGCACCAATAATGTTGCAGACTACCTTAGCCGACCACCGTTATCAACTCTTGTGGGCACAAGACTTCTGATTGGCTGCTTCTCTACAAGAGCGATCCAAAATTTAGCCATACATACAAGGCACTCTTGGGGGTTATGCAAGTTCCAAAATTTCACCTCCAAGATGCACTATTATGTCACCTGGGACACCTGGGATGCCTTTGTGTTTCTTCAAGCGAGCGTCCGAAGATAATATGGGAAGCGCACTACAGTCGAGTCATTGGGAATTTTGGGTTCGAGAAATTAGTGGTAGTACTGCAGAACTATTTTTATTGGCCAAACCATTGAAAGGATGTCTAGAAGTGCATCAGATCCTACACTACTTGCATCATTTCCAAATCAACCGTGAAGAAGCAAGGGCTCTATACTCCGCTACCTACCCTTAGTCGACCTTAGGAATCCATCTACATGGATTACATGTTAGGCCTTCATTCTACTAAGCATGGAAAGGACTGTGTTTTTGTGGTCATCGACAGATTCTTGAAGATGGCCATTATGGCGACCTGTAAGAAGAATATCACAGCAGAAGTCACTGCTAAACTCTTCTTTGAATGAGTGTGTGTGCACTTTGGGATCCCACGGTATATCATATCAGATCGCGACAGAAGGTTCCTCAACACATTTTAGTCTAGCCTCTAGTCAATGTTGGACACCAAGCTGACCAAGTCCATAGCTTTCCATCCCGAAACTAATGGCCAGATAGAGGTCATCAAAAGGATGCTTGTACACATTCGACGCATGTACAGTTCGAAGAATCCACACACATGGGATGAGAGCCTCCCCTATGTACAACACAGTTATAACTAGGCTCTCCACAACACAACCAACCACAACCCCTTTTAGGTGGGCTTGGGATTCCAGCCACTATGTCCCATTGACGTAGCCATGCCATTTACTGCTACTCAGGTCGATTCGGCTCATGTCTAGTCTGAAGCTGAAAATGTGAAAAAATTCATCAAGTGCATTCATCACATCCGCCAATAGGTTCATGACATATTGGATATAGCCAATGCTAAGTACAAGCAATGACATGATCAAAATCGAGCGCCACACAATTTCTATGTGGGCGAAAAAGTGTGGCTACATTTGTAGAAGGAGTGCCTCACTGGACCTCACCGCAAGCTTCGCCTGCTCCGATATGGGTTGTACACCATTACCAAGGTTATAGGGAACAATGCCTCCGTGCTTAGTATTCCACCATTCCTTGGTCTGCACCTAGTATTCAATGTAGACCGCCTTCGTCCCTACTTCCCACCTCTACTAGACACCTCTAACATTGTAGAAGAACTCACACCAAAGGAGTTAGACCCAAACTGCATGGAACATTCCACCACAGATTGTATCATGGACATGAAAATCAAGAACACTCACCAAGAGAAGATCCAACTATATCGAGTTGTCAAAGCTAGCCAATTCCTGCACCAAGGCAAGTGGTTCACCAAGGACCAAGTTCAGCAGAAGTTTCCTCATCTCATGGAGGAACTCAACGCAATGGGGACCATTGTTTCCTAAGGGGGGAGGAATGATCTAGGAAGATATTGGTGGCCACCCACCTATTCCACTTGGGGCCCACCATTGTCTCTTTCAGTTTTTTAGTTTCGGCACAACTTACTATTTTTAGCAGTTTTTCGGGTCCTGAACTTCCAGAGCCGTTTTGTGGGCCTAAACAACGTTTTTTATGCATCATTTGTTCAACGAATACGATTTCATTATAGAACCAATATTTGCAGCAAGAGCTATAGTCCTCAGATAGATATTTCTAATGATGTATGATGTGCATCAAACGGAGATAGTTTGCCAAAGTTACGTCCCTAGGAAGTTGAAACACCAATTTACCCAAACGGGGCCCATAGTTTTGGCGCTTCATCTCCTAGGTTTAGGTTTTTGGAAGTTTAGGGTTTTCCATTGTTTCTAAATAATAAATAGGCCCTCGAGCCTCATTGTAACTCAGTTTAGAGGCTTGTACCTACCACATATCTTCTCAAAGATAAGCTACCAGCGCCCTAGCTAGTTTAATTCCATTCTGTCTGTAAGCAAATTTCAGTTTTTTGATATTAATGAAATGAAGTGTTATTTCTGCTACATATTTTTATTTATGGCTATATGTGTATTCTGTTGTGTTCCTACATAAATCCAGATCATTGGGATGGATTGTACTAATAATGCCTACAAAATACCTAAAAGTCAGTTTGGGGAATTAAAAAGAATGTTAGAGAGTTGTATCAAGAACTATTTATATATATGAATTTGTGCATTACTGGATGGGATTCCTAGAACTTGGGTGGCAAGGATAATAATTAATTCTTTCCACCACTGAGTTAGACTAGATTGATGATATAGATTTTTACATTTATTTTAATGATAATAAATCTTTCCTATTTATCTTCTGGACTATTTGGGGAACGAAAGATATTTCGTTTTCCTTCATCCGATTTATGAACATATTGAGGTGCACTACAATGCCTATGTTTTCCATTGTAGTTTAGACTACCTCTGGTTACACGAACATTGAAATATCCATCAATGTGTTTTTAAGGGATATTAAATTTTTGATATAAAATTTTCTATTCACAAGTAAGTATGATAATACAATACATAATAGCTAACAATTATGTTACTGATAATACCCTACAGAATAGCTAATCAATACTCCAATTCTAGAGGAAGGTAGAAAGTTTCTAGAAACCTATTGATGTAATGATTCTGAAACACCACATGAGAAATTATTAGCAATTTAGTCATCCCCAATCAGGGTGTCAAGTGGAGGCCAGGTTGGGTGGCCATACCATGCGCCCTGACACGCTATAAGGTTGGTAAGGCTGCCAGAGGGCCATTAAATAGAGCATTATGAAGACCTCTCCCATGATCATATAATGAATAAACCATGTTGCCGCCCTTGAATTCACTGCATGTTGAGGTTTGGAACTTAAAAAACACATTGGCTTTTGGGTTGCAAAGAGATAATTGAAGTTGGAAAAGACATTATTCAAACAGAAAAGAGTTTTTGGATGCAGACGGTGGTTTTGACAGTCGGAGGTTCTGAAACTCAACATCATCAACGTTGGCGAAGACTCAGTGGGTATGTAATGGTTCTTACCATCCTTACCTTGCAATATGGTTTCCCTATTACCTCTCAGTCCAAGAAAGAAAAGATTCTCTCAGGAATCCCTCTCAATTTGCTAGTTTTGTTTACTCCTTAGATTACTCTGAACCTCCATGTTGAGGTAGAGGTAGTAGGTTTGGAGATTGAACCATGTTTTATAAGTCTGCCTTTCAATTATTTTGATAATAGATTTGGTAAATTAACATGCATTTCGTTCAATGGGTTATTCTATTGGATTTGTTCAAAGGGTCTGGCTGGTAAATCTCCTGGGATGCATATGTTAGTATGCAGAATTTCCGGCTCATATCCCTGCTTTTCTATCTTTAACATGTCAAAGGAATTTTCCTGTAGCTTTATATGTTGGCCTCTATGTTTTAGTGTATTACTCTTTTTTGGGGTTTACACTTGTTGTTTATTTTCCTATGGGTTTCTTTAGTATGGGCAGACATTCCATCGGTCTCTGTTTCAATGGAAAAGTTTGTATCTTAGGGTCAGTCGTCGTAATTGGGTATTGACTGATAATATGGTTATTCTCGGAAATTCCATTATTATATTAGTTCAAAGGTGGATTATTAATTGTGCCAAGTTTGTTAGTTCCTAAAACACTGCGAAGGTTAACCTCTTCTACAAAGTTCACTTGACTGAAAAGAAGCTGCAAAGTTTAACTGTTTCTAAGTTTCATATCTTTCCTCCATTTCAAATCACAGGGGTTTCATATTCTAAATCAACAGATTACTTTAACTAGGGCAAGATGAAAAAAGGAAGAAATGTGAGTCGAAAATTTGTTGATAGAGACATCAAACCAAAATCAGCCCATAAAACTAGTAAAAGAGGTTGGAAATGAAATAAATAGATTCTGAAAAACTTAGCAAATATTTATGAAGCAAATACCCATGAGAAAATTCGCAAAACAATTCAAGGATGGCAGAAACAAAGTGATAAAGAAGATACAGACATTCAAGAACAACATGCGAGGATAGATTTTATTTCTGATCCAGGGAGTACAAGGGGTAGAGTGTCTCTGTTCAACAAAGAGTTAAGACATACTGGAACATAAAATTTGTGTTAGCAAGAGCAATGATGAGCATGCGAGAAAAGGAACTTAATTCCTCTGTGCTCTTTGAACTTCAGAAAATTAAACAGGATATGCGTGAAATTTCCAAGACTCAACTCCAACAAAATGCAAGAATTGGAAGGATTGAGCAATAGCTTTAGACTATTCAGCAAGAAAAAATTTCAGGGTCTACTGCTAAAGATCCAACACCTATAGATTCATCAGATGGATAATTTCCAAAATGCTTCGATAATTTTGAATGATTTTTGAAAATAGTATGTATATTTTTTGCTTTATATGCAACTTTTATCGACATAGTAGAGTAATCTTAGCAATGAGTAAAAGGAAGAAACAATACCAATTTTGGTTATCTTATAACTCTCTGAGGTGGCCAACAGACCTGGTTTTCTTCGGGCAGGTTGAGGCTATCAAAAACTGATGAATATGTATAACAACTTGCTCTATATAATATAAAATGGAAAGGTGCTATGAAATTTACAAAAAAGAAAGAGTATTAGCAATTTAGTCCCACAATTTTGGCCAATATTTGAAATTCTTCTGCCCCAAGCATTCAAGCATGAAAGCTATACCCCATAGACTACCCAAACCTCTAACTATCCAAAGCTATTTGAGAGAAAAAATAACAGTTTCCAATGTTTGAATATGTTATGCCCCAACCATTTGAATTGTAGTACTTAGAATATATAAACCTGCAAAGGTGCTTACAAATGTGAAAGTAACGAGAAAGATGCATAACACAAAAAAGCTAAGATAATTGCGAGACAAATGTCTTGAAATAAAGACCAGTGAAAAATAAAATACACAATATAATTCATTATATAATTGTTCAATGCAAAATTAATTATGTAGAATTTAAATAAAATGCACCCATAACGTATGCAAAAATACTTTCAAAAAATATTTTCCTTTCCGAATTTTCCTTAACAATCCACTTGCATTATTAGACAAGAAGAAAATTTGAAACTATTAGATAACAAGTCCTTGGAAGAAAGTAAGTATATTTTAGGGAGAAGTTCGCGTACTTAATATAATATGTTCGCGTTATGTCCTTTGAGTTGTCTCCCTGATTGCTCCTTAAAACTAAATATTCCATAAAAAGTTTACAAAAAACACAAGTTAAATCCATCTGGACACTTAATAAACCAACCTCCACACACTATCTGTAAATCAATCTCCAAAACGTAGCCCAAGGACCAAATGAAGCACAAAAGAAATTCTTGTACTTCACAGGTTCAAATGTATCTAAAGTTATGAAAGCCACTAAACATTCTAGAACCTAATATTAACCTGGTGAACCCGAAATTAAACATGTTTTCCCATGTGAAATTAAACATTGAGTAATTTGTTGGCAAATATAAATTGGATTATATTTGAAGTTTTATGATACCATGTAGAGAAAAACTATAAAAAAATGATTCATACGACAAGGATAGGTATGTGGAGGAAAAAGGAAGTTGGTTGAAGGATACCTCAAAGGAAGGTGCCTTTCTTCTAGGAAAAGTACTGGTGAATCTCATTATCAAAGTGCTGGTGAATCTCATTATTGTGGGTTGCTTCATTCTATTTGGAAATACTATTAGGAACTTACTCTTCCTTCGGGAGAGATCATTTTCCTTTATTCTTCCTTCAATCTTTAGCCAAGCCCGCCAATAACAAGGAGCCCAGTCATCCCAGGTAGAAAATATCCTCGTCCAAGTGAGAAGCAATCTCACTCGAACCTTACCTCTTGACTACTTAACTGAGACCGATGTGCTAAGAATTACTAACAATAGAAATAGAATCAAAAGAATGCAAAGTTTAATAGAAATACTAATAATGGAAATTTGATCTAAAATAGAAGTAACAAAAAAAAGAAAGTTTACAATATCAGAAGCCAGATCCGCGGGACAATAAGTCAGACCAGCCATCGAGGCAGCCTAAGAAGAATATTCAACCATGGAAATTCAAGATATGATAGTAAAATCCATACAATAGTAATACATATTGAGTATGGAACCCATTGCTATATATTAGTCTCATACTAATTCGCAGGTCATAGACATAATCCAATGGGGTCTCAAACTCTAATTTTTCTATAGGCTCAAAGAACTAGACGATGATAAGGTAAGGGCAGGTCTTTCTTAACAATACTTCACATTGTTTCCTCCTTGGATTTGTCTTAGTAACACCTCTCATCCAATTTTTTTTTTCTTTTTCCTACATATTATTCATCTTTTATTTATATAGTTGTTCGTCATAGTTTGACAAACTTCTATTTCCATGCTGCACTTATCTTTTCGTCACAATTAGACGATATCTGTCGACAATATATTTTTAGTATGACTTAACCCCCTAGCACCTTAGTGAAATTGTGAGGGGCAATTATCATTCTAGATAATATTGTGAGGGCACATTCTAGATAATATATTTACTGTAAGAGTAAAATAAGGAGACATGACATTCCTTTCTCCACAAAACTTTATGGACAATTCTCTATGGATAATTCTAAATTGATACCTTTATTCCTCTTAAATATTTCGGTTCCTTACTTTACTCGAAATAATCTTACCTTTCTTTAATAATTTATCCATGGTTTCATATTCCTTTAGCACTATTAAACTAGACCTAAGTCTATATAGTGCATTAATTTTATTAAAATTTAACCATAATTTATAACCACATATATATATATATATATATGGGGCTTGCCTCCTTACCAAACAATTACTAAGCTGGTGTTTTATTATATCTCACCCTATTTAATTATGAATATAACAAGCCTGTGTACTCTTACTTCCACCTTGTATTTCTTTATTTATAGTGTTAATAGGTTTAAACCCATAGAAACATAAGATTTTGAATTTTTCTACATAAGTAGTCTTTTTTTGGAAAATACTCTTACTCTTAGATTTTCCATACTATGGTTGAATATTTCTTTAGCCCAACTATATAGCTTTTGTATCACCACTTGCATTAATTCGAATCCTCTTTCTAGTTTAAATTGGCTTACGTTCCAATTTCAATGGTTATATCTCTCCACGTCCACTTTATTATATATAAATATTCTAGGAATAAGATTTATATATATATAAATACCATTATAGTTAACGTTAGAAATTCACCCTAAATCTTTGCTTTATATATTTAACGTTTCTTTATTAAACTTTTGTGCTAAGCTTCCAATGTTCTTATGAACGTATTATAATAAGACCATTTTATCCTCACATTTCCACTAATTGATAATTGTGAGCATTCACTTTATGGCATATGCATAAAACCATATTTTAATTTGTTAACAAACCATAACATAACCAAACTCCATTTTATTATTGGTATTACCCTACTCCTTATACTTTTATATTGTACATGAATATTCGGTGAACTACTTTGTCGTTTCCCAATGCATGTAGTGATAATGGAATTTAATATATTTTATCACATAGTGTTGGCATCCTTGTAACCAATGCTTTGTGGCCCTAATCTAGACATTGAGTACTCAACCACATTAAACATACCTGTGCCTGTACAATTTGTGTAAGTCTGCCTCGTTAATAGCCCACCTATCCTATACACATATGACATATTTTGGAGCTATGTATTAAATGGTGATTTGACCATTTTCGTAATACGACTTTCATTTGATAACCTTGGTTTTATTAACAATTCAACATGTCTCTTCCTTGTGAACTGGATATACGAATGCCCACTTACTCTGGTGTACGTCGACTTGATTTCATATTTAATACCATAGGGAGTACTTACGCCTTTATGGTGATTAAACCCAATCTCCGCTATTAGTACTATATCATAAAGTTTGCAGATTTTTATTGGATTCTAGGAGATTTTTTTATTGATCCCGATTACCAAAATGGAGTATTGATCTGTGTACATTCCCTTGATCGTATGCCAAATGGATGGTTAGATTTATGGTTGAGGATTAGGGTTTTTTTGAATCATCATACTTAATGTATCATTCCGACTGAGTTCATCCTTTCCCCATTTCATTTATTCATCTTCCCTTTGAAGAACATACTTCATTGTATCTGTTTGAGTTTTTATTGAATGCATCTGAACTCCCAGTGTTCGTTTTCAATCATATTGTAAACGCTTAAAGGTAATATCAATTTCTTTTGTTCAGATTTTGATTTGTAATATGAACTAGATTTTTTTCTTCTTCTGTAAGTTCGTATAGTGGATTTCGTTTAATATTTTGTCTTAAAGCCCAGCTCTACTCTGTATATATATATATATATATATATATATATATATATATATATATTCATCTTGTAATTGGATTTAACATTATTTATGTTTCATCCTAGTTTCTCTATTAAATCTCTATCGATTTTCCCAACTGTCTTCTCGGTGTTTTCTACCCGGCTTTGCATTTTTACATGCCCTCACTTCACTGATAGAGAGACGTTCCTTCTCCCTACCAATATATAGACATCTGCATTTTTATTTATCAGTTCTACGTTTCCATGTATTTTTGTTTTGGAATCATATCTGGTAAAAATTTCAACTGATACATGACCCTGAGGATTTAGGATGTGACCCTCATTGTTGTACCGAAGCGTCCATACAATTTGATCATTAGCTTTCTCTACCTCTCCAAAAATTGATATATTATTGATTCAAGAGGTCTTATTTTCGTTTTCTACTTCTGAATGTATTTCGTTTGGGTTTTTTTTTTTTTTTACATTTTGTGGGCATAGTATAAATGTAACTAACCCTCGTTATATTCTCCACAAAATTTTCATGTTGAAGCTTTCAATTCATAAGGTAAGAACTTCAAGTCTATGATTTCATTACGTTTTACAAGATATATACAACTATTTTTTTCATATTGTTACTTATCCCTTATTTGGTTTGGTGACTTGCAGGTAACCCTAGATTTGTTCTGGTTCCATAATTTCTTTCCTTAGGGAAACTTAGTTCTCGTTAGAAGTTTAAACTCCAGTCTTCTTCTGCTTACCGATCGGTATTGGCTTTTCATTTCCTCGAAGTAATCAAGAATAGTACTCGGACTTAATTGATATATTATTATAGAAATTACTAATTCGATATTAATTACATGGTTTTATATGTAATATATTCTGAATGAGAACTGAGATTTGGTCACTTTATGAATCCTGGTTACACTAAATATTCATATATTTTTATATATATGTTAACCAAAAAAGTACACTGTTAAATTGTGATACTTGTCATGTTTTATTTCAATCTTTTTATAATTCTAGTTATTTAATTTAGTTTGTTGATATGGCTACCAATCGAAAACTGCCTATCCCAGATATAAGTGAAAATTTTATCTTGCTTTATAGATTCTCAGATTGACTGTATAATGTTTTCATTCTCATTTACAGCCATACTGTTAATAGTAACGCATATTTAATACTTTCTCTTTCCTACAAATTATGGAATATAGACTTCATTCTCCTTTATACTTTACCCTTTTTCTTCATATAACTTCAAGTAAAGATATCATATATATAATAAAATTCTTTACTATCCATCCATTATGCAGTGATTTTGAACAGAACTACTAATATGCAATTTACTTGTATTATTTTGTACAGTGAAGCATTAGATGTACATTAATATACATGTCTATTTTTCACTTCTATATATATATATATATATATATATTTCCGAAGAAAATATATATCTATATAAAAGTTAAAAATTTTTCATACTTCTTTCCTAACAATATGCTTAGTCTATTTTCCTTCGGCTTTAACTCGGAATCCAATGATTTTGAAATATTATTTTATTTTCCAGGAATTGCTTGTTCTGAGTTCAAGAAATATAATTAGATGTAGTTCTGTTTTTTTTTTTTCTTTTCTTACATTGCTAAAATTATTCAACGGAAAGGTATTTCTTATTCAGATAAAACTCTCCCTTAGGTAGAAAATTTCAATTTATATGCATGTAAACCAGTAACTTCTTCTTTACCGTAATTGTACAGAATGTAATATTTCTTAACTATTAAATTCATATTTGAGTTATCAATTTATGAAATCTAAATTTTCTTTGTTCGTACATATACACATCTTTAAATTACAGAAGCAGATTAAAGTTACTACTTTAATTTTCTATGGGAGTAAGATGTATCTCCAGATTTAAACCGATATCAAGTTTAGAGATTCTGGTTGATATTACCCAGTAAATTCCATTCCTACAACTATAAAGATTTTAGAAGATTAGTTTCTTCTAACCAAATCTGTTAAATGTAGGGAATTTATTATTTGCAGCATACAATTTTTAATACTTCCAGTCCCAATTAAAATATCAAAATTTCCTAGTAACATCTAAAGCAGATTATTATAGGTTAAGTGTGCATATCACTTTTTCCTATGACCAATCCTCCCAACCTTAGAATTCTTTTGTCTCCAGAATTCACCCCCGAGATGAGATCCTCCCAAGAACAAACTAACCTCATTCTATTCTAGAGCAGCTTTTTTAAGCTATGTTTTCCCCAATCTTGTTTCTAAATTCTGCGTCCAGAATTTTCAATATGATTTCTTCCTATTTTTCCTAGGCTTCCCTCAATGAGGTACTTTAAAGCTGCTTTCTCTACTTTTCCAGCTTTTTCACCTCTTCTCAATTACTTTCCTCTTCATTGGGGAATTTTTTTAGATTTTTCCTCTTAAATCTAATTTAGCATTATTCCTTTCAAGGCCTTTTGAAAGGTTTTGGGAAAGTCTTAACCTTATCCATATCCTCATGGATCAGGCTTATGATCTCCAATCTCATCTGGTCATAGTGCACACATAAATATTCGATTTATTTTTCATTAATAAATATTTAAATACATTCACATAATAATTCTCCATTGGGGTCCACTCCCCTTTTGGACTTATTTGCATGTCAATTAAAAAGCATAGAACTACGGGTGTTACATATTACCCCCTAACACTGAACAATGTTCTCAGTGTTACTTTTTGAGCTTGATTTCTCAACTCAAGACGAAGATTCCTCCTTCATCTTTGCTCCCATCTCCATCAGTTTTTTGCAGAGTGTCATTCCTTTCTCTACTTACTGATACCCTTTAGAGTTTGATTTTCTTCCTACTTCATTGCAAGAAGTGTATCTGGAAGAATCTTTTTCTGTCGTCCTCTTTGTCCATAATTCATACCAATTCATATAAGTAATATCATATACATATTTTGATAATCACATCAACATTTTGAACTTTAATAATTTCAATAAATTCAACTATTAGCCAAACCGTTCAGTTTCATAGTAGTTTAGTGCACTTTTAGCACAACCACTTATCATTCCTTGTCTTTTGGTGAGATTTCCTCCTCGCATAAACCTAGTCTAGCTCGGCTTTCTTGGTTTTCTTGGTGAATTCTCTGCACTTATTTTCACCTTTGACTCCTTTTTCCTGAGTATACAATTCTTGTTACACACTTGGCTAAACAAAATATATAACTTTTCATTAGTATTTCATGAATTTAGAAAACCAACTTTATCATATGCAGATGTTTTGCTTTACCTTTTTCTCAGTGCATTTCTTTACTTCAAGTACCTTCTCACTCTTTAATTTTTTTTTCAAAAAATCAATTTAAAATGTAATAACTAGGCTCAATAACAAGGTCTAAAATTCAATTTCTACTTACACTAGAATTCTTTTCTTATCAATTATCTCAGTTAGTACCATAGATCTTCGACTTGCATCTCAGTCTGTAGTTTCAACCTTACACTAATTAATCAATTTTCCAACTTCCTATTTTTATATAGGATCTAGATTTCATTGTCTCTTAACAATCCTTTCACGTAGGATTTTTCATTATTATTTCTTCCTAACTGTGCAAACATGTTTCTTTTTTAATTTTCAAACTCGATTAGAGTTATCTGTATGTCCGAACTAAGGACATCTTATGGAAATTTTTCCATTATCTGTGCTATGTTGAGGTAACACTATTAATGTACCCTATATTTTTGAAACTATTTTTGCAACTATCATTTATTCCTGATTATTAATATTTTGATAATTTCCATATTTTCTTTTCTACCCAATATGCTGTGTTAGGGTCACATGGTTTTTGTACCCTCGAATTTTTTTTTTATATACTTATAAGTTCTTTATCACTTGAGATATTTATCAACCTTTTAGAATTTTGTACACTTAATAAGTAGTCATCACTTATTTACTTCACTAAAGGAATATGTATTTTGATGTCTATGCTCCACT
Organism: Pinus albicaulis; assembly: GCA_034641835.2. Lineage (NCBI taxonomy): Eukaryota > Viridiplantae > Streptophyta > Pinopsida > Pinales > Pinaceae > Pinus > Pinus albicaulis. The sequence continues at coordinate 1,402,025,875 of CM076570.1, forward strand.
ATTGAATTTATATAATCACTTGAGCTATTCCTTTAGAAGTTTGTAGAGGTAATTTAATACTTTATTACTTAAGCCTTTTTCAAAATTTAGGGATATTCCTTCTTTACAGACATCCCAACAATTTTTTTGTTCCTTTCAACTTATTAATAAATTGCAAACACCCAGTTTTCTTATCATTTTCTTTATTTTTGCGGAATTTTTTTTTTCCATTCTTTTCTTCCTGAATCAACCCCCTCTCATTTTTCTGAAGCATACCTTCCAAAAAAACCTTTACTACCAACTTAGGGGATATATCCATACTACAACTAATTTCCCTCTTCTTGAGCTTTACTACTGCTCCTCTAGGTTTGTACAATTTTATATCCCAATTCCTTGTTTTTCTATATCATGATTTAATTGACTGGTAAAACAGGACCCATTTGTCCTGTAGAATTTCATTTCAATTTTTTCTTTTTCCAACAATCTATGGTTTTCTTTGAGGTTCTATCTCCCCTTTGAACCAACATGAACTAGTAGGCATCTACTTAATCTTACATAGGTTTCAAATCAGTAGTATTTCTTCTGGCTTCTATTTTAACTCCTACCAATTTTTAATATAACACGTAATTTAATCTTCATTTTATAACTAACTTCCTTATTTGGAAATTAATCTAGAATTTCATCTAGAACTATCCTCTTACTATCCTTGGGGTCTGGAATTTTTTCCTACTAGCTTATATTTCAATTTGTTATCTTTATCCCACATAATAAAATTGGCAGCACTTGTCTAGTTGACTTTTGCAGTTCCATCGCTACATTTCCATGAAATGTTTTCTTTCAACGAGTTGGTAGGAATCTTCTATTATCCTACCTAATTTATTCATGTTTTCTCCTTCATTGAAATAGATAATGGAAATTATTGAGCTCTATACAATTTTCGTTTATACTTGGTATAATGTTGAATGATTTGAAAACTTGATATGCCAATTCTATACCAAATTTTTGCATGCCGAGTTTCTCCTATCTTTTGTCAAACCCTATCTAGGTTCACAGACTCAAGTCTTTTTTATCACATATCTGGAAAATTCTTTTAAATTTTCTCTAACCTCCTTTATGAAATTCATATTCCTACTGACAATATGTCTAAAATGTGCAATAATGTACAACTTTCTGGTTCATTAGTTAGCACAGAGCATATTTTTCATATTGCATATATGAAAATTTCTTTTATTCTACTACATAATTCATACACCTTCTAATGGCATGTCTAAAGTGTGCAATTAAGTATAACTCTATGTTTCAGTTTTTCCTTCCTATTGATTTCATGCAGGTAGGGTTGAATCCATTTCATAGTGAAATGGTATATTTTTTTCCGTTCCCCTAAATTTTGAGAATAACGTCGCCTAATATCTTCTTATCTAGGCGGGTCTGACACTTTAATACCTCCACATATGCATTATTGACGCATTTTTTTCTATGTGCATATCACTAACAATGTCAGTTTTGTTCGATTCTACTTTAGCTGTTATAGACTTATAGAACACTAATACTTCAGAAATATCTGTTTACTATGATATATTTAACTTATTATAATTTCTCAATGATATGTTGCATTCTTATGTACTTTTGTCGCCTACTACCTTAATTACTTTAGTACGCTTATATACTGATAATAACATATTCAACTTTTAATTACAACTGTCCTCTAAGACCTGATTCTTTCCTTTTAATTTATATGGATCTGGTGGTTTTAAACACACCCCATGTTTTTCCATTTATGGAATTAATGGTCGTTTTCCCATCATAGGAGGAAGGTAATTTTTTAATTTTTTTCTATATAATACAGCAAAATTTTTAATAATGATTACTCATATTATTATTTGAAGCATAGCTGAATCATTGTAATCATATTAATGATAAATCTCTCTCTGTACTCTATCGTACCCTTTCTACATTTTTGTGTATAAATAATAATATAATTAAATTCTTTTCCTAGACTGTACTAGGAACCTTCATTCTCTTGGCTGCTCTGTGAAGTGAATTCTTTTATAAATATGTCTTATTCTTTACTGAATAAAGATAGCCTATCATTGTGGCTCTTAATTTATGTCATTCCTTGTTGCATTCTATGCAACATAGCCATCAATAGAGCATTTGGATCTGGCCTGTTTTCTCCACCACCCAGATCCACATACAACTCGTCCCCTTCAGTTAGGTTTCACAGCTATACCCTTCAATATTTTTTATCTATCCAGAACTTTAATATTAGCAATTTTTTTTTTTTTTCAACAGCATATATTTCTGTCTGAGCACATGATTTTCCTAGTGTTTTAGATAAAGCTTATCCTCTTCAGTTAGGTTTTACAGTTGTTAATTTTAGTACCTTTTCATTGTACAATAATACAACATTAGTAATATACATATAAAATTTTCAAACTAGGGCTCTGATTCCATTTATAACACCTCTCATCCAAATTTTTTTTTTTTCCTAAATATTATTCATCTTTTATTTTTATAGTTGTTCATCATAGTTTGACAAGCTTCTGTTTCCATGCTGCACTTATCTTTTTGTCACAATTAGATGATATCTGTCAACAATATATTTTTAGTATGACTTAACCCCCTAGCACCTTAGTCAAATTGTGAGGGGAAATTATCGTTCTAGATAATATTTTGAGGGCACATTCTAGATAATATATTTACTGTAAGAGTAAAATAATGAGACATGACATTCCTTTCTCCACAAAACTTTATGGACAATTCTCTATGGATAATTCTAACTTGATACCTTTATTCCTCTTAAATATTTCGGTTCCTTACTTTACTCGAAAGAATCTTACCTTTCTTTAAGAATTTATCCATGGTTTCATATTCCTTTAGCACTATTAAACTAGACCTAAGTCTATATAGTGCATTAATTTTACTAAAATTTAATGATAATTTATAACCATATATATATATATATATATGGGGCTTGCCTCCTTACCAAACAATTACTAAGCTGGTGTTTTATTACATCTCACCCTGTTTAATTATGAATATAACAGGCCTATGTACTCTTACTCCCACCTTATATTTCTTTATTCCTAGTGTTAAAAGATTTAAACCCATAGAAACATAACATTTTGAATTTCTCTACATAACTAGTCTTTTTGGAAAATACTCTTACTCTTAGATTTTCCATAATATGGTTGAATATTTCTTTAGCCCAACTATATAGATTTTTTATCACCACTTGAATTAATTCCAATCCTCTTTCTAGTTTAAATTGGCTTACGTTCCAATTTCAATGGTTATATATCTCCACATCCACTTTATTATATATAAATATTCTAGGACTAAAATTTATATATATATAAATAACATTATAGTTAATGTTAGAAATTCACCCTATATCTTTGCTTTATATATTTAACCTTTCTTTATTAAAATTTTGTGCTAAGCTTCTCATGTTCTTATGAACGTATTATAATAAGACCAGTTTATCCTCACATTTCCACTAAGTGATAATTCTGAGCATTCACTTTATGGCATATGCATAAAACCATATTTTAATTTGTTAACAAACCATAACATAACCAAACTCCATTTTATTATTGGTATTACCCTACTCCTTATACTTTTATATTGTACATTAATATTCGGTGAACTACTTTGTCATTTCCCAAGGCATGTAGTGATAATGGAATTTAATATATTTTATCACATAGTGTTGGCATCCTTGTAACCAATGCTTTGTGGCCCTAATCGAAACGTTGAGTACTCAGTGACATTAAACGTACCTGTGCCTATACAATTTGTGTAAGTCTGCCTCGTTAATAGCCCACCTATCCTATGCCCATATGACATATTTGGGAGCTATGTATTAAATGGTGATTTGAATATTTTCATAATACGGCTTTCATTTGATAACCTTGATTTTATTAACAATTCAACATGTCTCTTCCTTGTGAACTGGGTATACAAATGCCCACTTAGTTTGGTGTATGTCGACTTGATTTCATATTTAATACCACAGGGAGTACTTACACCTTTATGGTGATTAAACCCAATCTCCGCTATTGGTACTATAACATAAAGTTTGCAGATTTTTATTGGATTCTTGGAGATTTGTTTATTGATCTCGATTACCCAAATGGAGTATCGATCTGTGTGCATTCCCTTGATCGTATGCCAAATCGACAGTTATATTTACGGATGAGGATTAGGGTTTTTGTGAATCATGATACTTAATGTATCGTTCTGACTGAGTTCATCCTTTCCCCATTTCATTTCTTCATCTTCCCTTTGAAGAATAGACTCAGCCCTATCTGTTTGAGTTTCGATTGAATGTGTTTGAACTCCCGGCATTCGTTTTCCATCATATTGTAAACACTTACATGTAATCTCAATTGCTTTTGTTTATATTTTGATTTGTAATATGAACTAGATTTTTTTCTTCTTCTGTAAGTTCATATAGTGGATTTCGTTTAATATTTTGTCTTAAAGCCCAGCTCTACTCTGTATATATATATATATATATATATATATATATATATATATATATATATATATATTTGTCTTGTAATTGGATTTAACATTATTTCTGTTTCATCCTAGTTTAATAGAGAAACTAGGATGAAACATAAATAAAGTTAAATCCAATTACAAGACAAATATATATATATATATATATATATATATATATATACAGAGTAGAGCTGGGCTTTAAGACAAAATATTAAACGAAATCCACTATACGAACTTACAGAAGAAGAAAAAAAACTAGTTCATATTCTTGTAATTGGATTTAACATTATTTCTGTTTCATCCTAGTTTCTCTATTAAATATCTATCGATTTTCCCAATTGTCTTCTTGGTGTTTTCTACTCGGCTTTGCATTTTTACATGCCCTTGCTTCACTGATAGAGAGACGTTCATTCTCCCTACCAATATATAGATATTTGAATTTTTATTTATCAGTTCTATGTTTCCATGTATTTTTGTTTTGGATTCATATCCGGTAAAAATTTCAACTGATACATGACCCTAAGGATTTAGGATGTGACCCTCATCGCTGTACCAAAGCGTCCATACAATTTGATCATTAGTTGTCTCTACCTCTCCAAAAATTGATATATTATCAATTCAAGAGGTCTTATTTTCGTTTTCTACTTCCGAATGTATTTCGTTTGTGTTTTTTTTTACATTTCGTGGGCACAGTATAAATGTAACTAACCCTCATTATATTCTCCAGAGACTTTTCATGTTGAAGCTTTCAATTCATGAGGTAAGAACTTCAAGTCTGTGATTTCGTTACATTTTACAAGATATATACAATTATTGTTTTCATACTGTTACTTATCCCTTATTTGGTTTGGTGACTTACAGGTAACCCTGGATTCGTCCTAGTTCCGTAATTTCTTCCCTTATGGAAACTTAGTTCTCGTTAGAAGTTTAAACTCCAGTATTCTTTTGCTCACCAGTCGGTATTGGCTTTTCACTTCCTCGGAGTAATCAAAAATAGTCCCTGGAATTAATTGCTATATTATTATAGAAATTACTAATTTGATATTAACTACATGATTTTATATGTAATATATTTTGAATCAGAACTTAGATTTGGACTCTTTATGAATCCTGGTTACACTGAATATTCATATATTTTTATATATATGTTAACTAGAAAAGTACACTGTTAAATTGTGATACTTGTCATGTTTTATTTCAATCTTTTTGTAATTCTGGTTATTTAATTTAGTTTACTGATAATGGCTACCAGTCGAAAACTACCTATCCCAGTTATAAGTAAAATTTGTATCTTGCTTTATAGATTCTCAGATTGACTGTATAATGTTTTCATTCTCATTTACAGCCATTTGGTGAACCAGATTTGGAATTTACTGTTAATAGTAACGTATATTTAATACTTTCTCTTTCCTGCAAATTATGGAATATAGACTTCATTCTCCTTTATACTTTACCCTTTTTATTCATATAACTTCAAGTAAAGATATCATATATATAAGAAAATTCTTTACTATCCATCCATTATGCAGTGATTTTGAACAGAACTACTAATATGCAATTTACCTGTATTATCTTGTACAGTGAAGCATTAGATGTACATTAATATACATCTCTCTCTCTCTCTCTCTCTCTATATATATATATATATATATATATATTCCCAAGCAGATATATATCTATATAAAAGTTAAAAGTTTTTCATACTTCTTTCCTAACAATATGCTTAATCCATTTGCCTTCAGCTTTAACTCAGAATCCAACGATTCTGAAATCTTATTTTATTTTCCAAGAATTTCTTGTTCTGAGTTCAAGCAATCTAGTTAGATGGAGTTCTGGTTTTTTTTTTCTTGCATTCTTAAAATTATTCAACGAAAAGTTATCTCTTATTCAGATATAACTCTCCCTTAGGCATAAAATTTCTGTTTATATGCATGTAAACCAGTAACTTCTTCTTTGTCATAATTGTACAGAATGTAATATTTCTTAACTATTAAATTCATATCTAAGTTATCAATTTATACAATCTAAATTTTTTTTGTTCGTACATATACACATCTTTACATTACAGAAGCAGATTAAAGTTACTACTTTAATTTTATATGGGAGTAAGATGTATCTCTAGATTTAAACCGATATCAGGTTTAGAGATTCTCGTTGATATTACCCAGTAAATTCCATTCCTACAACTACACAGATTTTAGAAGATTAGTTTCTTCTAACCAAATCTATTAAATGTAAGGAATTTAATATCTGTAGCATACAATTTTTAATACTTCCAGTCCCAATTAAAATTTCAAAATTTCCTAATAACATATATAGCAAGATATTATAGGTTAGGTGTGAATACCACTTTTTCCTATGACCAATCCTCCCAACCTTAGAATTCTTCTATGTCCAGAATTCACCCCCGAGCTAAGATACTCGCAAGAACAAACTAACCTCAGTCTGTTCTGGAGCAGCTTATTTAAGCTATGCTTTCCCGAAGCCTGTTTCTAAATTCTGCGTCCAGAATTTTCATGATGTTTTCTTCCTGTTTTGCCTAGGCTTCCCTCAATGAGGTACTTTAAAGCTGATTTCGCTACTTTTCCAGCTTTTTCACCTCTTCCCAATTACTTTCCTCTTCATTGAGGAATTGTTTTATATTTTTCCTCTTAAATATAATTTAGCATTATTCCTTTCAAGGATTTTTGAAAGGTTTTGGAAAATTCTTAACCTTATCCATATCCTCATGGATCAGGATTATGATCTCCAATCTCATCTGGTCATAGTGCATACATAAATATTCGATTTATTTTTCTTTAATTAATATTTAAATAAATTCACATAATAATTCTCCATTGGGGTCCACTCCCCTTTTGGACTTATTTTCATGTCAATTAAAAAGCATAGAACTAGGGGTGTTACAGTCTTCTATCGCACATTATGGCAAACTAGCAAATTATCCAATGACTATTTTTCTTATCTATGCAATCCATCGAATCTCCTAACATTGGCATATGTAATTCCCTGGTCAAAGAATTTTCCTATGCCCTTATTACCTATACTTTTTTTGATGGATTGGAATATACTTAATCAACTGCTGAAGAAGCTACTGGGTAAACTATATAATCATCAAAATCAACTTAGTGTATAGATATTATCTAACGAGACCATAAGGGATGACCAGAAGGGACACTGTGGGCATTGAATTTCCTCCACGTACTGGCTCCTTTCATGGGTGGATCAACATAATCAACAAAATGAGTTGAACTGATGCAATTCACCCTGTTCTAGGGCCTTTCACAAATCTTCTTAGAATTTTTTGGCAATGACTCCGTAAAAAACCAAAATATCAATCAATGATACACATATTTCTTTGAATTAACAGTTTTAATACATGTGCAATTCTCCACATGTAATATATGCAGGGTGCTCCATGTTCGGTCTTAAAAAGTAATTAATAGAAAATTTTATATTATTTAATTTAATTAAACATTAAATACATTTCTGATGACCACTTGTCGAGCCCACCATAACATATATCATGCATTTTCCACAAAGGGCATGGTTTCAAATTATTTTAGGATCATCCACCAATATATCTAGTCCCAGTCGATGCAGGTGACGATTACAAGATTAAGTTCTGGAACCAAAAGATGCGTCAATGTCTCTTTACATTTGTTGAGCACCTTGAAAGTTCATTTTCATAGTGAGTATCCTTGGATTGTTAATACAAGTGATGATCATAGAATAAGGCTATGGAACTAGCAATCACGGGTTTGGATCTTTGTCCTTACCAGTCACAATCACTGTGTGATGTATGCTTCCTTTCACGCTAAGGAAGATCTAGTTGTTTCAGCATCATTGGATATAATTGTTAGTTGTTTCAACATAGTTGGATGAAATTGTTTGTATATGGGACATAAGTGGCCTTAGGAAAAAAACTATCTCCAACTAATAATATTTCGAGGCCGACACAGATGAATATGGATTATTTTGGCGGTGGTGATGTTGTCGTGAAGTATGTACTCCAGGTACATGATCATCGTGTGAAATACGTTGCTTTCCATACCATTTTTCCCTTAATTGTTTCAGTGGAGATTGCCACGAAGTCAAGATTTTTTATAATTTACAAAGCTTGTACAAGCCAAACATCCACAACCAATGAAAGGTATAATTTTCTATTTAGAGAAGGGAGAGATTGGTGACTGTTTGGTTGATAGAATAAAGAGATGCAACAAATGACTCATGAAGGTTTTCAACAATTGGGCTCATTTCCAGCACAACGAAAACAAAGATTTCGAAGGATTATGTCCTGCCAGGGACAAGATTCTTGTAATTTTAATATTTCTAGCTTCCAGCCTTTGAGAACAATTCGATGGAGCATAGAGTTATTTGTAGCAAATATAGAGGTAGTTGATTCAGCTGATTAAGAAGTTGGATTAGTATCCTCCTACAACTAGATAATATCCAACATACACAGCCAAACCTTGATGGTACAACAGTTCTAGAAGAAGTGACCTTCATCCATAAGCTAGGCATAAGTATGTTGAATTTCCATTTTGGTCATGGTTTTGATTATATTTGTCGAATTTCCAGATCAACCATGCTTTGTAAATTATATTTTTCAAGTATAGATATGCCTATCTTAGGAATGATATATACATGCGTATTTAGGAATGATATATATATGCATATTTAGGAATGATATATATATACTTGGTTGATTATTTATTACATGTAGTCTCATGAGTAGGCCCTCTTAAACCATCCATAGAGAGTTAAAACCCATCTTTTTTAGTTGAAGGGAAGGATCGATGCCTCCCCATCTCCACTTATACCTTCGATGTGATATCTCAATCTCCATCTCGAATTTATAAGGGAAATATATATAATAGAGAACTAGAGTATTGCATGGGTTATAGAGGATTGTAATTACTCTAGCGTACCAATTAGGGATAAATATGATGCGATGTCTCAATATCCATCTCGAATTTACATGGGCGATATAAGTAATCCATAACTAGGGTATTACATGGGTTATAGAGGTGTTTTTTTACTGTAGCATACCAATTACAGATAAATAAGATGTAAGGTCTCAATCTCGATCTCGAATTTGTAGGGGCGATATAAGTAATCCAGAAGCAGGGTATTGCATGGGTTATAGAGGCCTGTAGTACTCTAGCATGCCAATTAAGGATAAATAGGCCAGGTGATATGTTGCTTGCTTTTATACAATTAATTCAACCTCTCTGCAGGATATGGATTAGGTTTTGTTGGATTTTCCTTCCCTGCTTCCATCATGGCTTGTAAATGCAACCACCATGTGGTCCAATGACATATGTTTTATGGCATGCTTCTTATCATAAATAGTACATCGCATATCAAAAATGGTATATACAAGCTAGTATTTAATTCCCTAAACTAATGCTAGCATTAGTTTAGCAAGCATTTAAAAGTTTGAAAATGTGAAACAAATTGAAAATTATAACCTATGCTTTTGCCTCCCAATGTTGGGAAGAGGCCAAATAAGATGGTGAATCAATATGTGCCAAAAAACATTGGTTATATAGGATCAACAGGACTAACAAACAAATTTAATAATACTAACCTCATTGTAGGCAATGAAAATAGTCCCATCCATACCTGTGACACTGACAAAAAACAAATATCTCTTTTAATAAAAAAAACATTTGATAACATTGCAATTTTCACCATATGCATGAAGGGCATTAAAATATTTTTTTTTTCAAAAAAATATAATGAACCTTGACATTCCTCTTATAATCCTATCATAAATATGTATTTATGAAAAGTGAGCCTTAGTGTAAATCTTTCTCCAATTTTTTTTTTTGACTTCTCCTCAGTGGGGTCGCACACATTAAATACTCTAGCTCGCTTTGCTACTATGAATTATGACTCTTTCAATGTAATATGTGACACCTTCGAATTAGAAAAATAGTGACATATATCTTATATAGTTGGGAAAGTTCTCTTCTTGGCTATATCCATGACACATCCTCAATATGGTGACTGCCTCTATAGGCTAGTGTCGAATCACATACACAAAGACTGTTCCAGATATGCTTACGGAGAAACAAATATTAAATCTCTTCATCCATACTAGAGTTGTAAAATCTAGGAGTGTAAAATTATTAGAGCGCTCAAATACAGATGTAGGTAATTCAAGAATAATTGCACAAAATTCGAAGAGTTGAAAAAAAAAATTTGGAATAGAGAATGAATTCGATTCATCAATATTAGTTTGAGAATCAATACATAAAAAAACTAAGTTAATGTTAGTTGTACATGTAATAAAAATGGATAATTAAAGCTAACTGAAGCTATGTGTGCTTTATGTTCTATTAATGTGCACATGCACCACATCGAAGCACTAGGCTTAACTAAGTAAAGCCAAGTGCTCACCACATGTAAGCACTCGAGTTAACTAGCTAAAGCCAAGTGCACATCACATGCAATAATTAGAGTTAAACATAAGCTAATTAATGCTAACTATGTGCATGTACACCAACAGCCCCCCTTAAGCATAAATTAGGTGAGTTTGATGCAAAATGAATGAGTCCCAAAAACAAGGTCTTTTTAGGTACCCGTATACATTGCATGAAAAGAGGAAAGAGGTAAAAAATAGGGGGAGAAAATCTCCCTGAAAATATAATGCAAAAATTAGAGAAAAGACAACTCCTAAGAAATCGTTTCCTTAACCTCAAGGCAATCTCACAGAAATCAAAACTTATGCTCAATGAAAGTCTTGGTGAAGATATTGACAGTCTGCTTGGAACTAGGACAGTATTGAATATCGATGATCCCATCATGAATCAGTGATCTAATGAAGTCCGTGTGGATCTTAATGTGTTTGGTTCGTTTCCGTTGCACTAGATCTCTACAAAACTTTAGCGTGCTTTGATTATCACACCAAAGGTCAGTTGGATGATGGACACTGATACCAAGCTCACATAGGAATTTTTTTATCTAAATGGCATGAATAGTGGCATTGACTACTCCTTTGTACTCAACATCTACTGATGATAAAGCAATGGAAACCTTCTTCTTTCTTGACAAAAAAATTGGTCTGGATCCAAAACTAAGTACATAACCAGAAATGGAATTGTGATCAATGTTTTCACCAACCCAATATGAATCTGTGAACACAATGAGATCCAAAGAAAAAATTGTTACATAATGAATCCCATAAGTGATTGTCTGCTAGACATATAGAAGGATGTGTTTTGCAGCTTTCTAGTGTAATTCATGTGGATTCTACATGTATCTGGAAACTACTCCCACAACATATGAGAGATCAGGACGAGAGTGAGTGAGATAAAGAAGAATTCCAAAAATTATGTGGTAGAAAGTGCAATCAAATAATGGTGTGTCCTTTCCATTATCAAGCTTTATCCCTGATAAGAAAGGCATGGTTTTTGGCTTGCATTCACTCATGTGAAATCATGCCAAAATATCTCTAGCATAATTTGGTTGGGAAATGGTGATCACAAAACCACTATGATTGATCTCTGGTCCAAGGAAGAAATTTAGCAACCTCATGTTTATTATGTAAAACCGCTTATGAAATGCAGTTTTAATCTCATTTGTGCTAGAAGCTAAACTACCTGTTATAAAAAGATCATATATGTAGAGTAATATGATCAACAAGGAGTCATTTTACTTCAAAAAATAAAAATTCAAATTATATTGCAACATACAAATTTTTGAGATAACAAATAGGAATCCATCTTTCAATACAAAGCTCTACTTTCCTTCGTGATGCCATAGAGAGAATTCTTTATTTTTCATACCAAAGATGAATTTTTCATGTATCCTTGTGGTTGTTCCATGTATATTTCCTCCTCGAGATCACCATGAAGAAAGGCATTATTCACATCCAAATGATGCACCTCCCATCCTCTTGTTGTTGCAGTGGAGAGAGCTAGTCGAATGGAATCCATTTTTTCCACTGGAGAAAAACTCTCATCATAGTCAATACCATATACCTGCTGACAACCTTTTGCTACCAATCGTGCTTTATATCGACTAACTTGGCCATCTGCTGCTTTCTTGGTTCGGTAAACCCACCTACACCTCACAAGTTTATGATTGGAAGGTAGTGGAACCAGATCCAAAATATGGTTCTCAATGAGAGAATTGTATTGCTCATCCATTGTTGCTTCCCATTCAAGATCCCCAATTGCTTCTACATAAATATATGGATCGGATGCATGCATGTTATAATCATGCATGGCTTCATAGCTAAGAGTGCTTTTGGATATTCCTCAAACTGAGGTATAGAGGCAGGATCATCAAGGAGATCAGTCATACAACACCATTTTTGTGTTGAAGTTGGTCGAGAGTCTTCCGAACTAGATGAAGAAGTATGATCTCAATGGTAAAAAACTGGTGGCCAAAAACGCATCACAGGAAAAGGCTCAAATATATTAGAATTTTTATCTAAAGTATCATCTGCATATTCATCAATGAGTGGTGAGGGAAACTTGGTAACATGTTCATCTGGTGGTGCACGGAAAATATTTTCCTCAAAATTTACACTGAGTTCAATAAATATCTCTTCAATGTTGATATCAAGCAATATATACCCTTTAACTTCATTAGAATATACAACAAACATGCATGCTTTAATTTTAGGCTCGAAATCCTTTCTCTTCTCTCTAGGAATGCAGGACCAAGATCGAGATCCGAAAATGTGGAAACACTGACTTCAGGGTGCATGCCAGTCCAAGCCTAAAAAGTATTTTTCCAGTAAAATATTTATGAGGAGATATATTCTGGATGTATGAGTCACAATTAATAGCTTCCACCCACAACTTTGACAAAAGAGATCTTGCATGAAACATGCAATTTCCCATTTCTTTCAAAGATCGATTCCTCCTTTTACCCACCCCATTTTTCTCTGGAGTGTAAAGAATTGTATGATGAAACTGTATGCCTTCTTGATTACAAATATTTTTTATATATTTTTTCAAATATTACCTCCCATTATATGTGAAGAGTATCTTTATTCGTTTTTGAGACTAATTTTTTGCATGCATTTTAAAAATATTTAGACGTTGAAAAACTTCATAATTTAATTTCGAGAAGTAAACCCAAGTGAATATAGTGTAATGATGAATAAATGAAAACACATATATTTATTTTCTCATTGAAAGTACTCGTAATGGACCCATGAGATCACTATGTACAAGCTCCAAAGGTGAAGAGCATCTCCATGCATGCCCCTTATCGAATTTGTCTTGTGGATGATTCCCAAGAGCACATCCATTACAGGCACCATTTGAAAATTCAATGGCCAGAAATCCTTCAACCATCCCTTGTTTGATAAGTTGTTTCATACATACATACATATATATATATATATATATATATATATAGATAATCCAAGTGCCCAAATATCTCATGCCTAATTCTAATTTCTTCATTTTCATTCATAAGTAGAAAAATAGAATCTAATTGAGGAACAAAATCAGAAAATGTATATAGGTGAGATTGATCATTTACCTTTCCAAATGCAATATTAAAGTTTGTTTGCATATCATAAATGCTCATGGAATCTCAAGTAAATTCTACTTTCCTTTTGGTGCCTGTGTGTGCCATCTGATACATTGAATAACGATTCATAGAAAGCCTTGGAATATGCAAGACAGTCTCAAAACTTCCATCTTCGAATTGCACTCTTCGTTGTCTAGTTGCTTCAATTGCAAAATTATCCCCCATGAGAATAAGAGGTCCCAAGTATGCATGTAGAGAAGAAAAATATTCCTTTGAAGAAGCCATATGATGCTAAAATCTTGAATCAATGAGCCATTATTTGAGTGTAGAATGAAGAGAGATAAAAGCATGACCATTACCCCTTGTTTCTAACAATTTTTCCTCCGTCTTCTTCTTGCCACTTTATGGAATGTGATGACCAAGATTATTTTTCTTAAGAGACTTTTCCATCAGATCAATAGAATTATGCATGCAAGAGGATTTAGGATGATAACCTCAATTAAAATAAGGACACTTGGACTTTCCTTTCTCTCCCTTCTTACCCTTGGAGCTAGAAGAATCATCTGGAGGTTTTGGATTTCCTCCCTTTCTTATATTTGGATCTCTTTCCTTTCCTTTCCTTTTATATTTTTGATTTAGTTTCTATTTGTACTTTCATTTCTCATGCATGAAAATTGCATGTGCATTTCGAGACTTTAATGAATCCATTTTGATTAGTTTATCCTACTCATAAATGAGATATTCAATAAATTTATCAAGTTTGGGCATTTTCCATTTATCTCTAGTTGCAAGTCTAACACTATGAAATGTAAAAATGAAAACAACATATTCAAGGCCTCATTTAGAAAAAATATAAAGGATCAATTGACCTTCCTGTTTGGATTTATCGATCGCATTATCATTTAGTTGTAGAAGCAGTGATTTGAATTTTGTAGATAAAACTTGAATGTTATCAAAGTTGTTTGGATCTAAGGAATTTATCTCATTTTTGAGAATATGAGCCTGCATCTCATCCCGCTTTCCAAATAAATTTTTTAAGGTTTTCCAAATATCATTCGAAGTGTTGCATGTATCCATGTCGAACTGCAATGTTGCAGATACTGATAAAAATAGAATAACGAAAGCCTTATCCATCCTGTTGAAGTATTTGTACTTTTCAATGGTTGAATTGGGTTCAACTTATGTATTCATAACTATTCGATAAAAGCCTTTGGCTATGAGGTGAAGAAAAATCTTTCGCTTCCATTGGAATTAGTTATACATAGTAAGAATAGATAAAGACGAGAACTCCATCCTTTCACATTGTAGTTGTAGCAACAATGTGGCAGTTCTCCAATATTTTGATCTACAAATCAAATCTTTGAACAATTTTCAATTCTTTGATCCTCAAACATGAAAAATTTTGTTTATACACCTTCTCCAAGCCCTATAGCTCTCATACCATGTAAAATTATTAGACCATAAATAAGAATATAACTCAAGAATAATTGAACATGCAAGAATTGAAAATAGAAAAATTGGAATAGGGAAATAATTTTATTCATAAATATTAGTTTGAGAATCAATACATAAAGCAACTAAGTTAATCTTAGTTGTACATGCAATAACTATGTATAATTAAATCTAACTGAAGATAAGTGTTCTTTATATTTTTTTAATGTGCACATCCACCACATGGAAGCACTCGAGTTATAAATGTAAAGCCAAGTGCTCAAAAGATGTAACAACACTAGCTAAAGCCATGTGCACATCACATACAATAACTAGAATTGAACTAAAGATAACTAGTGCTAACTATGTGCCTCTACACCAACAAAGATACTTTAACTCTTCGTGAGTTCTACCACCTACTATAGATGCGACCCTAGGCTTCTTATTTGGACGAATATATGGCCAGCTCCTCTGACTCATAGTGGCAACGATTGAGGTTTCTCACAATGATATTAACTACCTCGTTCTTATAGCTCTACGATGTTGGGATTCTGCACAAGTGAAAGGCTTACAAACACTGCAGCTCCTTTGTCCAACCAAACATCAATCAACTTTTCTCTTGGCTTCAATAAAATTTAAAATAAACGTTGTTGGCTATAGGACCCACTCAGTCCCAACACATAACATAGAAAGAGAGAAATACATTTCAAAAAAATTTACGCAAGCAACACATTCATTTGTTAACAGGCCACCACAAGACATGTGAAAAGTCCCTTATTTCATGACAAGCATGGCCAGTTTAAGATTGTATAGGAAAATAAGAAACGTGAAAATTATTTGTTTAACTCCACCATTTCCTGCACATGATCTATGAATAGGCAACCATCCCCATTGGAAGAACCCATAACATTTAGAATGCCCAAAATGTACAATTTACTTCTGCGCAGGATCAAGCAATATAGGCTTTCTATCCACACAAATATTTAGCCTCTCACACTCCAACAACTTCAATGTAAATTCCAACAACACTAGTTCACACTTACTCAAAATGTCAGGGCTTCGAAGCTCATCTGGATCTACTACCAATTAACATATTGAAGAGAACACAACTAAAGAAAAAAACAACATGTAGCTCTTTAATGTTGGAAATTTGAAATGAAACAACAAAGGGTGTGTTTCCCCCACAACACAGACAATGAAATTGAAATAAAAATTACATAGACAGACAGAGGGAAAAAATTAGGAGAGGAATTCTTCTTTCCATTCAATTCTACAGAAAAAATAAATTACATTCATTTTAATACAAAAATGGCTAGAGAATGAAAGTTTAATTTGATTCAATGTTGGAACGGATGGAAATCCACAAAATCGTCCTTCTGCCTATTCTGTTGTTTTCTACATGAAAAAGGGTACAAAACAAAAAATGGTGGACCTGAAATTTTATAGGTTTCGGTTGTGAAACCATATCGAATCTGCACCTCCATCGTAAATCTCAAATCGACGATCTTAACATTTAGCTAGCATGGTATGAGAAAACATAATTTTTCGTGATTGCGATGTGCAATGTTTGATCGCACTATCACATCACAACATAAAACTTTAACATGCGGGCACTATCCTTTAAACTTTACAATATGCGATTGCGATCTTATCACAACTTAAAATATTTAATTTGTGGAAACTACCCTCCTAAGCTTGCCATGTGTGATTTGCGATTGCATCGCAACATAAATAGTGTAACTTGCGGGTGGCTAAAAGGTAAGTCCTAAAAAGTTCGAAGTGTGAAACGACGTGGCTTAGAAGTTAAGACATAAAATGTGTAAAGTGTGGGCTGCAACGCGCTAAACCACAGTAAGTGCAAAATGCGAGAAAGTAAGGAATAAGAGGAAAACAAAGGTTTGTGCGCAGTTGTTAATGTGGTAAGGTTGAGGTGGGTCCCACAAGATTGCATCGATAGAAACATAAGTTTGTCGAAGTGCTTAAGAGTTATGTTAGCGCTCGAATCTACCTTAGGCTAAAATAAGGTAAAACTCAAGGCAACATCAAACCAAGCTCAGCCTCGTAGCTAGCCCTACGAGGACAGGAGAGGGATCTCTCCGGGTCTATCTCAGCAAAAGATGTTCAAAGGAGCTGAGATGACTTATAATGAATACTGATTTTAGGATAGTAAATAGATAGGAAAGGGGTATTTTGATAAATGACTGGGTTTTCTGGGCAGTATGGGGACAAAGGATAGCATGAGCAAGGAAATTAGATGAAAGACGCAGATTATATCATGAGGCAAGATAGGTAAGAGCTTAAGCATCCAAATTGAAATTATATGGAGTGGAAGGATTGTTAAGGAAGCTGAAAACGGAATTTATAAATGAATCCTTTTCAGACAGAAGAAGAAACACAAAACATGAATGCTTCTCCAAGGTAGAGCAATACATTGGATTCCACCCTTCTTACTCAAAAGCATTCAAATTGAAATGATTATTAATGAAATTTGAAACATAACAGGATACATATGAAAACAAAAAGAAGGGACACATGCTAAGTCGTTACCACATGAATCTCATGAACTAGAGCTGTATCTTGTCATTAAAAACTCTGTCAAAACTGTACAGTGAAGCTCTCTATTTTTCTCCCACACGTTTTTCAATTTTTTTTTTTAACAAAATTATTTACACTACAATAAATAAACTCAGGAGAAAACAGATCGACCCAAAACAAGGGCGTTGTTTCAACTGAAATTACACAAATAGAGAGAGAGACATTGATTCATTCTAAAAACAAAACAACATTACATTTTCCATTTGTAAATTTCTGATGGCCAATGAAAAAGCAAGGCGTGGATCCCATCAAATCGTGACTAAAACTAAAAATAGGCTGCTTCCGCTCTTATCTCTGCTCCGTTTAATTTAGGCGTACTTTGACTTTGCGCCTTTTATCTGCCATTCGAATAAAAACTAACTTTAAAATAAAGATGGCTTCCATATCGACATCTCCAATTGTTGTTGGGTCAATTGTGGCGCTTCCTTCAGCAATATATGTAGATAACAATTGGGTTCCTTGTCCTCCTGTAGGTCACGGTTGTAAGCCTGAGGCAGTCCTTTGCAAAGTACTAATAAAGTAGTCAAGTCTCCAATCACCCTGGCAGATTCTCCACGGACACGTTCCATAGGATCTGGATTCTTTGTCTGAGGCGTTATGTTGCTCCCTATGGAGACTGCATCACTTGGTATGAGAAATCCAAATTCCTCAATTTCCCATATGACTCACTCCTCAACAAACCGGGAAATATGGATAGCAATAATGGAGTTCGCTGAAAGAAACTACAGTAGAAAATCCCCATCAGACACCGCATCAACACTGTTTCTTAGGGGTGCAGAAAATCGCAGTGCCATAGAAGTTGCAAACCTATCAATTGGAAGTCCAGTACCAGCAAGGGCACAAGCCCCCGAGGGAGAAAATTTCATGCAAGCTTTGCAATCCACTAACCGACCACTATCCCGTTCAAGCTGTTTAACATATGAAAGTAGGAGGTGTTGCAATAGTAGTGGTTGTGCTCTTTGAAAATGAGTGTAGCCAAGAATTATTAAGCCTTCATTCACCAAATTCTACCGTAGAAACTCAAGGCGTCTGAGTGCATCTTAATGATCAACAGAAAAATTCTTCCATGGGATCAGCCACCAATATCTCATAGATTTCCCATTTAGAAAAATTACTGCCTATCTCTTCAATGTATATGGATTCGATGTTCCGGCCTATGAACGCTTTCAGAGCAAATGTAAACAGTTCATTGATGAAAATTTGCCTGAGGTTCACACCCTCCCCAGATACTGACTGAGAATGTATATTATCCATTACGCTCTACAACAAATTGCAGAGTCGACATATTATTGCACCGCTCAGTCACATGTTTTAAACGCCGGTGATGAATGCTATTGCTGCAAGAAGCACAGGCCATGCAGGTATTAAGATGATCCCGAACAAGTTCCTTCAAACCCCGATGAAATTCAGCCTCCACATTCTGCACAATGGAAAGACCCGACTTGGTGAACGCAATGAGAATTTCTAGATTAGAATCTGGAGCAGAAGAAATGAAACTGATGGATTTTGAAATGCTCTACGTGCCGCGCTCCGGCCCTATGCGCTGCACAGGCTGGATGCGTCGCGCCAGTGCAATTTTTCACTGTGCACAAGTGCTCTACGCGCCGCGTTGTGTGAGTGTGCCGCGTTGTTTTCCAATGCGCCGCGTGCACACAAACACACAATCAACTCTTTACCAAAAATTATTTTCGCCTTCCACGATTTGAATTCGACTTCTCATTCAACCTTGAATGCACAAGAACGTTTTAAACATATGAAAAGATGTTTAAACCATGGAGTTTGATTTTTGTCTTACAATACACATTTTTGCAATGTTTGGGCACGGGCACTTTTTCATATTTTACACAAACTCTGAACTTTGGCAGCTTGACATTTAGCACAAACTCCGTGTTGTTTTTCATTTGGGTTTTTGACTTGGGCAACGATATTTTTGGCTAATTTTTGTAGGGTAATTGGCACAAGATCTTGATTTGACTTAACAAAACCCACTGGTTGAAAATTTGGCACTTTCACAATGAATTCTATTCTTCATGGCTTTCGACTCTTGGACTAAAAAATGAGTTTCTTTGTTGTATTTTGCAGGAATGTTAGCATGTCTTTGGCAAGGTGACTAGAACCTTAAATGGAGAAATGTTACGGCTGAAGAAAATATAACTCACATGGCAGCTTATTTACATAAAACAAATTTAACAATGTCTTCTTCAAAACAGAGTTTTGAAGAAGAAATATCTTTGAGCATTTTTTACGATGACAATCCTGAAATGAAAACTTATTGAACATCCCTCTGGCCCGCAAGCGTTATTTCACACTTCTGAATACAAAACCCTGGACTCAAGAAAAATGACTCTTTTTGACAAAAATGGAATTTAATGACTGCAAATGACGAGAAATGAACCTTGGTGAATTTGACTTTGACAGAGGACTGATAAGACTGAGTCTAACATTGGCTCCAATGGGGATGGCAGCTACCGCTTCTTGGAGGTGCCAAGAACTATAGATCTTTGGGAGAGCAGACAATGCCTCCATCCATTGGGCTATGGAGTCCATTATTGCAAGAAATCGACATGACTAATTTATTGACTGGAAATTCGACTCAAACTAACTAGATGCAAACTCAAATGACAGAAAAAACTTGACTCTAGCAAACTAACTCAGAATGGCTAAGACCTGAACTTAAAACTTAAAACTTGATGGCAGTACATGACCACCTGTGTTTCCTACAAGACAATATACCATCAAACTATATCAAAATGCTAATGTAACCAATCAAGCAGATGCCTTCTTGACTGATTCTCCCGATCAGATTTCCTGGTCAACAATAGATACTGATAACTGGGCATCAAAAAACATAATTGACCATGATATCCTTCATCACTGAACACTGAAATAAACACCTTCACTGTTGACTACAACAAACCTGCTAGAGGATCCTGAAAAAAATGAAGATTTACCTCCTGCTGAAAAAACATGGTGTCCTTTTCTCCTGCTTCTGATCTTTCTTCAGTAAAAAATTTGTTCCTGGTCTTCAAATAATTCTGGACAAGTAGATGAGCATATCTCCTCTTGAGAAAACATTTCAAAACATGAGACATATGAAGAAGAATCTGAAAGGGAATCTTGAATGGTCTGAATGGGAATCTGAAGAAGAATATGAATGGAAATCTTGAGTTGCCTGGTCTGCGAAACCAAAGATTCTGGGTTCGTCCCCAGTATGGTCGCCACTATGATAGCGCTCGAATCTACCTTAGGCTAAAATAAGGTAAAACTCAAGGCAACATCAAACCAAGCTCAGCCTCGTAGCTAGCCCTACAAGGACAGGAGAGGGCTCTCTCCGGGTCTATCTCAGCAAAAGATGTTCAAAGGGGCTAAGATGACTTATAATGAATACTGATTCTAGGCTAGTAAATAGATAGGAAAGGGGTATTTTGATAAATGACTAGGTTTTCTGGGCAGTATGGGGACAAAGGACAGCATGAGCAGGGAAATTAGATGAAAGACGCAGATTATCTCATGAGGCAAGATATGCAAGAGCTTAAGCATCCAAATTGAAATTATATGGAGTGGAAGGATTGTTAAGGAAGCTGAAAAGGGCATTTATAAATGAATCCTTTTCAGACAGAAGAAGAAGCACAAAACATGAACGCTTCTCCAAGGCAGAGCAATACATTGGATTCCACCCTTCTTACTCAGAAGCATTAAAATTGAAATGATTATTAATGAACTGTGAAACATAACAGGATACATATGAAAACAAAAAGAAGGAACACATGCTAATTCATTAACACATGAATCTCATGAACCAGAGCTGTATCTTGTCATTAAAAACTCTGTCAAAACTGTACAGTGAAGCTCTCTATTTTTCTCCCACACGTTTTTCAGAAATTTTTTTTAACAAAATGATTTACACTACAATAAATAAACTCAGGAGAAAACAGATCGACCCAAAACAAGGGCGTTGTTTCAACTGAAATTACACAAATAGAGAGAGAGTCATCAATTCATTCTAAAAACAGAACAACATTACATTTTCCATTTGTAAATTTCCGATGGCCAATGAAAAAGAAAGGCATGGATCCCATCAAATCGTGACTAAAAATAAAAATAGGCTGCTTCCGTTCTTATCTCTGCTCCGTTTAATTTAGGCGTACTTTGACTTTGCGCCTTTTATCTGCCATTCGAATAAAAACTAACTTTAAAATAAAGATGGCTTCCATATCGACATCTCCAATTGTTGTTGGGTCAATTGTGGCGCTTCCTTCAACAATATATGTAGATAACAGTTGGGTTCCTTGTCCTCCTGTAGGTCACGGTTGTAATCCTGAGGCAGTCCTTTGCAAAGTACTAATAAAGTAGTCAAGTCTCCAATCACCCTGGCAGATTCTCCATGGACACGTTCCATAGGATCTGGATTCTTTTTCTGAGGAATTATGCTGCTCCCTATGGAGACTGCATCACTTGGTATGAGAAATCCAAATTCCTCAGTTGCCCATATGACTCACTCCTCAGCAAACTGGGAAATATGGATAGCAATAATGGAGTTCGCTAAAAGAAACTACAGTAGAAAATCCCCATTAGACACCGCATCAACACTGTTTCTTAGGGGTGCAAAAAATTGCAGTGCCATAGAAGTTGCAAACCTATCAATTAGAAGTCCAGTACCAGCAAGGGCACAAGCCCCTAAGGGAGAAAATTTCATGCAAGCTTTGCAATCCACTAACCAACCACTATCCCGTTCAATATATTCAACATATGAAAGTAGGAGGTGTTGCAATAGTAGTGGTTGTGCTATTTGCAAATAAGTGTAGCCAGGAATTATTAAGCCTTCATTCTGAATTGCCAAATTCACCAGAGAAACCTGAAGGCGTCTTATGCATCTCAGAATTTGATCAATGGCATCTTCCATGGGATTAGCCACCAATATCTCGTAGATTTCCCATTTAGACAAATTACTGCCTATCTCTTCAATGTATATGGATTCGATGTCCCAGCCTATGACCACTTTTAGAGGAAAGGTAAACAGTTCATTGATGAAAATTTGCCTGAGGTTCACACCCTCCACAGATACTGACTGAGAATGTATATTATCCATTACGCTCTGCAACAAATCACGGAGTCGAAATATTATTGCACCGCTCAGTCACATGTTTTAAACGCCGGTGATGAATGCTATTGCTACAAGAAGCACAGGCCATGCGGGTATTAAGATGATCTCGAACAAGTTCCTTCAAACCCCGATGAAATTCAGCCTCCACATTCTGCACAATGGAAAGACCTGACTTGGTGAACGTAGTGAGAATTTCTAGATTAGAATCTGGAGCAGAAGAAATGAAACTGATGGATTTTGAAATGCTCTACGCGCCACGCTCCAGCCCTACGCGCCACACAGGCTGGATGCATCATGCCAGTGCAATTTTGCACTGTGCACAGGTGCTCTACACGCCGCATTGTTTTCCAATGCGCCACGTGCACACAAACACACAGTCAACTCTTTACCAAACATGATTTTCGCCTTCCACGATTTGAATTTGACTTCTCATTCAACCTTGAATGCACAAGAACGTTTCAAACATATGAAAAGATCTTTAAAACCATGGAGTTTGATTTTTGTCTTACAATACCCATTTTTGCAATGTTTGGGCATGGGCACTTTTTCATATTTTACACAAACTCTGAACTTTGGCAGCTTGAAATTTAGCACAAACTCCGTGTTGTTTTTCATTTCGGTTTCTGACTTGGGCAATGATATTTTTGGCTAATTTTTGCAGGGTAATTGGCACAAGATCTCGATTTGACTTAACAAAACCCACTGGTTGAAAATTTGGCACTTTCACAATGAATTCTATTCTTCATGGCTTTCGACTCTTGGACTAAAAAATGAGTTTCTTTGTTGTCTTTTGCAGGAATGTTAGCATGTCTTTGGCAAGGTGACTAGAACCTTAAATGGAGAAATGTTACGGCTGAAGAACATAGAACTCACATGGCAGCTTATTTACATAAAACAAATTTAACAATTTCTTCTTCAAAACAGAGTTTTGAAGAAGAAATATCTTTGAGCATTTTTGATGATGACAATCCTGAAATGAAAACTTATTGAACCTCCCTCTGGCCTGCAAGCGTTATTTTACACTTCTGAAGACAAAAACCTGGACTCAAGAAAAATGACTCTTTTTGACCAAAATGGCATTTAATGACTGCAAATGACGAGAAATTAACCTTGGTGAATTTAACTCTAACAGAGGACTGACAAGACTGAGTCTAACAAGTTAAACCTTAAATATTGCGGGTTGCAAACTACGGGCAAGAGGTAGGTTAACAGGGGAAATAGAATTAAATGCAGAGTAAGGCCGGGTACTCTTTTTTTCTGGATTTTTCGTGAAACACTTGTGGATTTGAAAAAATGTACTTTTCCTTCCCTGCAACAAAAATTCAATGAAGTGTGGGCTACTGCTAGTATTTATTCATGGCGATGGTTGGGAGTATTTCCAACACTTTCCCTTAATCACAACTACCACCATCGATCATTCCCAGAAAATTTCTAAGATGAACAAAACCTTTGTAGCCCAATGGCTTTATGAGGATATCTGCAAACTATTCCTCTGACCTGAAATACTACAACACAATTTCACCATTTTTAACTAATTCCCTTATGAAATTGCATTTGGCATCAATATGCTTTATTGTCTTGTCGAAAATAGAATTCTTTGACAATTCAATTGCTTAGATGTTATCACAGAAAGTTTTGGTTCCTTTGTCTTGCTCATGACATAAATCGCCCAACATCCTTCTCATCCAAACTACTTGACATGTTGCTACTATTGCTGCTGCTACATATTTAACTTTCTTTGTTGATAATGAAACTATTCGCTACTTCTTGGAAGCCCATGAAATGGCTCCCGATCCCAAACGAAAAAAATACCCTGATGTTCTCTTCTTATCGTCAACACTTCCAACCCAATCACTTTCAGTGTAACCAATAATCTTAAAATCATCAATTGTAGAGTATACAACACCATACTCCTTTGTTCCATTTACATATCACAATATTCTCTTGGCTTCTTGCCAATGTGTCTCTTTGCATCTCTCCATGAATTTAGATATAAAACTTACCGCATACATTATATCAAGTCTAGTTGTAGTCAAATACATTAGACTACCAACTATGCTTTTGTACAATGTCAAATATCTCTTTGTTTGCAATGAAATGAAGTAAAACTCAAGGCTACATCAAACCACGCTCAGCCTCGTAGCTAGCCCTACGAGGACATGAGAGGGCTCTCTCCGTCAATCTCGAAAAAATGAGCAATAGGATGCGAGATGACTTACAATAAGAACTGATTTTAGGCTAGTAAAGAGATAGGAATGTTTGATTTTTGGTTTTTTGGGTTTTCGCTGGAGTAATGGGAAAACAAATTTTGGGTCCGGGGATAAGGTCAGACCTTTGCAGATTTCGAGTTGGGGTCAGGTAGGTGATTGTCTTGATGCTTTTGATTGGATATATGGACAGATTAGACCGACAAGAAGCTGAAGAGGGCGAAGAAGAACTTGGATCCTCTCCAAACAGCTGAAAATATATAGAACTAACTGAATTCAAAGGCCAAGCACTGTAAACAATGGATTCAACCTTATTCACTCATTCAATTTAGTTCAGAAGCATAATGAAAGGATGGCATACATTAAACATGAAGAGACTTACAGTAAACAAAGAGGAAGCACCATCAAGAATAGAACACCACAAGGATCCCAACAAGTGCCGCAAATCCCCTGATCTTTCCTTAACCAAAATATGAAAAGTATGTACAATGATATCAAAAGTATCCCAAGAGTCCAACCTCTCCAACCTCTGAAAATGATTGAGAAATTACAATATATATATCACTCTAACACCTTTCCTCACCTCTAGGGGTCGAATTCCCTCTTCAGGGATCAGTTTCAACCAATTCTAATCATGGAACTACAATCTAGGCAGCTAACAACTTGCCTCTAAAAGAGTGGAAACTGATCCATTACATGATTTTTTACCCTTTTGAGAGTGAATATTCTAGAATAGATAAAAATAAGCCAAAGTTACATGTCAAACATGAATTTACATCATAAAAACCCAAAAATTCCATCCACAAGCAAAACTGGTCCATACTAGGCGAAAATCTGAGCTGGCAGTTGAAAATTCAGCCAAAATTTAAGTGGGTCGCTTTTGAGCCGAGTGGGTCGCGCGTTGTCCAGCCTGAATTGGAGGTACTTCTCGGCATCCAAATTGAGCTCATGATAGCTCGTTGGAAAGCCCTAGATGTTGACTATCCAACCCAAGTGGAATTTCTGAATTTGGAGCTCATTTGACCCTCCAAAACCCCATTCTCCCAGAGGTACTTCCTGCTGGTGCAAAAGGTGGCAGCAAGGTGGTTTTCATGGTGTTTTTGAGCTCTTTGACCATCCAGATTTTGATGAAATGCTTAGTTGATTTCTGAGGATGCATAACTAACCATGAAAAATCCAAAAATGCAAAAATTTCCTCCAGAAAGTGTCCCAAAAAAAAGTGAGCGCATGAGTGCGCGACCCGCTTAACTGAAAAACCTGTTTTTGAGACCAAAATTTGAAAATGACAAAATTTTCTCTGAATTTGCCCAAATTCGGAGCGAAGATCCTCCATCATGTATCTTGCTCAGTCAGTGAAGCCTCGGCCAAAATCCGGAGTGGATCAGGCCTTTTCCGCCATTTTAGTGTTCTCTTGGTGCATGCAGCTCCTGTGGTGAAAACACTGTCTCGGTTGTATGTGTTGGTCTCTATCATGGTGTCACAATGTGTATGAAAGTATACTGATATGGTTATGATGAAAACAAGAGTTTGGTGTATGCTCCAATGTCAGATGTGTCACATATATGTCAAAGTGCTATAGGAAATATCACAATGGGAAAAGGACTATCACAAGGAATTTGAATGGAAAATAGCCACTCTTTGACTACATGGGGATTTGACACAGGAATAGGAATGAGTATAGTGTAGGTCAATAGAAATAGCCCTTGCAACGTTTGAAAATGTCAATGGAGGATGTGGACAAGTGAAAATGGGACTATGTCATAACATGAATGATGAATAGTGTGAAAATGACAATGGCAATAACAATGAGAGCAGCGATGTAATGGCAATGAGAGAGCGTGAGGCTGAGGTAAGTAATGAGCAGGGACACCATAGACAGTATAGGCATGAGCATATATATCAACAACACAACCTTGGAAATCCTTCACAAGACTATCAACATGTCTCTCAAAACCCTAAGAAATGAATTTGCAATGAACATAGGTTTTACGTTTCTCCACATCAAACATTTGTTTCCCCACTTTCAAAACACCATAATCATGTCCAAAAATCACTGAGCAATGTTTAAAAACCTACTTGCAAGTTGTTGGAGTCAACTTGAATCAAAACTAGGCACAAAACACAAATTTCTGAACTCTGCTGGCAAGTGGGTCGCTTTTTTCCAAGTGGGTCGCTCTTCCCCAAGTGGGTCGTGCCCGTTATAATTTGCACTGTGAAAAATGCCCAAGTGGGTCGCTCTTGCCCAAGTGGGTCGCTCCCTCTTGCCACATAGTGCATTTTGCAGGAAGCGTTTGGAAGCCTTCGCAGTGTCCAAATTGAGCGTGTGATAGCTCGTTGGAAAGCTCTTGGAGTCTACTTTCCAAAACAAGCGGAATTATTCAATTTGGATTTCATTTACCCTGTCAAAAATAAAATCTCCCAACACTAGTCAAAATGATCAGAATGAGGCTGCCTCAAGGCATAGTGATGTTGCAGTCAACTTTTGAAGGTCTTCCTCAACTCCAAATTGAGCTCATAATAGCTCATTGGAAAGGTATTTCTGTCTAGTTATCATTTGACTCATCCGGCAAGTCATTTGGCCAACCATGCTAGGAGAAAACTTGATTTTCCCAAGGTCACTTCAGAGGTGCATTCAATTCTCCTGAGGCAACGGTATTTTTGACATTTCTCTAAACCCATGATACCTGTGTAAAAAGTGAAGGAGGTTTTTCTTCCTTGGCATGTTATGGACAAAAACCTCTCTCAGTTTTCCAAAATGCATCTTTGATTGCTCTGAAACAGCTTTTGAGTGAAACTTATCCTGATGTGTAAAACAAGGGATTTTGTCGAAATGAAGCGAAATGAAGGGGATAAGGGGCTTCTAAATTCTTGGGGAAATTTTGGGAAGTAGGGAGGGATGTTAGGAAGCAGGGGAAAGTGGAATCGCAGAGATTGAGTGAGGGGAAGGGGTCCAAAAGGGCAAAACACAGGCCTAGCCTAGAAAATTGCCAAGTTGTGGCTAGAAACTAGGGTTTGTGCAAAAATGAGGAATTTGGGGGATCTCAGTGATGGGACATGTTTAATAAGGTATATTAAGGATAGGGGAAGGTGTGTGAACATCAGGATACAAGTTTTTCCAATGATTTTACCATCCAAGAGAAATTACCTCCAAAACCCTAGGAGAGGGAAATGGACCTTACCTAGGCACAACTGAAGCATGAACAAGGTGTAAAATGACTCTTTGGAACCTGACATGATGATGAAAACCCTATGAATGATGGTACACTCAGCTGAATGGTGACATGGACCGACATTTG
Organism: Pinus albicaulis; assembly: GCA_034641835.2. Lineage (NCBI taxonomy): Eukaryota > Viridiplantae > Streptophyta > Pinopsida > Pinales > Pinaceae > Pinus > Pinus albicaulis. Next base: position 1,402,054,494 of record CM076570.1, read on the forward strand.
GACCACTTTGGAAGGAGTGAAAGCAAACCCTAGACCTAATGCTTAGTGACCAAATTTTGCTTGAAGACTCATTGAAACGACAAAATTTGACCTTGACACTTTAAAATCACTTTGAAAGAGCATGTTTGATCACTGAAGGAAGGCTGCAAAGGCTGACTCTAACATGTACAATGTCAGATTGACCTTCTTTCTACAATCTTCCTTGCTGATTTGATGATGGATTGTTGTTGTGCATATTGAACCTCTTTAAAATGTCTGCAACATACTTTGCTTGGGAGATAAAAATTCCCTTTTCTGTTTGCTTTAATTCTATGCCCAAAAAATATCTTAACAAACCCAAGTCAGTCATTTCAAAATCACTTTTCATGATTGTTTTTAAAGCAGGAATGAGAGAAACATCATTGCCTCTAAAAATAAAATCATCTACATACAAAACAAAAATAAGAATTTTACCGTCATTTTCTTTGATGTATAGTGTGTGTTCATGATCACACTTGTTGAACCCACTATCCATCAGGTAAGCATCAATCATGTTGTACCATGCACATGGTGCTTGCTTCAGCCCATAAAGAGCTTTCTTCAATTTACACACCTTGCGTTCTTGGCATTCTATTTCATAGCTAGGAGGTTGTTCAACATACACCTCCTCTTTCAACACTCCATTCAATAATGCTCAATTTACATCCATTTGATAAAATTTCCATTTTTTTTGTGTTGTTATAGACAACACTGTCCACAATGTCTCCATCCTTGCAATTGGTGCAAATGTTTCCTCATAGTCTCTTCCTTGCTGCTTCTTGTAGCCCTTGACAACTAACCTTACTTTCTGCCTTTCTATCTTTCCTTCAATGTTGCTTTTTGTCTTATAGACCCATTTCACTCCAATAACTTCTCTTCCTTGTGGGAGGTCCACTAACTCCCATGTGTCATTATTTTCTATTGCTCCTATTTCTCCATTCATTGCTTCAATCCACTTCTCTTCTTTAACTGCACCTTCAAAATCGATTGGGTCATCAACATGAAAAAATAATGCAAATAAAGAATTCAGACCATCATTATTATCAACTTCTTCTTTCTCATAAATTTCACTTAAATTTTTGAATCTTGGTCTTCTTGTATTAGTTGAAGATGTGCTTGGAGTTGCACTTGAACTCGAGGGAGTTGCTGATCCCTGTGGTATGCTTAGAGAAGCACTTCCTTGATTTCTCAATGTTTTTCTATTGGTTGCTTGTGGTGTGATATGTTGAGCTTGTGTAGGTGGACAAGGAGCCACCATTGAGGAGTTTCTTGCTGCAGTCCATTCCTCTTTCTCTTCATGAGACATACATGTCTTCACATTTACTATCTTCTCTAAACTTCCATCCCAAGCTTCTTCTTCTATGAACTGAACATCTTTGCTAATTATTAGTTTCTTTTTTGATGGATTATAGAGCTTGTAAGCCTTGGATTCATCACTATATCCAACAAATATACATTTCTCCCCCTTGTTGTCCAACTTTTTCCTTAACTAATACAGGACATGTGCATATTCCACACATCCAAACACTCTCATGTGAGTGAAAAATTGCTTTGTTCCACTCCATGCTTCTTTTGGAACTATGTTCATCAAAATTTTGGTTGGATATCTATTAATAATATAAGCTACACAAGAGAAAGATTTTTCCCAATACTCATTTGGAAAATTATTTGCCTTTAACATACTTTTTGCCATGTCCATGATGGTCATATTATTTCTTTCTACTACACCATTTTACTGAGGTGTATATCTTGCAGTAATTTGTTTGTGAATTACATGCTCCCTATAGAAACGTACCAACTTTTTGGAGATATACTTTCCACCTCTGTTTGTTCTCAACACTTTTATGTACTGTCCACTTTGCTTCTCAACAAGATCTTTGTAGTGGTAGAAATTTTCAAACACTTCACTTTTATGTTTTAGGAAATAAACCCATCTCTTCCTTGTGTAATCATCTATCAATGTCAAAATATAATGACTCTCACCTAATGATGGCGTTTGCATTGGTACACATAAATATGAGTGGACAATCTCCAAAGGTGTCTTTTCCCTTATACTCTTTCCTGATGGAAATGATTCTGTGTGTTTTTTTCCCAAGATGCAGCCTTCACATAGGCTGTATCATTTATCTAAGAGTGGTAATCACTTTACCATGAATTTTATATGCAACAAATTCAAACCTCCAAAATTAAGATGACCATATCTTAAATGCCATAACTAGTTCTCATCTATCATTTCTTCTTGAAATATTTCTTGTGTGACAGCTGCTACAACACCTCCTTCCTTGATGTCTGATCTCATCTTGAAAGGAAACATTCTATTGCTTTTCATATGCACTTTTGCAATGAGTTGTCTACTTGGAGATCTATCCATGATTGTGCACACATCATTTTTAAAAAACACATTGTAGCCCTTTTGCACAAGTTTTCCAATGCTTAGAAGGTTACATTTCATACCAGGGACAACATAGACATCTGGTATGGACTTATTCTCTCCCTTATTTGTGAGAACATTGACTCTCCCTTTTCCCATGACAAAGACTATGCTATCAGTTCCCAATGTCACTTTAGATTTTACAATTTCATCTAGATTGGAAAAAATTACTATGTTTCCAGTCATATGGTTACTACACACTAAATCTAAGAAACATATATCTTCTTGTTTTTCTTGTGCTACATTACAAGCTAAAAACATATTTTCATGGTTTTGATTTTCTTTTGTAAAAATTACACTAGGTTTACTACCGATGTCATTTTACTTATTTCTACATTCATTTGCATAATGACCATACTTTTTTCAATAATGACATTGGACATGAGATTTATCATACCTTTATTGATGTGCTTGATTCTGGGTTGAGCCTTGGCTTGGATTCCGATTGCTACCCCTTCCACTTGTGCTGGCAGGGCTGCTTCTTCCACCTCTGTGTGGGCTTCTTCCTCTTCCTCAGTAGTTTGATATTCCTCAACATATACCTTGACCAAAAGACATTTGTGACTTAAATGGATGCTCCAATGAGGATTTTGTTGCTCTGTTCATTTTGTGCTCATGAGACATCAGTGGTGAATGAAGCTTATCCACTGAAAACAGTCAGAGATGTTTTGTCTCTTCTATGGCCACTACTATGGCATCAAACCTTGATGGTAAACTTCTTAAGACTTTATCAACTATTATCCTTTCTTCAAGTGTCTCTCCATGATACCTAATTTGGGTAACCATCCCAATCACATGTGTAAAGAAAGATTCTATATTATTAGAACCTTTCATACAAAGAGTTTCAAAATCTCTTCTCTGCATTTGGAGTTTTGTTCTCTTCACCTTTGCCATGCCCTGATAGGCTGTCTGGAGGGTATCCCATGCCTTCTTCGACTTCGTTGTTGTTGAAACCCTTGGGAAAATACTCTCAAGTACTGCTTGGAAAATATAGAAGAGAGCTTTGGAGTCCTTCTTATTTTCCCTCAAAAAATCTCTTTATGCTTGTGCCAAAGCATTATATGATGTTGCATTTGTTGGTTCTTTGAAACCATTTTCCACCAGCTCCCAAATATCTTGTGAGGAGAACATGGCCTTCATTGTAATATCCCAATAATCATAATTCATCCCATTTAAATATGGTAGTTGGGGATTAGTGAGGCTTGTGCCTATTGCTGCAATCTTGAGTGTGTAAACAGAGCCTTCTCACTTCTCGAGAATCCACTTCTCAAAACCACCTTTCATATTTTTCAGTAAATAACTTGTTATTTCACTGAAAGCCTAGACTTGTTGTGATATCATGTTGGAAAGTGGAAATAAAACAACAAAGGGTGTGTTTCCCCCACAACACAGAGAATGCAATTGCAGAAATAAAAATTACACAAACAGACAGAGGGAAAAATACAAGAGATGAGTTCTTCTTTTCATTCAACTCTATAGACAAAATAAATTACATTCCTTTTAATACAAAAAATGGCCAAAGCCTGAAAGTTTAATGTGATTCAATGCTGGAATGGATGGAAATCCACAAAATCGTGCTTATGTCTATTCTGTTGTTTTCTACACAAAGCGGTGTACCAAACACAAAATGGCGGACCTGAAATTTTATAGGTTTTCGCTGCAGAACCACATCATATCCGCACCTCCATCGCAAATTTTAAATCGATGATCTTAACTTTTAACTGGCGCAATACAAGAAAACATAAGTTCTTGCGATTGTGATGTGCAATGGAAATATCGCATCACAACATAAAAACTTTAACTTGCGGGTGTTATCCTTTAAACTTTGCGATATGCGATTGCGATCGCATTGCAACTTAAAAGATTTACTTTGTGGGTGCTACCCTCCTAAGCTTGCAATGTGCGATTTGCAATTGCATGGCAACATAAATAACATAACTTGCGGGCAGCTAAAAGGTAAGTCCTAAAAAGTGTGAAGTGCGAAACTGCGAGTAGCTGAAAAGTTAAAACATAAAATATGCGAAGTACAGGCTACGACAAGCTAAACCATGGGAATTGCAAAATGCAAGAAGGTAAGGAATAATCAGAAAAAAGGTTTTTGTGCGGTTGGTAATGCGGTAAAGTTGAGGCAGGTCCCAGTGAATCGCATCGATGGAAACTTAAGTTTGATGAAGTGCTTAAGAGTTAAACCTTAAATCTTGTGGGCTGAAAACTACGGGCAAGAGGTGGGCCAATGGTGGGAAATAGAATTAAACGTAGAGTAAGGTCGGGTACTCTATTTTATGGATTTTGCGTGAAATGCCTACATATTTCAAAACATGTTCTTGTCCTTCACTGTAACAAAAATTCAATGAAGGATGAGCTGCTGCCATTATTTATTCATGGTAGTGGTTGGGAGTATTTCCAACATTTAACTCTGCGACATATGTTTATAGAACATTAAAATTCCAAACGCTAAAGGAAAATTACAATAGTACTCTACTACTACCACGCAACTCTCACTACTTTAGTATTTATCTACATATGCATTAAAACACAAATAGTGTATATCGGTTCCATCATGGATCAATTATATTTATACAATAATTTAAGTCGGTTATTGTCCTTTAAAGTTTAATGAGTTATGGCGTTGGCATACCTTTGAAGTTGAATAGCTCATGGAAGTGGCACCCCTTCAAAGTTGAGTAGGATATGGCGGTGAGGTGGTGGATATGGCGGTGAGGTGGTGAATTTTTCTTTTTTCAGAGGAAAAAAACCACTGTATTATAAAGATAATAAAATTACATTCATTGGCTTTAGCCGCCATCATATGGATTTGAGGATCATCTATCAATTGCACTTCTTCTACAGATAGAAAAGGCATACATTTTTTGTCTTCATAATAGCTTCATATTTCAATTTATCGCACTATCACAGAACACTGAGAATCAAATTCCAGTTTAGCTTATATCTATCATACCAAGACTGTGATTCAATCTTGCATATAGTGATAGCGGTATTCTATGATTCGATCTTGTTAGCTAGTGAAAAACTGTATTTTATTTTTAAGACTTTCTGAGGATTGATTTTCAGAAAACTTGATCCCCTAGGCTCGCTTAATTTCTAGGCTCATGGTTGTGCAGTCGAGCTCAAAATTGCAGAATACTTCTTCCACCAGAATATATGAGTCAAGGAATCGGTATGTTGCTGGTCCATACCTCTTGATTGTTAACATATCGAGTTACCTGAAGATGGCCATAATTCATATTCAGACTCTTCTTAGATAGCTTGTCCACTCACGTATTGTTATCGCAGAAGATATGATGGAGAGGAGGCTCATTCAATTTCTCCCATGGGATTTTAGACCTTCTAAACCATCCATGTGCAGTAATAGAATAAAGCGGACAGAGACCCTAGAAGTCCTCTATGATAAGATTTGAATCTCCATATATGGATGCCTGTTTAAGATTGAGATTGCAAGCTACCAGTAGTCTGCCCGAAAGGGCGATTAATTCAACCAGATTGTTAGTGCCTTTGCCCCCATTCCAGCTTACTTAGATCCTTTCAGATTGAGAGGGTTTGATCCATGCTCCACACCCCATAATTCGATTCTTACAAGCACCATCAAAGAAAATGGTCGGAAATGAGATAGGGTGAGGGCAAATCCTGATGGAGTCATCCCGATTGGAAGGTCTGTATGGATCCTTGTCCTTAATCCATCCCATAATGGCATTGTATATGTGGGGGATCATGATTGGAACCTCCTCAAAGATGCATCTGTTCCTGCTACACCAAATATTGCATATGAAGAAAAATGGTAATGATTGAAATTTCCCACTCACTTTGTCCCAGCGATTTGTAGCTTCAATGAAATTTAAAGGAGTCCAATCCTCGCAAAGAAGATGATTGCTAAATAGTGACTAGAGGTGAGTTATGCAGGGGAAAGTGAAAAATATATGGGAGATGGATTCCTGTTTGGATAGACAGAAAACGCATCTGCTTGGCCCATGCCATCCCCTTCTCCATAGCCCATCCCATGTAAGGACTCTTTCTCTCCATACCAGCCATCCAAACAGCACAGTTTTGGTTGGAATTTCCCAACACCGGTAATTTTCAAATTTGGTTATAATGTAATCCATTGACTCATAGATGTTGATGTTGTCATATATCTGCTTTACAATCAGCGCGCCATTGTGCATATTTCCAACCCACGTCAGCTTGTCACCCTCCTTAGTATGAGATAAGCCGGCCTATCATATTATGTCTGCATGCTTCGTCCATTCCATCGCCTCCAAGCCTGTGAGCACTAATTGTGTCACTGTTTTGTAAATCGGTGCACTATATTCCCATCGATCTATGACTTGAGATAGAAATATGATCCCTTTCGAAGAGAGGGAATGGTGCAATCTAATGTTGAGGAAAGGGATGGATACCATTCCACACGCCTTGTCCCCATTGAGTAGAATTTTCCTGCCATCGCCAAAGGACCAAGCCAGTCCTCCCTCTAAAATGGGTAAGACCTTGATGAAACTGATCCAAATTGCATATTTTTTATTTGGGATGTTGAACTGTTTGCAGTAGATAAACCGCAGCAGTTCCTATGGCAAGTATTTGCAAGCTATAATCTCAGCCCAAATACCCTTGTCATTAAGAGCCCTCTAGAAATACTTGATCAATAATTCTGAATTGAATTCTCGGGTGTTCAAAATCCCCCATCCTCCCAGCTTTTTAGGAACAAATAGGATCTCCAGGCGGCATAGATGAATTTTCTTATCCTGGGTTGTGCCGCCCCAAAGAAACTTAGATATGACAGCATTAATTTGTGATACAATCCATTGTGGAATGTAGAATATGTGGCCCCAGAATACAATAATTTGGGAAAGTACTGCCTTGACCATTATGAGCCTCCCTCCCAAGGTTAGCCATTTATGGGTCCATTTACAGATTTTTATTTTGATTTTCTCCACTAACCAAGCCCAATCACTGTTTCTATAGCCTGAATGCAATAGATTCAATGTATGTCTTTGAAGGCTGTGAGTTAATTAAATGTTAAGCTGCAGGAATAATTATTTCTAACAAAAAAATAATAAGCAAAAACTTATAAAAATCCCTTACTAAAATGTAAGGAATGATTTATATTTTTGAAATGTACCATAAAACAACTTGTATTTACTTACACATATATAGGACATATAATACAAAGACATAAATGTTCTATGTAACTAATTGAAACAATTTTCTCTCTAATGGTTTAGGGTTTTTTGTATTTCCCTCACCAAGATCTAGAGACCGCTGGTTGTTACCAAGATAACTACCGGAAAAATGATTCGAAGGTCCATTAACTTTTGATTCTCTGTAGATTTTTTTTTAATGCTAAGAATGATATATAGTTTTTAAATGTACCATAAAACAACTTGTATTTACTTACACATATAAGACATATAATACGAAGACATTAATGTTCTATGTAACTAATCGAAACAATTTTCTCTCTAACGGTTCAACGTTTTTTGTATTTCCCTCAGCAAGATCTGCAGACCACTGGCTGTTACCAAGATAACTACCGGGAAAATGATTTGAAAGTCCATTAACTTTTGATTCTCTGTAGATTGTTTTTTTGACCTTGAGCGATATTCTCCATAGGTTGTCTTGCTGCAAAGCATAACAAGCACATGAATATCCTCCATTAAGAAATCTTTCATCAAAACCAATATATCTATAAATACATACATATATATAGATATTCCAGAATAAAATGTCAATATGTATTCAAACGACAATGGAAACTCACATTGTATGAAAGGAGATGTATTTACATGGTTACATTCATAGACAAGATATTTATGAAAGATGCTATTCATTTAGGAGATGCATTTACATGGTTACATTCATAGACAAGATATTTATGAAAGATGGTATTGATTCAAATTTGAAGAAAGTAGTTCACTATGACAACGAAATTTGATAAGATGGACTATCCTCATAAGAAAACTAACTATCACAACAATTTCAGTGTGAGAAGTAGCACATGCACGGCTGGCTTATACTATATGAATCTTCTTCTCAAACCACAAAGTATTTTTTTCTAGTTCATTCATGCCATTTACACTTGTATTTGACATGTGTCTCCTAAGAGTGTCCATTATATACAAACATAAAAATAGCTCATAAACATAATTCCATTGTTTGTATTAGCAAAGCAACCAACTGCAAAAGGTTTTTGCAAAATTAGAATGACCAGTATTTTTTTGCATAACGTCATACACCTTTGACAAAGTTCACTCACCAATCAGGTAAATTGAATTAACAAAATCCAATGCAATGGATTCAACTAGATCACCAGCCATTCGTGAATTAGAAATTTATAGGTGAAAATAAGGCTTATTGCATGGAATTTGATGTATATTTTCATGGTATACTGGTATGATATACCTGATCCAAAAACTGGAACATAAAAATTGTTGATCTCGACAGTAACCCAACTGGACCTCGTAATCTAACCAAACAACAATCCCAGCTCACTACTCATTATACCCTAATTGCTACAGGCTGGAAGAACCAAAACGCATTAAGCCTCTAATCAATTACAGGTACACAACTCTTGCAAATCAGTATAGAAAGAATAATTCCCTGTGAATGTAGTATTAGCAGACAAGGTAATTTATTGGGCTTTGTATCAATAGGCAACAACAATCAGTGCTTCAGCTATGTACTGTAACTTCAATCTAACATTTCCTTTTGCTGAATTCCAGGACTATATGCACGTTAAACCATGTGTCCCTAAAGAATTTTGGGTTGCAAATAATTGAAAATTGTTTATCTCTGTAATTAGATGATCAGATGATCAGACACATAAATTCCTAGTTTGCAGTTTGATCACAGTTATTTAATAAGCAAAATTATATGTGGCTTATAAATCAGGTGTATAAACCATAACGTAGTTTGTGCCAAAGAGCTTAAATCACTGGGAAAAAACTTCTAACATTTTATTGTGGTATGCAAAATTTCAAGGTTCAATCATAAAATCATGCTTATTAGGCCCCCACGTTCGATTGTGGCTTCCTAGATAGATCCGTACTCGTGGTCCAGAAATTTTGATATCATCGGAATTTAGCTTGTTTCACTCATAATAGTTTTAATGACTCTCAAAGATCTCTAAAGAAACCCAACAAAGAATTTAACAAAACCATATCTCCCAGTAATCTTGTTCGTTCATATGGGTGCTCCCCATTTGATTTATAAGATGAAAAAATTGCACATCCTTTATGTTTGTGGAAAATAGATTCCCATAAACTTGGATCTGATAAAGAAATGTCCTCCAAAAAAATTTCCTTGTGAGGTATTTAACAAGATAATCATTTCCATGAGTGAATGAATGCATTGAGCTCAATAACAAAGGCTTAGGGATATCTGGTATTCTCTATTGGAGAATCTAATTCCAACCACGTGCTAGGTGTTTAAACCATCAGGCCAAGTGTCCTAGTTCAGTTTCACTTAGTCCAATTTTAGTTGAGTATCGTTGCAGCCATTTAATGTTGATCTCTCCAATGTAATCTTATTTAAGTAATTCATAATACTCAGAAGAGAAACCCTTTTCTCCACTCCTTTTCAGTTTTCAATTGTTGTAATGGTATCAAAGCTAGTTTTCCTAAGACTCCTTGAGAGAGCATAAATGAGAGCAAAGTTGGAGTAGGAAAGAGAAGAGGAAAGCCTACACAAGACTCTTTGAGAGAGCAACAGAAGTTTGAATAATTTTGAAGACGCCTCCTCCCTAAAAGTGGTAGATCTTAGCCTGTGTAAGACTTGTTGAGAGCACAGGAGATCGAATATCAAAGCTACATTGTGTAAGACATTAGAGCAACAATGTGAGCACAAGGTGAGCGTGAGGTGAGCGCGAGATTCAAAGGAACTATTGAGGTGTAGATATCCAAAGGAAAAAGAAGAACAAAGAACCAGTAGAGGAGAAGCCCTTGATAGTTGAGTGAAGTTGTTTTTAATTTACGTTTTTTTATCAACGCTCTTTTTTGAAGGAAAAAGAGGGCCAATCAGCCCATCAGTGCTACTTTTTATGCCGATAGTAGGGCCGATCAATGCACTTTCCAACTAGATACCTGCGCTGATATGGTAAAATTTACAACGTTTTTATTTCGGCGCGATCAGGGCAGAGGCAATGTTATAGAGCTATGCTGCTTCAAAGTATGGTTTTAAATGTTTAAATTTGATTGTGGGCATTGTACTATTTAAAAAAAAATATTTGCAATAAGTTTATTTTCTTCTGTAAGCCATGTAGCAACGTCATGTCTACAATCTGTGTTACTTGTTGAGGCATAGTGAGCCAACACTCAGAAAATGGGAAAATCCAAGAGGCTAAAGCGACAATGGGAGATGTTTGAGATATTTTTAGATCTGGAAGTGAAGAGGGAAAAAGACATATTTCCATTAAAATGCATAAAATAATCTATGGATGAAAGAATTCTTCCCTTGATTTCAGATGCCAAGACAACCAAGGAGGCATGGGATACCCTTGAGAGGTGTTTTGTTGCAAGGGGGAGCATTGAAGTTGAAAATGAAGTGGATCTATTGCGGCAAATCTACAACGAGATGAAAAGACTCAACCTGTAATATCTCAAACGGGAATCATGCAACAATACTTAATAGTCATGCATTAAAATAACGTAGTTCATCTATAGCAAGAGTAGGAGGCCAATAAAATGTTCTTCAATATTATTTACAACAACAATATAGATGTATAATGAGGCCCATAAGATACATAGCTAGAAATCCAATACATAAACAAAAGAAAATCCCTCAAAAGAGGTGTTGCAACCACATGAATGGACTGAAATTTCCTTGAAAACATTATTTTATTAGGCTGCAAAATGTTTTTGATTACATGCCAGATCTAGAGCAAGTTTGTGCATAAAAATTCAGATCCATATCAGATCCATGCACTAGAAAGGCTCCTCTTTCAGATCCCCTTGGGTTTTTGAGCATTACACCAAGTAGTAGATCTGAGATTTAAGAATGCAGATTTGTAGAATGATTCATAAATCTTGAAGTATTCAGAAATATGCAGATCATATCTGAAAATTAAAATGAGTAGATCTCCTCCAATGGATCTAAAAGTGAAGGGAAAATCCCTAACACTCAGAAACTAGCTCTCCAAATGGTGCACCCAAAATCCCTGCAACAAATTCTACAAGAATACCATAGATCTGGAATATAAATTGCACTACAGGGTATATATGACAGTTGGCCACATGCCAGGATAAAGAAATGATTCCCAATCACTTCAATACACTTCCTCCAATAGAGCAGAAGACTCGTCCATTGAAAAAAGGCACTGAGATGTCTTAGATCTTAATAGATCTAACCTCCACTTGTTTTAGCTTGCAAAGAAAACCAAACCCTCAACAGGATCTGAGTTGTAGTTGAAAAGATAAGCTTGGCCTCTAGCCAGATAATGGACTATGCAATACAAGACTCTCAAGAGCTACTCAATGGGAAGAGGTGGCATTCCTAAACAGGAGATCCCAATGCTAAACATCATTTTCAATCTAGGCTAAACAACCCAAGAAAGATATATGGTCTAACCAGACAATATATCAAAATATCATATCCATGAACAACCTTTACATGCTTCCATCACCTTCCTTATATAGATTAAGAGCTTGTAAACCCTAAAGCACCTTTCATGAAATATTCTCTTTCACACCATCCATCTCCTTCTAGAATTGTGTTGTGCCTCTTGGATGGCCTCTTCCTTCTAGACAGCACTGTAGATTTGGTCAAGGTTGACCCAATCAAAATGTTCAGCCCCTTTCACAACTAAGGGTGCTTGCTTACATAGCCAAGATTTAGCCTTTTTCACATTTGGCATTGATTTATTCTTTATTAGGAGTTTGATGAACCTCCTCTACACATTTATTCTTTTAGGAAAGAAAATAAAAAAAAGGAGGATATTCCAATTAGCTTAGTACTAATTAGGAATATTATAGTCCTCCCCTCCAAAATATTTCTTGTCCTCAAGCAACTTACAAGGACATTTTAAAATCTCCATTGGATTTGTCTCCTCTCAAGAATACAATTTTGCTTTTGGTGAATACCCCAAATAGCTATCATCATGAAGAAGTGGGAGATACATGGAAAGAATCCTATGCTGTCCATTGGTCTTCTCAAGGCATGAGAGATGATAAATGATGGGTGGTTCAACCCCCGTGAGATACTCCAATCTCCATGCCATAATCCAAACAAAGTGAGCCATCCTTGGTAGCTCATAGAAACAATCACCAATCCCCTCATTATGTAATGTATAGGGGCTGTATGGATGGAAGTGAGAGGTAAATATATTCAACTTATGTTGTCTCTCCCTCCATTTATGATAAATGTGGAGCTGTTGATCGTGGGGTGCAATAATATAGTCCTCATGAAGCAAAGAGATACTTGGAACCTCATGATTTCCTTCATTGATTCTAGGGACCCTCCTTGCCAAATATTCAATGCATATAGTGAGTAGAGTATCATCACCATATGTGCTCTAGAAGAAACATGGACTAAGTGTCATATGATATATTGGGTGGTGAAAATAGTCCCTCCGTTGAGTCCAGCTTTGTTCTTCTTCTTGCTGCCTCAAATCAAAGTACAATAGGTGGCCACCCAACCACCTTCTTGCTGCCATAAGCTTCTCCAAAGCTCAAAAATATTAGGGGATAAGAAGTGTTAGCTGAATGTGTTTCAAGCAATACATGTCTTGCCACAGGTTCTAAAATGTGAGAGGCTTCTCCCAAAGACATAAGTCACACATATGGCCTTTTTCATAAAGAAACCAGAGACATAATGTAGTAGCCATATAACGTTTTATCCTCCCCTTAAAGCATGTATAAACATGGGAAGTTTCATTCCCAATGGACACACTCAACCAATGTGTGATCCCTCCTATCATGTCCCCAACAAATATCAAAGCATCGTCATTACGTGGGATCAAAATCAACAATACATAAACAATTAAACACAATGATGGAGGTGGATCAAAGTCCCACAAGTGGAACCAGCGTAGTAGATCTCCTAAGTGCATCAGATCTAGATGTGGTAAGTGATTTCCCCACCACTTACTTGTTGCCCATAACATCTCACCATGGCTGAAAGTGGGAGATATATTTGGTGCCTTAGGAAAGCACCCATCATGCTACAAAATATCCCTTTGTTCAGCAAGGGAGTGACCATGATCAAAAATAGTTTTGGCCCAAAGTTGGCCATGAATTTTATGATGTATGAAATTCCTTTTGGGAGTCATGGCCTACATATACATAGTGAAATAATGCATACAATCAGAAAATAAAATGTGAGTTACATAAGTATGTTCTTTACCAATAGTCTTCCCTAAACAAATGGAGTGGTGCATAGATCTATCCCCTTCCTCAAAAAAAGAAAGTGAGGGCTGAATTAACTCTCCCATAGAGTTATGTTGCAACTCCATTTCCGTATGGTACATGCATATTTGATAATGCTGATATATATCTTCTTCAAAACCTTCCCACATGAATCCATCCAAGGTAATATGGTGTGTTCTAATGAAATCAGTGGGGGTAGAAAGCAAGATCTCATACGTTGCATATAGTAGTTTACCTTTGAGCCTTGATTATTTAGTCAAATAGATCTGATCAAGAAATTAAATGACTCCATAGACCACTTTATACCTCCTATATTCCTTTTGCCCATCAAGAACCTTACATGTGAAGAGGTTCTTGGAATATTCTACCAAAAATTGGGATTCCCAATATGGATCTAGACTTCCCAACAATGACAGAGCTATAAAATTCTGAAATGAAGTAGTTGTCACATCATTATTCTCTTCTTTGACATGAGCAATGCCAAAGTCACATTTTGGAGTATTGTAGCTCCACCTTTGCTGCCTCTCTTGCAGCTGATCTTGCTCAAGACAATATTGAAGTTCATGGAATTCAACCTCCTTTTGAAAGGTCTCTTCCTTCCAAAACTTCCATAGTTCAACCCATTGATAAAAGAGTGTTGATACCCTCTTGTCATCTTTAGAAATATTCCTTGTGTGTAGATATATAATTTTCTGCCCCAAGACTGTGGAGTAGTTATTTGACATCATGTTAATGTCATCATAGATCTCTGAATCATTTTCCAACGTAGATATATGAGTGGAAGGTAGCAAAGTCAATTTCAGAAAATTTATCAGCTCTCCTTGGAATCCATCAATAGGTCTCAACGTTGTAATAGCTCCCCTCAAGGCTTCTCCCTTAGCCAAATATGTCACTGCTGCACATAGTTGAGAGAAAAAATTATTCTTCTTCCAATCAGGGGGCCTCCCTGGTGGAATGCCTCTATGTAAATATACATCAAAGTCTGAGGTAGACTATATTTATGAGTGGACTGATTTGTCCCTCTCCTTACTGCATAAATCATTCTTCTTCTCATGAATATAAACCCCTTGAAATAAAAAAAGGGTGCATGCTCCTCTTCATTGCATGCTGATCCGTCCTTCCTCCTTCTTCTTGGAGCAAGGTGTTACTACTCAACAAGACCGTCACATGATGCTCCTTGGGGGCCATTTGCAAAGATGCAAGAGCTCCTTCCCTTGAAGCAATAGCTTCATGTCCAATCCCATGTGGTGATGGTTCTTCTACTGGAGTGACAACGTTGTTACTGTCCTCTTGTTCTTTTTCCTCATCAATATTTGAAAACACCTCATTATTAATGAGAGACCTCAGATCTTGGTCTTCCCTTGAAAGAGGAATCTCCATGACTTCCTTTTGAGAAGAAATATCTTCATCCAATGGGGGTCTTGCCCTTGGTAACTGATTTTTATCCCCCTCAACAGAAATATGAAGTGGATTTGGCATAACAAATCTTTCCAACTCATGCAAGGGTTCTTCTTGTTTATGCTTTGCTCTACATCAAATCTCTTCACCAAAATTCTAGTGAATCTTGCATAAGTAGATATATTTTCATTCTTCAATGAAAATGATTCAAATAACCACCAAGCATAAGCTTTACCTTTAAGATGCAGTGATGCTACCTTAAGGGCTTCCTGAAACTTGATGGAGATCCAAATATAAGTCTAGTTGATCTACCCATTATTTTTCTATGCATGTGGAGGATCCATCAAAATTAGGCAGAGAGAATATACCTCTTCTTCTTCTATTATACTTTCTAGATCTCCTTTCCTCCTTGAGCTGGCAGAACTCTTGGAAGCTCAAGTGCTCTTTTATTTTCCAAGATTTAGATTCATACTCCTCAAGATAATCACTCAAAGTCTCCTCCTTTGGTGCATCTTCTTCCTTCATCTCTCTTGCAGTAAATCAGAGCATAGAATAACGTTCTGGATCTGGTTGTGTAGCTGAGTGGTTGCACACATAAGATGAAGAACTAGGGCTTTCTTCATGAACATATCTTTTTGAGGGACCTTCATGCCTTACCCTCATCATGCTTCCAGATAAAGGGTTTTTACCCTTGTTTTTCGTGTCTTTAATGTAATAAATATTCTTCTTCAGTATTTTCCTTCCACGAAAAGTCATATTGGCTTTTTAGAATGCACAGGTTGTGCCAAGATGATGCTCTGATACCACTGTAATATCCCAAATGGGAATCATGCAGCAATACTTAACAGTCATGCATTAAAATAACGCAGTTCATTTATAACAAGAAATGGAGGCCAATAAAACCTTCTTCAATAGTATTTACAGCAGAAATATAGATGTATAATGAGGCCCATAAGATACATAGCTTGAAATACAAGACATAAAAAGAAGAAAATCCCTCAAAAGAGGTACTGCAACCACATGAATGGACTGAAATTTCCTTGAGAGCATTATTTTATTAGGCTGCAAATTGCCATTGATTACATGTCAGATCTAGAGCAGATCTGTGCATAAAAAGCTAGATCCATATCAGATCCATGCACTAGAAAGGCTCCTATTTTAGATCCCCTTGGGGTTTTGAGCATTACATAAAGTATAAGCAGTAGATCTGAGATCTAAGAATGAAAATCTGTAGAATGATTCAGAAATCCTGAAGTATTCATAAATATGCAGAACAGATCTGAAAAGTACAATGAGTAGATCTCCTCCAATGGATCTCGAATTGAAGGGCAGATCCCCAACACTTAGAAACTAGCTCTCCAAATGGTGCACCCAAACTCCCTGTGACAACTTCTACAAGAATAATGCAAATCTGGAGTATAAACTATGTTGTAGGGTATAGATGACAGTCGGTCACATGCCAAGATAAAGAAATGATGCCCAATCACACCAATACATTTCTTCCAATAGAGCAGAAGACTCTACTGAAAAGGGCATTGAAATGTCTTAGATCTGAATAGATCTAACGTCCATTTGTTGTAGCTTGCAAAGACAACCAAAACCTCAATAGGATCTGAGTTTTAGTTGAAAGGAGAAGCTTGGCCTCCAGCCAGATAGTGGACTATGCAATACAAGACTCTCTCAAGAGCTACTCAATGGGAAGAGGTGGAATTCCTAAACAAGAGATCCCAATGCTAAATAGCATTTTCAATCTAAGCTGAACAACCCAAGAAATATATATGGTCTAAACACATAATATATCAAAATATCATATCCATGAACAACCTTTACATGCTCCCATCCCCTTCCTTATATAGATTAAGAGCTTGCAAACCCTAAACCACCTTTCATGAAATATTCTCTTTCACACCATCCATATCCTTATAGAACTGCGTTGTGCCTCTTGGATGACCTCTTCCTTCTAGACAACGCTGTAGATTTGGTCAAGGTTGATCCAGTCAAAATGTTCAGCCCCTTTCACACCTAAGGGTGCTTGTTTACATAGCCAAGATTTAGCCTTTTTCACATTTGGCATGGATTTATTCTTTATTAGGAGTTTGATGAACCTCCTTTACACATTTATTCTTTTAGCAAAGAAAATAAAATAAAAAAGATATTCCAATTAGCTTAAGACTAATTAGGAATATTACACAACTACAAGTGGATGATGTCTGTGAAGAAATTACAGAAGCCGTAGAGAAGGAGCACGAAGATGCTTTTGAACCCCATTTTACACAACTACAAGTGGATGAATACTTGACGATTCTTGCAACAGATATTCCTGATGATGATTTAGTGATTCCAGCAACACAACTTGTTGAAGAAGACTTGATGCATCCAACAACACAACTTGTTGATAACAATTTGATGAATTCAACAACAGAGCTTGTTGATGGTGACATTCCAACAACAGAGCTTGTTGATGATGACTTGGTGATTCTAGCAAAGGAGATTTCTAATGAATATTTGGAGAATCTAGCAACGGAGCTTGTTGATGAGAGTGGAATTTCTATTGAAGCAGTCATTTATATGGTAAATCCAAAGACTAATATTTTCGATTTAAATTTTGAAAGAAATTTTTTGGCTAATAATGATTGGTTGCAGATGATGCAACAAAAACATCATATTAGCATTATGCTATTTTGTGAGATAACCCCACTTGAGTCAGTGGAAGACAATCTGTTTGCAGTAGCACGGATTAGCAAAGAAGAGACAAAGAAATAAGTTTTCAAAGGGAAAGCAGAAATGGAGATAGAGGAAGAAGCATAGAAGCAAGCGCAACAGTCATTTCAGAGCATAAGAACGAAGAAGAAACAAAAACAGAGATAGATCAAGAGGTAGTGAGGGAAGCACAACAGGAGAAATATCTCACTGTAGAGTAGAATGAAATAGAGATAGTGGAAGATGCAGAGAAGGAATCCCACAAAGAGAAAATAGAGCCAAAGGAAGAGGAAGCGAGGGAAGTGCAACATGATACAACTCCCATTACAGAGAAGAAGGAACAAAACCAATGTGCTTTTGGAGATGTTTCTATACTTACCATTGATTTCCAATGTGTAGGAAAACATATTGATTATGAGGAAGAGTTAAAGTTCCTTGAAACATGGCTTGCAACACCATGTCTAGATGAGGTCTACACAAAAGTTGTAGATACGAATGTTGAAGACAACATGCATGAGGAACACGTTAAAGAAATTTTTATGTACTGGAGTTTTGAAGAGATAAAATATTATTCACATCTTATGTTGTAGCAGATTGATGATGAAAAGCGCATTACAAAAGACAATATGTGGTAGCAACCCACATACAAGTCATTTCTTGAAGAAGTCAATGACATGCTTAGAGAGCTTGGAACAATAGGAGATGTGCAGCAGCAAATGAAGAGATAGAGGTTTGAAGAATACAACAAGAAGAAAATGTTGAAACAATTTAGAGGCTATAGAATCTAGAAGAAGAGAAGAAGAAAACTAAATCTAGTTGAAGACAATTTTTTTGTAAGCCTCGCTCAGACATGTACTAGCAAGTATCTTAATTAAATTTTTATGTGGTTGTAATTAAGGGGGAGTGTTGGAGAATTTAATTCCAACCACCTACTAGGTGTCAAAAGTGTCAATCCAACTGTCCTAGTTCAGTTTCACATAGTCCCATTTTAGCTGAGTCTCGTTGTAGTCATTTAATGTTGATGTCTCCAATGTAATCTTATTTAAGTAATTTGTAATAATCAGAAGAGAAATACTCTGCTCCACTTCTTTTTTGTTTTCAATTCTTGTCATTCTCAAAGGGCAAGACCAAGCCTTATTGAATAACCGTATAGGAGAGCCATTCCTCCTTCCAAAGAAACATTATTTAAAATTCCATAATCATAAGTAGATTGTTTATGGATTGATTTAGGTCACGTAAACTATAATCACTCAATAAAAACCCAAACTAAATTGAAATATCCAACATGAGAGAAATAAAAAAACCCAGAAAAATGAGAGAGATGTGTGTCATGAGAGTATTTAGAACATATTATTGATGATTGTGTACCTGATTTCCTCATTCATTCAGTTATTGGTCCCCATGGTGCTCAACAACTATGCAAACTAAAGAAAAGGAGTATTACACTACAATAAAAAAGCACATTTGTGAGGGTCATGCTTGTGACAGACCTTTAAGGTCTATCACCAATGTCATATATGGTGACGGCCCTTAAAAAAGTGTCACTGTAAGTGTATATAGTGATGGTCCTTTAAGGTTCGTCACCAAATCCATTTTCAATGACACTTTTGGTGAGGGTCGTTAAAGGCCCATCACTAATTCTCTCTTTGGTGACACTTCTAGTGACGAACTTTTAATGACCCTCACCAATGCTCTTTTTGTTACTTTTGGTGACGGTCAAAAAATGTTCGTCACCATTGATCATTCCAATGTGTTTTTGATGATGCTATATGAATTTTTATATTTTTTTTCAAAAGATAATGATTTAAGGCCATTATTGTGGAGTATTTTTTATGATATTTCCAAGGCCATAGTGGTTAGAATCAGTCAAATTTTTAAGAATTAATTAGTGTGTATCATTTCCCTCAAGTAATCACTAGTCAAATAGATTTTTCCTATGAGTCAACACATGATTCATATCTATTAAGTTTATTATCTATCAAATTACCTTTAGATAAAGTTCCACTAGTGTGTGTAGGAAATATATTATTTAATACATAATCAAGCTCTGACAATTCTATTAATGAGAAAGGCCTAACACTCCTCAACTATCCATGCACACCTTAAATTAATGCTTTGTCACACACTAACATTTCTTAGCACCTCACATGTCTTGGAACATCATTGTACCTAGAACATATTGTCATGAAATTGACTCCCAAGCACATGGTGGCATGTGCTAGCACAACATGGAACTCTCCTATCATGTGTTGGAATGCATATAGTCCCTAGCATGCCCTGGAACACCTTGGTTGAATGCATTGACATGTATTAGCACTTGGCACACAATGCCACTTGGCATGTGTTGGGACCTATTATTAGTGTGACTACCATGCCCCTTTTGAAAAATATAAAGTCTTGAATTGTTAACCCTCTTATGTGTTCATTTCCTTACATTTTAGCTTGGTTCTTCCTTTTGTTTCCTTGACACTTCTTGACACATATTGACATACCCTGGCACCCTACACATCCTTAGCACCTCACATGTATTGGCATATCTTGGCACTATTTGGCACATATAATTAGCACACCCTGGAACTCCCTAGCACACTTTGGCACTTCTTTACATGCCTTGATATTCCCTAGCATGCCTTACCAATGCTTAGGATACCTTTTCACCCCCTCTTTGGCATGAAAACTAGCACTCATTAATACTAGTACTTGGCACACGTTCCTCATATCCATTAACTTCCATGAATTTTGACCTAGTTCTCCCTTAATGTTTTTTCCTAGTACTCCTTAACACTCCCCATCATGCATTAGCACTCTCTATCACACCATAGCACTCTTCAACATGCCATTCCACTTCATATCATGCATAACACTGCTTGACACATATTGGCACTTGGCACGTGTGGGCGCTTGGAAAGTCTTAGCATGTATGGAACACGTTGAGATGCCTTGGTATGATTTGGCATGGTTTAATATTAAATTTATTGGAGATCAATTTTTCGAAAGTAGATGAGAAGCAACAGAGGAAGACTTGGCACTTAGAATGCACCAATACTTTGCACTTGGCACTTATTGGCGCCTAGTGTTGATGTGCCTAGCATGCCCCTCTTAGAAAAGGTAAATTGATGACTTATTAACTCTCTTATGTGTTCATTTCCTTGTAGTTTAAATTTTTTCTCCCTTTTGTTGCCTTGACAGTCCTTGGCACACATTGACACACCCTTGCACATATTAGCATGCCTTATCACTTGGCACACCTTATCATGTTTGACATGCCTTCACACTATCTGGCACATCTTAGCACTTTGTAGCACAGCTTGAAACTCATGTCCTCACAACTAGCCTTTACGATCTCTCACAACTTGGGAACCCAATCAAGTCCTTGGCTATTGCAATTCATGTGAAAACGTTGACCTACTTCAACCACAAAAACTTGACCAATTTCACCTACTACAAGTAGATTTTTCCTTGTTCACCTAAGAACTGCCTATAACTCATCTTATGCCACTCATGTCCAAGCTCAACTTGTCCCAATTAACTATTTACCAAGACAAGGATCACATGATCTATCCATGGCCACAAAAAAACTAAGCAACATAGCTTACAGAGGAAATATTTCACATGTATATTCAATTCATATAAACAATAGAACATTAACTGAGAGTTTGCAAGAACCACAAGATTCAAAAGCTACACAAGATATAATCTGACACGAGATGAGTGCCCCAAAAATTATACACAACAATGTACAGTATGCAATTATCTAGAATAGTTTAAAGCATGAGCATGTAGTGAAAGTGCACCACATCTCATATAAAAAGAATAACTAAAGGCAAAATAATGGTGTGCCGAGCACAAAGTAATCTCCCTTTGTCTAAAACTGTTATATCGAGCCCCTTATAGCAACCATGGGCTTGCCTCCTGTAAATCCTATTCTAAACTTCTCCTAACACACTTAATCCTTTGCACAATTGAATTTGCTAACGCTCCCTAGCACAGACTCTTATTTGTTCCTTTCTATGCATTTTGACCTAGTTATCCCTTGATATGCCCCGACACTCCCTAACACTCTAGTTCATCATGCATTGACATTGTTCGACATGTGTTAGCATGTCTTTTCATTCCTTTTCATGCCCTGACCCTCCCTAGTTTTCATGCCCTCACAACTACCCTTACTTAATTTTCAACTTGGAAAACCAACCAAGCCCTCGCTTGAATACAAGAGCTTGACCAAGATATAGTTACTACAACTAGACTATGTTGTCAAATTGTGTAGCTTCAGAGGTACTCCAAAAGCCTAGTGAGATGGATTTATGTGAGTTTGGTCACAAAATGATTTATGGGAATAGAAGCCAATCAAATGGATTTTGGACCCAAGATGGGGTTTAAAATCTAAAAGAAAATTAAAAAGGAAAATCAATGTTTCCTAAGGTCTAAGTGGATAAAACCCATAAGGTGATCTAGAGGGTTCCTAAGAGGTCTAGGAAAAACTATTTAAGGAGTCCTTAGGATGGAGAAAATAACATCAAGTGAGAAGGAGCTCCTCTGATCAAGGGGATGAAGAGAGATGTAGTCCTAAAGAGGCCATGATCATTATCATGTCTCGTATTAATTAAGATGCCTCGGTATGCTTTGGCATGGAATTGTCTAAAATTGTTCAAAACATGAGAATTCAGACAAAGTATGCTACATTTCATCTAAAAATAATAGATAAAGGAAAAATAGTGTTGTGACCAACACAAAGTCTCCCCTTTTTTAAAGCTGCTTTGTCGAGCCCCTTACCGCAATCGTAGGCTAGCCTCTTACAAATCCTATTATGAAATTTTTCTAACACACTTCATCCTTGGAAAACTTGAATTCACTAACACTCCCTGGAACACACTCTTATTTGTTCATTTCCATGCATCTTGACCTAGTTCTCCCTTGTGATGCTTCAACACTCCTTAACGCTCCTCAAAATGCATTGACATTATCCAACATGTGTTAGCATGCCTTTTCATTCCTTGGCATGCCCTCATAACTACCCTTACTTAATTTTCAACTTGGGAACCCATGCAAGTCCTTGGTTAACTATAGGAGCTTGAACAAGTTACGATTACTACAACTAGAATATGTTGTTGAATTGTGCGGCTTGGGAGGTACTCCACAAGCCTAGTGAGATGGGTTTGTCTGAGTTTGACCACAAACATTTTTGTGGGAAAATAACCCAAGCGAAGGGGCTTTTGACCCGAGCTGAGGTTTAAAATCTAAAAGAAAATTAAATAGAAAATAATATTTCCTAAGATCTAAGTAGATAAATTTCATAAGTTCTAGAGCATTATTAAGAGGCCTAGCTAGGAAAAGCTATTTAAGGAGGCCTTAGTATGAAGGCAAGAACATCAAGTGAGAAAGAGCTCATTTTATCAAGGAGGCTAGGAGAGATGTAATCATAAAGTAGGTCGAGTTAGAGGGTTGTGTAACCATTGCTAAAGGGAGGACATGATCATCCACCATGAGTAAGATCATCATGTGAGGGTTCAAAAGAATGTCACATACCTTAATGGGTTCGAGATAGGAAGTATGATGCCATATTGTTGGTTCTCTTAGGGAATATAAAGCCAAAGAGAGGTCACTCATGAGAATTTGGGAATGTGATTTCACTGGTGTTTCTGTGTGAAGTCCGCATAAAATTTTGAAATAGTAGAGAGGGTTGAGACCCTACCTTGTGGTGGTTACTAGGTTGCAAGGTCTGTGATAAATACCAACACAAATGGAGGAGGGTCTACACTAGAATTTAGGGCCAAAACAGAAGTAGTCATAGGTGTAATATTGGCTGAGGTAACTGAAGTCTGAGGGTCATAGAGATCTAAATTTTAGGTCAAGATTCAGTCAATGAAATGACTATAATATATGGATCCATATGAGCTAGGTCGAGTCTCTTATGGAAGAAAGAGTTGTCCTTTTTGTATGGGTGGATATGGTTTGTTCTAAAACAATTATAATAGAATTATATAGGCACTTTACAATTCTTATCATGTGCTTGGATGCCCTGGAATGCCTTGCCATGGTTTAAGATAAAATTGATTTGAGATCAATTATTCACAATTAAGAGAGAAGTAATAGAGGATAATTAGGCACTTAAGACATTCTAGCACTTGGCCTTTGGCATTTATTGGAAATAGTGTTGGTATGCCTAGTATGCCCCTATTTAAAATGTAAGGTTATGAATTATTAACCCTCATATGTGTTCATTTATTTGCATTTTAACTTGGTGTTCCCTTTTGTCACTTGACACCCCTTGACAAGCGTTCACATACCTTAACACCTAACACATATTTTCATGCCTTAACACATGAAATGTCTTGGAATTCCTTAGCACTATTTGGCACATGTTAGCACACCCTAACATTTCTTAACATGCCCTAGAATTCCCTAGCATTCCTTGTCACTCCCCCCTTGGCACGCCTGACACTGCCTGACACACCCTCTTATTCATTCATTTCCATTCATTTTGAATCAATTATTTATGTGTTATTGGGTGCATGTCTAGAAAGAGTTCCATTAAGAGAATAAAAAAATTACCGCACCATTACTAACATAAGTAATTGTGAGATTCTACTTGAATGACATTAGGAAACTACACAAGAGATTTTAAGAATGTCATTTTTAGGGTTTTTTTAATGGTGTGGGAATGGTAAGAAGTGAGTGGTAAATATCATAATTGTATTTCTCATTAAAGTTCTTATCCTTATGAGATACTCGTCTTGAGAAAATGACACCCTCGTCATGCTTACCCTCCAACTCTTAATCTTCTGAAAATAAAGGCCAACTTGCACAGTGAGAGAAGGCATGTTGGTCTATGGTGTGCTAAGTGACTGGGTGAGAGTGTTAATGTACTATGAGAGGGACTGAACCATTTACTTTGTGTCCTCTACGGATGAAATGTTGTAGGTTTGTTTCATGGAACCACAAGGACACTAGAAAGATTGTGTAAGCTATAGCCCAACATAATCAATGCATTGAAAGAAATTTGTGGAGAGGGATCAAAATAAATTATATTAGTGGGTCCACCAAAAAATATTTAGTAGAGAGTGAAACCATGGTGATCAATGCCACACATGGAGTCTTTTGAGCTAGGCATATTTTTTTCTAAAAATTTGTTTGGAGTGTCACTGAATTGGTTGAATTCTCAAGTTCATGACATTGTAAATTATGTAGGAATTTTGCTGCTTTTGTTATAAAGGCTAAGGTTTGCAAGGATAAGATAGGGTTTGTAGGGTGTTAGGGGAAAAGAAGCATCAATTTATAGCTCTTTGATATACTAGTAGTTTATATGGATTATATGACATTGAATCCACCTTGAGATGGAGGTTGTTATGTGTTAGAGAAATTAAGGAGATGGCGGTTAAAAAATTTCTCTTATCATGACACTATCTTGTGATATTTTGTTATTATTATTTTTTCCTTAAATTTATATTTTCTTATCATCAAGAGTAATGCCAATGAAAAAATATAAGAAGACACAAGATGTAGGCACATGCCAGGGCAAAACCCCACTCTTTAGGGAAAACCCTATCAAAATTCTTCCTTTAGTAGACTAAATATGAGACGACCAAGACCTTTAGAATATAGAATTCATCCATCAATTCATCCCTTTACTGTGTTAGCATCGAGATCTCCATGATACCGAGATCTCCTTTTCTTTCACCTAAACTCCATCCCCATTACCTTAACCGAGTTTGAGATAGCAACATAGCACCGAGCATTGTTACTGAGAACATCAAGCATCATCATAGCATTGAGCATCATAGCTGAGATCACTGAGCATATTCATAACATTGAGTATCATATCATAGCATTGATTCTGTGGTATATCTGTGTTGACAGTGAGGCATTCATGTTTTGCTGCAACATCATAGCATGGAAGCTACCTGAATCATAGCATAGATGATTACCTGAATTTTGTAACAAGTTCGAGACCTTATCCTCCAACACTCAACGTCTTATCATGATCCCAACTATATATGTGGTCTGAAACTTCAGATATGTCCAAAATTTTGTGGTAGAAATGCGAAAATATAACCTTGTATGTATAATTGTTTCCCATAGCTATTGAGATGACAGTGGCAGTGTGAAGTGTTATGTCTTGATTTGAGCTGACTTGAAGAATAATTGAGTTTGACTTAAGGAGGAGACTTTGATGAATTGTATCACTTGACTTGAGGGTTGTCTTTAAAGTAGATTTCAAGGATGATGACCTTGAAGAATATAACTTGATGGAGGAGCCCTTTGACAACCTAATGTTACATGATTTAAAAGCCCAAAAATTGTATCAATTTAAATCTGTAACAGCTAACCTAGAAGTCCAAAATTGGGACCTTAATATAAATATGACCCAAGCATGAAACCCATGCCTTAATAATTCATTTAATAATAATAATAATAATAATAATAAGTTATTTTGATAAATACATTAATAATGAAGACCGAACCTAGTTACATTCTTCAACATTATGACTCCTAGAGCCTCATCCTTCTTCATGTTGATGAAAAATTTTTATTAGTTATCCCTTGGATAAGAACCACCATTTTCGTAAAGTCCTATAACTATTCACTTTTCAACAATGTTCCCATATCTTGTGCCCAAATTCCATAACTGTGTCCATTAAAATTTATAAGATCTAGCTTGAAACTCATAATGTTGACCCACTGATTTGATCCTATATTTAGTTTGCAATTAGAAACCTCAAACCAATCCACTAAACAAATCTGATTTTTTAAGAGCATCTACAACTTGCATTAGACTTCTAGGCAACATGATAAATCTCAAATCATTAGTTTTAATACCATGTAGGAGAATAGAGGTGTTTTTTATATTAGAAAAATTGTATTCTAAAATAGAGTTGATGTCTAAATACATTGTTACAACACCTAAGAACAACCAAACATAGTTCAAGATAATAAGAACTACATCCAAGGAAAATATTTAAGAACATGGAAATTGAGTCACATTTTCGGATGGGGCTTCCACCCAAAATTGCATGAGGTATAATTGGCACTTCATATCAGGGAGACCCCCTATATGTTGGCGAGATCCAACACCATCAACAAGTTTCATGCTCTTTGATGCCTCCCATGGTTCCACCCTGAATATTGGAACCAAAAACTTTTGGTTCTTCTCTTTCAATATAACACTTGGAATGTCTTCTAAAACTTCTATTGTTGGGTATGGATTCATAAAGGGATATATAAAGTAATGCCTTTTGAAGTTGAGGGAACCTAGGTTGAGGATACTTTTAAATCCTTTGAAGGGGGCTTTGGACCTAATGTCCTAGGGGATAGGGCACCTAAAGGGAAGGAAAAAAGAGAAATTGATAGGGTAACCCCCAACAATGGTAATAATGGGATTAGGGGCCCCATTACCACAACCCATAAGCCCTTAACCCATAACTACTGAATTCCCTATCCTCTCAACCCCCAAGCCATAATTGCTTGACCCATAGAATATTTAGTAGAAGAAATGTGCCATATGAGGAATGGATTGACATGAAGAGGAGTTTATTTTGGTGGATTTTCCATAGAGTTTTGGACAGAGATATGAAGCAAACTATAAAAATTTATTTGATGGATTGTTAGTGGATGGTTTGTGACCCTAGTTCAAGCATATGCAAAGTTTTAGAAGGATGATAATAGGAGTAGTTCAGATTTGTTCATAGATTGGATAAGAAAGAAATTGGTGCACAAAAATAGTGATTTTGAGAGGACTGAAATCAATATTAGGTGGAAAATTTGAAGATACCTAGATGAGGGCAATGTTGTGAGCACTAGATCAGTAAAATAATTGACCATGGTTTGGAAAATTGATGGCATTCCAAGTACAGTTGGAGGGTTGTTAGGTGACTGTCAAAGAAGAGCCCCAAGTCTTGTGCTTGTGAAGGAAAATAAGACTGCTAGAAGGCTAGGTGTATTGGGCCTAAGGTCGTACAGACTTTGAAGGACTAAAGTAGCAGTCAAGTGGGCTATCCAACTAGCCCTATTTCACTGTATTGTAGAGGATTGAGTCAGTGAGAATATGGGAAACCTCCATAGCCCTATTTTTTTCATCTTTGAGCAGGAGTATGGAAAAAGTGGGTAGACCAAAGAACTATTCAAAAAAAAATTTGTGAGCAACTTATCAAAAACCCTAAGTGTTGCAGACCTTAAATGAAAAAATAGGTGGATAGAGGGAATTTTTTTTTGAGTCGAGTTCAGTAATCTAAAGGAGTTGATTTCATTGATAGAGGCAGATTGAGGAGTTACATAACGGGAGACAAGAGGACCTACGAGATGTGTTTAGTAAATGTGCATTAATCAAAGGTCTATGTGTGGTGACCATCAAAAAGTGGTTAAAGTGTTGTCTTGTTCAAGGTATATTGCTTTTCAAAGGACTAACACTGATCCCTAGTTGTATTCCTTGTATCAGTGTGATTGTAAAGGGACATGATCCCTAGTACGAGAGCTCTAGCCTATTCTATTATAGTTTATAATTTAATTAAGAATGGTTTGAAAAAGTTAAAATTATCATGTGAACAAGTTTAGTCCCTGATGTGTGTAGAATTCATTGTGCAAAGTAGATGTGTTTTGGCACTTGAGTGTGTTTGAATCAAAGATTCTAAGACTGAACCTAGATTCTCATGTGCCGTGGAAATTCAAGATATGGATTTTTCACCTAAGAACTACCTGTAACTCATCTTAGGCTACTCATGTCCAATATCAACTCATCCCACTTAACAAGTTACCAAGACAAGGCTCATCACATCTAACTGTAGTCATAAAACAATTAAGCAACACAATTTACATCTTGACATGCCATAGCACCTGGCATGTCTTAAATGCCTTAGCACTATGTGGCATGTGTTAGCATCCCCTACATTCCTTGCCATGATTTTACACTCCCTAACACACCCTAGAACTTACTGACAAGCCTTGGTACTTTAACATACCTTAACACTGGCTAGCATATAACCTAGTCACTCCCTCCTTAACACACCTAGAAATCATTAACACTCCCTATCACACATATTTATTCGTTCATTTCCGTGCAATTTGATCTAGTTCTTCCTTGTGTTTCCCTGACACTCCCTAACACTCCCTAGCACACATTAATACACCCTAATCCCTAACACCTGACACATTTTGGCATGCCTCCCTAGAACTCTAGCATTCCTTGGCACTACCTAGCATGCCTTGTCACTCTCTCCTTAGCACATGTAGATATCATTGACACTCCCAGTGACAAACTCTTATTCATTAATTTCCGTGCAATTTTACCTACTACTCCCTTGTGTTTCCATAGAATTCCTTAATGCTCCTTGGCACGTGTTGGTACACCCTAGTACCTAGGACATCCTGGAATGTTGCCTTGGCCTTTAGCATGCCTTAACATTGCCTAACAAACTTCTCACTCCCTCCTTAACACACCTGGAACTCAATGACACTTCCAATCACAAACTTTTATTTGTTCATTTCCATGCATTTCGATGTAGTGCTCCCTTGTGTTTCCCTATCACTCCTAGTTAACACTTCCTTGCACATGTTGGCACATCTTGGGTGCATGTCTCCCTAAAACTCTAGATTTCCTTAGAATTGCTAAGCATGCCTTGTCACTCCTCCTTAGCACACTTGGAACTCATTGACACTACTTTTCACCCACTCTTATTCATTCATTTACATGCATTATGACATAATTCTCCCTTGTGTTTCTCTAGCACTCACTAACACTCCTTGGCACACAATGCACATTGGCGCACCTTAGAACTTGGCACATCATGGCATGCTTTCATAACACTCTATCATGGCTTCACACTGCCTAACATACCTTGTCAATCCCTCATTAGTACACCTAGAACTTGATAACACTCCCTATCACACACTCTTATTCATTCATTTCCATACAATTGAAACTAGTCCTCCCTTCTGTTTTCCTAACACTCTCAAGCATGCGTTGGTGCCACACCCCATCACATATCACATACTAGAATGATTAACATGCCTTGGAGATTTCTAGCATTTGTTAGAATTTCCTGGGATTTCCCACACACCTTGACACTCCCTAGTTGTCAAGCCCTCATAGATAGCCTTAATTTTTTTGCAACTTGGGGACCCAACCAAGTCATTGAAAAATTAGTGTTGTGTCTAGCCCAAAGTCTCCCTTTGTCTGAAATTGATCTTTCCAACCTCTTATCACAATAGTATGCTTACCTCCTACAAGTTCTGTTATGAAATTATTTGAACACACTTTGTCCATGGGACACCTGGAATTCACCAACACTCCCAACTAACAGACACTCTTATTCGTTTGTTTCCATACACTTTGAAGTAATTCTCCATTGTGATTCCCTAACACTCCCCAACACTCCTCAACATGCATTGAAACTATATGGAATGTGTTAACACACCTTTTCATTCATTGGCATGCCTTGACACTCCTTA
This sequence comes from Pinus albicaulis, assembly GCA_034641835.2. Classification (NCBI taxonomy): domain Eukaryota; kingdom Viridiplantae; phylum Streptophyta; class Pinopsida; order Pinales; family Pinaceae; genus Pinus; species Pinus albicaulis. Next base: position 1,402,084,851 of record CM076570.1, read on the forward strand.
ACTATAATGTCCTCATAACTACCCTTATTTTTTTTAGACTTGGGAACCCAACCAAGTCTTGCCTCAGCTATAAAAACTTGACCAAGTTTCATTTACTACAACTATATTATGACTTGTTCACCTAAGAATGGCTTATAACTCATCTTAGGCTACTCATGTCCAATATTAACTCATCCCACTGAACAAGTTACCAAGTCAAGGCTCACGTCCATCTGCATCCATAAAACAACTAAGCAACATAGTTTACATCGTGACATTCCATAACACCTGGAACTTCTAACAACCCCTTGGCACTATGTGGCACATGTTAGCATCCCCTGCATTCCTTGGCATGATTTGGAACTCCCTAACACACCTTACCATTCCTTGACATTCCCTAGCACTCTAGCATGCCTTGGTATTGCCTAACATATAACCTTGTCACTCCCTCCTTAGCACACTTGGAACTCACTAACACACCCTATCAAAAACTCCTATCCATTCATTTCATTAATGCATTTTGAATTAGTTCTCCCTTGTGTTTCTGTGGCACTTCCTAACACTCTCTAGCACACATTGGCACACCTTGGCACTTGGCATGTCACCCTGGCACTCTAGCATTCCTTGGCACTACCTAACATACCTTCTCACTCCTTCCTTAGCAAACCCAAAACTCACTAACAATCCCTGTCACACACTCTTATTCATTCATTTCTATGCATTTGAAAATAGTGCTCCCTTGTTTTTCCTTGGCACTCCATAACACTCCCTGACATGCATTGCCATGTTTCCCTATCCTCTAGCATGCCTCATCACTACCTAGCATACCTTGTCACTCCCTCCTTAGAATGCATTATTTTCACATAATGCTCCCTTGTGTGGCCCTACGACAACCTAACACTTCCTAGCATGTGTTGGCACACCCTAGCACCTAGCACATCTTGGGTGCATGCCACTCTCGCGCACTAGCATGAATTAGTGTTGCCTAGTATACCATGTCACTCCCTCCTTAGGACACTCGAAACTCATTGACACTCCCTGTCACGCACTCTTATTCATTCATTTCCATGCATTTGGACATAGTTCTCCCTTATGTTTTTCTGAAACTCGCTAACACTCAACATGCGTTGGCACTTGGCACATCTTGTTATGCTTCCATAACACTCTAGCATGCCTTGGAACTATCTAGCATATATTTTCACTCCCTCCTTAGAAAACCTTGAACTCCATAGCATGCCTTATAAATCCCTAGCACATATTGGCTCGTGGCACTTGAGAATTCTTGGCATGTGTTTGGATGCCCTAGAATGCCTTGGCACGGTTTAAGATAAAATTTATTTGAGATCAATTTGGCACTTAAGACACATTAGCACATGGCCCTTGGCATGTATTGGCACTAGTGTTGGTATCCCTAACATGCCACTCTTGAAAAGTTAAGGTCCTTAATTATTAATCATCATATGTGTTCATTTATTTTCATTTTAACTTGGTGTTCCCTTTTTTCACCCGACACTCCTTGACACATGTTTGCATACCTTAACACCTGACACATATTGTCATGCCTATCATGCATTGGCATTCATTGGCACTATCTGGCACATGTTAGCATACATTGACACTTCTTGACATGCCCTAACATTCCCTAGCATGCCTTGTCACTCCCCCCTTGGCACGTCTGACACTCGTTGGCACTCCCCGACACACCATATTATTCACTCATTTCCATTAATTTTAACTCGATGGTTTATGTTTAATGGGGTGCATGTCTAGAAATATTTCCTTTAAGAGAATAAAAATTAGCACACCATTACTGACGTAAGTAAATGCGAGATTCTACTTGAACGACATTAGGAAACTACACAAGAGATTTGAAGAATGACATTTTTGAGTAGTCAATATTGTTATTTTATTTCTCATTAAAGTGCTTATCTTTATGAGAGACTCATATTGATAAAATGACACCCTCATCATGCCTACCCTCCAACTCCTGATCTTCTCAAAATGAAGGCTAAATTTCACAGTGAGGGAAGGCATGTTTGGTCTATGGTGTGCTGAGTGATTTGGTGAGAGTGTTAATGTACTATGAGAGGGACTGAACCATTTAATTTGTGTCCTTTATGGAAAACATGTTGTAGGTGTGTCATGGAACCACAGGGCCACTAGAAGGATTGTGTAAGATATAGCCCAACATAATCAATTCCTTGAGAGAAATTTGTTGAGAGGGATCAAAATAAATTATATTAGTTAGTCCACCAGTCAACCTATAATCCATGAACCTCGCAAGCCATAACTCCCCTTAACCCCTAAAAATTCACCCTTAAACACCTTAACTTCTAACCCCTTAAACACCTAAATCCCCCTAAATCTCAAGACCTTAACCGCTAAATCCTCTGACCCTAAAGCCCTTGGCCCTTAACCCTTGAAACCCTTAACCACTAAGTATCCAAGGCTGAAAATAACACCCCAAACAACCACATTGACCTCCTAGGAAAATCCTTCACCTCTAACTGAGCATATTGGAAACATTTGGTTTTTAGAGAACTAGGTATTGGTGATGAGGATATGTGTTTGTGGGTAATTCCATTATTACCATGTATACCAAACGTTGAAAAAATGGAAAATTTGGAAAGCCTCAATCTGAATTTCTCACAATATCTACAATTCATGTTGAGACGGAGCTTGTAGTGCTCTCTCACATATGGACCTGGAAATGAATAGATCACTCAAAGACAAGACCTCTCTAGCACTAATGCACAGGGAGTGAACCCTCAATATAAATATTTTGTTTGTTAAACAAACTTAGTTGAGTCAATGTAGAATACTTTACATAAGAGAAAATTAAATGATATTATCCGCATCACTGCTTAAAATAACCTCAAATTATCCATGGGTAGTGAGCCAAAGGATGAATGTGGGGCACTATTAAATGATATTATCCACATCACTGCTCGAAATAACCTCAAATTAGCCATGGGTAGTGAGCCAAAGGTTAAATGTGGGGCATTATTAAAGTTACATCATGTTTAAATTCCTTTTACATTGTGAGGTTGTTCTCCAATAAGGTTGAAGCATCATCACAAAGAAGCATGGCATAGTTTTGTTGGAAAGCAATTAAAGTTATAACACAATTCAAGTGATTTACACCTCCAACGTAAATGAAATCTTTATATGTTTGTGTTAGGTTGTTAGAGAGTTTATTTAATTAAATTAACACCCTAATTAAATTAACATTAATTTTACTCACATAAAAATAAAACTTTATGAAAACCTAACTGACCATAGCAATTTATTTGACTACGTATTAAAATCTAATTTGGTCGCTACTCTAAAATTTAAATAGACCTATTAAAAATTATTTTGTCGACGATATTCTCCTTAATGGTTTAAATAGGCCTATTAAAAATTATTTTCCAGCCGATATTCTCCTTGCCAGTTTTGGGACAGAGTTTGGTGCTCCTCTGCTCATCATTTTTATGATTTAGCAGCAGATTCCATACCCTTGTGCTCCTTTTCTGCCACTAAATCATATCAGATCTGGGTTCACTCTTTTTGGATCTTTATTTCAAATATTATTCCCCTGATTTGGGGGCTTTCGCTGCAATTCGGAGCAGACTAATTTGTCATTTTCCTTCAGCCTTTGGCTGCTCGCCTCCCCAAGGGGCTTTTTGCTTCATCGCGAACCAATGAAAGGCATCGCCAGATCTGTGTTGAATGAGAGTTGGCATATCCTTGGCGGACGAACATTTATCTTCACAGAAGAACACTGCTGCAGCTTCGCTTCATGACAGTTGCCTGCCATTAGCATTTGGCATGGATCAATGTATCGTTCGCTAATGGATATAAAATTGCCCCCTTCGAGAATTTCGAGAGGGAGAGTCTGTATGGATACTTTTTGAAAGGTATTTTTCTGATCTTATTTCTATGATTTTTATTGTTAATTTCAAAGGATTTAAACTTGTATACTGAATTTTGGAGAAGAATGGTTTTTGTTGACAACAGCCACAGCAAGGGTTGAACTAAGTTCAAATTATTAGAACAGAATTTTGTCTCAACTTAATATGTTTCCTCTTTGACTTGCAAAAAATGAATGTCTTTCAATCATGCTTCTCTTGCCCATCTGAGTGCCGCTATGACATCTCCCAGTTAGACCCTACCTCTTCTCTAAACGGGTCGATCTCCCCTTACTTATAAACACAATGGCGGTATACCTTCTACTCTTAAGTTCCTACTCTTAAGTTCAAGTGCTCTTCTCTCTCCTCTATATAATGAGTTTAAGGCACTGAAACAACTTGGAATTGATTCCACTCAATCGAGAAAGGTCTAGGTCATTTATGTACGAGTATAAATGAATAAAATGCTTTAATCATAATCGATAAGTCTAATCAGTAGGCTCAACTAGTCTTTATCAATGAGACACAAGAGATACAAATTTATTTAGGCTATATGGATCTTACAATGTTCCTGGCCGAACTTATTCTGGGGTTCTGTCCAATCTAACAAGGATTTCTTTCACAAAAATGTGACTGGTACAAGTTTGAGATTAAGACTGGACCTTTTCACAAATATGTAAACCTTCACAGAACCTTCTCAAGTTTATTATACCTCCACTATTTATCAAGGAAAGAGGACTAATCTGCAAGCTAAATAGAAGTTTAATGATACAATTTTAAATACCAATGTTGTCCAGAATGTGCTTGCTATCTCAGGTTCTAAATAGTACACCACATGTCCAAGCGAAGTTTTAAGGCTACTCCATAAGTCAGGGCCAAGTGCTGAAGTTGCTCCACACTACCGAGTTCTGTCCTGAAGTATTTTCACAATAATGAGGCCTTATAAGACGGATCCGCAGTCCTGTAGATTCTGTGGAGGATACCGAGCTCCTAAAACAACCAAATTCTATCCAAACCTTAATTCCAGCAACTTATGCGATATTAAACCATCGTTTTGGGACTTCACCACGTCAAGCTCCGCAAAACTGTCCATTTGATCCAAGTATTGACAGAGTCTACAAACCGCAGGTCCAATTCCTCCAAACACTCATTTGACTAAACTGAAACTCTGTCAATAGAACAACCTCCTGTAGATTATTATAGGTATGAGCCTCCGCAAAAAATAGATCCAAACCCCTTGTAATCCTCTCAGGGTGACTTTCCCTTGATGGTTATGCCGAGTCCTAAACTATGCCTTCAAGGAGATTGCAATCTGTGTGAGCTTCACAAGACTGTGAAGTATTTTGTACTCAAAGTCTGCGTGATGAAAAATCTGAGGTGATGTATTTAGTCATAAGAAACTGCCCAAAATTCTGAGCTTTCCAACAATGATCTAAGCTAATATAGTGGTAGCTATATGGTCTTGAATAATTATTCAATCAAACAATTTAACTCAAACTGTAATTCATATGTACCTCATCCTGTATCTCATTTTGTACTTGTGCTCTTATATTTCTCACCAATATGATGGATCAAATGACGAGTCTTAACTTATATATATAGTGATTTTAAATGGAAATAAAGGGATGCGTCTTTTGAGGGAATCCGACTCAGTTTAGCTGAGCATAGGTCAGCTAGACTGTAAAAAAAAATAGGATATATAATTTTCAAAAATCAATTTCTCCTAGACTATTTGGAGCTAGGAGCTGAGTGAGGGCTCGTTGGAAAGATGAAAGGGTCCTCTTTAAGATGGTGAAGGACTTATTGTGATAGGATGCCTCCAAGATGCCAAAAATTAATTTTCTTTATGATTGTTCTTGAATTTTTATATATAAGGTGTTTGGGACAGAATGGGCTTTAAGGGAGGTGTCCACTTGTCATTTATTTTGTTATGTCATCATATGTCATCAAGAATATCATCATATATGTTATTAACTATGCAACATCCATCATTCATGTCATCATCAAGTTGAGTGTCTAGGACGGAATTTAGGGTCTCTTCACATGAGGGCTTGTATATTAGGCACATAATTGGCACTTGACATCTTCATGGTTAATTTTTTCATTACTAGGGCATTATGGTCAATAGATATTTAGGACAAAAATTCTTCATTAGTGGCTTGAAATATTCACAATGACATCATTAATAGCTTGAAATATTCATAAGGATAGAGCAACCTTAGCATATTTATTAATGTCATCCTTAGCACCTAGGGATTGCATGAGGTTCATTGAGATCACAAGAATATTTTCCATCTTAGCCAATGCCATATTGACATCAATGAAAACCCTGACCAACAGGGGAAGTAGTTGAAGGTTAGGGTTTAGGGACGATTACCTTTAGCATCGGGGAGAGCGAGGGAGACAAGGGTAGCTCCCTAGTTGGTGAGATTTATATGCAGATCACCCCTGCAAAGTTGAAAGAAAGTTGGGGAATTGATCCTTTTGTAGGGATGACCATAACGAGCCAATTTGCATTTCCCTTCCAAATTTCTTGGATTCAATTCCCATTTGTGCCCTTGACTGCTAGCATGGCATTTGGAGAGGTGAATGAAACCTAAATGCACCAAAAATGCAAAAGAATGGATGACACTTTCACCATCATCGATTGATTGACTGATCAAGGGATGGATGGATAGGCTAAAGCAGAACATTCAGTGATATATATAGAGAGAGTCACATACTCAATACTAGACTAGGGAGTGTTTTTATGCCTTAAGATAAGGTCATGATGTAAGACATAACATGAACTGTGTGCAACTATATACAACCCATGCACTGTGGCTACCAAAAAATGTAATCTTTGGAATCTAAACATGTTACATTTTGGATTTTTTGTCTTAATATCCCATATTTGTTTTTGGCCAAATCCTACTTTTTTAATTTAAAATGGAATTTTGAATGCATATATGGATTCAACACCCTAAAGAACCCTAGATCAGTACATTTTTGTTGTTTGTAGATTGAAGGACCTAAACTAATGCAACATGGTTTTGTGGATGCCATTTCTAAAGTTGGGTTGGAAAAATTACTTTTTTGACCTTTTCTGGGTTGGAATCTTTTCTCACCTATATAACCAAGTAATTTTCTACCACTTGTATAACCTTGCCTTTTTATCAAAAAAAGAGGTTCCTGCACTCAAATAATTGGCTTTTCCTGGCCATGGGGTGACTAGAATTTTGAAATTCTATAACCTTTTAGATGATTAGAAGATCCAATTTTCCCATTTCTACAAAAAGTGCCTAAACTGAGTTCAAACCATCGTTTTGGGTGTAAATTTTTGGTTAGTTGAAACCCGTTTATCAACTACACTGTCTGAGTAAAGCCTAGATAATATCTAAGATGAGGAGGTTGGAACTATTTCAGGCTGAGGTAAAACATACTCAAGCTAACGGTCAAACATAAGGTTATGTATATACATGTGGTTCAAGGTCTCCTTTTCCTCATGTTATTCTCTATGAATTAAGGAATGTATGTTGCCAAGGAGGAACACCTGTTGTTGTAGGATCTTATACACCCAACAAGTTACTAGGAACACCCAACAGATTACTAGGATCTGATACATGATTTAGATTGCTAGGATCTAGTCTAGGAACACCCAACAATGAGAGGTATATCCACAAACCACTCCAAGTAAGATATGAAAAGGGCTCTTGAAATTCCTCTGAATACCAAAGCACTCCAATGTTTATAATGACATACTGATGTCCAATTCAAATGCTACTTAAGGATTTCATAAAGGTTCTAGTGCCTTTGTGAAAGGGTTCGTTGTAGGTTTCCAAGGGTTTCTCAAAAAAAACCTTTCACTAGATATTAACAACCCTTATGATATTTTTTACCACCACAATTTCTACCACAAACTTTTCATAAGGTGAAGACACATGAAGATTTAAATTGGTTTCAGCATGAAGGAAAGATGACAATTGTTCTGATTGATGGGTATTTAGAGTTTTATTGCTCATTATAATTTGATTACAATGACCCTAGATGTAGTCACAAACAAGTAATAAATATTACTGTTGTTCACAAGGCTGAAATGTTGTCTGAAATCCCTCAAATTATCCCACAACAAGCTTCCAAAAAACCCCAAATCATTGTTGGAAACATTTCTTGATTGCAATTATATTTTTATACTTGTTTTCATGCTTCCCTATCTATCCAAACATTGGTATGAGAGCCATAATTGTGTTGTCATTAACCCTAGTTCTATTTGTTGGTGAAAATTTATCACAGTTGTAGGTATCAACCATTGGAAAGACCAACACTATTGGGTTCTAAAGAACCACCAATCAAAGGATATATCTACTATTGTATCTTCTGTTTAGCACTCTTCACATGCTGCCATCGAATCTGTGGTCATTTTCTTGTGTATATCCTCTTCATATTGCCCCATAATCCTACAAGAGTATGTTACATGACCTCACATCCTCCGAGGAAAAGTTGATATTATATGCTGAGATATATTTATGCTTTGATGGTTATCTGTTTGCTTTTTTTGGAGACCATGGAGGATGACAACATGATACTAAAAATTGTCTTATTATAACAATATTATTGATGTCAAACTGTTCATGGAGGCTACTAACAAATACTGCAATAAGGGAGACTTTCCCATGATAGTTTTGGAACCTTAAAACCATGTTAAAATTGTTTAAAACGTGTGCCCTGAAAATAAAACAAATGCTACAAAAAAATCACTATAATGTGATGAAATTTCTATTATAGGACTTCTCTACTACTGCTCATACACTGTCTGAAATAATTAGGTTGAAATTTAGAACCTAACTACCACTAGTCTAGTATGCAAAATCCAATTCCTGGCATAAGGCATATGATGAAGCCATTGGCTAGGTTACATGTTGGTAGTGTATGTTATGTTGGTCTATTAATTTTTCTTTTGGTTAGAAACTGGGAACTTCACCATAACATCATACCAATATGTAAAATCTGAATTAATTGTTGTGAGACAACCAACATCTAGGATATTTGTTTCTATCCCATACTTTGCCATCAACATCTAAGTTGAATTTCCTGTGCATGTGTTGAATGGAGTTGCTATTGTGGCATATTTATGATTTTCCATGTCAAACATACAATTCTAACATGTATTCTCTTTTGTGTGGAAGGTATTACTTCATTGTATTTGTTAAGGATGCATGTTCACCAAAAGAAGTCAAATACTACAAAATGTTGGATGTGTTTTGTATTATTGTTCTAGAACATATTCGCTTTGTCTTTATTTTGTATTATTGTTTGAGAACATATTCTCTTTGCCTTTTTCTTTATTTCACACATTGTTTTAGGTTATTTAGGTTTTTGGCCCTGAAATTAGTGATTGAAATGCAAAATAATCACTTTATAATTGTGGATTTTCTTGTCTATTTGAGTTCTTTTACATAAGAAATATTCATAAGTAGATATTCTACCCTTAGCTCCATTTAAAATTGTTGTAAGAATTTATGAGGACATCTTTTATGCCTTGACTCGAGGTGGTGGATTCCCCATCCTAATGAGGCCTTTCTCTTTCATCCAGTCCTTCATTTTCCATTGAATTTGATTCAAGAGATTCTCCCACTAGATCTCTCTTGGGGGATTCCTGTGGTGGTATTCCATATATCATTTTTTGAGAGTAATGATGAGATATTTGGAGGGCCCCATTTCATTGACTCAAAGTCTTATCCATTTCATCAGTTCTTTAAGTGCAAGAAATAGTGTAACATCGCTAGGTATTTTAACTTGACTTAAATGGTCAGCTCCCTCTTATATTGATAAAAGAGAGGGTCATAAGTCATCAATAGTTGTATCATGGCTTGTCCATAACTCCCTCTGATTATAGAGAAAGTGACCATGCCAAAGCATAATCACCGAACCATCTGAAACTTAACCTTTTCTTAGGTCCATGTAACAAAGTCATCAACCATAATCTGATGCCATGACTAGATTATGTCAACAAACATTGGTCAAAAAGAATCATCGGGACATACTGCTAGTGGACTTTATGGCTTCCTCTGAAGCATAGCTTGATGAAATTATTATGTGAGAGACTATCCATAAGGTGTCCACAAGGCACTTGCAACAAAAACCTTCAACGAAGCTTGCCTCAGAACATAAATAAAATTTATAGAATTATCATGGTCCTTCTTCAACCAGAATGAAGAAATCGCTGCATTATCCTCCTTTGATAGATGAAATTGATCAATGAATTAAATTACCCAATCCATGATATCCAGTCATCCATATTCATAAGATTTTATTTCATAGGGTATTCACTTAATGCATCAAGGAGTCCAATGACACAGTCAAGATTAGGGTCCTTACTGTTCCTTCTACTTATAGTGCTTGTCAAAGCATAGGATTTAATATGCACTTTCTTCAAGGTACCTTTGATTTTGTGCTGATAAGGGCTATATACGGAAAAGCTCCAAAAAGTGCCATCTACTTTTTCTCCTAATGGCCAGACCAAGGTAAAGGTGTTGCATAAACTTTCTTTTCTCCTGCTGCTAGATAAAGAGGTAAAATTTTGCTTCCATACACTATCATTGCTCCTTCAATTATTACTGCAATTCACTATATCAAATACTACCATTATTGTTTCAAATGAGTACTGCCATTTCTTCTTCATTCCTCCTACACTTCCTTAATTAGAAACATTCTGTTGGTAGCTTAACCCATCAAGTTCTTGTATTAAAGACAAAGATATTATCTTATTGATTATTCTAGCATCTCTAAACTTAAAGGATCTTGGTCTAGAATCATATATAGATCAAAAACACCTGAAACAACTTGCCTCCTATACTCTGTTATGTATTTGTTAATGGAAATTACACTTCAAGCATCTTGCTATCACACAGATCAAGTTGGTTGATGCTTTTAGGACCCTTTCATGTATTCATTCAATAGTAAACTCTATTCCTTGGTTCATTTATTAGGACCCTTTAAGTCTATCAATATTTCCTCTCCTACAATAGATATGCACAATATTCCCATGTCTCCATGTTTCTCAGCTCAAAAAATTTGTGTTGTAAAACCACTTTTCTCTTCAAGTTCATCAGTAGTTTGAAAAAGTACTACAAAATATTCTTCCATGTGTGAGAAAAGGGCCTCGACATAATCATATTTAGGTATTTTCAAAACCAGATGATAAAACACCACCACACTTAGAGAAATTGATGATCGAGGGAGATGAGGAAATTCCAAAGTCTTCAAAGAAACTAAAACATCGGGGGATAAAAGAAAGCCAAGGAAAAGTGATTCTCTCAATATGCTAAATTAAAATATGATATGTTCACAAGGCACCCCCAGTTCTATTAATAAAATATTGAGTAATATGTCTAGTAGTCATCATGCATGTCTTATGTAGCATGTTCAACCTAATCATAATAGTTTCCAAACTCTAGTGAAATAAAACACTCCACATAGTAGAAAGAAAAAGAATTCACCAAGCAAGGAACATGTTGTGGGAAAATGGAAAAAGAAGGTTATGGGGATTAATACCCCCGCAAAAGGGGAAAAAGGTGGCTCTAAAGCCAAATATGACACAATTTTTGGCTCATTTGAGCATTCTGGTTAATCCACACTTAAGGAGAAATTAAACTGTCTACCCTAGATGCTGATCCATATGCATTTGAACAAAAAATTAAACAAACACCGCAATATAATACATGCAAGACAAATGAAGCAAGACTAAACAACAAATTAGATTTTTCATATTTTTCTTCTCCAGCACAATGAGAAAGGCACCATCCCCTGGATGCAAATATGCAGAGATCAAAATGATTCAAAGGTTAGTAATAGAATTAATTCCATTTTGTACTGGCAGATAATTGAACACATTCTTTTTTTCCAATGTTTTGTAGTCTTAAAGTGAACTAATTATTGTGTTATTCTTTGGTGTTCACCGCTGAAAAGAGATACTCTTACTGTGATAAGTTTCAACTTTTTTTATTTGTTGGTTGTTTCATGTTTTGAGTTCAGAGTTGTGAAATTCCAAATCACATGTCGATATATATATATATATATATATATATATATATATATATATATATATATATATATATATATATATATATAATCTTTATTTTATTTTTCCCTGTGGTTCCCAGAAGATTCATGTTACATTTTCACATAAGTTTAGATATCATTCAAATATCTAAAATTACTAATTTTTAATTTGAATATTTTGTGACTAAGGAAAGACAAATGTCCCAATTATAAAGTCACCCAACAACAACAACATTGTAATTTTTCTTTCATTCAACCTATAACATATTGCATCTGTCTTCATCAATGTTCTTCTTCCAAATGCATCCGCTTACGACATTTCCTTTGCAATATTTTGTACATTTGCAAGTTATAGGTCATTTTTAGACTATAAATGTCTTCAGAGTTTCAATTATAATTGTGTATTCAACTTAATATATTGGGTCTCTTATACGCAATTGTTTTTCCCTTCACCTACTTTTCATAACTTCCATAACCATTAGGTAGGGACCAACAATTTCGATGATGTTTTGTTTGTTTAGTAAAAGATTTTCAAGGCTTTAATTTATTGAAAGTTGTAGAATTTACAATCTATGAAGTTTCAAGATATAATTTTTAAAAGTTTAATTCTTTAAAGGGTGCTAGCTCAATGGAAGAGCACCTGCTTTACAAGCAGGAGGTTGGTGGTTTGATTCCATCATGCCTTGATATTCATATGGAGTGGTGGTGATCAGTTTTGGTGATGGAGGCTCTTTTGACCATCACCAATGAGCTTATGGTGACATTTTTCGGCCCTCACGAAAATACGAAATGGTAACGGTCAACGAACGCCACCATATATATGCATCAATAGTGAAGACCATGAAAGGTCCGTCACCATATATCATTGTTTTTTATATGAAATGGTGAGGGTCACTTTTTTTCATTATAGTCTTTATTCGTGATGGACGTTGAATTCACCAATGAGCTTATCATGATATTTTTTTACCCTCACCAAATATGAAATGGTGACAGTAAACGAATGTCACCATATATATGCACCAAGAGTGACGACCATGAAAGCTCCGTCATAATAAATCATAGTTGTTCATATGAAATGGTGAAGGTCATTGTACATCATTATAATCAATATTCATGACGGACCTTGAAAGTCACCACAACACATACATTCGGCGACGCCACCTTTGGTGACGTTCAATTTTTTGGTGACGAAGGCTATTGTTTGTCACCATTGCTCATATGAAATGGTGACGGTCACTATCTGTCATTATAAATCATTATTGGTGACGAACCTGGAATGTCACCAAAACACCTATACTTTCGGCGATGCTACTTTTGGTGACATTCAGTTTTTGGTGACGAACACACTTTTGACCGTCACCAATGAGCTTATGGTGATATTTTTTTCCCCTCACCAATGTCCTTTTTTCTTGTAGTGATTTTTTAGAGGATTTCGGTCTAAGGTTCGTGGTTTTTAGTTATATTATGTCGAAAGTAAATAGATAAAAGCGGTTTGTTCACCTTGATATTAATTATCATTAGCTGCAAGGCCCAAAGACGTGGGATTAAAAAATTATAAAACTATGATGATCACGATAAATAAATCAGAGTTCTATTGGTCTCTGGTAGTGGCGCAACATATGAATGAATGAAAATAAAAAGAATGATGTGGACGTAAAGGATTCAATCAAGAAACAACAATTGTGTAAGGTGACTTGTGAGGTTCGATTGCAAAATTGAGATTGGAATCTCATCGTCAAAAATCGCTTTTCCAATTGTACTCTCTGGTTATTGCCCTAATTTTGGCTATTATCAAAAGAGATATGCATTTCCATTTCCATTACCACTCCGTGCTCATGATTCCAATTTTTTGCTTTGATGTTAGCGACCCCATTCTTGGAGGCTAAATGTTCAATTCATGAACAAAGACGAGGAACCACTCTAAATAGCATGAATTGTGTGAATTCCTCGATGGTTAGTGGGCTTTGTTAGTAATGTTTTTCAGTTATGTGTTTTGGGTTCTTCTAGTTTGATTTTATTGGTTCGTATTTTTTTTCTTTTAAATCTATTGAAAATAGGCTTTTTATAGTTGTTGTAGTTAGTTAAATTGGTTGAAATTTAATAATTAAAGTACCTTTTTATTGAGAGGTTATGGGTTTAATTCTCTCAACACTATTTTGGTTAGGATTAGTTGTTGATGTGTTGAGGCAAGTGATTCCTTCGAGTAGATTTTCATCCTACCTATAGTGAATCATCCCTTTGAGAGTATATTTTCCACCTACCTGTAGTGAATCATCCCTTCGAGTGGATTTTCCTCGTACAATATTCCATAGATGTAGCAGTGAATGATCCCTCCGAGTGGATTTTCCTCGTACAAATGTTCCATGGACGTAGTTGTGAATCATCCTTGCGAAGGGATTTTCCTCGTACAAATATTTCATGGACGTAGAGATCACTGATCTGTGGGATCCATGAACCACATAAAAACCCTCAGGTGGATTTGTGGGATTCATGATCCACATAAAAACCCTCAGGTGGATCTGTCTGGTACAAATATTATGTGGAAGTAGCGATCATTCATCTTTGGGGTCCATGAACAACATAGAAAAATGATATTTATTATAAATGTATAATTTTATTGTAATATGGGTTTAGAGTATATCCTAAAATTGTTTGGTTAAGAGCTTGTTGTATTTGGATGTAAGGAAAAATGTTAACAATTGCAAATGTGAAATATTTCTTATAAACATCAATGAGCAAACCAAGGTGATGTGGTTTTTCCATTACTAACATTATGTGTTAATGATAATTAGTGGATAACATTTAAAAATGATTGATAATGTTTAGAACTGGCATGTGTAGTAGATTGATCATTCTATTATACTAGGTTTTCCCAATTAGTAAAAAGATAATAATAATAATTTGATTGTAGTGAATTTTTTTTCTTAAAATTGTTTTATTGAATTTTATGTATGGTATAAATATAATTTGAGTGAGTTTAATAATTAAGAGAACGTGTCTCCTCTTCTGAATTTCAAGTTCAAATATGAAGTCATGGAAGGCATCTACAACTCTATACATTTAAGCAATCAATATAATGGGTTTGAAACAAATCAATATTTGACATGTTCAAGGTTTAGAGATTGAAATTATCTTTTGAGTAATTCTGAATTTTGCGAGGGCTTGAGGATGATAAACGTGGATGAAACAAGAGAAGACAAACAATGAAAGCATCGAATGTAGATGTAACATAACCCTCCTTATAAATTTTTCTAATTAGAGGCTATATATATATATATATATATATATATATATATATATATATATATATATATATATATATAGATATATCTATGTGTGCGTGTGTGTGGGGATCACAACCTATAACACAGTCAATACAAAAAGGTTGTTTATTCATACCTCATGGCACCCACATGGGCTCCACGTGGTCCAACATGGAACATTACCCTAATGTTGGTGGAGATTGACCATAACAATGTGAAGATTTTGTAAATGGGAATTTTATGTATGGAAATCGATCCGGGTCACATTGTAAAAACCTCACCTTATTTAATGCTTCACTAGTGTACGCCAAGTGTTAAACATCCTCATATGCCAACCACACAATGCAGAAGTTGAGGCTAACACTCTCCCTAAACTAAATTTTAGGAATGGTGGCTTCTTTAAAATCTCCTAGTGTATGAAATTTATATCTGTTCAATTGGTGGAAAAGACAATTGTAGCTTGATGATGATGACACACTCTAGGAGAAAAACTAGATTGTGTTGAAATAGAAATTTTTGATGACAAAATGTTGGAACCATAACATGATGAAGGCCCAAGCATAGGTTGTGAAAATTATGAAGATTCATTAAAGAATTGGTCCATGATTAATAGGTTTGTTAATTTGTGGTGTATGGAGAAATATTGAAGGTGAGGATGCAATACACTCCAAGTTGCATAATTTCCAACTTAAAAGTTACATACTCAAACTCCAATTCAAACTATTGGGAAGATCCTATTTCATTGTTTTCTTATACTTGATTTTCCATGTCCCCTACACTATTTTAATTCCATTAAAATTTCCAACATCATTATCATTTTGTTCTATATTTTTTTGTGATGTAACTTAGTCTCGTAGGTTGTAGTCACTATTGTGAATTCCCTTCTCCTCCTCTCAAATCATTTTTTCTCATCATTCTTTGCTAGATTTCAAATTTAATTTACTTGTATAAATACTTACATACTTTTTTTATTGTGTTTTATGGTACAAGTGTCTTCTTGCATTATTGTGCCCATTTCAAATTCAATGAGCTGATAAAATATGATAAGTAATCTAGCAAATTATTCTATCTTATGATGAGCCAATGAAAAAAAAAATCATGGCCTAAATAAAAAGAGCCAAAGTGAAGAAAATATTCATTTACCTAAAAATAACACATTACACAAATTATTACCCTTGTGAGGAGCTTTAATACTGAAACATAGGTTATATAGTGATCATTGAAATATGAGCTCACGATTAGTTATTTTAGTTGCTCAAAGGAAGTTGTAATGCCTCCTCCCACATTTACCCACTTTCACGAGCCTGACAAGGTAAACATGAGCAAAGGGAAAAAATGACATGAGACTAAACCTCATAAGTAGAGTAAAGCAACTGGAGTCGACAAACCAAAACATTATTGACCTTCCTTAGGAGCTACAGGAACCATAAGAGCTAAAACACCACTCCAGGTGCCCAAAACCTTAGCTAACTTCCCTTTAGAGTGATATAGACTCCCATTTGCTTTCATAACAAGGAAAGAACATAGCTGTAACTCTATATTCACATGCATAAACCTGTATTTTGGCGACTGCAATCCAGATTTCCCAATTCTGAGCATGCAATCTTGAAATATGAGCCACCTTTTCAGGGCTAGTAACCAAACCTATTCCCAAAACATAATAAAACTTTATATAAAAATTAATGAAGCCGAGACTAAACCAATAATAAAAAAGCTATATAAAAACTTGACCTAGCTAGGCCTAACCATGATACTCATTCTTTCAAACACATGGTGAAAATGAAATCTACAACTTATGAATGCATATTTGAACAACTGTTTTTGATTGTTATCTGACAATCATCAAGAAGAGTTAATTCCCTCTCATAGTAGCTGCAATAACATATATTATCTCATACATTCAATAACCATTCATTTACCAATCAAAACATGATAAGAACCACAATTGAAATTTTTCATACAACCGCGATTTTTTATTTTTTGTCAGGAATAAACTTGCATTATATCATCATATCAAAATTGTCAACAAAATACATCACCATTTCAACAAGATACATTAGCATAGGCTTAAGATTTTGCACATGCCTAGCCCTGTGTAGTAAGAATCCTGAAGAGGAGCCAAGATAGTCGATGTCTTTGGTTATTATCAAAAAAAAAAAAAAAAAATTACAAAACTTATAATTACACATTAGGGAGGGGGGTTAGGAGGTAACGCTCGACGGGTCACATAGAGAGAAGCTCGTTCATGCATGTGGTAGTCATTGTCTTCCACTTGATTTTCCTGAGTGCGGATATGGTCATGAGTGCATTGTTACTAATGACAGACTCTATCCATAGAGTCCAAGATCCCATTCCTGATGTGTTAGACGTCGTCGATGTAGGAAACTAGTTCGTTTATGTCCCTGTGCCTATGATCCCTCAATGCATCAATGTTAAGCTGAATTTAGTCCAACTGGGTCGTGATGGAATACAATGCGACCAAAAATTTGACATGGCCCTTGGAACATTTTGGAGACAGGACCATTTCTGTAGATGAGTTTTTCCTCTCAGTTGATTTGGAATCTGAGCTAGGCTCCTCAAGCTGACGACGATTATCACGACGTGGGCCTATACCCCCTCTATGGGTATACCCTCACTAAAGAGGCATTCTAGAAACACTACCACCACCAGGCGCACCACAACAGGGAATGAACTTCCTGACCAATAGAACACACTTCAAAAAACTGAATTATAAAAGCACTTACAATTTTCAAGTTGTGTGACAACACTCTCTAGTGAGGGGTAACCTGAATACCTAAACATATGCAATGCAGTCACGAGCAATGAGGAGGGAGTGCGGCATGCCCCAGGTCCTGAGGTATGTAGAGCTGATAAAGAGAAAAAGTAGGAACCTCAAGTCCCAAATCCCAAATAATTGGTGATCCTTGAGGCTATCTCCAACCAAAGGTAGAACCGGGCACTGAAAAACATTAATTATGCTCCTGACTTGTCGAACCAAGTCAGAGACTAGCGAATTCTTCATGTCTGTCAGAGAAAAATATCCCCGAATCCCATGGCCATGTTTGTTGTAGATTCCCAATTCCTTCTCTTCTTCATGCAACAAAATCATCCTGTTCTACTGCCCCAAGCCACAACTTGAGCCAGGACCCCAAAAAACCGCACATTGTTCTCTCCCAAAAATCTCTCCACATCACCCATCATCTGAAAATGGCTTCTGGTATGTCACCAAGGAGTATTAATTGTCACTCCCAGAGAGTGTGGAGTGGGTTTTCAATAATCTTCCTTACATTCGTGTGGCACGTCGAGGCTTGGATAGCTACAGAAACCTATGCACTACTATTTGTCATCATAAATGATCACCCCCATCAGGAATTGTCATACAACCATGCTTATAACCAACATAGAACTAGATAATAACAATTATAGAAAAACCATCAAAGCCACATCATAAAAATTACATTCACTCTTAAAATACAAGAGGAAAATTACTCTTATTAATATATGCAAAATCCAACCAAGTGAGGGACTTCTACATACCACCCGATGATAGATTCCGCTGAACCAAATATCTCTTTTATCCAATCACCCTCGTGTCTTATTACAAGCATGAATATGGAATCTAATGGGATAAAACAATACATACACAACACGAGAATCCAGAGGTTAAACCACCTCCACCCTCTCACTATCGTGATCTCACCTAAACCAGTCCCAAGATCACAAAACCAAAACAAGCTTGGATGCCTCAGAATTCCTTCACCATCCCTTGAGGAATTTTCCTATCTCCACCCCCAAACCTTGAGGTTTTCCTGGGACCACCTCACCGATATCCAAAACCTTCAGAAAATCCAAATCATAACCAAGAATGAATCCCATCACACCATGCCTATTGAGGAATTGGCATGGAAAGGGTAAAACCATTGCCACACCAGGAAAAAACCATGCCAATGACAACAAGAGAACCAAATAAACACATGAATGTACCATCATGCCAAAATAAGCAAGGAAATTTTACATGCAACTCGATACTAATCCTAATGTAGCGACTTAATCTAACTCTTCCTTCCTTCGTGCTTGCTTTCCTTTTCTTTCTTGTCCTTCCTTTTTGTTTCTTTATTGTTTTCTCCTCTTAGTGCTCTTATCTATCTAAAAATAACTCCATAACCAAACTGTCAAAAGGATAAATAGAAATTTTTTTTGAAATTATCCTCAGAAGCCTTTTTATTATTGAGGTCTCTATTTTATACAATTTCTTCCTAACATAAAACTTGTGACATTTCATCTTCTTTTTCTCCTCTTTTCCCTTATTTCATAACTAAATGCCAATAATTTCCTCTTTTCATTTTCAAATTATTTTCCAATGCCTTCTCCAATTTCCTTTGCTATAACAAATAACAAGTGAGACCGACTAGGATACTTCTCCCGACATTCATCTTGGAATACGTCTCCCATGGAATTGGTCCTATTTCCCCTTTATTAACTTTATTACATGAAATTTTAATCCTAGGTTGCTACAGACCCCTCCCCTTTAGGGAAACATCTTCCTTGGTGTTTAGTGATACCTATAACTAGCAATATCGCTAAAACCAAAGTTACATACTACCCATCGAGATTTATAACCTAGATCTATGCAATATTCATATTGAACAACCTAGTCAAAAGTAAAACCGTGATGAACCAAATAACAACATAAAACCATACCAATTATTAGAGATTTATAACAAAAATCCTTGTGGTATTTACAATAAAAACCATACATAAATTTGTACATATAAAAACTATTTATTTTCCTCCATTAGGAAATAATGAAGGATGGATAGCGCACATATGATCAACCATATCTCATGTAGCTTCATCAGGGCCAAAATGCTTCCATTAGACTTTAACTTTCTCAAGTTCTCAGTTTTGGAGAATGAGTTCTTTCAACTACAATATGAAATAAGGTTATGTCTCAAATTATCCTTTTGGCTCCACCTACAAGACAGACCAACCAATCACATGATCAACATGATCTATATATATTGTAAGAAATGAAACATGGAAAGCATCATGTATTCTCAATGTGGGAGTCAGTGCAATTTGGTAGGCCACTGGTCCAATCGTCTTAAATATCTCGAAAGTACCACAATACCTAGGTACCTATAGAAAATCCATGTAGATTCAAACTACTAATTGTAATATGTTAAAATAATAGAATTGAATATACTCTACCAATTCTGGAAACCAATTGCGATTGCGAAATCACAAAATATAAATGAGAAATAATTTCAATCAAAATTACACAAATATTTCGTAGGGAAAGCCACAACTAAAATCCTTGCTCTTTATATACTGCATAAGTCATAAAATAGGAGAATATTACATTTATTTTCTCAAGCCTGAGAAGCCTCTGCACTATCTCTATTTATCTGATTGCTTCCCATACAAGACAACTCAATACTTAACCAATATTATGACTACCATGATCACTATTTCCTTGCATTATTTATTTTGGTAATTAGGCCCTATTAATTAGGGAAATTCCCAACCACTAATATGCAATTCATCTAGGGCCTTCCTTTGACTCCATGCACCACCTGTACAATTTGGATAATTATACAACTGATAATACACTAGCCTTTCAACTCGAATCTCAACTGGTTCTTTCTCAGAACTGACATGCATGAGTTATTTATCGCTTACTTATCAATTAACTAGTTAAACACATTGTTACACAGTATTTTGTCACCATCCCTGCATTCCCCATTCTGAATACTTTATGACCATCATAGTGACCCCTATGTACTATCACACATCACCATTAATGTCATTGCATCCCTTAGCATGCTAGGAACACAATATTTGCTTACCATCCCTCAAGTAGACCCTTCAAAACATGTACTTTTGGGTCAGAGCTGATGAGTAGTTATGTCCTCGTGTCCATGGTCAGATTTACAATGAGCCTAGCATTGTGGTCACTCTGTCTTTGAAGAGCCCCCATGTTGAGCTACTTTTGGAAGGTTTTTTAATATAGAAATGAAGCTTCCATGAACTAACAACTTCGTGGGAAGAATCATCGATGTTTGCTCGACTGGATGAGGTCGTGTTTCTCACTTTGGCCTATTAGTTCCTTCAAAAATGAAACTTACCAAAGGGATATACCTCTCCTCCACCATATGTGGATCCCAAAGCTCCTCCTTCACTCCTATCTCTTCCTCACTTTGATTGACCTAGCTGAGCAGTCACAATAGTTATAGCTGGTGTGTAGAAGATAGGAGAGAATAGTCCATAGTTGTGAAAGAGAGTTTAGGCCCATCGCCTCTTTGAGCCGAATTGATGAACAAATGATTGGAGATGTGCCTAACTAAACCTACTAAAGGAGCTATACAACATCAAGGCATAGCTTGTAAACTCCGTTTTCATATATAAATATAACATGACTGATTTCTAGTTCCATAATATTTTACATTTATATTCAAAGTTTCTAACTCTCCTTGACTAGTTGGATAGTTGTAGATGAATATATATGCTTGTATGTTGTCAGTGTCTGTTTGATCTTTGTACAGTTTTGTGAACCTCGTCACCAATGGAGAGCAAGGATTGAAGGAAAAAGCTAGAAGGATCAATGCAACATGCCATGATAAGAGCATTGGATTGAGGTAGGATATCTGTTCCATTCCACATATCATTTACAAACTAGGAATTTAGGAACCAACATGTTCCATTGTTTCTAGACCCACCCTAGGGCTGGAGGGATTGCCTCTATCTGTAGATGGGATTTTCCTACACAACAAGTTGGCGAACATACTTGGGAATGTATGTCTGTTGTCTCTTATTATTCATTTTGAGTTTTTGATTGTCTGTACAACTTTGGAAAAATCATCATTTCTCTATTGTTTTTGGATTTTATGAGTTCTTCTAGCCATTTAACCTTTTCCTAGAGTGATAATTCTAATTTTTCTCAGCAGCCCTTTGCTTCTTCCTTTTGTTTCCTTGCTCGATGCTGCTACTTTCTTGATAGTCGTGCCCATGAACGTGTGTTTCCTTTGGCACAGGTGCGATTTTTCTTGTTCAACACCAAATATTACTGAACAACCACGTTCATTCCTGTAAGTTTTATTTTTGGTCCGTTTCCACTAAGTTTCAAGTGTGCCTTATCCTTTAGATTTTTTTTTGTGCTTGGATATATCCATCTAGCTCTTGTTTCTTGACTTGGATGTCTCATTCATTCCCATTTTTTTGTCTCTCATATAAAAAATTGTAGCTTATCCATCCTAGGGCTTCTAGGTGTCTCAAATCATTCATTTGGTCACATGTTCATTGATTGTCTGATCTGTTTATGAGTTAGTTTGTTCGTTCATTTTTTAGCATATTGTGTGGTTGCTTGGTCTTTTCCATTGATTCTACATGTAGTAGGATTGTCAAGCTTTCATTTTAAGTCTGTTTGATTCTCTATCCATTGTCCCAAGCATAGATCACATTACTCATTGAGTCGACTTAAAAGACCTTTATTTTGTGTGAGGAATGCATGTCTAGTTTTGACCCCGTGCTTACGTTTGCTTGGATTTGATCTCTTTGTCTTTTGACAATCTTGTTTGAAGCTAATCAAAGCTAGTATTTGTTTTTTTTAGTGTAGAATTGCATTTTTGTTCATCACTTATAAAAATAAAAAATAAAAAATAAAAATAAAAAAAATGCATTCTTTCTTCTTGTTTGGAAGTGAAAAATGTCCTTTTGCATTGATTAGGTTCCCTTTTTCATTGGAAAGTGAAAGGAAAATAAATTTTCATTTTTCTTTGTTTGTGTTAGTAGAATAGTGGAAAGTGTCAATCTTTCATTTTATTGACTGCTTCTTTGTTACAATCCTCTATCTTTCACTTAAATAGCTTTTCATCGAAATGGAATGGTATTCTTTCTCTCATGTAGAAGCACATTAAGAGATTTGAAGCGACATTCGGTAGGGCCTTGAAATTGGAACTTAATTTCAAGATAAACCATAAAATTAACTTAATAAACCTAAGGAATCATTGAAACTTAATGCTCACACTTAGAGGTCTAGGCTAGTGACGTGTTCTGGCATCATTAAACGTAGCAGTTATCACTCGCAATCTTGTATTAGACAGTGGTAGTATGGACTTCTGCTCCCCGTACCATCACATATATAAAGGAAGACCCTCACAGGTAGCAATCCTTTATCCATAGGAAGCCCAGTTTGCCGCCCTGTAACCATGATACATTGAACACAACATTCAAGGAGACTACATATAGGTAGGTTAAGTCCTTGGTCATTTGTCTTTCATTTGATCACCAAGGTGTATATTGCAGTTCACGGGAGCTTGGTACACCCTTTTGCTTAGAGTTCCTGAGTAGTAATTTTGATCTTTCCATGACTCTTTAAATTTGAAAAGATCATCGAGCACTTGTCCTTTTGAGCTCATTCAATCCAAAAGTGGCTAGAGTCACCCTTTTTTCTTTTCTCGACTCTTGAAACATGAAAAGGAAAATTTTTGTTTCAGTGTATTAAAATTGACACCCACGACATATTCCTAGTTAAAGTTATATTCCTTATTGATTCTTTAGGGTTGATTAATTTGATTTCTAGAGTCCCTCAACCGAGGGGTCCCATCGGATGGAAATCCTGGTTTGTTTCCCTCTTTTGTAAATGTTGGTGCCCCGTATATGTCAACGTTGTCCCTCCCAGGATTAACCATTGGTGTTCCAGTTTGGTTATTTTTGACCCTTGTGGTTTCAAACACCTAAATGGTTTTTCAACCAACTTCTCCTCCACCTGAACCATGTCAACCTCATGTTGATCTCAAAATTGAACCCTTGCCTTCTTCACCCATTCCTTCACCTTGTTATTCTTCTTTTCCTAGCGAAGGTCTCGATTTGAGTAACCAGATGACTAAGAAGAAGAAGAAGACGTCAAAGAAGAAGAAGCAAAAGAGATTAGGTGGGTAATCGGTGGCCATCATTACCCATCTAGCTAATATTGAGGAATCTCTGACTCTGTCTCGCAGAGTCAAATTACCTTGCAAGTTATCGCAAGGTGATCATCTTCTTAGAGACTGCCCTGGTGTTCCCAAGGTGTTGGAAGTATGGTATGTTGGCCAGAACAAGACGTTGCCTTCATCCTCTGGTGATCATGATGACAATGAAACTTTAGCTAGAGATAGTAAGACTCATAAGGAAAAGGGTAAGATCATATTTCCCTGTACGTTATGTGAAGGGATTCATTCCATTCACATTTCTCCTAGTCTAGATGAAGATTCTAAGCTGTTGGATACCCTTTAGACTCTTGAGTCCAATATTCCTATTTGTTACTGGCATATTTCTTCAAGTCCTAGGCTAGTTGGTCAAATGATTGATTGAGATTCGTCTCCAATCAATTCTACTCTCTCTGAAAGTTAGTCTCACGAGTCCATTCCCGCCAAGTCATCAGTTGAGGAAAAAATCAACCTGATTCTGCCTATTATCCATCAAGACTTTTATGTAGAGAGTGGATCTCATACCACTCAGGTTCTCTTTTTCTCCTCAAATTCTCTAGGATCAGAGGGAGATCCTCCCGTTCCCACAGTTGAGGGGGGTGATTCTCTGGCTTCCATTCCTATTTTCTAGGAGGATGATCCTCCTGGTCCCATAATGTAACAGGATGGTCCTCCCATTCCTATGGTCACCCCTCTATTTACTTTAGTCGCTTCCCTTTATTGGATTCGACTGGAGGGATTTCGTCTTCCTCCTTACTTGCCTTTTGAAATTATGGTACAAGCCTATATTGTGGTCATACCAAGCTCGAATATAGATGAATGTGCATATGTTATTATTTTGTTCTCAACTACTTGGAAAGCTTTCGGTTCTCCACAGCTTGTGTCTGTTACCTAGAATCTGTTGGCATTTGAAAGAGGAATGAGTCAACCGTTAGGGATCCTTCCAAAGTTTCCTATTACTTTTGAAGGCAATATTGTCTATATAGATGTGATTTTCATTCAAGGCCCTTTAGATTTTAACATACTATTGGGGCACGACTATAATTATGCCATTGGCACGCTTTTTTCTTCCCTCTTAATTGTGATCTATTTCCCACATGAAGGTTGGATTGTGACTGTTGATCAACTTTCGTTCATCATTCCAAACGTGACATCTAATCTACTATCATCCATTAATGGTTCTTATCTACTTGTGGTATCTTCCTTGCCATAGATTAATTATGTGTCTACCTATTCCTTGCCCGCATCCATTGACAATATCATCAGTGATGTCGTGAATTATGTATTTGGAGCATTGGATCCTAATTTCAAGATTGTTTTCCTCCCATCAGATGAAAACCTTTTGGAATCCATGACTTCTTATATGCCATGATCAAGTTTTGTAGCAGAGTTCATTTTATTGTGTCAAGCTCCTTAAAAAATGAATGAAGATTTTTGGAGCATAGTCTGTTTTTTGGTGTCAAGCTCTTTAAAAAATGAATCAAGCTTTTTGGATAAAAATTCTATTCTTGTGCCAAGCTCCTTAAAAAATGAAACAAGGTCATCAGAGAAAAGTTCTTTTATTGTGTCAAACTCCTTAAAGAATGAAACAAGGCATCATGAGAATAGTTCTTTAACTATGTCAACCTCATTAAAAATGAATTAGATCTTGTGAGGATAGTTGTTTTACTGTGTCAAACACATTATAAAATGAACCAATTTTCTCGTTCAATTCGAGTCTTTGATTAGATCTCGTAAAATTCAAGTCGAGTCTTTTACCTGATCTCGTAATTGAACCTTCATTCCATCCACCTCTTAGTAACCAGCAGTGTACTCCGGTGAATGCACTGAAGCTTGGGGGCATGTACCTCGAATTGAGTCATCATGCTGGGGGCATGAAAACTTATTTCAAGCATAGTTTTTTTCCATTTAAATCTTGTCTAAAAATGAAACCGGTTTCAAGCATAGTTTTCTAAAAAGTTTCAAGCTTGTGTGCAAATGAAACCATTCGGATTTCACCTCTTGTGATTGCATCTTTTTTATATGCCTCTTTTTCGAGATGAACATTGGTTTTCTCACTCCATCGTCACCATCTGCTTTGCTGATCATATACCTTCACTTAATTGTCTTACCCATTCCTGAGGAATAGCTACAATGAGTGGTCTTGTCAACAAGCCTTTTGACGTTTACTTGTTCTGAGTAGTCCCACCATCACTGGAACTAGTTGCTACCCTTAATGCCACTTGTTCCTCCAGGTAGAGTCATCTTTTAGTTCATTTTTTACTCTCGAAAATTGAGAAGATTTTCAAGAATCTTTTCATTTTTAACTCACTAAAGGATGTGAAATGTCATCTACCTAGTATACATTTACCAGTTTTTCGGTTCAGGATAGATTTAAAAAAAAAGAAAGGAATTCCTTAGTCAAACATGACTAGGAGGTTCTCTTAGATATTATTTTCTCTGAGAGAATACCTACGAAAAGGGACCTGCTAGAGTTTTATTTTCTACTTCTTTTCAAACTCTCTAAACATGAAAAGACATCGAGTTTTCCCTTTGTCGGACTTGTTAAAATTAAAATGACATTTGGAGCCATCACCATGAAGTTACTGAGTTCCTCCTTCCTAGGGATTGTAAAATGTACTAAGATGTATTTGTTCGAAGGAAAAACTTATATGACAAGCATATGGTATCCCCTTAAAGATTGTTTCCCAAAATAATTGGGGTACTCGCCAGAAAAGGTGGGGGAAAATGGAATTAGTTTTCGCTCATGTCGACAGTATGTCACTCTTGAACATGACACTTGTGCGCAGTTCCTGTCGGGTTGGGGACATCCCACATTCGTAATTTTGCCTCAATGGGTTTGGGATATCCATTTTTGATCTCTCATCTGCTTTTTTCCTTGTCACAATGACCTCAGATCCCTTGATGTCAAAGACTGCGAAATTACAGAGTCATGTCCCTGATATGTTCAAGAGAAGTCCTCTCTGCAATTTTCAACTGCTTATCCTTTGTTCAGTCCTGATTCACTATCATCTTATTCTTATAGCTCGTGTCGATGATGTGGGAAACATTATGGCCCTCCTTCGATTGATCACTTCCTCTCAACTTCGACTAATTTTCTAGGAAGTTGATCCAGAGACTCCTTTCTGGTACCTTAGAGCTTGCATGCCTCAATGGGAAGGTCTTTGCATTCAACGACAGGTTCTCATCATTGGCCTCTGATCAAGTGATTTCACAAGTGTTTGACTCTATTTCATGATTCAAATTTCTTGGATTGTACTAGTAGTACCTTGAGAGCCATTTCCATTATTGAAGGTTTCTCTCATGCTTGTTAACATATTTCATCATTGGCTTGTAATCACGCAAATTTATTGCATGTTCAAATTCAGATCATGTATTCAAATTCCTGAATTTGTACTTGTTTGGGTCGGGATAAAGCGCAAGACCCTGGGTTTTGTCTGATAAAATCCAGGCTGCGGGACAATTTGGTTTTTCATCACTGTATATACATGACTCTTCTGATTGAATGGTTTCAACAATACCTAAGTCTATTTTATGATCCTTCTCATTTTATGTTTTTTTCCATACAATGCATCTTATTATATGTTCTCTATTATGGATGGTTACACCCATATCTTGTATTCATGTATTAAATATATTACTCGTACTTGATCTTGTAGGTCTTTTTGTTAGGGTCCTATAATAATAGGCATCATAATTTTGAATTGGCTATGTTTACTCTTGTAATGTTTTACATACCTTTACTTCATGCAAATGTTTTCCCATATAAAAAAATGAAAAGAGGGTATTTCCTAAAAGAAAAATCAAAGGACCAAAATAAAAGAAGATCAAAAAATAATATAAAGTATTAACCCCACAAAAAGAAACAAAAATAAATTTTGAAAGTGTTGTACATTCAAATTCCACTACCCTTAGTTTACTTTATGCAAATAAAAATTGTGTGCAGCTTGTCAAAAGTGCCACAATTCATGATGATCAAATTGTTTAATCTTGATTCATTCATGATTTTAAATTTCATGTAATGATAGTTAGTCAATAAAGATCTAGCCAAACCATTTAATCTTGGCATATCAGTAGTTAGGTAGAGAAGAAAAATGAGATCATCAGTTTATTCCGAGCCATTGGAAGTTATAAGGTTATAAGTAGGTTAGTTTTCTTATCAAAAGAAAATAAAAGGGTGAGCAAGCTCAAATGCACCCAATGAATGAAGTAAAAAATGTTAGGTTAAATAAAGGGTAGGTATATTACTTTCAGAAGTAATAAAAAGCATCAATTGGTTTATCTCATATCACTAATATCCTCCTAAATTCCCTTCCACTTACTAAAGTACTACTTCCACTCTTGGGAGTCATTTCCCCTTGTAAAATACTCCTTTCCCCTTATTCTAACCCTTTTCCCCTTCCTAAAACCCCTTTCCCTAGTTAAAAATCCATTTTTCCTTTGAAAGTTAACTTCCCCTTTAATAACTCCCTTTTTCCATTAAAAAACATGAAAAACCCACTTATCTAAAGTTTAAAATGTTTGAAAGATATCAGTCCCCACTAAAAAAACCATTCCTGATATCCTTTTAACACTTATTCCTAATGTATTTTTAAAAATCCCGCATAGATATTTCCCCGATCCCTTTATTATATTATAGCCTATATTTTTTAACTTCTCCTCCCTTATACATTTCATTTACTACACATTACATGTTAACCCCTTTGTTTTAATATAATCTCGAGTCCCACTTTACTTTAACACTACGCATTATACTCCCCACTTCATATAAACCCCTACACTATATTTAACCTGACCCACTTATATTAAAACCCCATCGCATAACTCATCCCTGATCCCACCTATCAAAACCCCTATTCTTCCATCCACCCGATAATCATCCAATGAAATCCTATGACCCATAGAATATTTCGCATCCACGACAGTCTAAAATTTAAAGCCAGGGGGGGAGGGTGGGGTGCGAAATGGGTGGTTTTGCACCCTTGCCTCTTTACTACATGGTGCTCCCATGTTTCATTGCAACCCTAGTCCTAAAACCACCATACCTCCTTTTTGGATGCAATAACCCACCATACCACCATTTCGCTACGCGATGAAATGAGGCATTGTTTGAAAATCAAACCCCGCGCCATTTCAAAATTAAACAAAGGTTGAAAGTAATAAACCCACCCTTTACCGTTAGTTGTTGATTTTATGTTGAAAATTGTGAAAAAGAAGCCTTTGCCGCCTCATTTTCAAGCATATTGCTATCAGAACCTTTGTCGACCTAGTTTAAAGCTTTGCAGACTGCAATTAAAGCCTATTGCGACTAGAACTCCTTCTAAAGACCAAATTCAACATTTTCCAAGTAAATCCTAAGCGCCGAAAACCATTAGTTAAGCAAAGAAATTAATAAATTGATAAAATAAGAAAATGAATGGCCTTCTAGAGCATAACATCTATTAACCCTCTGCAACCACCTCTAGTAGATGTTGACCTGACACCTCTTGCTGATAAAGACTTCAAAATCAATGATAGAGTCACCGATTTCAATTTTCTAGAGGTCCAATGTTGGAGCCATGATAAATTCATAGACCAAGCCGATGATATCAACCTCTCGAACTCGAACCTACCCAGATACATTTTCCCACAGAACTTTTAGTTTCATGACCTTATTAGACTATGCCAGATCAATTATCTGCCCAATGAAAGAGTTGTAGTAAACCCAAGCCAAGAGATTTTATTCATGATCACTGCAAAATCCATAAATCAGATGTTACAGATCCAACCAAAGCATGATTAAGTTCTATTATCTATTGAAATCCTTACTGAACTCTATCTGAAGTCGGATTTTCCCAAATGCTTCCAAATTTTCCAGAACTTTCTTCCTCCCTCATTTGAAACCCCAAAAATTAATCCTCCATACTCAGCTTCCAAATTTTCAAAGAGAACCAGATAGATTGTTACAATGTTGTCATGCATTTTAGGGTATTTTACTGATGAATATGTTCATGCATCTATCCTAGGTTTTGTGTCCATATGTTTCCCTTCTTAAACTCCTGTTTCAACCTTTATTTTTTCCCAATATATATTAGATACAATCCATGAACATTTGGTCAAATTACCAGAGGAAGGAGTGTTTAAATACTACTAAGTTTTGTTCCATTTATTCTTATATTTCCAATCTAAAAGGTTTGCAATTAGCCTCCAAAAACTGGACCCAGAGGGCAATACCCAATCTGTAGTCTTTTGAACATCCTTGATCATAAAGGATTCCACATAATTCAGCTATAAAGAATTGATTGAGTCATTTGTTTATCCAATTTTTAATATGCTAAATAGTAGCGTTCAACGTAGAGTCAGTGAAAATATAAATAAAGTATTGCAATTGTTATATAAAGTATAACAGGAGATTGGTATTTATACCAGCATCATACAGAAATTAGGGTGTATGGAAGCTATATTACTCCATACAAGATTCCCAAACACCTCCCAATGAGGTTATTTTCCTTAGAATACATCAGAAAAATCCCGAAATCAGATGAAGTCAATTTCCTTACAAAAAAGAGGAAAACTCAATTCAAGATCAAGAATCAGATAGGTCCTTTTATTTTCAATTATAGGAATGATGGTCAGAAAGAAGATACACGTTTACAAGATTTCAAATTCAGTATCTGTTTCAAATGGAAATATGATCCCTTCGAAGTCATAAGTAAGTTAAGGGTCCAATTCAAATTGACCCATTTTATTCATGAATCAAAGCCTGAGATTGAAAAGTACGCCAACCAGTCAAAGAGGTTGCAAAATACTTTGTAAGAGATGGATAAGTAGGTTGATATGAGTTCCATCTTGCTTACTCCAGCCCCACTGGACATAAATTCAAAGAGGGCAAGAGAGGAAGGCTTTTATTCTAGAGAGACTACTTTTGATACCAAATTCAAGCTAATGTACAGTAAAAAGGAAAAATTGAATCCAGTGATTGAACATGAAAATATAGTTGAAACAATTGAAGTCATTGATACAGATGTAGTGGTTAGAGATGATTCACCTCTAACAGTGTCAGAAGAAACACAACTCCCATCAACCTCCAGTGCACAAATCATTCAGAAAGAACATAGTGCAGAGGTTTCATCTTCAAGAAAACCAGAGGAGAAGGACAAAAGTACATGGAGATTAAAATAAAAAAATGAAGCAGTAAAGAATGAAATATATACATAGTATTGGAAGAAGGCTCCTAGTGACCAGAATATATTACTTTCAGCTCTTGATTATAATACTTGACAGATGAAAATGACATTGTTACAACCAAAAGTGTAGGCTCCAAAATCATCAGTAGATTACAAGAAAACAACCTTTGAAATTCTTTCTAAAGATGTGTATCCCATAGATAAAATTGAGTTTCATAAACAAGCTTGAGAAATGATCTATTCCACTATGGCAAACAAGGCTTTAAGTGTCTAAAAACTACAGAATTCTCTGGAAACTTTAAAGGTACAATTAAATCTAGAGAAAGCCTCATCACAGGCTAAGGATAATAGAATAAAATCACTTGAAGATTTAGTTATGGAAGTTTCATATGATCCAAATAATTTCAAAGCAGCAAAAGAGCTTATCAAGAAAAAGAATGCATACATAGCTGCGTTGAAGAAACAACTAAAGCTACCCACTATAGAGCATCCACAAACTAAAGAAGTTTTGGAGAATGAAAATCAGAAGGATGAAATGATGAATCTCATTATTCAGTTGACATCTCAACTGAAAGAGATGGAAAATGAAATGGAAAAATTAGTACAGGAAAAGAAGGCCAACATGGAAGCAGTTCCTGTTACTGCCATTCCTATAGCTTCAACATCAGCTCCATTACCTATAGCAGTTCCAATGACAACAGAAGTACCAAAAAATATGCCAACAACTACATCAATAGTGCCATCAACTCATCCCAATGATGAGACAAGTAAATCAATTAAAGCAATGCAGGATATGTCAATACAAATTACTGAGATCGATACACTTAAAGAACAAGTGAAAAGTCTATAAGATGGAAAGAAATTGGCTCAAGTAATATATAAAGCTGAAACATAGAAATCCAACAGATTGACTGAAAGAATTCAAAATCTAGAAAATGAATTGACACTGAAAGAGCCACTAGCCCAAGCAAAGAAACAACTATGGGCCAACGTCATTAACTCTGTTAATGATATTTGGCCTTCTAAACAAGTTAATATTTGAGCATAAAGAATTGATAAAAGAGGCTAGTGATGCAATCCAAAAAGTTAAAGAAGAACTTGGAAAGAAACTAGAGGAGTCCACTAAGATAATAAATTTCCTCAATTCTAAAAAAACAGGAATTAAAAGAGCTTAGCATAACGGATAGAACATAAAACATCTTAGGGGTGAAGAAAGTTATTTCCAAGAGAAATCTAATGATACAACTTGAAGACAAATGCCAAACAATGGATCTTGCAGTAAACATGTTTCTAAACAAATTTGATGTTTTGAGGCAGAAAGGTCAGCCTAATCCATTAGTGATTAATGACAAACTGATGAGACATGAAGACTATTATAAGAATATCGGGGAAGTAGCTAAAGAAACTTCCAACATCTCAACAATGAAAGGAGTTCCCACAGGAAAAGTGCTCCTTCGTAATTTTGAAAATCTCTTTTACCTTCAGCATGAGGTCAATCATCTTTTTGTAAACAAGCCTACATTTTCCAAGTATACGGAGGCTGATGAGATTTATAGGAGGATGGTAAAAGTTAAACTTCCAGATAAAGAAGCCTGGGAAAAATGGTGTGATTTGGTGTGACAGGTAAAATTAAAAATAGAGCAACAAAGAGAGAGTCAAAGATGAAGACAAATGAAGACAGATAAAGGATAGGGTTAAAAGAAAAGTTAGATAAACAAGAAACGGGAAGGAAAAGCCAATGTGAAGCCAGCCAATGTGAAAGACAATAAAATATCAAAGAGGCAAACTATAAAACAAATATAGAGGGACAACTTGCATTTAGTTAAATGTGTGTCTCTATCTTCTTGCATGAAGATATATATTTTCCTTAATTAATTCATGAACATTTGATAGGATATTTTGTATCAAGTTTTGTATATTGCTTCATCAATTCGAAGTATTGAGGGTGGATTCCTAAATATTTCTATAGTTGAATTGATCTACTATCTAAGGGTTTATTGTACCTTTTTCCAAGTTGAAAGAGATGACAAGTAATAAAGGCATTTCTTTACAGGATTCATTTGTTAAGCTACTTCACTAAAGTATATTTCAATTGTTCATGTTATTTCCTTAAGTATTCCATAAACTTGCATGTTTTCTAAATTCTAAATGTTATAACAGGAATATTGTTGCATAATTTGTTTAAATACACTCTGTTCTGAACTGTTATTCATTTTAATGTTTTCTTTTGTTTATATGATTTAGAGAATCCTTGATTTCTCTCTGATCCATATTGATCTCTTACACCTTCCTTCATTATCTAGTTTAAGGAATCCTTAATTTCTTCTTGATCCCTATTGAAAACCACTTCACCACTCAACCTTTAAGATCTTATTTTGCTCAGCTACCTTGTCCTGTAACACTCCCTTTAGAACTTGATTCTGTTATGTTTTCTTGATATTTTTACTCCATATCCCAATGGAAAATAGACAAGCACCTATCCATCTAAATCAATGATTCCACCAACAAATCAAAATCAAGCCAAATCAATCTTACATAACTTGCCTAAAATCAATTAAAACAACAAAGGTAAATCATTAAGAGAGAGCCTTCTCTGAGCATTAGGAAGGCTAGATCCTAATCTCCAAAGTGGTTGATAGTTACCTCTAATATTTCTTTAAACACACATAACAACCCTTGGAATTTTTTGAGTGATAACATACTAGAGACCATACTGGGGAAATCAATCCCTAGTTTAAAAAGATCTTAAAAAGAATAATTATTCTCATTTTTCACATTAAGATTTGAAAGTTTTGTTAAAACTTATCATTGAAAGTTAAAATTTCGGCTTCTAAAAGAACATACTAAACCACGGCTCATCATGATCCATAGCCTGCTATAATTGTTGATAATCCTGACAGAATTTTAAGAAAACCTAAAAAAGTAGAAAGTCTAGGAAGTAGTAGTCAATTAATCAAAGAAAATTCACTTCCTAAATAATTATCAAGCTTACAGGATATTCAATTTGATTTTTCATTTGAGCATTCTTTATTTAGAACTAAATTTGAAAATTCAATCTATGATATTGTAATATATCCTAATTTTATTAAATTTATTGAAGAAAAGAAGGAAACTATGGAACTTGACTTAGATCAAGAGGTTCTAGATACTTTTGATAAACTTGATATTTTGACCTCAACTTTGATTAAATATATAGATGAATCCTATTTTCAAAAATATGTTGAATTAGCTGCCATAATTGTTGCTACCCCTAAGCATTCTACCATTCCTTCTGAAACTATAAATACAAATTTATTTAGTACCACCTCATCTATAATATCCACTACAGTTCATTCCACTTTACCATTCATCCCCAAGCTTCCTCTTCAACCTAGAATTTTATTCCCATCTTCTAGCATTCTAAGCTCAGCTGTAATCACTTCAAGTTCATCTCTAAGCACTTCATGTTCAGGTCCAACTTTAAGTTCATGTCTATCTTTATGTTTAGGTCCATCTCCAAGCACTACTGTTGTACCTCCCAGTCAAGCTAGAATATTAGCCATGGCAGCTAGATATGCCCCTTTGGTCTTACAGGCCCCTTTACAGGCTATGCCACAAGATTACTAGAGTAAAATATTTTAGTTTGATGGTACTGGTCAATATATTGCTCAACAACATGTAAATAAAATTACTGATTACTTTGAATTACATGAAATTGATGAAGAAGATGTTCAGATGAGATTATTTGAACACACACTAGGAGGAGATGTTAAGAAATGGTTCAAAGCTTTACCTGCTAGTCATATTGTTGATTTAGTTGCTTTTCATAGATCGTTTATCAATAGATGGGAAAGAAAGAAAAACCCTTTACATATATTGTCCGAATATGAAAACATTAGAAGAGCTCCTAATGAATTTGTTCAGGATTACTGTACTAGGTTTAATAGCATTTATAATGCAATTCCATCAAATATCAAACCTCTACCAGACTTAGCCTTGATAAAATTTCTAGATGGTTTTGACACTGATATGTCTTACCAATTAAGAGAAAGAAACCCTGAAACTTTATAACAAATGTAGAGTAATGCAGTTAGTGTAGAATCTAACTTATTAGCTAAAACATCTAGGATGAGAAATGAAAGAAGAGTAACCGTTAAGGAAGAACCATCCACAAAAAATATTAAAATAGATATTTTAGCCAAAAGTATGGAAAGGATAATGGATAGGTTAGATAACATAGAAAGAAAGCCTCAATGGGAAAATCAACAATTTCCTCAAATCAGAAACCCCAAGTTTAGGAAAAATCCTAATACTAGAAAATATAGAGAATTTTCACCTAATCAACTAATTAGACCACCTTTCCAAGAAAACTACGTTGAATGTTCTAAAAAAAATCATGAAGACTAGGAAACTCAAATTAACTTAATGGGGATAAATGATGAAAATACTATTTTTCTTACCCATGAAGAAAAATAACTATAGATGTTACAACAATTAGAGTTAGATCCTCAAGAGTCCTTTGACTATACACAAGGTTATGAATATGCTATTAACAAGGTTCATAAGCAATATAACCTTAGAAGCAAAAAGAGCACATAATCCCCTACTAAGAAAATAGTAGAAGCTGCTGTAACTAAAACTCTACAAATTCTCCCTAGAGAAACTCAGAATATCTCTAATCCAAAAACTACAGCCAGTCCAAAGATTGTAGACATAACATCATCTGCTACCCAAACATCAACTACTGTTAAAACTTCAATTGATACTCAAACTATTCCATAAAAGAAAATTGAAAAGAAGACAATAAATACATAGAATAAATTACCAATTGTTGATAAAAAAGACAAAAAAACACAAGCTACAATTGGTAAATAAGAAATCATTCAATTAGGAAAATGTCAAATTCCATTTAATATCCAAATTGAGATAGCCAAATTGAAAATACCAGTTCCTTTAAAAGAGTTATTGAAAAATGACTCATAAAAGGCCCAAATCACTGAAACACTAAACATAGGTGAAGGAAAAGATGTTGTAAACCTCAATGATGATCAACCAGAGTTACTATTTGGTCCTTAGGTAAATGGAAAACATCAAGAAGGTGGTGTTCCTCCATTCTACGTTAGCTTAAATGTTCATGATAAAATCTTACACGATGCTATGTTAGATTCAGGAGCATCTCATAACTTAATGCCTAAGGAAATCATGGAAACAATGAACTTAGATATCACCAGACCATACAAAGACCTTTTCTGTTTTGATTCTAGTAAAGTTGAATGACTTGGCTTGATAAAATACCTCTGTGTAACTCTTTCCCAGTGCCCACAAAACAATATTATAATGGACATAGTAGTTGCTGATATCCCTCCCAAATATGGTATGTTACTATCTTGCTCATGGCAAGAAAAATTATAGGGATCTTTGCAATTAGATATGTCATATGCTACCACTTCTGTATTTGGTCAAAAAAGGAAACTTTACAAAGAAACTTTGATGAAATACATGGTCAGTACTGTAGAAAAACCACATATTTATCCTATCTAATCTATACATTTTGACATGGATTCATTTATCTTATGCAATTCAGACACTGGCAAAGACAAAATTACAGCTCTAGAAATGAAACACCTAGAAGCTAATTTTGAAAACATAACTCATGAGTCTATGTGGAATTTAGATTTTGATGGATCTATAAATAGATTGGGATCAAGAGCTGGAGTATGGATCTATAATCTAGATAATGATCATTCTGAAGGACATGCATCCAGGTTGAATTTCAAGTGCACTAATAACATGGTAGAGTGTGAAGCATTACTGTTAGGACTCCAAATTGTACGAAAACTTGGAGACAAGAGAGTTTCTGTTATGGGAGACTCAGAACTTATCATAAAACAAATCAAGGGAGAGTATCTTGTGAATAATCCTAGACTTAGTCAATACAGAGAAACCATTTTAGATTTGATAAATTGTTTTCTTGAAACTTACTTTTCTGTTATTCCAAGAAAGCAGAATATGTAGGCACATAGTTTGGCTACTTTTTCCAGCACATGCATATTACCTTTTCAGCCAAATTGTTAGTAAATTGCAGAGGTAAGACATAGGCCAACTATACCTGATAATTTGAAATATTGGAAAATCTTTTCACACGATTCTCAAATTTATGGTTTTATTAATTGTGAAGGAGAATTTCAGAAATGTAATATAGACACCGACCGTACAACAAATTATACCATGAATAACGAGCTATATCTTAATGACATAAATAAAATAGAACCAACTAGATTTACTAAAGTAGAAATAGACAACTTAGAAATAGTAGAAATAGAAGAATTAAATAATGATGAATCTGACGTTTTAAACCTTAAAGACAATATTTTTCCTAAGGGATTAGCCCCATTAGAAGATCTTTTTCATTCCAATAATGTAGCTAGAAAACAAAAAATGGAACCCCTAAGATCTGATACAAAAGAATGTAACATAGGAACAAAAGTAAATCCCAAGCTTGTCAAGTTGTCCAAAGCATTACCACTAGATGAAAAGGTCATGTATATTAGTTTGTTTTAGGAGAATTAACCCTATTCTTATGCCATTGATAGAAAAAGAGGTTAAAAGGATGTATGTGGCTCAGATCATAGCACCCATTAGATAATCTAATTGGGTCTCAAATTTAGTCCCCACTAGAAATAAAACAGGAGAAATCAGACTTTGTGTCAATTTCGAAAACTTAAACAAAGTGTCACTAAAAGATAATTATCCTCTCCCTAAAATGGACCGCATTATACAAAGGGTAGTAGGATCATGCAAAATTTCATTACTTGATGGGTTTTTTGGATACAAAAAAATCCTAGTCCAACCAAAAGAGCAAGCAAAGATTGCATTTACCACTCCTTGGGGAACTTTCATGTACTTGAAAATGCCCTTTGGATTGATGAATGTTGGATCTACATTCCAAAGAGCTATGGACATAGCCTCTTCCAAGAAAATCTATGAATTTCTAGTCATTTACCTAGATGACGTTCTAGTATTTTCCAAAACAAATAATGGACATCTAGATCATTTAAGAAGAGTATTCATTAAATGCAGAAAATTTGGCATTTCCTTGAATCCTAAAAATACACTCTTTGGATTAGAAGAAGGGAAACTCCTAGGACACATTATTTCAAAATATGGAATTGGAATTGATCCGTCTAGAAAAAAAGCAATTTTAAACATTAGTCATCCTAGAAACATCAAAGAATTACAGACATTCTTAGGTAAAATAAATTTTCTTAGAAGATTTTTTTCTAATTTAGTAGAATTAATCAGAGAATTGAATAACATGTTAAAAAAATATTCAACACTTAAGTGGACAGTAGAGGCTAAACAATCTTTTGAAGCAATCAAATAAGCACTTACTAAAACACCTGTCCTGATAAGTCCTAATTTCAAAAAATATTTCATAATTTTTCATTTTTCTTTAGAACACACCATTGCAGCAGTCTTGTTGCAAAAGTGTTAGGTCTCTATATTACTAGTTTACTCCCTTATTTTTATTAGTGTAGCCCCTTTATTTTTATTTTTTTACCCTTGTAACCCCAATATTTTTATTATTGTGCCCTTACATTATTATTTTTAGGTCGGCTAAGATTATATTGTTGGCCCATGGACTCCTATATATAGAAGGAGGTTTTGGTCATTTTTATCATCCAAGAATTAGTCATTTATGTAATGTATTGGATGTTCCCCCTCGAAGTGGATATTTCTAAGGAGTTGATCTATCTTTTGTTCTATTTTTGGATCTGGTTTCATAACATTTGGTATCAAAGCTTTCGATTCTAGAGTTTCGCTGCTCCAAACAAATCATCCTAGAATTTCACTATAAATATTTTTCTACGAAGGTTCAGAAGCTGAATTTTTTATATAAATAAGCCGAAATCCTGAGGAACGTTGTGGAAAAATTTCAGATCTTGGTTCGGAATACTTTCAGATATATGATCTGTGCAAGTTAGGGATTGTTGTAGGCTCCTGAATTTAGCCTAAACAGGTCATCATGGAATTTTTTCTATAACTATTTTTCTACGAGGGTTCGGAAGCTGAAATTTTTACAAAGTGAAGCCACAATCCTGAGGAATGTTTTGGAAACATTTCAGAGCTTGATTCGCAAATTTTCAGAGATAGGGTCTGTGGAAGTTAGGGAGTTCTCAGGCCCCCAAATTTCATCTCAAAGAGGTGACTATGGGAAAATCGTCATAACTCTCTCTCTGAGAATTGGATTGGAATTCTGTAAAAATTGGCCACAAGTACACGAAGTGTAGTTTATTTTTTATCAATTTTAGAGCCAAAGTAGGAAACAATGACACCTGCCACGTCGTACAATGCCTTTCTACTAAACTAATCCATAATTAGGTCATTGTGGGATATTTGGCATAACTTTGACTTGAATAATCCAAATGACGTTAGACCTTTAGAATTTGAAAGAATATTTAGAGGGCTACTATAGGGCCCAATTTTAGATGTTGAAGATCTGAAATCATAGATATAATTCAGTTCCAATATCGAGCTCCTCAAAAGCAAGGAAAAGGTGTGCATTTTTTTCGAATTACATAAGTCTCATTTGAAGAAATTACTTTGAATTTATTCCAAGGGCATATTGAAGAATAGATATTAGTGTTGGGTTCTAAAATTCCCCCTAAAAATAATTAAACACCCATTAAGCCTTCAGAAGGCTCTACTATGACTCATGACAATGAAGAAATGCAACATGAGATATCAAAATTACAAGAGAAAGTGCACTAAATTTCGCTATCACAAAGGGCAACAAAAAATGAAATGGAAGTTTTGAAGAAAGGCATGGAAGCTAAGATGAATGGTTTGGAAGCTAATATGGATGACATGGAAGTTGGCATGGAAGCTAAGATTGATGGCATGGAAGCTAAGATGGATGACATGGAATCTAAGATCAATGAAAAAATGAAAGACAACATGGAAAACATGAAGAATGATCTAAAAGTAGACATTGAATGTTTGGCAAAGTTGATACAAGAAATGTTTCCTAATGGAAAAAATATAGTAGAGGAAACTCATGTTGAGAAAAAATAAATGTTAATCGTGATTTCATAAACTTTAATGTTGGATGGAAGAACCACCATATTCAAAAGATGGATATGAGGAAATTTGATGGCAAAGATCTCGTAAAATGGATACCACATATGGAGCAATATTTTCATCTCAACAATCTGCAAAAGACATAAAAGGTATGCATTGCAACTTTACATTTAGAATGAAATAAATTTGTATGGTATCGATGGCCTTTCTCCCGTAAAAAAAATTCACTTGGTCAATTTTTATGGAGGAACTGATAGCACATTATGAGGATTCAAAAAGAAACACCTTATTTATCCAATTGATAAATCTCAAACGAAAGGGTTCAGTGGTGGAGCACATTGAGGACTTCTAAAAATATAAGGGTAACTGATGTTCTAGAGTAACATAGGATTGATCTCTTCATAGGGAATTTAAAGGATAACATCCAACATGAAGTTTGTGTTTGGGAACCTGATTCATTGGAAAAGGAATTCAGGTTGGCAAGAAAAATTGAATGTAAAATTATGGCAATAAGGAAGCCTACCACTCACATATATAAATATGGAAGTGTTTCTACTCCTAGAATTACACAACTGACAGGTTTGACACCACAAAAATTGGAAGAAAAAAGAGCAAAAGGGCTTCGCTACAGTTGCGATAGAAAATACACTAGAGTTCATATGTATGTTGAGAAGAAATTATTTTACATAGATGGTGAAGAGGAAGAAGAAAATGGACAAGAATCTTCAAAAGAAGAGGATATACACAAGGAACCTACCCTAGAAGAGGAAGAAATGAGTCTGACCATATCGTGTAATGCATTGGCAAGAATTACCACTCCTAAAACTGTCGAGATAGAAGGA
The DNA here is from genome assembly GCA_034641835.2 of Pinus albicaulis. Classification (NCBI taxonomy): domain Eukaryota; kingdom Viridiplantae; phylum Streptophyta; class Pinopsida; order Pinales; family Pinaceae; genus Pinus; species Pinus albicaulis. Next base: position 1,402,126,057 of record CM076570.1, read on the forward strand.
CATATCAAGAATAAAAAGGTAATAGTGTTGATTTATTCGAGTAGTACCCATAATTTAATTCATTGTAAGGTAGCGAAGGAATTGAATTGCTTCTTATACCCATCACCAGAATTTCAAGTGATGGTTGCAAATGGAGGATCTATAAATTGCTCTGGAAAATTGCATAATATCAAGCTAATCATGGGGGAATATGTATTGAATAGCCCAATTATTTCCATTCCTATGGAAGGTCTCGATGTTGTACTAGGAGTACAATGGTTACAATCTTTGGGGATGATAGATTTTAATTTTCAAGAACTTGGCCTGAAATTTTTTTCAGAAGGAAGGGAACTCGAATTATGGAGTATCATAGAGAAGCTGCGAAATATAATAAGATATAATTTCATGACAAAGCTTCTGAATAAAGAACAACGAGGCTTAATTGCACAATTATTCTCACTAGAAGTTCCAACATCAAAATCATCTATTTTTGCAGATCTCCAAAAATTCTTGGACAATCATTCCAAGGTGTTTCAAATTCCCAAAGGAATCCCACCTATTCGTGATCATGATCATACTATTCATTTTATTCCAGGAACCGTTTCTCCAAACATCAGGCCTTATAAATATCCTTATGTCCAAAAGAGCGAAATTGAACGTATGATTGGAGAAATGTTAGAGGTTAGTATAATTTAACATAGTCAGAGTTCTTTCTTTTCTCCAGTAGTATTGGTGCACAAGAAGGATGGATCATGGTGCATGTGTTCATATTATAGGGAGCTCAATAAGCTCACCATTAAGGATAAATTTCCCATTCCTATGATTGATGAATTATTGGATGAATTACATGGAGCAATTTATTTTACCAAGTTGGATCTTCGTTCATGATATCATCAAATTAGAATTAAGGCTTAAGATATTTTGAAAAAAACATTTTGAACTCATGAGGGTCATTATGAATTTTTGGTCATGCCTTTAAGCCTTACCAATGCACCTTATACATTTCAAGGGTTGATGAATTCCATTTTCAAACCCTTCCTTAGAAAATTTGTGCTACTATTTTTTGATGATATAATAATCAACAGGAGGTCTTGGAAGGATCATGTTCAACATGTTGACAGGGTGCTCAAACTATTGCAGGAGAAACAATTATATGCAAAAAAATGCAAATGTTTCTTTGGAGTAAAAGAGGTGGAATATCTAGGTTATATTGTAGCTCACGAGGGTGTTAAGGTAGACCATAAAAAAATTAAAGCCATTAAGGAATGGAAAGTCCCCATAACCATAAAGCAGTTGCAAGGATTTCTCGGGTTAATAGGGTATTACCGTAAGTTTGTTAAGAATTATGGGAGAATAGTAGCACCTATAACAACATTATTGAAGAAACATTCATTTTCATGGACTCCTAAAGCAGCTAAGGCCTTTGAACATCTTAAAGAGGAATTGTGCCTAGCATCGGTCTTAGCTACGCCAGAATTCACAAAAATATTTATTGTGGAATGTGATGCCTCAGGAAATGGAATTGGTGTTTTTTTAATGCAAGAAGGAAGACCCATTTCTTTTGAAAGTCATCCAATCAAAGGAAATTATTTACAGAAAGCTATTTATGGGAACGAAATGTTAGCAATACTACATGCACTAAAGAAATGGAGACCTTACCTAATGGGAATACACTTCAAGGTAAAAGCTGATCATGATAGTCTAAACACTTTTTGGAATAAATACTATCTTTAGAAGAGCAACAAAAATGGGTCACAAAAATGTTGGGCTATGACTTTGAAATAATCTAAAAAAAAGGGAAGCTAAATGTTGTTTCAGATGCAAGCTCAAGAAAGAATGAAGATTTGGAAGCATTGCTTTGTACCATTTCTATTTTCCAACCATATTGGATAACCGAAGCAAGGGATGAATGGAAGAAGGATGAAGAACTATGGAAACTCATTCAAAAGTTGCAGCAAGATCCTAGTACATCTGATACATTTAGTTTGAAGAATGATTCCCTATGGTACAAATATCGCTTATATATTTGTATTAATTCCCAACTAAAACAAAATATTCTTTTGGAATTGCACACTTCTCCTTTAGAAGGATGCGCAGGATTTTTAAAAACTTACCACAGGGTGAAGAAATAATTTTTTTTGGGATGACCTTAAATCTGATATTCAAAAGTCTTTAGTGGAATGGTTGGTTTTCAAAAAAAATAAAGTGGAGAAAATTAAGACCCTGGGTCTTCTACAACCTTTATTGATTCCAAGTCAAAGTTGGGAGGAGATTTCAATGGATTGTATCACAGGTTTACCTAAGTCAAAAGGAAAGAGTGTCATCATGGTGGTAGTTGATAGACTAACCAAGTATGCACATTTTTATGCATTAATTCATCCATTTAAAGCAAGTATATTTACTACTACATTTATGGACACAATTCAAAAGATACATGGAAACCCAAAGATTATTGTGAGTGACAGAGATCCCATTTTTACTGGAAATTTTTGGACGGAGTTATTTCCTTGTTTGGGTACTCAATTAGCTCATAGCTCATATTATCATCCTCAATCTGATGGTCAAACTGAGATAGTGAATAAATTTTTGGATGGATATCCTTTTTGTTTTGTATCTGATAAACAAACACAATGGGTGAAGTGGTTACCTCTCGCTGAATGGTGGTATAACACTTCCTTCCATACTATATAAAAAATGACCCCATTTATGGCACTTTATGGATATCATCCACCATCCATCACATCATATTTAAGAGAAAATTCTAAGGTTAAAGGAGTGGAAGATCACATCGAGCATCAACAAGAAGTTCTCCAACTCTTAAAGGATAACCTAAATTTGGCACAAAAATGAATGAAACAATAGGCATATCAACATCACACCGAGAGAAGTTTTGATGCACAATACTGGGTACTTTTACGACTACAACGATACAAAAAAATGTCCCTCAAGCAAGCTAAGAAGGATAATAAATTATTGCCAAAGTACTATGGTCCTTACGAGGTGTTGCAAAGGATTGGTACTATGGCATTCAAATTAGAGCTTCTTGCTTCTGTGCGAGTTCATCTAGTTTTCCATGTTTCATGCTTAAAGAAGCTTATAGGTTAAAATATTCCAGTTCAAACAATATTTCTAGAACTTGATGAGGAAGGAAAAATCATATTGGAAACTGAAGCAATCATGGAAACGAGAACTTGGCAGCTACGAAATCGATCAATTTCAGAGTATCTCATCGAGTGGAAGAACTCACCCACTGAAGATACTGCATGGGAGGATGAGAATTTTATACAGAAGCACCCATAGTTACTCAAGCGTTGAGGACAACACTTTTTTGACGGAGAGGGGCATGTTAGGTCCCTATATTACTAGTTTAGTCCCTTATTGTTATTAGTGTATCCCCCTTATTGTTATTCTTGTACCCCTGTAACCCCAGTATTGTTATTATTCTGCCCTTACATTGTTATTTTTAGGTCGGCTAGGATTATATTGTCGGCCCATGGAATCCTATATATAGAAGGAGGTTTTGGTCATTTTTATCATCCAAGAATTATTCATTTATGTAATTTATTGTAGGTTGCCCCCTCAAAGTGGCTAGTTCTAAGGTGTTGATCTCTCTTTTCTTCTATTTTTGGAGCTAGTTTCATAACAAAAATAATGATAAGGGTTATGAACAACCCATTGCTTTTTTCAGTAAAACCTTAAGAGATGCAACACTAACGTACAATATTATGGAGAAACAAGAACTTTCCTTATTGAAGGCTATAAAGTATTTCAGAGTATACATTCTATACTCTCATATAATTTCTTATGTTCCAAACTGTATATTAAAGGACATTCTATCCTACAATGGGCCTGATGGAAAGTGAGGCAAATGGATTGCCACTATACTGAAATATGACATTGAAATAAAGCCTACAAAATTGATTAAAGGCCAAGGTTTAGCCAAACTCATTGCTGAATCGAACTATCAAGCCTTAGATATAAATTTCATTGCATCAATATATGATCAGGAAGAGATGACGACTCCACAGATCAGTGAAGCTTTTGTAGATTCACCCTAGTATGCAAATATAATATTTGTTTTACTCAATTTACAAGTTCCTCTTGGTTTATATAGAACTAAATGTAGATACATTAAAATGAAAGCATTGAAATATTTTATTTTAGATAATTCTTTATTTTGGAAAGATCATGGTGGCATTCTATTAAATTTTTTATTAAGATGAAGTTGATAAAGTGATGCAGGAATTTCATTTAGGAGATTGTGGAGGACACCTTAACTGGAAAACAACTGCTGATAAAATTTTGAGGGCAATTTTTACCGGCCCACTCTTTTTGCTGATGTTAGAAAGCATGTCACCTCATGTCACAAATTCTAGATATTTGAAGGGAAGAAAAAAAATCTTACCATTACTGGTCAAACCTATATCAACAGAATTTCAATTTCAAAAATGGGGTTTAGACTTCATTTGTGAAATTCAGCCACCCTCCTCTGCCCAACATAAATGGATTTTCACAACCACTGATTACTTTACGAAGTGGATAGAAGCCATCCATTCCAGACAAGCCACAAACTCTATCATTATCTCATTCCTTGAAAACAACATCCTTTCTATATTTCGATGCCCACAAAAGCTCATTATTGATAATGAATCTGCCTTCAAATCCAAAAAAAAGATTGATTTTTGTAACAAATACCATATCACCCTTGGCCATTCCACTGAATATTACCCCCAAGTTAATGGACTGGCAGAATCCTCAATCCTACTCAACATCATCAAAAAGTTTTTAGAAGATAACAAGAAAACCTAGAATAAAAATTTTGGTTAATGCCTTATGGGAAGACATACATACTACCAAGAAATCCATTAGTACATCTCCCTATCAATTAGTATATGGGATGGATGTTTTTTTTCCATCTTCATTAGGAGTACCAGTGATTAAAATGATTGAAGAACTGTAAGAAAAGCCAAATGACATCCAAAGGAGGATAAATTAGAAAATTCATTTGCAGTAAACCAGGGAAGAGGTTTATGTGAAATCTCAAGTAATCCAAGACAAAATCAAAAAAAAAAATTTGACAAGAAAGCTAAAGAAGATGATTTTTTTCATAGGTGACAAAGTACGTAAATGAGATTAGAGAAGAGAAGAAAAAGAAAAACATGGAAAATTTGATTTTCTTTGGAAGGGTGCATACATCATTTACAGTTACAAAGGTAACAATGCATTTTTCTTGAAAGAGTTAGATGCAACAGACCTACCAGGTTGACCAGTCAATGGTAGAATGCTGAAGCATTATCTTTCTACAGATTAACCAGTAGTTTATCCATTTTTTTACTTTTCTCATTGTAAATAACATAGCAAAAGTTTAGATTGGATTGGATGATTGTCTTTTAAATTTGAAGCTTGAAGAGAAGGTCCTAAGCTTTAAAAGGTATAACATCATATGACTGAATAAAGGAGATCACAGAAAGTAGTTCCAAGGGAAGCAAAGTTCAATATTCCAAGGCCACTGATAAAAAAATTTTTGACATCACTCCAAGAGACGTCATCCCCAACTGGAGCCACTTTTAGGGTCTTATAATAATAGGTATAAAAATTTTCGATTGGCTATGTTTAGTCTTGTAATATTGTACATACCTTTTTTTTATACAAATGTTTTCGCATATTAAAAAATGAAAAGAGGGTATGTCCTAAAAGAAAAATCAAAGGAACAAAAGAGAAGAAGATCAAAAAAGAATATAAAGTATGAACCACAAAAAAAGAAACAAAAATAAATTCTGAAAGTGTTGCACATTCAACTGCCTCTACTCTTAGTTTACTTTATGAAAATAAAAATTGTGTGGAGCTTGTAAAAAATTCCACAATTCATGATGATGAAACTGTTTAATCTTGATTCATTCATGCTTTTAAGTTTCATGTAATGATAGTTAGTGAATAAAGATCTGGCCAAACCATTTAATCTTGGCAAATCAGTAGTTAGGTAGAGAATAAAAATGAGCTCTCAGTTTAATCTAAGCCATTGGAAGTTATAAGGTTAGAAGTAGGTTAGTTTTCTTATCAAAAGAAAATAAAAGGGTCATCAAGCTCAAATTCACCCAATTAATGAAGTAAAAAAGGTTAGGTTAAATAAAGGGTAGGTAGATTACATTGAAAAGTAATAAAAAGCATCAATTGGTTCATCTCATGTTACTAATATCCTCCTAAATTCCCTTCTCCTTACTAAAGTACTACTTCCACTCTTGGGAGTCATTTCCTCTTGTAAAGTACTCCTTTCCCCTTATTTTAACCCTTTTCCCCTTCCAAAAACCCCTTTCCCTAGTTAAAAATCCATTTTTCCATTGAAAATTAACTTCCTCTTTACTAATTCCCCCTTTCCATTAAAAAACATGAAAAACCCACTTATCTAAAGTTTTAAAGGTTTGAGGTATATCGGGCCCCACTGAAAAAACCATTTCCTGTTGGGTATGGAGCCTGATTATCTTTTTTATTTTGTATCATAGCATTGGACCCATGTACCTTAATGCGGCGGCAATGATGCCCGTAATTAAACGTTACCTAGGGTGTCCAGGGGGGGCGGCTGCCCCCGAAGCTAAAAACATATGTAAAATTGCCTTGTAAAAGTATAGTAATTTCTAGTCAATCTGAGCCGTTCATTAGGCAGATGATCTGATGGTAGAATTTATGTTTAGTTTAGGGTTTTTTTCTCTAGAAGGAAACCCCTCGCTTGTATGAGGGTATTGTATTGCAGATGTATGTTGTATGTGTATTCTCAGAGCGAGAAACAGATAGGGAGACTATGAGAGAGAACATAGGATATTACAACGGATCTATTGTAGGTTGTGTCTCTTCATTTTGTTGGATAATAGAAAGGAAGGACTGGCTGTTTAGGGTGGGCATAGCCAAAACTGGGTGAACCATGTATATTTGTGTCTCTCTAGTTTTATGCATTTCTTATGTTTGTGTTTTCCCATATATTTGATGTTTTTGGTTGCTCTGTAATATATATTTTCTAACAACTAGTATCAGAGCTGAAGGTCTATTTGGCTAATAAACTAACAGGAAAGAAGGGTTCCTGGTTTGAGTGCGAGAAATGGTGGAAGATGGTAAGTTTAGGGTTGAGAAATTTAATGGCCAAAACTTCCCATTGTGGAAGATGCAGATGGAAGATTATCTGTATCAGAAAGATCTATACCTACCATTGATCGGAAAAGCAAAGAAGCCGACGACTATGAAAGATGTAGAATGGGAGATTCTTGATAGAAAGGCACTCAGAACAGTACGGTTGTGCCTCACGACATCAGTAGCCTTCAATATTTCGAAGGAAACAAAAACAGAGGGTTTGATTAAGGCGTTGGTGAAACTATATCAAAAATCGCTGGCCTCAAACAAGGTATTTCTTATGAAACGATTATTTCATATGAAGATGTCGGAAGGTGGACCTGTTGCAGACCATTTAAATGATTTTAATACAGTTACTAGTCAGTTAAGTTTTGTAGGGGTAAACTTTGATGATGAAGTTAGAGCTCTGTTATTTTTGTGCTCATTGCCAGAAAGTTGGAATGGTTTACTTATGGCCATTAGTAACTTTGTCTCTGGATCTAGTACTTTAAAGTTTGATGATGTTGTTGGTGCTATCCTTAGCGAGGAAATGTGATGGAAAAGCTCCAGTGAGACATCAGGTAATGATTTGAGTGCAAATTCTACGGGAAGAATAATGGAAATAGGAAAGAGCTCAGGATATCGCAGTAAATCAAGGAAAGGAAGATCTAAGTCTAGATCGGGGATAGTGTGCTGGAAATGCGGAAAGAAAGGACACCTAAAGAAATACTATAGATCTCGGAAGGGAAAAGAAGGAGACGCACAACAAAAAAACAATCATGAAGCAAATGTGACAGGTGATGTGTTACAAGATGCTTTGATTCTTTCTTTCAAAAATGTTACTAATTCTTGGGTAGTAGATTCAGGGGCCTCATTCCATGCTACACCTGATGAGAAATATTTTCATGACTATGTTGAAGGAGATTTTGGACAAGTTCATTTGGGTGATGATAAACCCTGTAAAATTGTTGTAATGGATAAAGTTCTTGTAAAACAACAGTATGGGAACCAATGGCTATTAAAGGAGGTACAACATGTTCCAGATCTAAAGAAAAATCCAATTTCAATAGGGCAGTTAGGCAGTGAAGTTTGTGTGACAACTTTCACAAGTAAAACTTGGAAGGTCACCAAAGGAGCCTTGGAAATAGAAAAAGGCGAAAATCTCGGTACATTGTATTTATGTAATGGTATTTCTAATTCTATTAATGCTTTAACTTCCAAAGGAGAAAATGCAGCATTATCGCATCATAGGCTTGGACTCATGAGTCAAAAGGAGATGAATATTATTCACTCAAGAAATTTGTTGTCGGGTTTGAAGAATGTTGATTTGGATTTTTGTGAAAATTTCATTTATGGAAAGAAGAAGAGAGTCAGATTTCTCAGAGTTGGGAAAGAAAAGAAGAGAGAAAAATTAGATCTTTTGCATATAGATGTATGGGGACCTTCTCAAGTATCATCTCTTGGTGGCTCTCATTATTATGTTACTTTTATTGATGATGGAACTAGAAAAACTTGGATTTATTGTATTCAGAATAAATATGATGTATTTGATACTTTCAGGAAATGGAAAGCTTTGGTTGACATTGAGACAGCAAAGAAGTTGAAGTGTCTCAGATCAGAAAATGGAGGTGAATATTGAAAAAAAGAGTTTGATAGGTATTTTTCAGAGCATGGAATTCACAGAGAGAAGAAAATTCCAAGAACACCACAAGAAAATGATGTGTCATAAAGGATGAATAGAACAATCATGGAGCGTGCAAGGTGCATGAGATTGTATGCAGGGTTTCCTTTACAATTTTAGGCAGATGTTGTAGATACTGTTGTTTATCTAATAAACATAGGGCCTTCAAGTTCCTTGGATGGTGGTATTCCAGAAGAAGCATGGACAGGTAAAAAGGTAAACTGCTCATTTTTAAAGCCTTTTGGTTGTGAGGCATTTGTCCATATTAATAAAGAAAATAGAACAAAGCTTGAGGCAAAATCAAAGAAATGTACCTTTATTGGATATGGTGTTAATGATTTTGGTTATCGCTTATATGATTACGAAAATCACAAAATAATTAGGAGCAGAGATTTAATATTCAATTAAAAGGTCTTGTATAAGAATCAGTTGCAGGAAATGAAACCGGAAAAAGAAAACAAGGAATACACAGTTCTTGATCAGATCACTAAAAAAGTAAAGGTGCTTGAAAATAATAATAATCAACAACCACAACAACAACAACCACCACAACAGCAATAGGTACCTCAGACACCTGAAAATGGTGTTAGAAGATCTACCAGGATAAGTAGACCCCCTGAACGATACTCTCCTTCATTATATTATTTATTATTGATTGATTATGGTGAACCTGAATGTTATGAAGAAGCAATGCAGGTTGAAAGCAAGAAGAAGTGGGAGCTAGCCATGGAAGATGAGATGGTCTCCTTAATTCATAACCAGACTTGGGACTTAGTCAGGTTGAATGTAGGTAAAACTACATTGCAGAATAAATGGGTTTACAGGATGAAGGAAGAAGATGGAGGAAAACAAAGGTACAAAGCTAGACTTTTGGTGAAGGGGTTTGCATAGAAGAAAGGTATTTATTTTGATGAAATATTTTCTCTTGTTGTTAAGATGACTTCAATCAGAACTATTTTAAGTCTTGTAGCAATGAAAGATTTGCATCTTGAACAATTTGATGTAAAGACATCATTTCTCCATGGAGATTTGGAGGAAGAGATATATATGCAACAACTAGAAGGATATGAGTTCAAGGGGAAGGAAAAAATAGTGTGCAAGTTGAAGAAGAGCTTGTATGGCTTAAAATAGGCTCCAAGGCAGTGGTATCTAAAATTTGACAAGTTTATGTATGAACAAGACTATACTAGATGTCACTCTGATCATTATTTTTATCTAAAAAAGAAAAATGATGGAAACTATATTATATTTTTATCGTATGTAGATGACATGGTTGTTGCAGGGTCTAACATGCAGGAAATAAATGTGCTCAAAAGAAAATTGGCAAATTCATTTTCCATGAAGGATTTGGGAGCTACAAAACAAATCCTTGGTATAATAATAACCAAAGATAGGAAAAATCGCAGATTAACATTGTCTCAGAATGAGTACATATAAAAGGTGTTGAAAATATTTAATATGCAGAATGAAAAACCAATTAGTACACCTTTGCTAGCCATTTCAAACTTAGTAAGGAGATGTGCCCCAAGACCCAAGAGGAAATGGAATATATGTCTAAAATTCCATATGCATCAGTAGTTGGAAGCTTAATGTATGCAATGGTCTACACAAGGCCTGATATTACACATGCAGTGGGAGTTGTAAGTAGGTACATGAAAAATCCAAGAAAAGAACAATGCATTGTAGTGAAACGGTTTCTGAGATATTTGAGAGGTACCACAAATCAAGCATTATGCTTTGGTGGTTCAAACATTGCTCTGCAGGGATATGTTGATGCAAATATGTAAGGTGACAGAGATAACAGGAGGAGCACTACAAGATATGTATTTACTGTAGGTGGAACAACTGTGAGTTGCACTTCAAAAATCCAAAGTGTTGTTGCACTTTCAACAACATAAGCAAATTATGTTGCTACTACAGAGGCTAGTCACGAAATGATTTGGTTATAAAGGTTTATGGATGAATTCGGTAAGAAGCATGATATGGGCACGTTATATAGTGAAAGCCAAAGTTCCATTCATCCTTCAAAGAACTCAGAATTTCATTTGAGGACTAAACACATACAACTCAAGTACCATTTCATACGGTCAGTAATGGAAGATGGACAATTGAAGCTGGAAAAGATACACACTAGCCAAAATCTTGCAGATATGCTAACAAAAGTTGTAACTAGGGAGAAAATGAGAATTTGCTCAGTTTCAATTGGTCTTCAAGAATGACGATGAAGATATGAAATAGCCAAGTCCAAAGTGGAGTCAATGTCCAACAAATGAAGTAGCAATGGAGTTGCTACAATCAATCTCCAAGTGGGAGATTGTTGGGTGTGTAGCCTGATTATCTTGTTTATTTTGTACCACATCATTGGAAACCTGTACCTTAATGGGGCAGCAATGCTGCCCGAATTAAACATTTCCCAGGGGGTCTCGGGGGGCGACTACGACTTTATGGAACCCCCCCCCTAGCGGGGGGTTTCGGGGGCAGCACCCCCGAAGCTAAAAAAAAATGTAAAATTTCCTTGTAATAGTATAGTAATTTCTAGTCAATTTTAGTTGTTCATTAGGTAGATGATTTGACGATAGAAGTTATGTTTAGTTTAGGGTTTTTTTCCCTATAAGGAAACCCCTTTCTTGTATCAGGGAATTTTATTATGGATATGTGTTATATGTGTATTCTTAGAGCGAGAAACAGATAGGGAGACTGTGAGAGAGAATAGAATAATAGAAAGGAAGGACCGGCTGTTCGGGGTGGACGTAGCCCAAACTAGTTGAGCCAATTATATTTGTGTCTCTCTAGTTTTATGCATTTCTTATGTTTGTGTTTCCGCATATATTTGATGTGTTGCATTGCTCTGTAATATATATTTTTCTAACATTCTCGATATCCTTTTGACACTTATTCCTAATGTATTTTTTAACATATCGCATATATATTTTCCTATTCCCTTTATTATATTATAGCCTATTTTTTTAACTTCTCCCGCTTTATACATTTCATTAACCCCCCATTACATGTTAACTCCTTTGTTTTAATATAATCGCGGGTCCAACTTTACTTTAACCCCACACATTACACTCCCCACTTCATATAAAGCCCTCCACTATATTTAAACTGACCCACTCATATTAAAACCCCATTTCATAACTCATCCTAGATCCCACCTATGAAAACCCCCTACTCTTCAATCTGTCTAATCATCATCTAGTGAAATCCTACGACCAATAGAATATTTTGCACCCCCAACAATCCAAAGTTTAAAGTCGGGGGGGTACAAAATTACTTGTTTTTCACCCTCACCTCTTTTCCATGTGGCACTCCCACGTTTCACCGCACCCCCTTAGTCCCGAAACCACCATACCTCCTTTTTGAATGTGATAACGCGCCATACCACCATTCCGCTATGCGATGAAATGAGGCACTGTTTGAAAATTAAACCCCGCGCCATTGCAAATTAAACAATGGTTGAAAGTAATAAACCTGCCCTTTACCGTTAGTTGTCTATTTTCTATTGAAAATTGCGAAAAAGAACCCTTTTCCAACCCATTTTGAAGCATATTGCTACCAGAACCTTTGTTGACCCAGTTTAAATCTTTGCAAACCAGAATTAAAGCGTGTTGTGGCCAGAACTCCTTCCAAAGACCAAATTCAACCTTTTCCAGGTAAATCCTAAGCACTGAAAACCATTACTTAAGAAAAGAATGTAATAAATTGATAAAGTAAGCCAATCAATGGCCTCCCAGAGCATAATATTTGTTAACGCTTTGCAACCACCTCTGGTAGATGTTGAACACACACCTCTTGCTGATAAAGACTTCAAAATCAGTTATACAGTCACTAATTTTAACCTTCTAGAGGTCCACTACAGGAGACATGACAAATTCATAGACCAAGCTAATGATATCCACCTCTCGGACTCAAACTTGCCCCAATACATTTTCCCATAGAATTTTTAGTTTCCCGATCTTATTATTCTATGCCAGATTAATTGTTTGCCCAATGAAAGAGCTCTAGTAACCCCAAACTAAGATATTTTATGCACCATCACTATAAAATTCATAAATCATATGTTACAGATCCAGCCGAAGCCTGACAAAGTTCAATTATCTATTGAAATCATTACTGAAGTCTATCTAAAGCTGGATTTTCCCAAAAGATTCCAATTTTTTTCAAATTTCCTTCCTCCCTTAGTTCAAACCCAAAAAATTAATCCTCCATGCTCAAGTTCCATATTTTTAGAGAGAACCAGACATATTGTTATAATGTTGTCATCAATTTTAGGGTATTTTACTGATGAATATGTTGATGCATTTATCCTAGGTTTTTTGTCCATATTTTTCCCTAGTCAGCCTGTTGTTTCAACCTTTAATTTTTCCCAATATCTGTCAGATACAATCCATGAAAAATTGGTCAAATAACCAGAGGAAAGAGTGTTTAAATACTCCTTAGTTTTGTTCCATTTATTCTTATATTTCCAATCTCAATGGTTTTCAGTTAGACTCCAAAAAATGGACCCAGCGGGTAATCCCCAATCTGTAGTCTTCTGGACATCCTTGATCAGAAAGGATTCCACAAAATTCAGCTATAAAGAATTCTTTGATTCATTTTTTTATCCAATTTTTAATATGCTAAACAGTAGCATTCAACCTAGAGTCAGTGAAGAGATAAAGAAAGTACTGCAGTTGTTAGATCAAGTTAGAACATGAGACTCATATTTGTACCAACATCATACAAAAATTGGGGTGTATGGAAGCCAGCTTACTCCATACAAGATTCCCAAATACCTCCCAATGAGGTTATTTTCCTTAGAGTACATCAGACAAATCCTGAACTCAGATGAAGTCAATTTCCTTTCAACAAAGAAGGAAACTCAATTCAAGATCAAGAATTAGATACATCCTTTTATTTGCAATAATAGGAATGTTGGTCAACAAGCAGATAAGTGTTTACAAGATTTAAAATTCAGTAGCAGTTTCAAATGTGTTGGGTATGTGTTATATTCTTTCCATGACTAAGCACGCGACGTTCCTTAATTTCCGGCGGGTAGTCCGCGTCCATGGTTTTGTGCATGGTTTTGCACATGGTATTGGGGTATGATGGTTTTCAGCCCCTGGTATTTTTGTAGATCCGGTCAAGGGAACTATGGTTATGTTCTAATCTAGGGTTTATGGATTGGGGTTTATGTATGCTTCGGCATGTATATATATGTGTTGTAACACTAAAAGGAATATAATGAAAAATCAAGCTGGTCGTCCCGATTTGGGATCCAGGGGAAAGTCTCTATGTTTATCTATTTTATGTTTTATGCTCTCGCTATTGTTTATTTTCTTTTATAAGATTCGTTTGTAGATAATTTCTGTTCAGGATTAAAACCTACATTTGGTATCGGAGCTGTTTCGGCTTCAATGGGACGCCTTTGTTGCTGAGGGTTTTTTAGCTTGGGCCTGAGGTAGACCCTGTTCAGTCGGAAATCTGCGAGATCGATTCTTGCAGTGAAAGAAGATGGCGAGCAGCGGGAAGATAGAGATCGAGAAATTTAATGGTCAGAGTTTTGAGTTGTGGAAGCTCAAGATGGAGGATTTGCTGGTGGATAAATATCAGTGGATCGCAGTAGATCCAGGTACTAAGCCAATGGGAATGTCAGATGAAGACTGGAAGAAGCTGGATCAGAAGGCTAAGAGCACAATATGGTTGTGTGTCTCAGATTTAGTATTGTTGAATGTATCTGGGGAAGATACGACAAAGAATTTGTGGGAAAAACTTGGGACTTTGTACCAATATAAGTCTCTAACGAGTAATTTGTTCCTGCAGAAAAAGCTGTATAACCTGAGGATGAAGGATGGAGACTTGGTGACAGAGCATCTGAGCGCCTTCAATACTGTGGTAATTCAACTGTCATCTGTTGATATTAAAATCTCAGATGAAGATAAGTGCATCAGTTTGTTGTTTTCTCTACCAAATTCGTGGGACAATCTGGTTACTGCAATAGGTAGCAATACAACTATCTTGAATTTTGATGATATTGTCTCAGCCTTGTTGTCGGAGGAAATGAGATGGAGAAATATGGAGGGTCAGAATCGAGATGCCTGATCTGTACGAGGAAGGTCCTAGAATAGAAACAAGAATAAGGTTTCGAGTGGGAGATTTAAATCTAGAGGGAGATCTAAATCTCCTAGAAAGTTTGTAAAGGTGTGCTGGAAATGCGGAAAGGAAGGGCACTACAAAAACGACTGCAAATATAAAGCTCCTGAGAAAGGAAAGGGATCTGATGATGCTCCTTATGCAGAGACAAAAACCACCTCGGATGAAGGTGGGGATGTGTATTTGGCTTCTTCTTCAGATACACATGTGGATCATGAGTCATGGTTAATTGAATCTGGTGCATCCTTTCACTTCACTCACCATAGGGAGTGGTTCTGCGAGTATGAGAAATATGATGGTGATGTGTTCCTAAGGGATTATAGGAAGGCCAGAATCATTGGACGTGGAAAGGTTAAGCTGAAGCTGCAAGGTGGAAGGATTAGAACACTTCCTGGTGTTCTGCATATTCCTGCATTGGCCAGAAATCTGATTTATGTAAGCAAGCTGGATGATGCAGGTGTAAAAATAGTGTTCGAGAAATATTCCTGCAAGATGGTTCGGATAGCACTGGTATTAATGCGGGGAGTTCGGACTGGAACTCTATACAAGCTACAAGGTAGCACTGTTATTGATGGGTGTAACAATTCTATGGTTCTTGAAAGTGGAGCGGAAAGCCTAGCTGTCTCTGGAGAAAAGACCATGTTATGGCATCAAAGGCTTGGACATATTGGAGAGAAGGGCCTTCAGATACTACACAAAAATGGTATGGTAGAAGGTATGTATAATTGCTCTCTGGATTTTGATTTCTGTGAACATTGTGTATATGGGAAGCAGAATCGGGTGATTTTTCCTTCTGGTGCTAAGAGGGCAAACAAGATATTAGAACTTGTGCACAGTGATGTGTTTGGACCTGTGTCAGTTCCATCACTAGGAAATTATGTGTACTATGTTTCATTCATAGATGATTTCTGAAGGAACACATGGATATATTTCTTGAGGGAGAAATCTGAAGTCTTTGACAAATTTAAAGAATTTAAGGCTCTGGTGGAAAATTAGACAGAGAAGAAGATAAAGGCGTTGAGGACAGATAATGGTGGGGAGTTCTGTAATAAGGAATTTGAAGAGTTCTATAAGAAGTGTGGTATAGCACAGCAGAAGACTAATCCATACACACCTCAGCAAAATGGAGTTGCAGAAATAATGAATAGAACACTGATGGAAAAGGAAAGAAGCATGCTCAGTGGTACCAGGTTAGGACAATAATTCTGGGCAGAGGCAGTGGAGACTGCATGTTACTTAGTTAACAGATCACCTTCATCGGCGTTGGAAGATAAGACCCCACATGAGGTATGGACTGGTAAGAAACCCTCTCTTTCACATCTAAGGGTATTTGGATGTGATGCATATGTACATGTTCCAAAGGAGAAAAGGACCAAGTTGGATAATAAATCTGAAAGGTGCATCTTTATTGGGTATAAGGATGGTTTAAAGGGTTACAAGCTTTGGAACCCAGAAACAAGGAAGGTTGTGTATAGCCGAGATGTGGTGTTTAGAGAAGTGAAAGATGTTGTTAAACATGAAGTACTACCAAAGGAACCTGAGAAGATAGAGTTTGAGCTAAAGGAGGATGAATCAGACTCTACAACAGAAGAAGACTCAGAAGATGAAGAGCCACAAACTCCAACTTTGAGAAGATCAGTTCAGGAAAGAAGGCAACCAGAAAGGTATAGTCCATCTGCTTTCTGTTCAGGTTTTGCCTTAACTATAATTGATGATGAACCCAGAACTGTCAGGGAGGCAGTAGATTCAGAGGATGGAAAACTCTGGAAGGAGGCCATGGTTGATGAAATGGCATCCTTGCACAAAAACAATGCATGGGATCTAGTGGAGTTGCCGGCTGGAAGGAAGCCCATTGGGAGCAAATGGGTGTTTAAGAAGAAGATGAATGTAGAAGGCAAGGTGGAGAAATACAAAGCTCGGTTGGTAGCGAAAGGTTATTCCCAGGTGCCGGGAATTGACTTTGGTGATATTTTTTCTCCTGTTGCCAAAGTTACTTCTATTAGATTACTTTTATCTATTGCTGCTATTGCGGGTAGTCCATGTCCATGGTTTTGTGCATGGTTTTGCATATGGTATTGGGGCACGATGGTTTTCGGCCCCTGGTATTTTTGTAGATCCAGTCAAGGGAACTATGATTATGTTCTAATCCAGGGTTTATGGATTGGGGTTTATGTATGCTTCGGCATGTATATATATGTGTTGTAACACTAAAAGGAATATAATGAAAAATCAAGCTGGTCGTCTCGATTTTGGATCCAGGGGAAAATCTCTGTGTTTATCTATTTTAAGTTTTATGCTCTCGCTATTGTTTATTTTCTGTTATAATATTCGTGTGTAGATAATTTATGTTCAGGGTTAAAACCTACAAAATGGAAATATGATCCCTTGGGAGTCATAAGTAAATTAAGAGTCAAATTCAAATCGACCCCTTTTATTCAGGAATCAAAGCTTGAGATTGAAAAGTATGCCAACCAATCAGAGTGGTTGGAATATAATTTGCAAGAGATGGATAAGCAGGTTGATACTAGTTCCATCCTTTTTACTCCAACTCCACAGGACACAAATTCAAAGAGGGCAAGGGAGGAAGGCTCTTATTCTGTAGAGACTACTTCTGATACCAAATTCAATCTAATGTACAGGAAAAAGGAAAAATCGAATCTAGTGATTGAACAGGAAATGATAGTTGAAACAGTTGAAGTCATTAACATAAATGTAGTGGTTAGAGATGATGCACCTCCAACAGTGTTAGAGCAAACAGATCTGCCATCAACCTCCAGTGCACAAATCATTCAGAAACAACATAGTGCATCAGTTTCATCTTCAAGAAAACTAGAGGATACTGAGAAAGATATGAGAGAAAAATACATGGAGATTAAAATAAAAAATGAAGCACTAAATACTGACCTATATACACAGTATTGGAACAAGACTCCTAGTGATCAGAATAGATTACTTTGAACTTTTGATTACAAGACTAGAAACATGCAAATGAAATTTTTACAACCAACAATGCAGGCTCCAAAATCATCAACAGATTACACGAAAACAACCTTTAAAGTTCTTGCTAAATATGTGCATCCCATAGTTCAAATTTAGTTTCATAAACAAGCTGGAGAAATCGTTTATTCCACTTGAAAAACAAGGTTGTAAGTGTCCAAAAACTACACAATTCTCTAGAAAATGTAGAGCTACAATTAAAGCTAGAGAAAGCCTCATCACATGCTATGGATAATAGAAAAAATAACTTGAAGATTTAGCTATAGAAATTGGATATGATCCAAAGAATGTCAAAGAAACAAAACAAATTATCAAGCAAAAGAATGCAAACATAACTAAATTGAAGAAATAACTAAAGTTACCCACAACAGAGCATCCAAAAACTAAAGGAGTTTTGGAGAATGAAAATCACAGGGATGAAATTATGAATCTCATCATTCAGTTGACATCTCAACCGAAAGAGATGGAAAATGTAATGGACAAATTAGTACAGGAAAAGCAGGCCAGCATGAAAGCAGTTCCTGTTACTTCCATTCCTATAGCTTCAACATCATCTCCATTACCTACAACAGTTCCAGTGACAACAAAAGTACCAGCAACTACACCGACAACAACACCAGCAGTGCCATCAGCTCATCCCAATGAAGAGGCAAGTAAATTGATTAAATAAATGCAGGATATGTCAATACAAACTATTGATATCAATAGACATAAATAGCAAGTGAAAATTATAGAAGATGAAAATAAATTGGCTCAAGTAATGTATAAAGTTGAAACACAGAAATCCAACAGATTGACAGAAATAATTCAAAATCTAGAAAAGGATTTGACACTGAAAGAGCCACTAGCCCAAGCATACCAACAATTTTGGGCCAATATAATTAACTATGTTAATGATATTTGGGCTTCTGTCCAAGTTATATATGAGCAGAAAGTATTGATAAAGGAGGCTAGTGATGCAATCCAAAATGTTAAAGAAGAAGTTGGAAAGAATCCAGAGGAAACCACTGAGATAATTAAGTTCCCAAATCTAAAAAAAAACAGGAATTAGAAGAGCATGGAATAACAGATGGAACATAAAACATCTTAGAGGTGAAAAAAGTGATTTCCAAGAGAAGTTTGATGATACAACTTGAAGACAAATGCCAAACAATGGAGCTTGAAGTAAACAGGTTTCTAAACAAATTTGATGTTTTGAGGCAGAAAGGTCTACCTAATCCATTAGTGATTAATGAAAAACTGAGGAGACATGAAGACTACGATAAGAAGATTAGGGAAGTAGCTAAAGAAACTTCCAACATCTCAGTAATGAAAGGAGTTCCCACAGGAAAAGTGCTCCTTCAGAATTTTGAAAATCTCTTTTACCTTCAGCATGAGGTATATCATATTTTTGTAAATAAGCCTACATTTGGCAAGTATATTGAGGTTGATGGGATTTACAAGAGGATGTTAAAAATTAAAATTCTAGATGAAGAAGCCTGGGAAAAATGATGTGATTTACTGTGACAAGTAAAAGTAAAAATAGAGCAGCAAAGACAAAGTCAAGGATGAAAAAAGATGAAGACAGATAAAAGACAGGGTTAAAGGAAAAGTGAGATAAACAAGAAGCGTGAAGGACATGCCAGTGTGAAGCAAGCCGACTTGAAAGACAACAAAATATCAAAGAAGAAAATAGCAAAAAAAATAAACAGGGACAACTTCCATTTAGTTAAATAGGTGTCTCTATCTTCTTGCATGAAGATATTTATTTTCCTTAATAAATTCCTAAACATTTGATAAGATATTTTGTATTAAGTTTTGTATAAATACTTCATCAATTCGAAGTATTGAGGGTGGATTCTTGAATATTTCTATAGTTGAATTGATCTACAACCTGAGGGTTTATTGTACTTTTTTCCAGGTTGACAGACATGACAAGTAATAAAGGCATTTCTTTACAGGATTCATGTGTTGGGCTACTTCAGTGAAGTATATTTAATTGTTCATGATATTTCCTTAAGTATTCCACAAACTTGATTTTTTTCTAAATTTTGAATGTTATAACAGGAATATTATTGCAAAATTTGTTTAAATACACTCTGTTCTAAACTGTTATTCATTTTTATGTTTTCTTATGATATCTGGTTTAGAGAATAATTGATTTCTCTCTGATCCCGATTGATCTCTTAAACCTTCCTTCATTATCCGGTTTAAGGAATCCTTAATTGCTCCTTGATCGCGATTGAAAACCACTTCACCACTTGGCCTTTAAGATCTGATTTTTCTAAGCTACCTTGCCCTATAACACTCCCTTTAGAACTTGATTCTGTTCTATTTTATTGATATTTTGAATCCATAGCCCAATGGAAAATAAACAAGAACATGTCCATCTAAATCAGTAATTCCAAAAACAAATAAAAATCAACCCAAATCAATATTACATAGCTAGCCTAAAATAAATTAAAACAAAAAATTAAATCATTAAGAGAGAGCCTTCTCTGAGCATTAGGAAGTCTAGATCCTAATCTCCAATGTGGTTGATATTTACCTCTAATATTTCTTTAAACACACATAACAATCCTTGGAAATTTTGGAGTGATAACACTTTCAATGGTGGCATTTTGGTTTGGGAATGTTCTCACAAAGCATTTCACCCCTCCCTCTCTCTCTTAGACTTCATGCTTTAGGGGCATCTGTTATATAATATTTTTTTCACCGAGCCTGCATTCCCAATTTCGAATACCGGAGGACCATCATAGTGACCCCTGTGTACTATCACAGATCACCATGAATGTCATTGCATCAGTTAGCATGGAAGTAACACAATCTCCATTGACCATTCCTCAGGTAGACCCTTTAAAATTTGTACTTTTCGGTCAGTTCTCGTGAGTAGTTATGTCCTTGCACCTATGGTCAGATTTACACTGAGCCTATTTCCATGGTCACCATGTCTCCAAATATCCCCCATGCTGAGAAACTTTTGGAACATTTTTTAATATATAAAGGAAGCTTCCATGATCTAACAACTTCGTGGGCAGAGTCATGGATGTTTGTTTGACTAGATGAGGTCGATTTTCTCCCTTTGGCCTATTAGTTCCTACAAAAATGAAACTTGCTAATGGGATAGATCTCTCCTCCACCATATGTGGATCCAAAATCTCCTCCTCCACTCCTAGAAATTCCTTTTACTCTCATTGATTTAGGTAGCTGAGCAGTCATAATAGTTATAACTGGTGTGTAGAAGATAGTAGAGAATAGACCATAGTTGTGAGAAATCGTTTAGGCCCATCACCTCTTTGAGCCAAATCAACAAAGAATCCTTGGAGACGTGCCTGAATGAACCCGTCGAAGGAGGCCTACAACATCAAGGCACGGGCTACAAACTCCCTTTTCATTAATCAATATGACATGACTCCTTCCTAGTTCCATCTTTGTTTACATTTATATTCGAAGTTCCTAACTCTCCTTGACTAGTTGGATAGTTGTAGATGAATATATATATGGTTTTATTCTAAGCGTTTGTTTCATTTTTGTACAATTTTATTAATGTATTCACCAATGGAGTGCAACAGATGAAGGAAAAATATCAAAGGATCATTTCAATGTGCCACAACAAGAGCATTGGATTGAGGTAGGATATTTGTTCCAGTCCACATTTCATTTACAAACTATGAATTTAGGAAGCAACATGTTCCCTTGTTCCTAGACCCACCCTAGGGCTAGACGGATTTCCTTTGTCTACATAAGGGATTTTCCTACACAACACACATGAAGCGAGACCCCATTGTCAAACCTCCTACTAGTTCCTTCATGAGTTGGAACTAGTTTAACTGAATTTAACTGAGATAAATTGAGTTAATTAACTAAAACTCCAAATAAACTCAACAAGGGATCTTATAATGTAGGAGACACCATACATACCTCTAATTACTCATTAGACACTCAAATAAAATTAACTGAACCAATTAAGTCCACTTAACTTAGTTAATCCATACAAGTTTTCATGAGATGTGGAATTACAATTTTATTCTAATTAATTCAAGGGAAATTTAAATTATAATTTTTTCTTGT
This sequence comes from Pinus albicaulis, assembly GCA_034641835.2. Classification (NCBI taxonomy): domain Eukaryota; kingdom Viridiplantae; phylum Streptophyta; class Pinopsida; order Pinales; family Pinaceae; genus Pinus; species Pinus albicaulis. The sequence continues at coordinate 1,402,147,997 of CM076570.1, forward strand.
TTCAATTTTCAACACTCCCTCTCATTATTATCTGATACCTTGATCCTCCCTCTATGGAACTCAAATTTTCCTCTTGGCAGTTCCTTCATCAAGATGATTTCATCATGTTCCTCTATAGGAATGTACTCTGGCATCATGATCCGCCTCTAAAAATAATCTCCAAGATGGTAGTACCGAATGTTGATATGATTGTACATATCATGAAAAAATGGATTAAATGAGAGTTTCATGTGACTCTGTTTGTCACAGTAAATAATTGTAGGATATATCTGCTGATGAAACAACCGAACAAGGATCTTCCTCATCGATATAGCCACACAATATTCCATGTACTCTACTTTTGTTTCATTGAGTGAAATTGATCTTTTCTTTCTGTTGTATCAGGAAACTATTGCTGACCCAATACTGAATATTCCCCCTGGTGTGGTTTTACTATCAGATGGAATCCCTACCCAATGTGCATTCTGTGAAGCCTTGAAGCTTCACTTCTCTGTCTACCTGTACCAAAGACCAAATTTAGTGGTGCCTCTAAGGTGTCTCAACACATGTTTGGTTGCCTTCCAATACAACTTGGTTGGGTTAACCATTTCTCGACTAAGTTAGTTAACTGTGGAACACATATTTCGTCGTGTGTTCACAAATTAGATATTTTAATCCATAAGATTCATGTAAATGGTAGCTTCTACCGCTTCACGTGAAATCACATATTCCTTCCTCCAATTCCCTGCTAGAGCAGTCTCCATGGGTTTGACGCTCTCCATGTGAAAAATCTCCAGTATCTGATTGGCATACTTTCCCTAAGAGAGAAAAAATTCCCCATCTCTACCAAATTTCCAAACCAAGTAAACAATCCAAGAGCCCCATCTCTTACATCTTAGATTCTCTTTCCAAATATTCTTTGCAAGATTTTATCAACTGTTCATCACCTTTTTGAATTAAATCATCTACTTACAACATTATAATCAATGATTTACCTTCACCCACAATATGTAAAAAGGTGAAGCCTAACCCGGTGAAATAGTTGTTGATCCCTGTGTACCAAACATGGGGTTCTTGTTTCAGTCCATAAAAAACTCACGTAATTCTCCACACATGCGACTCTCTATCAAAGTTATCAAATCCTTTCGATTGCTATATGTATAACTCTTCCTCAATCACTCCATTAGGGAAAGTTGTATTCACATCCATATGATGTATATTCCATCCCATCTCTATTGAAAGTGCTAGAATAGATCTCACTGACGAGTACCTTTCTACTATAGAAAATATATCTTCGTAGTCAATTCCCTCCACTTGAGAGAACAACTTGGCCACAAATATGGCTTTGTGTTTCTTGACACTCCCATTTTCTGCTTGTTTCACCTTGTATGCCCACCTTGATACGACAACTCACTTGTCCTCTAGTATTAGGGAAAATTCTCATGCATTATTCCTGATAATGGAGTTATACTCCTCTACCATGGCATCAACTCATAATATTTATTACACTCCTTCCTCGAATTAGGATGGCTCCATAATCTCGATCATAAGAGCCATGTATCTAGTGTACTGCTCTAGGGACCTTCTCTTCGTACGTTTTAACGTGGGTGTTCCCACATTTTCTCTAAAATCATGCATCAAATTAGGAGCCTCTCACATGAACTTCCTTCCATCTCTAGATGTATTTTCAAGAGTAGGTTCTTCCACTCTCTGCTCTTCTGCTTATGGCTTCTCCACATCATAAGGTCCTTCTTTTGGAGCTATGACCTCCTCAACTGCATGGAACTTTTGCTCCATCTCAAGGGAAATTTTCATGGACTTCTCTTCATAAAATTTTATATCTCTACAAACCATTGTCATCCTATGAGATGACATGTACACTCGATAGTTGTGAGGTGTATTAGTGTGCCCTACAAATTTTCCCAACTCAATTATTATTTCTAGATTTTTCCATGCATCCTTGGAAACATGATAGTAAAGTGATGAACCAAAGATTCTAAATTGTGCCACATTTGGTTTCTTACCTGAAAAGTGTTGAGTGCATAAAAGGTATATTTTTAACACTTATTTATCTCACAGGAATGACTTTTTATTTCAAGAGCGTACTCAGTCTGAGGCAGCAATTTATCCAAGAGTAATTCTTTTCAATATGTAGTACAGTGTTCTAAATGCAAGAGTAAATGGATGCTTGAAAAAGAAATCTAACTACAACAATGTAAACTCAAATGCTCTGAAATCCAACTATTCACTTGGTAGACATCAATCAAGGATACAGTAGCAATAACACATTCCTCTAGAAATTGATGCAATTGAAATCAAACTGGAACAAGACAAGCAATCTGGGAACATGGAATCAATAACCAATACTCTCTACAGTTGACAGTCCTACGTTAAAGCAGTTAAAAGGAAATAGAAATTGAACTAAGAAAGTGTTGTAAAATTAATGAACTGGAAATGAACAACAAACTATAATAGAATAGTGATGTAAATAAGCAGTGAATTATGACTATAGGAATTGAACATCAAGAATTAACTAATGAATCTGAACAACAACTATGAATGCCAAGGAATCAAATAGCTAATTCTGTTGAACACCAAACCCTGTCGACAACAAACGTTATTAAGCAATCCAACGGAAGAGCAAATGAAGTAAATATTGAATAGAAAATCTTTATAAGCAATAAAAATATGAATAATACCAAAATTAAGATTCTTGTTGAAATGGAACAACAATGCAATTCATTAATGCAACACATCAATAAACAATTCAACATGAACTTAATTAACTTTACAATTGTAATAAAACCAATCAAAATTATCACACAACGGTAATTAAAAGAGTAGAAATACAAACAGCGGATCGATCCACCATGGCCAGGCCCTCAACCACCAATGAAAGGCCATTGGGCTACTACAAAACTAAGAAATTAAACAACAACACTTTCTTGTATTAATCATGCATAATAGTGTTTACAAATTGTCGATATCTGTTTAATCAATGAGATTCGATGAGGAATTGTGTAATTACAATAGGAAATCTCTCAGCCTCTCATCCATTATTCTTCAATACATAATATATGTCCTCCTTTTATAATCACAAAGAGGAGAAATTAAATAGCAAATATTATCTCTCATAACAATATTGGATTGTTCCTAACCAATTGATCAACAAGAAAATATATTTCCATCAATGTTTCAACAAGAGCAAGTCGAATTTGGATTTGCATCTCAGATAATTTGGAGGATGGTCGCAACAATAAATCTGAGAAAATCATGCTCAAGTAACCTTGATTTTCTCTCAATACATGCATAATTTGGGCAAACCATTCTTCATTAAAGTTAATTTGGCCCATTCTTGACAAAACCCATGTTCCGGATTTTCCAAATTCTTCTTTATTTTCCCAAAATCTCAACCGAAAAATTGTCACTTCTTATTCCAACGAATTTATGAGTTGGAATATTTGATGATGATTTGGAGATCAAATCTACAATCTGGCAAATATCTTGGAGGCTAAAATGGTGAGTGATGTTACAAAATATATCAGTAAACCATTATTGATAAAATTATGCATAATAATCATCAATTTATTAAAAATAAAGAAGAAGAAATAATATTTATCCATAAGAGCATAAATAATTATAAAATGGATTTATATGATAAATTATGATAAATTACATGATAAAGAAGAGTAGAAATGGATGAAATAAGTGTTAAAAAGTGGTCGTATTCACGGCCCAACATACCCCCAAACAAAATATATTACATTTCCTCATGAAACCCAAAACTGAATATATTGCATGTCCTCATGCAACCCAAAGACAACCCATGTGTTAACCAAGCAAAGAAAATTGTACATCCCAACTCATGAAATGGATGGAACAAATGAATTTTTCCTCAAATAATGAATATTCAATTTTAACAATCTTGATAAAGGCATAACAATTTTTAAAGTTGGTGTTCAACTATATGTACATGAAGTTGTAGAAAAATGTGATATAAGTAACAACAAACTCATTAACCATTTTCTCAAAAATCAAATCGTTTTGATGCACAAATCATGAGATATAAAAAAAATGGTTGTAGGTGATAGTGCATAATTTTCAAAATTTTATGAACTAATTTAGCGTGAAATTATCTGGGTTTGTGCGTTTTAATGATACCTCTTTGTTATCCAGAAAGCACAAGAATTCAGTTCATAGTTTTAAAGATATATGCAAATCAATTCCTACACTGGATAAAAGTGAAATTATATGCCTTAAACGAGAAAGAGAGTAGAAAACATCCATGATGTGTAGCAATTCCTTCCCCAAAATGAAAAATTAGCATGTTCTCATGCGATGCTAGAAAACAAAGAGAGTGGTTGCTACAATCTGTTGAAATCTATGCTTGGTGTAAAACAACATGGAATAAGAGAGGTGTTGAGAATGAATAAGAATATCAATGGATGACAAAGAAGATTATGCCATGGCACAAGAAAGAAATGAAGGAAATCAACACTCCCCCAAACTGAAAGATGAGACGTGTCTAAAAAAATGGAAAGTGGTAAAGATGTGGAATGAATGATGATAAATAATGTTCAATGGATTTTCATGAAATTCTCCTAAACTCATAATAAATCAGAAAATTATGCTATTTTACCTCAAGTTTTACTTCCGAAAAAATGTGGAAGGACATGTAGGGACTGGCCTTTGTCGAAGCTGATGTAGGCTGAGCAGATACTGAAAGTGATGCAAAAGGTGGAATCCATGCAAGCACATCATGTCTGAAGAATTGTGCATGTTCGCGAGCCTTAGTTGCAATAGTGTGGTCATGCTGCAAATAGAATTTTCCCCCATATTTGTTGTTCTTCTGTAAACAAATCACAATTCTGTATGCAATTTTCTTGAATCCACAGTTTTAGTTTGGAATGGCAATAGATAAGATGCATGCAAAAAATTTTAAGCAAAAAAACTTCTGTAGAGATGCAATAGGAATATTATGGCAAATAGAAGAGCAGCATACTGCACAACAATTGTACAACATAGAAAGGCATACATAATTATGATATAATCAAAAAATTATCGCATTACTGCAATCAATGCATATTTTGAAATCATGAGTAGATATGGAAATGTTTATATAATGATTCAAAAATAAGGGAAAATGGCAGCTGATGTGAAAAAAAATACTTATGCGATCATTATCCACATAAACCATTATGATTGATTTATAAATAAATTTCATGCATAAGAGGTTCCAAACAAAGGGTTTAGAAGCATACTCTCATTTGATATTAGATAAAGATATAAGAAAAGGGTTTACCATTACTATTGATTTATGAAAAATATGACTCCAATACCATCAGTAGAGCTCTGTTGCCCACAGGTGTCTATAACCTTGACAAAGTTTATTTCTCACCCTTGGAACCATTATCCTGTATTTATGCCTAACGAAGTGCTGTGTCATGTCATGATGGAGGCTACTGTGCTGGCTTGGGAACCAGATGAATCATAATGCCATTCACCAGGAAGGAGTGAAAGGTGGGCAGGCCGGCTCGTGATGAGACCTCCTGTTTCAAGGACTTTTTATTTTTCTGAGGTGTCCATTGGATCATATCCTTGGTGTGGTGGCCATAATGGGAATGCCACTTCACTGCTCCCTTATAATCATGGTAGGTTGGCTCTTGATGAGACCCACTATCCCCCGTTTGCCATATCATAGAATTGTTAGTAATCATACAGAGATTTTCTTTTTCTTTTTCTTTACATATATCACTTCCCTATTTATATATAAAGGGTGGTTCAACACTCCTTAAGAGTAGGGATGGTGGAAAAAGTCTGAACATCTCAATAGAGAAAATATGCCCTTATTCTTATTCAATGAAATAAAAAACAAAGAGAGTTATGAGAATTTAGGGAAAAACCAACATGATAAAGATAATTGATCATATTAATTTTAGTGAAAATAAATACCACAAAGGGATATAAATGGTTGTGTCCTTTCGTTTTTCTTATCACTACAAAAGATTTCTTAAAAATGACAATTTCTCTTGATTAGTTGATTCCAGTAGCGTCTAATTTGTGTATCCTTGCATAAATTGTATGTTTGCCTTTCAAAGAGTCATGAAAAATTCACAAAAAGTCCTACAAATGTTGTTGAAAAATAAGAAAAATGCATTCAAAAAGTGCTATTCCTTTGGAAAGGAACATCAAAAACAATCTGTGAAAATGTTGTTCCTTTAAAAAAGAACAACAAAAAAAATTTGGCCAAACTGTTGTTCCTTTCGAAAGGAACAACAAAAATTATTAGTGGAAATGATGTTCCTTTAGAAAGGAACAAAAAAATAAACGGTGAAAACTGTTGTTCCTTTGGAAAGGAACAACAAAAACGCTCGCAACAATACTACTGTTGCTTTCGAAAGAAACAACAAAAGTGTTGTTCCTTTGGAAAGGAATAGAAAAAACACTCACAACAATATTGATGTTCCTTTCGAAAGGAACAACAAAAGTGTTGTTCCTTTGGAAAGCAACAGCAAAAATTCACAGCAAGAAAAGTAAGAGCAGTTCAAGAAATAAAATTCTATACAAAAAAACAAGCAAAGTAAAAGAAAACAAACTTTATGTACAGGTTTCAATTAAAAGTAATATTTTTTTTTTTTTTTACAGAATTGGTGCTACTGAAGAAATCCCTTCTGTAACTGAAACTTGCATGGTGAGGTCCTTATTTTTCAATTTCAAATGGAGCGGCAACTACAATTTTGAGGGATCAACACCTGAAACACAAAACATAAAGAAATCATAAAAGAAACAACACTTTATTAAGTTACAATAGCTATGATGTTATTTCCTAAGGGAATATCAATCTGTTAATGAAAAAAATGATCTTTTTGAAAAATATTTTGGCAGTAGTGGCATGAATCTTCAAATGGAAACAAATTCTTCATTTCTTCTGTTATCAATCCGTTTGGTAATGAACTATATGAAATGCCCTTGTTTTACTAAAATTTCTTTCAAGAATCGCTCGTCCATAAATTGACCTTCTTTGTTCTGCTAAGACCTGCAACAAACAAGTGTCTACCTACAATAAAACATTAAATAATGGAGAAATAGAGGTGATCGGTCTCCCCTAATCCAAGAATTATGCAAAAAACTAACATGTAGTTACTATGTAGAACAAATCCATGGACAAAGTAAGATTAATTTATTACCTACGGGAGAGCAGTGGCCAATCATGCTAACCTGCAGTGTTTCAATCATAACTTCTTTGTTTTTCGTCGGATTTGAGTGATTACAAATCAAAATGAGAGCTAATTCAAATTTTTATCTCCAATAGAAATAGGTTTTAAACATTCCATGTAATGGTATGTTAAATTTACTTAGAACGACCTGCATAATAGAGTCATTTTTTATTTTCCAGCTTAGACCAACACTTGATATTTCAACCATAATTTTTTCATTTAATGGCGGATTGAACCGATTAAAATAAGATATTAAAGTAGATTCATTTATTTATCTCCAATAAAAACATGTTTTGAAGACAAGAAGAATTGATGGGTGAAATACGCTAGTGAACAACCGAGAAAACAGAGTTTCAAGAGTGTTGATTTATGATAGGCAGTTAGTATTTTTGTCATAAATTCCTCATATGATATAGAAATTGAGTGATTAAAACTATTTTTTAAACTAGATTCATAGAGGAATCTACCATAGAAACATGTTTTAAAAATATAGTAATTTAGGTCTTCAAAAACTGACTGTCCCAACTATGTTCTTGAGTTGCCTACTAGACACCCTGTCAATGTTTTGGTTCTAACTTTTTCATTTTAAATCCAAATGGAGTGATTAAAATTGGGTTGGAAAGTAGAAATTACCGGCTACTTAGGATATAAATAGGTTTTAAAAATATTCAATTTTGGTCCCTCAAAAAATGATTGTCCCAAATTTGATTTCAGAAATTTCATCAAGCCTGCAAGCCAAAAAAATGATATTCAAGCAATTTTTCCATATTGATGATAAAAATGAGTATAATTATTTGTAGAATTTCTATTTGCAATATAATTCATCTACATACACAAATAAATTAGAATATTTATCACTAATGTTGATTTCCATAGCGTGTTGCAACAAAAAAACAACTATTTTTACAACAAAAAAAAATGTGTTTGCTTTATTTCCTTATTTATTTTATTTTCTCCACTATCCTACTCTTCTTTGAGAATTGAATACGTTTATGTATAAGATTATTTATAGTGGAACTATTTTAGAAATAAGGCCTCTAGTATGTACATACCCAAATTTGAAAAATTCATGTTGATAAAAATTAGGGTATGAGAAGCCAACTCCCCTTGAGAAGATGGTGCCAAAAATTGTTGAAGCATGGAGTGATGTTGCAAAAAAATGATGGAGTGAAACCAATCTTCAATGTATCCCTTAATTTCTTGATTTCCCATAGCCATCGTATCATGAATTTCTTGAGCTTTTAAAATGGTTTGTTGGTGCAAACTAGAAGAAACCTCATTTTCTTTCATAACTTCTACAATTTTTGAATTTGATACATTCTGAGTCTCAGTGTAAGTTTTCTCCAATCGTGCATGTGAGATAGAATGGGTGGGAAGGGTCGGTGAATTTTGCAGTTCAACACTATAAGAATGTTGTATTGGCTTATTATGGTGAGGGTGTGGAATAAGTTGAGCAGGATATTGTGTAGGGAATGGAGCCTCTTGATGATGTAGTTGATTGGCTTGAGTGGATGATTTTGATAGGTAAGAAAGGTGTTGTGGAAGAGCTGGAAGATGTACTTGTGCTACAAGATGACGGAGAGTAGTCAAAAAATCATAAGATGAACCATGCCAATCTTGTAGAGAAGATTGGTAGTGGTTATATTGAGGTTGGCATGGCTTCCCTAACATATGAGTATTCCATAACGAATTATGCAAGTAAGAGAATAGAGAGGAAGTGTTTTGAACCATACCTGTAGGACATGATTTCCATGGTTTTGACCTTGTTATAGCTTCCCCGTCTCTTTTATATGTTACTTCCATCCTAGATAAGGAAGAAAAACTATCTATGGGATGCTCCTTTCGGTTATGAGGGAAAAACACTTCATCAAATTTTTTATTTTTTTGAACCTGTAAAACATTCAATTGTGAATTTAGAAAGCTAATAAGATCATATTTAAAATTTTCAAATAAAACATTGATTTCAGCTCTTATGTCTCTTGTTCTTGTAGTAAATTTGGAAAAGAAGGAAGAAACTTCTCTAGAATTCTTACCAGCCTTAGAAATTCCTCTTGAATACCGTATGCACAACTCACAAACATCGTCATATGATAACTGAAAAACATCACCTTTTCCTATCAGATTTAAGAGTTCTAAAAATTCATCTTTGATTCCTTTAAGAAGGAGTGTTTTCAAGATCTCTTTTTCCAAATGCTTATGCTTTGATTTTTGAAGGTTATATCGAAATCGCTCTACATAGTCCTCCAAGCTTTCATCTTCCCCTTGTATCATACCGAAAATATCTTCATTGGATTTGCAGTAGTCTTGGTACTTCTTCAAGAATATGTTCTTCATGTCCTCCCATGTTTGGATGCAGTTCCCACCTAGGCTCATGAACCATCAGAGAGCTGCTCCTTTTAAAGTAAGAGGAAAAACTTTAAAACTTTGATCATTAGTACAATAATCATATCCTCTAGAAAGAATTTCCAACTCAAATAAGAATGCATCTGGATCTTCATTTGTCAAACCGTGAAAATTTGGTAGAGACAATGGGGGAATTATGTGCATTTGTGTCACTCCTCCTAGATCCTTGATAGGGAATTCAAAAGTTGCAATGTCAACCATTTCTTACCATAATAGAAGATGTTCTTCATGTGTTTCTTTGAGGATCCTCTTTCAAATGTCCCTGTCAATTGGTTAGTGAAATGGGTGGTGCTTACATCACCACTTGAGTGGAATTACAAGATTTTTTTCAAAAATTCTACCTCTAAAATTCAAAAAAATGCAAGAATTCATTTCTACCTTAAGCTTTCACTCAATTCTGCTGTGAAGCAGGCCAATGAACAAGTGTGTTCCTTTCTCGGTGCGCAGGTTCTTACCTTCCATCTTTAATACCCAATTCTTCCCAAGCAAAAAGAATTAAATATGCATCACTCTTTCTAAATGGCATACACTTTCCCTGGCAATGGCGCCAAAATGTTGAGGTATAAAAGGTATCTTTTTAACACCTATTTATCTCACATTAATTATCAATCCAGGAATGACTTTTTATTTCAAGAGTGTACTCAATATGAGGCAGCAATTTATCCAAGAGTAATGCTTTTCAATATGTAGTACAGTGTTCTAAATGCAAGAGTAAAAGAATGCTTGAAAAAGAAATCTAACTACAACAACATAAACTCAAATGCCCTGAAATTCAACTATTCACTCAGCAAACATCAATCGATTATATAGTAGCAATAACTCATTCAACTAGAAATTGATGCAATTGAAATCAAACTGGAACAAGACAATCAATTTGGGAACGTGGAAGCAATAATCAATATTCTCTACAGTTGACAGTCCTGCGTTAAAGCAATTAAAAGGAAATAGAAATAGAACTAAGAAAGCGTTGTAAACTTAATGAGCTAGAAATTAACAACAAACTGTAATCGAATAACAATGTAAATAAGCAACGAATTATGACTACAAGAATTGAACATAAGGAATTAACTAATGAATCTGAACAACAACTATGAATGCCAAGGAATCAAATAGCTAATTCTGTTAAACACCAAACCCTGTCGACAACAAACGTTACTAGGAAATCCAATGGAATAGAAAATGAAGTAAATATTGAACAACAAAGCTTTATAAGCAATAACAAGATGAATAATATTGAAATTAAGATTCTTGTTGAAATGGAACAGGAATGCAATTCATTAACGCAACACAACAATAAACAATTCAACATCAACTTAATTAACTTTAAAATTGTAATAAAACCAATCATAATTATCACACAATGGTAATTAAAAGAGTAGAAATACAAATAGAGGATCGATCCACCAAGGCCAGGCCCTCAACAACCGATGAACTCTGCTAGGCTACTGTAGAACTAAGAAATTAAATGACAACACGTTCTTGTATTAATCATGCATAACAATGTTTACAAATGGTCAATCTCTATTTAATCAATGAGAGTCGATGAGGAATTGTGTAATTACAATAGGAAATCTCTCCATCTTTCATCCATTGTTCTTCAATAAATAATACATGTTCTCCTTTTATAATCACAAAGAGGAGAAATTAAATAGTAAATATGATCTCTCATAACAATATTGGATTGTTCCTAACCAATTGATCAACAAGAAAATATATTTCCATAAATCTTTCAACAAGAGAAAGTCGAATTTGGATTTGCAGTTGAGATAATTTGGAGGATGGCCGCAACAGTAAATCTGAGAAAATCGTGCTCAAATAACCTTCCTTTTCTCTCAATAAAAACCGAATTTGGGCAAACTATTTTTCAATGAAGTTAATTTGGTCCGTTCTGGACAAAACCCATGTTCCATATTTTCTAGATTCTTCTTCATTTGCCCAGAATCTCAACTGCAAAACTGTCACTTCTTATTCCAGCGAATTTCTGAGTTGGAATATTTGATGATGATTTGGAGATCAAATCTGCAATCTGACAAATATCTTGGAGGCTAAAATGGTGAGTGATGTTACAAAATATATCAATAAACCATCATTGATAAAATTATGCATAATAATAATCAATTTATTAAAAATAAAGGAGAAGAAATAATATTTATCTATAGGAGCATAAATAATTATAAAATGGATTTATATGATAAATTATGATAAATTACATGATAAAGAAGAGTAGAAATGGATGAAAGAAGTGTTAAAAAGTGGTCATATTCACGGCCCAACAAAAGGCCTTCCTCTTGTGTACTCATCTAAATAATTTGATGAGGATTTCTATTTTGTAAAAATGTTATTGTACTGTATGCTTCATCCCATAAGTGCAATGGTAGTCCCTGATCAGGTAGCATCGCTCATGTAGCTCCCAAAATGGTTATGTTATTCTTTTTCTCAACCACATTCTATTGTGGATTATGAGGTGATATCAATTCTTGTCGAATTCATTTTGATGCATATAATTTCTTGAATTCATTCGACACATATTATCACCAATTTACACCCTTTTCATGTATCACGTTGCTCAATTTCACCCTTGGGAAGTCATGTAGAAATATGTTACATGATCTTCAAAACTCCTTGGTGTAGATGTCCCAATTTTCTATACCATAACTCACATATATCTTGACTCTACACCTTCTCTGCTTTCATGCTCAAGGAAGAAAAATATCCTACATCGAATTTGTAGAGTCTCTTTACCCAAACCATGATCTTCTTTACTTGTACCGTGGCTATGTGATGAAGGAACACCTTTCCCTTTCCAAATATCACATCCTAGCCATGATCTCCCAACATATAAATTGAAACTAAATCCTTATTTAAACCAAGAACATATATGACATATTTTAATGTGAGAGGATAATGAGAATCCCTATAAATGGTAATAATACCGATTTCACCCATGTTATACCTCCCATCATATCCCATATCGATGTGCATCTAGAGATCCTTCTCCTCCAAATCATTGAACAAATATTTGTTGTGAGTCATATGGAATGGCACTCCATTATCTAGGTTCCACACTGAACCCATCAGTGATGACACCATGCATGCGATGAGGATGAAATCCTATTGGAATTGTTAACCAAGATATTCATGTTCCACTCCTCCTCATGGATTTTTATAGGCCTTTTTGTGCGGACACTTCATGACATAGTATCCAAGCTCATGACAATGAAACCTTTTAATCTTCAAAAATTACTTTATACCTCCCTGACTAAAATATGATTTGGAACAAGATGACTTCACTTTCCCTTTATTAAACTTTCTAGCCAAGGAATAATTCTCCTCATACTCATTCTTTGATGAGGATCCATATTTGGTGTTCCACCAAATCTCTTCTTGGACCAAGTTGAACCAAACAATCTCCCAATTTGGTAGCTTCACAATCCCATTTACTGAAACCTGGTAGTTGTGCCAAATCCTGAGAAGGCTTAGAAGTGATAGGCTCACCATATCATCCTCAAAAACTATAACACCAACACTTACAATCCCATCCCAAAATTGGGTGAACTTGGTCAAGTACTTTGGTATTGTGTCACCCTTATCCATCTTCATTTTCATGAGATTTTCCTTTAGTGCCAGCTTCTTGTGGCCACTGTTGTTCTAAATATATCTGGTAAGGCCTTCCACATTTCATATGGAGTTTCCTTTCCATGGAGGTTCCATAAAATATGATCTCTAACAAATTCCAATAGAATCCTTCTTTCATTTGCTACATTATTCTACTAGGCTTCCAAATCATAAGGATCAGTGGCTACAGGCTCAGGAATATCTCTGTCTATGAAACCCTCCAACTTGTTGTATTACAATGCTACTTCCATCCTATCCTTTGAAGCTATGTAATTCAAACTACCCTGAAGGAAATATTTGAGTCTCAATTCATAGAAAGGCATCCTAATCCTGCTACTAGCCCTGAAGAGTATATCTACAAATTTGATTCACCTGCATACAAAAAAATTCATATCATTCTATTCTATAGTGATCCCTTCTTTGATACCATTTAAATAATCCATGTATATTTAAAAATGTTATTTCAATATCCTAAAAAAATAGAAATTAATGCACTCCACTAAATGTGGAAACTGATTATGGTTACGAAATCACAAAGAATAAATGAGAAAGAATTTCAACCACACATTACAAAAATATTTCCCGAGGAAAGACACAACTAAAAAAATCACTATCTGTATATTTCATAAGTCATAAAATATGAGGATATTCCAATTCATTTCTCAAGCTTAAGAAACATCTTCATTATCTTCATATGTCTCACTACTTCCTAGACAAGCCTAAGCGAATACTTAACCATTATTTTTCCTACGAGGATCCTTATTTTGTTGCATTGTTTCCTTGGGTAATTAGGGAAATTCAAAACCACAAATACACAATTTATATAAGCCCTTCCTTTGACTGCATGCACCACCTATAAAATTTGGATAATTATACAAATAATATTACACTTCCTTTGAACTCCAATCTCAATTGGGTCTTTCTTAGAAGTGACACGCATGATTTATTTATGGTTTATTTATCAGTTAACTAGTTGAACACGTGAAGTGACACCCCACTATATAACCTTCAATGTAATATTCCCAAATTTTAACATCATACTTGGAATATTAAAGTCCTTAATTTTCTTCATGAATTTAGTAAATAAAAGGGTGGAGGGACCCAAAAACCCCAAATATGAATAAGATCCACTTTTTGTATGTGAATGTGGACTAATTAAGCCTAGATCTGCAAAATGAGCTAGTTGAGCAACTACTAATGTGAATGAGATTGGAGATCATGTGTCATTTAATGAGAGAGATCATGGAGGGTTGATTCAATCAACTAAGATCTTGAAGATGTAAAACAAAGGATCATTAAGAATTCATGATCAATGTGATGGAAGACCATTTGCAAATGAGGCACGTGTGATGGAGGAGGTGTACATTGTACCTAGACTTGTTGGTTGATTTGGTCAGATAACGCATTCCCACTTGGAGGATCTTGTCCACATGTGACTGCGCAGTTGAGATTAGGGCCAAGGCTTGGGAAGGCTCAAACATTATAAAGGAGATGAAGGCAAGGGTGAAAGGCATCTCAAATTATTTTATGTATGATGTTTTAGATCTAGAATTGTCAAGTGACATTCCACTGCATTCTTGGGTTCTTTAGCAGAGATTGCAGGTGCTGTTTAGCACAAGGTGTTCCTGGGCGAGAATCCCACCTCTTTCTTGAGTAGCTATGGAAAGAGGATTTCTATTCATTCTACATCAGGAATTGGTGCCACATCTCTTCTCTACTTTCTACAAAACATTCATATTCAGAAATCTGCAGATTTCTGAAGATCATTTTGGAAGGTGGAAGTTGTCTTCAGTAATTCAGCTGGAGAACAAGGTGAGAGATTATTCCCATAACTTGGGCTTATAGATTATCACTCCCAGAGCCGCATTGCAGATCTAGTATGAGGCCAAAGGTTATTGACCTCCAAGCAGCAGTACTTTCCTTAGGAATTACACTTTCTACCTTGCAGATCTAAAGGGAGGAAGGAATTTGCTAGTATTTCAGCTAGCGATGCTGTGAGGAATCATTCCCTCACATTTCCATTAGTCTTTCCATCAGCCTGGATTTTATTACAACATTTTTCAGCGGGCAGAAGGCCTCTCTTTCCCTCATAGTGCAGTTTTTAGAGGCAATTGTGTTGCAGCATCTGCAATCATGATTGGAGGATTAAGAAGCTAGATCTAGAGCTCCTAGCTCATAGATCTGAAGAATGGGTCATCCCTTCAAGAAGATCAAGGATCAAATCCTAGGGAGGTGATTTTCCAAAGTTGCAGATCTGAAAAATCCTTTCTAGGTTATCTTGGGAATCCATCACATTGGTTAGATCTTGAATCTTGGCATCATCTAAGGTCCAGTTTTGAGTAGATCTACATTTCCCTTTTTAGCCTGCAACTGTATGTTCATATTCTGCTGAAGGGACAACACATTATTTGCTACAGAGCCTCTCCAGTTATGTTGTACCTGTTGCATACATGTTTTCAAGGTAATCTTAGCTCATCTTTTTGGCTAGATCTACGTATATTCTATAATTGTGTAACTGAATCAGCTCAAATATAATAAAATGGCTCAGCTTCTTTGTAAATTATGATGTTGTCTTAAGATTTATTATTTATCTTGTTGTAAGTTCTTATATTGTGTGAAGTATTACTGCATTATCCCTTTTGGGATATTACAGTGGTATCGGAGCATGATCTTTGGCTCAGCTTGTGGAGACTTCATCTTTTGCATCTAAGGAGGAAGCAAATAGATGAGATCTATCATGGAGAAAGAGAATTATGCCACTCATTTCTGTAGATCTCTGCAAGATCTCTACAAGGAGGTCTGTCAAATGAAAGAGGGAAGGCAAAAATAATATCCAAGAAGAAAATGTGATGATGAAGGCCCCATCACTTCCTATTAGAAAAGAAGAAAATCGGATGATCCTAGATCACCTCATAGATCCACTATGCCCACTCTCCTTGGAGAAGGTGAAAGGTGTATAAATGAAGGAAGGAATGAACCTAAGACTCATGAGACTCTCAGTCTCTATCTTAAAGAGTAAAAATCACAGTCTAGAGCTTTCAAGGAGAATCTAACTCTTCTAAAATTCTTCCAGATTAAAGAAGAAAGAAGATCCTACAACAACAATAGAAGGAAGAGACATAATAGATTCTCTTTTCCTAAATTTAATGGATCTTACTTAAGCAATGTCAGGTCTTGGAGGAGGGAGTTATATTCATTCTTCAAACTACATCTTGTGGCTGAAGAAGAGGTTGTTCAAATTGCAACACTTC
The DNA here is from genome assembly GCA_034641835.2 of Pinus albicaulis. Taxonomy (NCBI): domain Eukaryota; kingdom Viridiplantae; phylum Streptophyta; class Pinopsida; order Pinales; family Pinaceae; genus Pinus; species Pinus albicaulis. The sequence goes on from CM076570.1 coordinate 1,402,164,462, forward strand.
ATCTCTTAAATGAAGCAAAAGATTCGTGGTTTGGACACCTAGAGCATGCAAAGGTGACCGAGTACTCATATTTCTTTCACAAGTTGAGGAAGGAGTTTGATGTGGAGAATACAAAGATGTGATACAAAGAGACTTATCCCAAGGAAACAAAGGAGAATTTCAATCTTTTCACTCTGAACAAGAGGTCACTACTTTCACCACCTGCGCACTGCAAAATTACTTGTATTTGGAGAAGGGACACTCGCATCTTTGCAAGGTAGTCTTGAGCCCTTGACATATGGAGTACCATGAATGGATCAAGAGATGTATGAGGAGGAGGAGGAAGATACCAGTGCTCGTACACTTGAAGAAAAGGGGCCATCAATCCTACTAGCAGTTGGAGACACTATTATATTGGTTGGAGGAACTCTTGTGTGCTGTCAATAGATTACCACATATCAGTTGATCCAAGGTATGCATACAATTTCAGCACATATTGTTTCAAGATCAATGCATAACCAAGGGTTAGAACAAAATGTTGATTTGAAGCAGAGACATATCACAGCACAAAGAACCCTTGATTTAGTCAAGGAGGAGACTAATACCTATCCTTGTTCATCATTTTTGAGCTACATTAAACCCTTTGAGTTGAGATGTAGAGTTTTAGAAAATGGGATTATCATTATCCTATGCACAATGACTGATTATGAGATCGGTATTATGCCGTACTTTTAGACAACATATGCATTACCTGGAAGATCTACGGCACTGTCACTTGGTAGCTGTGAGGAGGAAGAGGCCCCATCAATCTTGGAGCATTCTGAAGGTAGCTTCAATCATGAAGCGATGGAGATAAAGATGAAAAAGAGTAGACATATTGAGATGAGAAACTTTTTCTCCTTTCTAGATGACACTTTCTCAATGAGCATTTCTCTGCTCAAAGAGAAGCTTCTACTTGCAAAAAACCCAAAACTCCTTTGGTTTTGGAGGGCCTTTGGTGGAGAGAGAATATCATTGAGAGATCTCATTAGAGATGCATTTCAACATTTCATGAAGTTCAAGGTTCTTCGTTGGTTTGGGGGTGATGGTATTCTACAAAGGGAGGATACCATGATTCTACAACACATCACTCATCTTCCATATTGGGGTGAGTGGATGAGGATGATGAGCAAGGGGTCACATGATCACTTGTAGATTTACATGGGCCAGCAAGGTTGGTTACATTGGATGCCATTGGGAGATTTCTGTCACTCTCCAAAGGCTCCTATTTTTCAATCCATGCCTTGAAAAACACATATGAAATGAAGGAGGCATGGCTACGCTGGCTGCTCTTGGGTGATTATGGTTACCACCCAATAGCTCATGATTTTATGATTCATGTCTTGTGTATCAATGATAGTATGCATCAAAAGAAGGCATGTTCATTTTGGTTTCACTTGAGAGAGTTTGGCCACCACATGACATCTCCTATGTCTATGTGTTTTGTATTGTGTAAAATTTGGCATAATAATCTCATGATGTGCATTGATGATGACTCTTTGTATTGGATTGATGTGACATTTCATATGTACATTAGTATGGTTCTACTTCATAATGCACATGAGGAGGAGAGAAAGCAACAAGATCTCTTGTTTCTTTGGTTGCTTTTGGGGAAGTTTGGCTTGTCCGTCTTACATGGAGGGGATGGAGGATGGCATAAAAGGGCCTTACTCCGATGGTTGTTACTAGGAGAATCTAGTTTGACATCTATGTCCACCCATGTTGCTCCTTCCCTTCTCCTTTTGCATAATGCTGGAATGGTGAAGTTTGGGTCCAATAAGGCCAACGAGACTAATAATGAGAGCATGATAATGCTCAATCAAATTCTTGAAACATGGGATGGAGGAGTGTATTGTATGATGAAGTTTTTCCTTTATGGAAGGAGCTACCTTATTTTATGTATCTCATGTATTTATGATCTTGTTGGACATCATGTGATTGTCACTTCGTGCTTCTTGATGGGAGGAGGACATCTAGCCATGCAGTTGGAAGTCTTCCCATATATTTCTAAAAGATAATTATGGAAACAAATATGCATAACATATTGCAACAAATGGAAGAAGCCTTCCTTATGTGGATTCCATTTGGAGGGGAATAGATGGCTGGTGCATCTACCTTTTGAGTTGCTTGAGGACAAGCAACATTTTTCCAGGGGGGAGTGTAATATTTCGAAATTTGAACATCATACATGGAATATTAGAGTCCTTAATTTTCTTCATCAATTTAGTAAATAAAAGGGTGGGTCTGCAAACTGAGGTAGTTGAGAAACTACTAATGTGAATGATATTGGATATCATGTCTCATTTAATGAGAGAGATCATGGAGGGTCGATTCAATCAACTAAGATCTTGAATATGTAAAACAAAGGATCATTGAGCATTCATGATCAAAGTGATGGAAGATCATGTGAAAATGAAGCACACATGATGGAGGAGGTGTACATGGCACCTAGAATTTTTGGTTGATTTGGTCAAACAACGTAGTCCCACTTGGAGGATCTTGTCCACATGTGACTGCACAGTTGAGATTCAGACCAAGGCTTGGGAAGGTTCAAACATTATAAAGGAGATTAATGAAAGGGTGAAAGGAATCTTGGATTATTTTATGTATGATGTTTTAGATCTGGAATTGTCAAGTGACATTCCACTGCATTCTTGGGCTGTTTAGCAAAGATTGCAGGCATTGTTTAACACAGGGTGTTCCCGGGCGGGAATCCCACCTCTTTCTTGAGTAGCTCTGGAAAGAGGGTTCCTCTTCATTCTACATCAGGAATTGGTGCCACATCTCTTATCTACTTTCTACAGAACATTCATATTCAGAAATCTACAGATTTCTAAAGATTAGTTTGGAAGGTGGAAGTTGTCTTTAGTACTTCAGCTAGAGAACAAGGTTAGGGATTATTCCCATCACTTGGGCTTATAGATCAACTCTCCTAGAGCCACATTGTAGATCTGGCATCAGGAAAAATGTTATTGACCTCCAAGCAGCAGTACTTCCCTCATGAATTACGCTATCTACCTTGCAGATCTAAAGGGAGGAAGGAAGTTGCTAGTATTTCAGCTAGCAATGCTATGAGGGATCATTCCCTCACATTTACATCTATCTTGCCATTAGCCTAGAGTTTATTGCAGCATTTTTCAGTCGGAAAAAGGCCTCTCTTTCCCTCACATCACAGTTTTTAGAGGCAGTTGTGCAGCAGCAGCTGCAATCATCATTGGAGGATTGAGAAGCTAGATCTAGAGCTCCTAGCTCATAGATCTGAAGAAGGGATAAGCCCTTCAACCATAGATCTGATATGATATAATATTTCACCCATATATTTTTCATATCTAGCTTCATATTTGAATTTCCTAGCAGATCAAGGATCAAATCCTAGGGAGCTGATTTTCCAAAATTGTAGATCTGGAAAATCCTTTCTGGGTTATCTTGGGAATCCATCACATTGGCCAGATCTTGAATCTTTGCATCATCTGAGCTCCAATTTTGAGTAGATATGCATTTCCCTTTTCAGCCTGCAACTATATGTTCATATTCTGCTGAAGGGAAAATGCAATATTTGCTACAAAGCCTCTCCAGTTACACTGTACCTGTTGCATACATGTTTTCAAGGTGATCTTAGCTCATATTTTTTACTAGATCTACCTATATTCTGTACTTTTGTAACTGAATCATCTCCAATAAAATAAAATGGCTCAGCTTCTCTGTAAATTCTGATGTTGTCTTAAGATTTATTGCTTGTCTTGTTGTAAGTTCTTATATTGTGTGAAGTATTACTGCATTCTCCCTTTTGGGATATTACATCCGACTAATTCCTCCATTAGTTGTTTTTTAACTGAGTTTAACCAAATAAACTGAGTTAATTAATTACAACTCAAGATAAAATCAACCATATCTCCTACAATGTAGGATAAACTCTGCATGTATGTAAGTATACCCTCAACTCAAATTAATTGAACCATCTATGTCCATTTAACTTATTCAACTCATACAAGTTGTCATGAGATGTGCAATTACAATTTTATTCTAATTTATTTCAAGGGAAAATTAAATTAGAATCTTTTCTTGTTTCCATTTTAAATAGTCCCAACTTGGCATAAGATCCAATCCTTAGTGAGCTCTTTTTAGTCTTGATAAACAAGAACACTTTCTCCCCAGCCTGAGACTTCTTAAATTCCATGTGTGGATTGATGAGCCCTAGTATTGCAATAAGATTGTTGCAACTTCAAACGCTGCCAACATAAATTATCAACAGAGGGTTTGTACAAACTTAAGAGGGGTCAACACTATATATGTAGCAGACACCGTTCTCTTCCTAGTCAAACTTCCTTAAGTGAAATAAGGAAATGGAACAACTTCAATTGAATAAAGGTTTAGGTAACTCGCCAATCCTATGTTTTGAAAGGTGAATAAATATAAGAAAATTTATTCTACTTGGAAAGTAAATTATATGAAGGAAATATATTCTATTAATTTAAATCATAATGGTAACTTAAGAAAACCTAATATATATTGCTGGAAAGGAAATATATTCTATTTTTGAAGAAATGAAAGTCCTAATTTATTCATGAAAGAAAGAAACCACACTTTCCATGAAGTAAATTACAGGAAGGAAATATATACTAATCGTAGAATTCCACATTCGAGATGCAAGAAATGTAAAAGCTAAATGGTGACATAAAAAAGCCTCAACTCAACCAAATTGGCCTCATAACATTCATAGGCTATAAATAAACTTCTACCATGAATTTGGAATTAATTTGGGCATGGATGATCTTGAAACAAATTGTTACAGTAGTTCTACTCCTCATGATAACTTGTCAAGTTCCCGAGAAAATCAACTGAAAATGAGAGGGGAATTTTTTTTTATTATTAATTAAGGTGTCCGAGGACTCCATTCTATTGGCCACCTATAAAAAAATTTCTATCGAAAGGTGGCCAAATTTTTTTTTGGAGCCTTCAAGAAACAATTCTATTGGAAAAAATTTATCTCTTAAAGCCTCTTGGAGACATCATGCCCTTGTTTCAATCTTCATTGCTATTTCCATTTCAAAGTTCAGAAATTCTGCTGATCCCCTAAGAGAAAATTCTGTTGCAAAACCATTTTTCCCCTTTTTTCACTTCAAACTAACCTCATTTTTACTCCTTTATTCTCCATAAAAATCCTTCATTTTTTCCCCCTTTCCCCTCCATCAAAACCCCTTTGATAAAGTTTAAGACTTTTTCTTTGCCTTATCGAAACCCTCAAAATCCTTTGAAAACCATTGAAAATATATAAAAACAAAAAACCATTTTGTATTATAGACTTAAGCCCCTTTGGGCTGAAACCAAACAACTCCCCCACTGTATGCCCATGGTGTTAAGACCAAGCGCTAAGTCCTTTTCGGTGCATATTGCATCGCACAAATCCAAGCGCACGAGTCTTTGTGCCACGTCGAAAAGTTCCGATGTGATTAAGCCCTACGCTTATACCCTCCGATCACATTATTATCTCATAAACCCTTTTTTTCCCACACCCAGTGCTTAAAACATTGAAATAATCCGTCTCTGATGTGTTTTTCCCTTTGCAAAATGAAAAACCCACTTACCTAAGGTTTTGGTCTAACCCGCCACAGCCATGTGTTATAATTAAAAAGGGTAGATTGAAAAAGCCTGAAGGCTCGACCTTCTGATTGCGATTAGACCTTTTATTATATATGCCCCGGGCATATTGAATTTCATATAGACCATGGCCCCACAGTCCAGTGCCAACCATTTTGTATATATATGAACCTGCCGGATCGCCAAAACTTTGTATTATATCGAAAATTTTGGAATTTTATATGTTTCAAAGGGTTTTCGCCAATACAAGTTTTAGAATGATATCAACTATTGATCTACAGCTGATCAACGGCCCGCGCTACATCGTGTCGCAAGTTTTCATCGGGCGCATTTTATTCCTCTCCCCGATTGATCATCCCCTGATGAATCGAGAGTCGTCGATCTACCTCCCCGCCTTCCCAGATCTAACGGTCCACATTTAATCCGATCATTAACCTGTCCTCCACATTTTGAACCCCTCTGATTCATTTCCCACTATCCAACTGATCTGCAGATCGACGATCAACACTTAATCGCTTCGGCGCCTCCAAGTTCTTTACCTCGCCAATGCCTTTGCTTCCGATTAAATCTGGACTGTCCACATGTCTAGATCGGACAGTGTAGATCACACCCCCCTACCTTGTTTTTAATTCATGCGCCTCGCTCATAATGTTTTTTTTGACCAATCCTGACCGTTGATCCCTGCAGATCAACGGTCCTTATTAAATCTTTCTCTGCTTTGTTATTTCATCCAAACCCAAGATTCAATCCTAGCCGTTCATCTGTTCTATTCAACAACTCGTATTAACCCTACTGGGCCTGACCCCTGTTGGTCCTGCCTCCCTCCAAAACTAATCTCTGTCGTTCATCTCAGATCCTACGGCCCATATTGAAACCGCCCTCGCCAAGGGATATTAACGTGTGATCTCCACCGTTGATTTCGTGGACCGATCTCATTCGACAACCCACAATTATCCTAAACTCTCGAGGGTTTTTTTTAATGCATTTTCCTCCAAAATTAAGGTTTTTACCATATTTCTTTGTATTTCTTCCATTTTCCAAACAAAGTGACTCATTCACTTTGTATAAATGCAGCTAATCCCAACTGTTGATCTTTTCGCGATCAACAGCTCTAACTTAATTGACCCCGTTATTCTTCCCTAACAATCTCCATTCGATCTCCACCATTGGATGATGCCATCCAATGGCCACGCTCTCTCCCCACACCCTCTGAAGCAATTTACCCCACAAATGTAGGATTTAATAATATTTTGTGTATTTTGCAGGTTTTAATGGTTTATCCATTGTGCTAAAGAAAGGCCGAAGGCCGGGAATGACGATTCCCGTGCCTTTAATTCATAAAATGAAACCAATTGCAGAGTTCAAACTCCACATCTCGTCGATGCTCCATGGACAATGATGCCATGCGAGCCTTGTGCGGCCCTGCACATCAACAAGACACAATGAATGAAATCACAATAAAAGAGTATCAGTGTTGAATATTAAAACACACAGAAATAGAATATTGAGGTCAAATTTGTGGGGATTACGGCTAAGATTGATTATCAAAAACCTAATCCTCCAAATTAAAACACAATTAAAGAAAATCATAAGTGTTTATCAGACAGAAAGTCCTCCACTACCACATCTGAGGAAAATTAATTCCTCTAAGCTACCACAAGGCCACCTGTGCCTCAAATCATTCAAATAGAGGCCGAAGTTATTGATCAAAAGAATATATTTTCCTCAGCGTAGCCAAAGATTTAATTCTGCTAAGGGAACTTAATGCAAAAAATATTAGCAGAGTTATTACATCCTGAAACAGAGACTAAAAGTAAAATAAAAAATCCCGCCGAGCTTAAATCTTAAATGTAAATCAATTAATACAGTGAGAATATTTGTACGCTTCTCCATTGAGACCCTCAAAGGCCAAGAAGTCATTAGTCTGTATTAATTTCCCTCGGAGATATTTATCAGATCTCACCTCCTCATTTCTTCTATAAATACTCCTGTAGAAGATGAGAAGTGGGTTGGTTGGTTGGTTGGTTGATCACTTGATATAATATTGAAACTCTGTGAAATAATACATAGTTTTTTGAAGTTGAAGAAGAAACTGAAGTCTTGGAAGCCTTGAGGATGTTGTTGCATGCTTGTTCTTGAGAAGGCTCTATCATTGGATCCATGAGCTTGGCTGTTGGTGAAGTATTCTTAACTGTTCATGTCTCCTCCTATTTTCATTTTTTTCTATAATTTCTTACTACAGTAGGTTGAAATTTTTAGGCTAAGAAATGACTCCTGGAAGCACCTTAGACCTGTTCATCCTTCACTGTTTCATGTTTTCTTCTGCTGAGGTATTTTAGAGTCTTTAATCTCTCTCTTTAGTCTTCATGCTTGTTTATTTATTTAATAGTTCGAAAAATTGGTTTCACGATGACTTATGGTTCAACCTGCTTGTCTGTTGCCACTTAAAGACTATTATTGAAGTCTCCCTTTGAAGTTTCTTTGTTTACAGTAAGTCAAGGAGGTCTGTTCTAATCTTGCCCCTTGCCCTTGCTTGAACAGTTGGCTTAAAGGTCTTTATAGTTGTGATCATAGATGTATTTAGATGTTCCCTCTTCTATGATCGTAATTATTAATGAATATTTTATGTTTTCTAAGTCATTTGAGATAAAATATTTGAGGAAATAGGGTGTTCCCCGAATCTTAGATTTCATTTTAAAAGTTGTTTTGAAGTCATTATTTGCTTGAAGTGTGATTTTTAGAATTCATGGTTAGCCCTATCTATAAAATAGCTCTTTATTTCTCAAGTAGTGTTTTCAATTTCCCTTTGTTGAGAATTAAACTTCTCTTTCCAATTCATTGATTTCCATCTCATTCCAAAACCAAAGGATCCTGCGGCCAAGTTAGATTTTCCCTCTGATATCCCACATCCATTGATAAGTTTGTCATGACCTCTTTTTGACTCCATTACCCAATGAAGCTGACATTTCCCCTTTCTATCTATCTTTCCTAGACCTTTCATGTTCTGCTGTATCATTCAACCAAACAAACAAACAAACACCTGCACTTAATAACTAGTCTAAATCCAATATTCAAAGCACACAAGATAAACCTTTGTAATAAAAAAATAATTTGAGAGATCCCTCTTTGAGAGCAGGAGGACTAGATCTTGTAACTCTAAATATTGGTTCTGATGTTGCCTTGTCTTTTGTTTTGCCAAACTATCAAAACATGGGACACCAACATAATGGTGATCACGGCGGGACCTACTGAGAATATAGTGGTTTGAAAATACTTCTTAAAACTCTTTAGGCCCTTAACTTGATAAAGAACACCTATTGGACCTATCCCACCGCTCACACCAAAATATTGGCGATCACGGTGGGACACTGAGTAAAACCTTTAAAAAACTAAACACTCCCTGTCCAGTATAACATAAGTAACCTTTTTAAAGAACTGCCTAACAAAAAATGGTAATCATGATAGGACTTAATTGAATCAGTGACAAATTAAGTAACCCTTAGGATTCCTGCAAGACCTTATCATACCTTGAAGCAATAAGTTATGAAGCCATAAGAGTGAACTCTGTATGTTTAAACACCTTAGCTAAGTGGTAAATCAGATTTAGGACACTCTCATAACCTATAAGACCAAAATAACTCAGAAAAACTCAAAAAAATTTCAGTTTGGCTTCACAATAAACATGGTGGTGGAACCATCCAATATCTTACCTTCATAAAAGCTAAATAGTTTCCACCTAGGGACTCCACTAGCCCCAGTAGGCCTATTACTCATCTAGGTTCCCAGTTCTCTTTAGGATTGTGTTAACCAGCCTTGAGGAAATTTAGAAGCCTAGTCCCATACTAGATAATACATCGTGAGAGGTAAAATTGCCAAAAAAACAGTCCTTAAGACTTTGACCTCTCTCATTTTTGAAAAATAGTCTGGCTTCACATAGGATCAACACTAGATCCCATCCAGACCCAAATCCTCCTTTAATCGTTGACAAACTAGAGAAAATTCTATGGCGGACTTCTATCTCTGGAAAATCAGCTGTAATAGGAGCCTCGTAAGAAAAAATTATGTCCCTGAAAACCTTGTTGTCTTAGAGGATTCACACTTTGATTTACATCATACAAAGAACATCTTTAGAACTATATCTCAAGGTGATTTAAGCCAAACTGATCTTGGCATTGCATATTTGCAAAAAAGCTTCAATAAAGAAGCCTCACCTTCCACTCCTCTTGATTCACAACTTCTTCATCACTTTAGCCTTTTCCATAACAAGTCTGCTCAAAATTAGTTTGCTGGCCCAAGTGTTTTTTCCACACCAATCCATACTACCATTGTGAAAAACACCTCTGTTCAGCCCACTTTTATACCTGTAAATTCACCTCTTGTAAATCCACCCTTATTTCCAGCCATGGCAACATGGTATGCCCCATTAGTGTTACCACAACCTCTACTTCCCTTACCAAATGATTACCAATCCAAAATCCCTCACTTCACTGGAAAAGAGTCTACAACAACTCAACATCATGTAGATAGGTTGGAAGATGCATTCAATTACATGGAGATAGAAGAAGAAACTATGAAGATGAGGATCTTCGCCCAAATTTTAGGAGGAGATGTAAAGAAGTGGTTTAAAAACGTACCTACTAATAGCATAAATGATCTCCCTGCCTTGCATAAAACATTCATCAACAAATGGGAACTCAAAAATAACCCTCTCCAAATACTGGTAGAGTATAGCAGCCTTAAGAGAAATCAAGGCGAGAGTGTTCATGAATACTCCACTAGGTTCAACGGCATTTGCAATGCTCTTCCACCTCACATGAAGCCTCCCCAAGGCATGGCCTTGGTAAGGTATCCCGAAGGCCTTGATGCTGAAATGGCTTATCAGTTAAGGGAGAGAGATTACTTAACCTTAGAAGACATGCAGAAAGGAGCTGTGAGCATAGAAGCAAACATAATTGAGAAAAGAAATAGGTTAAGACTAGAGAAGAGGGTAACTTATAAAGATGATATACTACCCTCAACCTCAACTTCTGACACAAAAATTGACAACCTAGCAAAGTTGATGGAGAGAATGCTTGAAAAGATTAATCTGAATGATAGAGTGCCACCAAGAGAACCTCAAAATAACCAAAATAGAAATAGAAATCAGAATTGTATAAGAGAAAACAATCAAGATAAGCAAAAGGAAAGTGACCAACATGTTAGACCTTCCTTCCAACAAAACTATGTGGATCAATATGAGGAAGATAGGGAGATGGAAAGGTTGGGAGAAGCTCATGTAAACTTGATTGGATCAGACAGTGGGGATGATGTTTTCCTCACTGAGGAAGAACAAGGTTTCTTCTCTGATCAAATTACAAACACCTATGAAGGTTCTGATGACTATAGATTGGGGTTTGAAAATGAAATCATGGAGTCACACAAACAATACGATCTTAGGAGCAAAGGGAACATAGATAATTCAAAGGATAAAAACACTAATACTTCTATCAAGAAAAAAACACAAACTCAGCCTAAAAGGACAGCAGAGAAAACCAACATTTTGGCCAAGAAACCAGACTTCAACAAAGATAAAAAGTGGCCAGCCAAATGTTGAACAGAGTACCCCTAGCACTTTAGCTAGTGGTCCTAATCAAACTATCCCAATTACTAGTCCAAAAAAAGTTCATCAAATCAAAACTGCTGAAAGGAATACAACTGGAAAAATAGATGTAAATATGAACAAGTCAATTGTTCCTTTTAGCCTTGAGGGAGAGATTGCAAAGATTAAAATTACCATTCCCCTAGCTGAAATAGTAACCTAAGAAATGTACAAAAACCAAGTTTGAAAGCTTTGAACTTAGGAGGTGACACTGACACCTTAAACTTGACAGATGACAAACCTGAGTTGTTGTTTCATCCAGAAGTTGAAGGAAAATACCAAGAAGGGGTTGTCCCTCCCTTCTGTGTTAGTTTGAACATACATGAGAAAATTTTACACAATGCCATGTTAGGTTCTGGAGCTGCACACAATCTAATGCCCAAGGTAGTAATGGAAAGCTTAGGCTTAGAAAATACTAAACCATACAAATATTTTTATTCCTTTGACTCAAGCAGAGTCAAATTTTTGGGTTTAATCAAAGATTTATGTGTTAATCTAGCTCAAATCCCTGCTAAGAGTCTAGTAATGGACATAGTTGTAGCTGAAATTCCCCCTAAGTATGGCATGCTCTTATCAGGATCATGGGGAGCCAAAATTCAGGGAAGCCTTCAAATGGACATGTATTATGCCACCATCCCTGTTTTTAACCAAAACAGAAGATTATACAGGCAATCTCACATGAAGTACATGGTGAGAAATACAGATAAACCAAACAACTCTCTGATCTATTCTATCCAGTCAAGCTTGGATTCCTTTATCTTGTGCAATGAAGATGAAATTACTCAACAAGAGAAGGAAAAAATAGACCCAATCAGTCCACCAGAACAATCAAATCTTCCCTCAAATCAGATTCAAAACATTGAAAATCAACAACAACAAGAGAATGAAAATGTGGCAAATATACTTTGGAAAATAGACTTCGATGGATCCTGTAATAAAACAAGTGTAGGGGCAGGTGTATGGATTCATAATATGAATCAGAGTTTTTCATATAAATTAGATTTCCCATGCACTAACAATATTGCTGAGTATGAAGCACTTCTCCTAGGCTTACAATTGCTTAAGCAATTACAAGCCCAAAAGATATCAATCTTAGGAGATTCTAAACTTATCATAAGACAAATCAAAGGATAATACTCAGCTAGAAATCCAAGGCTCAGGGAATATCGGAATGTTGCCCTCGATTTATTGAAAACCTTTGAAAAGTACGAACTTATTTTCATTCCTAGAGAACTAAATCTTCTAGCAAATGAACTCGCTTTCAATTCCATTGACTGTCAAATACCTGAGATAAATGAACAGTTTAGCGTAAAGGTAAAAAACAGGCCTACTGTGCCTGATAATGAAGATCACTCACAAGTCTCTGACTCTAACAAACACATAGATGATTTCTTAAAGTCAGAAAACAATTTCGACATACCAATATGAGAAACCAGCCATAAATAAAACTGTTTTTATATTGAACAAATCCCAGAAGTTGAAATGACATATTTTGCTGATGTAAATCATTATAAGAATCCTTTTGAAGTAGAGATAATTGAAAATGCATACCAAGAAGACTTGGAAGTTTTACAATGGAAAAATGATAAAATTCCAAGAGGTCTCACACCTTTAGAACACCTTTTTGATTTTAACGATGTAGCCAAAGAACCGAGAATGGAGCCTGTGGAAACGAATGTAGAAGAGCATAACATAGGCAGTCTAGCAGAGCCCAAGATGATTAAACTATCTAGCACTCTCCCAGCTCACATAAAATTGCAATACAAAAAGCTGTTCAAAGAGTTTAAAGATGTTTTTTCTTGGGGATACAAAGACCTAAAAGCGTATGATACCAGCATAATCCAACATAAAATCCCTTTGAAGGAAAATCAAAAGCCTTTTAAAAAAAAAAATAAGGAGAATAAACCCTGTTTTATTACCTTTGGTTAAGGTATAAATTGAAAAGATGCATGCTGCTGGGATCATTGTACCAATTAGATATTCAGAATGGGTATCAAACTTAGTTTCTGTTAGAAATAAAACAGGGGAAGTCAGGCTCTGTATTGACTTCAGAAATTTAAACAGATCCTCTTTAAAAGACAACTACCCCTTACCAAAGATGGACCATATACTTCAAAGGGTAGTTGGTTCAAAAAGGATATCCCTCTCAGATGGGTTCTCGGGTTACAACTAAGTGTTATTGCTCCCAAGTGATCAAATCAAAACTTCTTTTACCACACCTTAGGGCACCTTTATGTATGTCAAAATGCCTTTCAGATTAATGAATGTAGGAACCACCTTCCAAAGGGCCATGTACATAGCCTTTTCTAAAGATATTGGTTATTTTATAATCATTTACCTTGATGACATAACTGTATTCTCAAAAACTGATGAAGAACATTCGATTCACTTGAGCAAAGTTTTTGAGAAGTGTAGGAAATCTGGCTTGTCATTGAATCCCAAGAAGACACTCTTTGGTCTCCAAGAAGGTAAACTTCTAGGCCATATAATCTCAGAAGAGGGAATCAAAATATACCCTACAAGGATAGATGACATATTGCATATCAGCCATCCAGGAAGCCTTAAAGAGTTACAATCCTTCATTGGAAAGATTAATTTTCTGAGGAGGTTTATCCCCAATCTTTCTGAGCTATTAAACAACATTAAAAACATGCTAAAGAAATATGTAGGTGTAAAATGGACTTTACCAGCTAAACAATCATTCAAACTGGTCAAACAAGCTCTTACTCAAACAACAATCTTGATTAGTCCAGATTTCACCAAAGACTTTTATATCTTTTCTTTCACATCTGAGCATACAATAGCTGCAGTTTTACTTCAAAAGAATGACTTGGGGAAAGAACAACCAATATCCTTCTTTAGTAGGGCCTTAAGAGATGTTCCTCTCAAATATAATATCATGGAAAAGAAAGCCTTAGCATTAGTGAAAGCATTAAAGGACTTTAGGGTCTATATTTTACACTCTCACATAATTGCTTTTATTCCACATACTATTGTCAAGGACATTCTAAGTCAAGACCGTGATGGTAAAAGGGGAAAATGGATTGCAACTATTCTTGAATATGACTTAGAAATCAGGCCCACCAAACTAGTTAAGGGCAAGGATTAGCAAAACTTATGGTTGAGTCTAACTTCCAAGCACTAGATATAAATATGGTAGATGTGTTGGAAGAAATAGAAGAATTCGCTGCTCCTTTCATTGAGGAGACATTTTTGAATTTTCCTTGGTATGCTGACATTATTTTTGTGCTTTTATATTTGAATGCCCCTCCTTATTTGTCTAAAACTAAAGCTATATTTTTGAAAGAAAAAGCTTTGAGTTATTGCATCTTAGATGGGGTATTATATTGGAAAAATGCTGTTGGAATTTTGGTTAAATTTTTACTTGAATATGATCCAAGAAAAATCATGCATGAGTTGCATGATGAAGAATGTGGAGGACACCTCTACTGGAAGGCCACAACAAACAAAATTCTTAGATCTGGTTACTATTGGCCTACCCTTTTCCCAGACACTCAGAAGTTGGTCATGTCTTGCCATAAGTGTCAAATCTTTAATGGCAAAAGAAAACTTCTGCCCTTACCCTTACATCCTATCAGAGTTGAGACACCTTTTCAACAATGGGGTTTAGACTTCATTTGAGAAATCCACCCATCTTTCTCAACTCAACATAAGTGGATCCTGAATACCACTCACTTCTTTACCAAGTGGATAGAAGCTATACCGTCTAGAAATTCCAATGACTCTGTTATTATCAAGTTTCTTGAAACAACTATCCTATCCAGATTTGGTTGTGCCAGAAAAATCATAACAGATAATGCTGTTGATTTTAAGTCTAAGAAGATGGTTGATTTTTGTTACAAATACCACATAACCTTGGGTCATTACACTACTTAATATCCCCAAGGAAACGGATTAGCTGAATCTTCCAACAAGAGCCTCATCAATATCATCAAAAAACTGTTGGAGCAAAATCAGAAATCATGGCATAATAAATTGGTTCATGCCTTATGGGCTGATAGGTTAACTTCAAAGAAGTCAATAAATATGTATCCCTATCAGCTGGTCTATGGCATGGATGCAGTGTTTCCCACCTCATTAGGAGTTCCAGTCATGAAGCTCCTTCAAGAAGTGCAGGTCGAAGAGAATGATACACAAAGGAGAATCAATCAAACCATCCATTTACAACAGACCAGAGAAGAAGTCTATGAAAGAATGTAATTAGTCCAAGAAAATGTAAAGAAACTATTTGATAAGAGGACTACGGCAAAAAATTTCTAGGTTGGAAATGTTGTTCTTAAATGGGATTCAAGGAGAGAAGACAAGGGAAAACATGGAAATTTTGAGAAATTGTGGAAAGGTCCCTATATTGTTCATGCTGAGAGGGGTCACAATGCATTTTTCTTGAAAGAATTGAATGGAGAAGATCTGTATGGAGGTCCTGTTAATGGCAGGATGCTAAAGCATTACTTCTGCAAGGAATCATGATTTTCAAAGAATTTTATTTTTTCATTGTAAATATCATAGTCTGAACGTTGCATTCAAATTTATAGAAATAAAAATACAAAAAAAGTAAAAGAAAGAAAAGAGGGCAGATTGTAAAAGAAATAAAGGTACTGCCCCATGCCAAAAAAAAGAAGCAAAATCTGAAAGTGTGCAAGCTCAAATGCCACTACTAAAACACACTTCTAGTTAGCCATACAACCTAATCATGGCTAATTAGTTTTAAATTGACTACTGATAGGTTAGAAAATTTGATTTGCAAACAACTTAATCTTGGCTTATCAGTACATAGATTAGGTTAGAAATTAAAGGTTAAAAAATGCTCAAAATCCGAACCTCAGTTCTCAAAGAAAATAATGACTCCAATATGTTTCGAATTCTGAGTCAAAACAAAGATAAAAACTGGTTCTAATCAGCTCAAAATCTGAAAAAGTCAACTAAGGAAAAACAGCTCAAACAGAAGTAAAAACAGAGCTGTAAAAAGATGAAGGAAGTTCTTTGAAATTTCAGATCTTAAGCCTTCCATTTTGTTTTAAATTTTCTCCAAAATGAATGTCTATGTGCAGCTTGTTTTTATGCCATAGACCACAACAAGTCAAACAACTTCATTTTGACTTGACTGCTTTTAAATTTCTGTTTTAGAAATTAGAGAATAAAAATCTGTTAGACTATTTAATCCTAACAGATTAGTAGATTAGGTAGACAAACATATGAACTCAACTGCTTAATTTGAGTTCATGGAGAAATAAGGAGTAGAATTAGATTAGATTTTTCTTTCAAAATAATAAAATGTTATGAAGAGAGTCTGCCAATCAAAGTGCACTCTAATGAAGAGAAAATGTTAGATCAGTAAGATTGGGTAGGTAGAAAGCTTGTTGATAAAGATCCATTATTTTTCAATACTGCTAACACATTTTAGAGAAAAAGAAGATCATCCAAGTAGAGAAAGGGAGCCCAATGGATGAGGCACTGATCAGCCCCCCAGAGAAATGCAAGTCTGAAGTTCTTGATTCCTTCAAGAAGGCATCATCCCCAAGTGGAGCCACTGTTGGCCACCTATAAAATTTGTTCTATCAAAAGATGGCCAAAACATTTTTTGGAGCCTTCAAGAAACAATTCTATTGCAAAAATGTTATCTCTTAAAGCCTCTTGGAGACATCATGACCTTGTTTCAATATTCATTGTTGTTTCCATTTCAAATTTCAGAAATTCTGCTGATCCCCTAAGAGAAAATTCTGCTGCAAAACCATTTATCCCCTTTTTTCACTTCAAACTAACCTCATTTTTACTCCTTTATTCTCCATAAAAATCCTTTGTTTTTTCCCCATTTCCCCTCCATCAAAACCCCTTTGATAAAGTTTAATACTTTTCCTTTGCCTTATCGAAACCCTCAAAATCCTTTGAAAACCATTGAAAATCTATAAAAACAAAAAACCATTTTGTATTACAGACTTAAGCCCCTTTGGGCTGAAACCAAACCACTCCCCCACTGTATGCCCATGGTGCTAAGACCAAGCGCTAAGTCATTTTCAGTGCTTATCGCATCACACAAATCCAAGCACACAAGTCTTTGTGCCATGCCGAAAAGTTCCAATGTGATTAAGCCCTATGCTTATACCCTCCGATCACATTATTATCTCATAAACCTTTTTTTTCCCGCACCCGGCGCTTAAAATGTTGAAATAATCCATCTCTGATGTGTTTTTCCCTTTGAAAAATAAAAAACCCACTTACCTAAGGTTTTGGTCTAACCTACCAGAGCAATGTGTTATAATTAAAAAGGGTATATTGAAAAAACCCGAAGGCCCGGCCTTCTGATTGCGATTAGCCCTTTTATTATATACGCCCCGGGCGTATTGAATTTCATATAGACCATGGCCCCGCAGTTGGGCGCCAACCATTTCGTATATATATGAACCCACCCGATCGCCAAAACTTTGTATTATATAAAAAATTTTGGGTTTTTATATGTTTCAAAGGGTTTCCACCAATACAAGTTTTAGAATGATATCAACTGTTGATCTACAACCGATCAATAGCCCACGCTACATCGCGTCACAAGTTTTCATCGGGCGCACTTTATTCCTCTCCCTGATTGATCATCCCCTGATCAATCGAGAGCCATCGATCTACCTCCCCACCTTCCCAGATCCGACGGTCCAGATTCACTCCAATCATTAACCTGTCCTCCGCCTTTCGAACCCCTCCGATTCATTTCCCACTGTCGATCTGATCTGCAGATCGACGGTCAGTGCTTAATCGTTTCGGTGCCTCCAAGTTCTTTACCCCACCAATGTCATTCCTTCCTATTAAATCTGGACTGTCCACATGTCCAGATCGGACGGTGTAGATCGCGCCCCCCTACCTTGTTTTTAATTCATGCACCCTGCTCATAATGCTTTTTTCGACCAATCTTGACTGTTGATCCCTGCAGATCAACGATCCTTATTAAATCTTTCTCCACTTTTTTATTTCGTCCAACCCCAAGATTCAATCCCAGCCATTCATCTGTTCTATCCAACGGCTCGTATTAACCCCGCCGGGCCCGACCCCTGTGGGTCCTGCCTCCCTCCAAAACTAATCTCCGCCTTTCATCTCAAATCCTACGGTAGATATTGAAACCACCCTTTACAAGGGATATTAACGTGTGATCTCCACCGTTGATTTCATGGTTCGATCTCATCCGACATCCCACGATTATCCCAAACTCCCGAAGGATTTTTTTAATGCATTTTCCTCCGAAATAAAGGTTTTTACCATATATCTTCATATTTCTTCCATTTTCCCAACAAAGTTACTCATTCAATTTTTATAAACGCAGCTAATCCCAACCGTTGATCTTTGCACGATCAACAGCTCTAACTTA
This sequence comes from Pinus albicaulis, assembly GCA_034641835.2. Lineage (NCBI taxonomy): Eukaryota > Viridiplantae > Streptophyta > Pinopsida > Pinales > Pinaceae > Pinus > Pinus albicaulis. The sequence continues at coordinate 1,402,183,085 of CM076570.1, forward strand.
ATTGACCCCATTATTCTTCCCAAACAATCCCCATTCGATCTCCACCGTTGGATGATGCCATCCAATGGCCATGCTCTCTTCCCACACCCTCTGAAGCAGTTTAACCCACAAACACAAGATTTCATAATATTTTGTGTATTTTGCAGGTTTTAATGGTTTATCCATTGTTCTAAAGAAAGTCCGAAGACCGGGAATGATGATTCATGTGCCTTTGATTCATAAAATGAAACCAATTTTAGAGTTCAAACTCCATGTCTCGTCGATGCTCCATGGACATTGATGCCATGCGAGCCTTCTGCGGCCCTGCACATCAACAAGACACAATGAATGAAATCAAAATCAAAGAGTATCAGTGTTGAATATTAAAGCACAACATAAATAGAAGATTGAAGACAAATTTGTGGGGATTACGGCTAATATTGATTATCAAAAACCCAATCCTCCAAATTAACACAAAATTAAAGAAAATCATAAGTTCTTATCAGATAGAAAGGCATCAACTGCCACATCTGAGGCAAATTAATTCCTCTCAGCTACCACAAGGCCACCTGTGCCTCAAAGCATTCAAACAGAGGCATAAGTTATTGATCAAAAGAATATATTTTCCTCAGCGCAACCAAATATTTAATCCTGCTTAAGGAACTTAATGAAAAAAATATTAGCAGAGTTATTACATCCTGAAACAGAGACTAAAAGTCAAATAAAAGCTCCCACCGATCTTAAATCTTAAATGTAAATCAATTAATACAGTGAGAATGTTTGTACGCTTCTCCATTGAGCCCCTCAAAGGCCAAGAAGTCATTAGTCTGTATTAATTTACCTAGGAGATCTTTATCATATCTCACCTCCTCATTTCTTCTATAAATACTCCTGTAGAAGATGAGAAGTGGGTTCGTTGGTTGGTTGGTTGATCACTTGCTGTAATATTGAAACTCTTTAAAATAATACATAGTTTGTTTAAGTTGAAGAAGAAACTGACGTCTTGGAAGCCTTGAGGATGTTGTTGCATGCTTTTTCTTGAGAAGGCTCTATCATTGGATCCATGAGATTGGTTTTTGGTGAAGTATTCTGAACTGTTCATGTTTTCTCCTGTTTTCATTTTGTTCCATAATTTATTACTATAGTAGGTTGAATTTTTTAGGCTAAGAAATGACTCCTGGAAGCACCTTAGACTTGTTCATCCTTCACTGTTTCATGTTTTCTTCTGCTGAGGTATTTTCTAGTCTTTAATTTCTCTCTTTAGTCTTCATGCTTGTTTATTTCTTTAATAGTTTGAAAAATTGGTTTCAGCATGATTTATGGTTCTCCCTACTTGTTTGTTGCCACTTAAAGACAGTTATTGAAGTCTCCCTTTGAAGTTTCTTTGTTTACAGTAAGTCAAGGAGGTCTGTTCTAATCTTTCCCCTTGTCCTTGCTTGGACAGTTGGCTTAAAGGTCCTTATAGTTGTGATCATAGATGTATTTAGATGTTCCCTCTTTTATGATTGTAATTATCAGTGAATCTTTTATGTTTTCTAAGTCATTTAAAATAAAATATTTGAGGAAATAGGGTGTTACCTGAATCTTAGATTTCATTTTAAAAGTTGTTTTGAAGTCATTACTTTCTTGAAGTGTGATTTGTAGAATTCATGGTTAGCCCTGTCTATCAAATAGCTCTTTATTTCCCAAGTAGTGTTTTCAATTTCCATTTGTTGAGAATTAAACTTCTCTTTCCAAATCATTGATGTCCATCTCATTCCAAAACCAAAGGATCCTATGGCCAAGTTAGATTTTCCCTCTGATATCCCACATCCATTCATAAGTTTTATCATGACCTCTTTTTCACTCCATTACCCAATGAAGCTCACATTTCCCCTTTCTATCTATCTTTCCTAGACCTTTCATGTTCTACTGTATCATTCAACCAAATAAACAAACAAACACCTACACTTAATAACTAGTCTAAAACCAATATTCAAAACACACAAGATAAAACTTTGTAATAAACAAAAAATTTGAGAGATCCCTCTCTCAGAGCAGGAGGACTAGATCCTGTAACTCTAAATATTGGTTCTGATGTTGCCTTGTCTTTTGATTTTCCAAACTATCAAAACACGGGACACCAACATAATGGCGATCATGGCGGGACCTGCTGAGAATATAGCGGTTTGAAAATACTTCTTAAAACTCTTTAGGCCATTTACTTGATAAAGAACACCTATTGGACTTATCCCACCGCTCACACCAACATAATGGCGGTCACGGTGGGACATTGAGTAAAACCTTTAAAAAACAAAACAATCCCTATCTAGTATAACATAAGTAACCTTTTTCAAGAACTGCCTAACAGAAAATGGTAATCGTGATAGGAGTTAATTGAATCAGTGACAAACTAAGTAACCCTTAGGATTCCTGCAAGACCTTATCAAACCTTGAAGCAATCAGTTACCAAGCCATAAGAGTGAACTCTGTATGTTTAAACACCTTAGCTAAGTGCTAAATCAGATTTACGACACTCTCATAACCTATAAGAACAAAATAACTTAGAAAAACTCAAAAACATTTTAGTTTGGATTCACAATAAACATGGTGGTGGAACCATCCAATATCTTACCTTCATAAAAGCTAAATAGTTTCCACCTAGGGACTCCACTAGCCCTAGTAGGCATATTACTCATCTAGGTTCCCAGATCTCTTTAGGACTGTGTTAACCAGCCTTGAGGAAATTTAGAAGCCTAGTCCCATACTAGATAAGACATCGTGAGAGGTAAAATTGCCAAAAAAACAATCCTTAAAACTTTGACCTCTTGCATTTTTAAAAAATAGTCTGGCTTCACATAGGATCAACACTAGATCCCATCTAGACCTGAATCCTCCTTTAATCATTTACGATCCAGAGAAAGTTCTGTGGCAGACTTCTAACTCTGGAAAATCAACTGCTAATAGGAGCCTCTTAAGAAAAAATTTTGTCCCTGGAAACCTTGTTGTCTTAGAGAATTCACACTTTGATTTACATCATACAAAGAACAGCTTTAGAACTAGATCTCAAGGTGATTTAAACCAAATTGATCTTGACATTGCAGATTTGCAACAAAGCTTCAATAGAGAATATTAACCCCGCCGGGCTCGACCCCTGTGGGTCCTGCCTCCCTCCAAAACTAATCTCTGCCATTCATCTCAGATCCTACGGCCCATATTGAAACCACCCTCACCAAGGGATATTAACGTGTGATCTCCATCGTTGATTTCGTGGGCCGATCTCATCCGACAACCCATGATTATCCGGAACTCCCAAGGGCTGTTTTTAAGGCATTTTCCTCTGAAATAAAGGTTTTTACCATATTTCTTCGTATTTCTTACATTTTCCAAACAAAGTGACTCATTCACTTTGTATAAACACAGCTAATCCCAACCGTTGATCTTTGCGTGATCAACAACTCTAACTTAATTGACCCTGTTATTCTTCCCAAACAATCCCCATTCGATCTCCACCGTTGGATGATGCCATCCAATGGCCACGCTCTCTCCCCACACCCTCTGAAGCAGTTTACCCCACAAATGTAGGATTTCATAATATTTTGTGTATTTTACAGGTTTTAATGGTTTATCCATTGTGCTAAAGAAAGGCCGAAGGCCGAGAATGATGATTCATGTGCCTTTGATTCATAAAAGGAAACCAATTGCAGAGTTCAAACTCCACGTCTCGTCGGTGCTCCATGGACATTGATGCCATTCAAGCCTTGTGCGGCCCTGCACATCAGCAAGACATAGTGAATGAAATCACAATAAAAGAGTATCAATGTTGAAGATTAAAACACACAGAAACAGAAGATTGAAGACAAATTTGTGGGGATTATGGCTAAGATTGATTATCAGAAACCTAATCCTCCAAATTAAAACACAATTAAAAAAAATCATAAGTGTTTATCAGACAAAAAGGCCTCCACCGCCACATCTGAGGCAAATTAATTCCTCTCGGCTACTACAAGGCCAGTTGTACCTCAAAGCATTCTAACAGAGGCCGAAGTTATTGATCAAAAGAAGATCTTTTCCATAGCACAGCCAAAGATTTAATTATGCTAAGAGAACTTAATGAAAAAAATATTAGCAGAGTTATTACATCCTAAAACAGAGACTAAAATTCAAATAAAAACTCCCACCGAGCTTAAATCTTAAATGTAAATCAATTAATACAGTGAGAATATCTGTATGCTTCTCCATTGAGACCCTCAAAGGCCGAGAAGTCATTAGTTTGTCTTAATTGCCCTGCGAGATCTTTATCAGATCTCACCTCCTCATTTCTTCTATAAATACTCCTATAGAAGATGAGAAGTGGGTTGGTTGGTTGGTTGGTTGATCACTTGCTGTAATATTGAAACTCTCTAAAATAATACATAGTTTGTTGAAGTTGAAGAAGAAACTGAAGTCTTGGAAGCCTTGAGGATGTTGTTGCATGCTTGTTCTTGAGAAGGCTCTATCATTGGATCCATGAGCTTGGCTGTTGGTGAAGTATTCTGAATTGTTCATGTTTTCTCCTATTTTCATTTTGTTCCATAATTTCTTACTACAATAGGTTGAAATTTTTAGGCTAAAAAATGACGCCTGGAAGCACCTTAGACCTTTTCATCCTTGATTGTTTCATGTTTTCTTCTGCGGAGGTATTTTAGAGTCTTTAATCTATCTCTTTAGTCTTCATGCTTGTTTATTTCTTTAATAGTTCGAACAATTGGTTTCAGCTTGTTTGTTGCCACTTAAATATTGTTATTGAAGTCTCCCTTTGAAGTTTCTTTGTTTACAGTAAGTCAAGGAGGTCTATTCTGATCTTGCCCCTTGTCCTTGCTTGAATAGTTCGCTTAAAGGTCTTTATAGTTGTGATCATAGACGTATTTAGGTGTTCCCTCTTCTATGATCGTAATTATCAGTGAGTCTTTTATGTTTTATAAGTCATTTGAAATAAAAACTTTGAGGAAATAGGGTGTTCCCCGAATCTTAGATTTCATTTTAAAATTTGTTTTGAAGTCATTATCTGCTTGAAGTGTGATTTGTAGAATTCATGGTTAGCCCTGTCTATCAAATAGCTCTTTATTTCTCAAGTAGTGTTTTCAATTTCCCTTTGTTGAGAATTAAAATTATCTTTCCAAATAATTGATGTCCATCTCATTCCAAAACCAAAGGATCCTGTGGCCAAGTTAGATTTTCCCTCTGATATCCCACATCCATTGATAAGTTTGTCATGACTTCTTTTTTACTCCATTACCCAATGAAGCTGACATTTCCCCTTTCTATCTATCTTTCCTAGACCTTTCATTTTATACTGTATAATTCAACCAAACAAACAAACAAACAAACACCTGCACTTAATAACTAGTCTAAAGCCAATATTCAAAGCACACAAGATAAACCTTTGTAAAAAACAAACAATTTGAGAGATCCCTCTCTGAGAGCAGGAGGACTGGATCCTATAACTCTAAATATTGGTTCTGATGTTGCCTTGTCTTTTGATTTTCCAAACTATCAAAACACGGGACACCAACACATTCTAGGTGGAATCACTAAAAAATACTCATATTAACATGTGGTAAAAAATAGCAGAGAATTACTACTCTAAAAACCAGAAATTCTTGAACTAGTGATCTAGTTAACCTACCAAATGCCTAACCTAATCAAGTGAAAATGTGATGGGGTAAATTTTTTTATTAACTTGGATTTTTTTATGAGTCAACTCAAGTGAAATAAACTTAAATAGCAGAAAATACTACTATTTTGCTACAAGAGACTTCGAGAAAGTTTAGATTTGTGAACTAGTAAACCAATCCAAGTAACTCAATGATGAATATGACTTTTCAAAACTGTTATATGGATGAAAAATTATTATGACTCTGTAAATAACCTAAAAAAACTTCACTTCAACCATTTAACCAATATAACCTTCAACAAAATAAGAATTAATAGTAAATGCATAAATAAGAGATGCAAGTGAAAAAGACCTTCAAAGAAGATAAAGAAAGTGTACAGGAGGGCTTTGAGTCTCCTAGGATGGCTAATCCGAAGGGTAATCATATTACTATGAAGTAAACCAAGATTTATAAGATAAAATGGGCACCAAACTTCATTTTTTGAATCAATCCAAGTACATCCCTGCTAGAAATGAAATTCGAGCTACTTACTAACAATTTCTATCCACCAGAAAACTGAGAAATACATTCCCCTAGAGGAAAATTTCAATTTTTAATTACAAAATGTGATGAGGAATAATTCTCCTTGAAATTATATATTTTTCCCCTCCATAATCCCTCAAAAAGAAGATCTAGTTCACAACACCAGGAAATTGGATTAAATGGCAAGGAACACATTCCTATATTTTCTCAATCACTAGAGCTCCAAAATTTGTCAATAATTTAAAGCTATTGAGTTCATTTATTATACGATATTGGTTCATCTTGTAGTAGGGATAAATCCCCTATATTATCTCATTCATAATTTACTCAATATTGAGAAAAAATAAATAATATTAGGCACATAATATTAAATTGTCTCTAAGCATTCCTAAAAACATATTATAGGTAATAAAACAGTATTAAGCATATGAGGAGAGATTTAATATAGCCTTTATGTGCTTAAGAAAGGTAATATGAGAGTTAATTCAAATATAATTGTGAGGCCCATCATTCATCTGCATAACTTTATGTTTATCTTGTGTTGCCTTTAAATTCTTCTTGATAACCTGCATTTCCTGTTCCATCTCCACCAACATGGTTCATCCTATCATTACCTTGTTCACTAGATCACATGAGTCGATGGGAGTATTAAAACTCATCCCATTGAGTGCCTCAAACCACCTCATCTTCAGTGAATCCTGATAACCATTTTTATAAGAAAACTTGACCAGTGTAAGATACTCCTCCCACCTCATCTAGTAGCCTATTGACCCTATCTATTTTTCCATCTTTATGAAGATGATAAGTTGTACTGAAGTCAAATCTATACCCAAACTTGTAAACAATTCCTTCAAAAAACTGGAAGTGAACTTGCAATCTCTATCTGATATGACCTTATTACAAATACCATTCAATCTCACTACCTCCATCATAAATATCTAAGCTACCTCACTAGATGAATTTGTAGTATTCACTGGAATTATGTGAGCAACATTGCTAAACCTATTAACCATAAACATGATGTAATCATGTTTCTTCGATTTCCTCAACAAAACTGCAATTAAATCCATGGAAATGACCTCGCATTTCCACTCCATAATCAAAATAAGGTGTAACAAACTAGTTGGGTGCTTACACTCAAATTTCACCTACTAACAGTCCCCACATATAGAAGAAAACACCACCACTTCTTTCTTCAAATTCATCCAATAATAGAAATTCCTCATAGCTACTAACATATTTCTATATCCTAGGTGACTTCAATATGGCTTAACTTGAAACTCCCTCAAGATAAGCTTCCTGAGCTCACTTTCGTATCAAACATAGATCTTGTACCTACGTCTGATCAAGCCATTTGTCGTGAGATGATAATCCACATCCTATTCACATGTACCTCATTTTAACCTATGATTAAGATACTAATACCTATCATCATGCTACCCTTCCTACAAGTCCGACTCCTCCAAATTGTCTAATAAGAACTCACAGCTACAACATGGTTTACCTACACTCTCGTACTAAGAGCATCTACAAAAATGTTCTCATTTACTTTAATGTGTTTGATCTAAACGCCAAACTCAGTAAAGATATCCAATAATCTAGCTTGCATGACATTCAAATTAGGTTGGTCAAACATGTATCTCGACCAACTTTGATCACTCATCAAAATAAACCTCCTACCAAGAAAATAGTGCCTCCACATATTCAAGGCATGAATAATAACTTCCAACTCAAGATCATGAGTGACATAGTTCTACTCATGTTCATTTAGTTTCCTTGAATCATATCACCCGACTTGTCCCTCTTACATGATGACTCCACCAAGTCCTTTCTTGCAAGCATATTTACACACCACGAACTCTTTATTTTTATTAGCAATATTTAGAACTTGAGAATTTGTAAGAAACCGTTTCAACTGCTCAAAACTATTTGCACATTCATTTTTCAAATCAAATTTATTTACCTTCCTATGTAATTATGTAATAGGATACACAATCCATGAGAAGTTCATGATGAAGCACCTGTAGTAACCTTCCAGCCCGATGAATCATATGACCTTATCCACATCCCTAGGAGCTTCCCATTGAATGATAACTAAAATATTTTCTAAGTCCACTACTATTCCTTTCTTGGAAACAACACGTCCAAAATAATGTAACCTTTGTCTAAAAGAAGTTTCATTTACTAAGCTTAACATGCAACTGATTCTCTCTTATCAGTCTCAATACTGATGCTAAGTGCTTTTCACACTTTTCCTCATTCCTAGAATATATCAATATATCATCAATGAATACTATCAATAACTTTCCCAGATAAGGACGTAACACATTGTTCATCAAGCACATGAAAGTAGCTGGACAATTATTCAATCTAAAAGGAACCACCAAAAACTCATATTTCCCATACCTGGTCCAAAATGAAGTCTTGTAGATAAGCTCTTCTTTGATGTGCACCTGATGGTATCCCAATATCAGGTCAATCTTTGAGAACAATGTTTCTCCCTTCAACTGATCAAACAAGTCATCGATCATTGGAAATCAATACCTTTTCTTGATCTTGACCTTGTTTATTTTCGTATAATCAATGCACAATCTCAAATTATCATAATTATTCTTCACAAAGAACACTAGTGCACTACAAGGTGATACACTTGGCCTAATGTATCCCTTATGAAGCATTTCCTTCAACTACAACTTCAATTCCACCAACTCTAAAATTTTATCCTGTAAGGTGTCTTTAATGTTGGTGTTGTCTTAGGACTATCTCAATAGAAAATCCAGTTCCATGTGGGGAGGAAAATATGAAATATCTATTCGGAATACATATTTAAAAAATTGCAAAACTCAATACCTCTTCAAGACTTCTGCATCCTCAACATCCTTACCCTTGTCACTAGGAATATGAACTGTAAATAGTACATGTGCATTCCTACACTTGTTCTTGGCCTGCATAGTTGTAACCATCCTCACTAGTGTGGGATTCTTCTTTCCTTGCAATATTGTACTTTTCCCATCAACATCCAGGCACTCAATAGCCTTGTCATAGCAATCTGCTTTGGTCCTATAGACTTACATCCAATCCATACCCAAAATCATAATATATGCTCCCAATGGAAGAACATTTAGATGTGTTTATGTAGGCCTACAATTCAACTCAGATGCACAAGCTCTTACCTAATTATGAACTTTCTTCTTAGTACATGTAGCCAACTCCACCAACTAATACTCTGCATGCACATATTTTCTCAAACCACACTTATCCACTAGGCCAGGATTAACATAACTATAATTGGATACAGGGTCAATAAAAATAGAAAAAAATTGATCATAGAGCTCACCTTCCATATTAATAATGGATTTATGGTGATATTCCTACTTGTTTCTCAAATCTACATAAATTTGTGGAATGTTATGGCCAACATCCCCAATTTTTTGTGCCTCCTGAGCACTGTATATTTGAGGTCTACCACCCTAGTACAACAGGAAATAGTTATTGTGATGATCTCTACCAAAAATCTAGCACTACAATTGTCCCTTACCATCACCTCAATTTTTCTACTCTCCAGGATGTGACGCATATCCCTTCTTAGTTGCATTAAAATTCTTGTAAGGAGAAACACCTTATTTCTAATTTTCATCCTCAGTTCTTCCCCACTTCGGTGGCCACTTCACTTTAAATTTATCATTCCATTTAAAATTGTGCTTAGTCTCAAATTCACTCTTTAACTTCTGATAACAATTATCCAAATTCCTTATGGCCTCCTTAGTCCTCGGGGCTCATCAAACACATCTGGTCTATATATGTTACTAGAAACCCACTTATGAACCTTGATATCTTTTCTTTCTAATCCTTCAGGTAAGGAACATACCTCAAAATCTCGAAGAACCTGCTAGTATATTCATCATCTGTCAAAAAACCCATCTATAGCTCATAAAACGCCTTAGCTATGTCATTGTAATATATTTCAAATAGGTACCTCTTCTTGTATAGTATCTCAAACTCATCACAATCAAATCTTCTTCTCAAATGCCCTTGAAACTATTCACATCTTCCTACCAAATATTTTCTTTCACTTTAATACTGAAGTTAGTTATTTTGGATTTCATGTTTTCTGAATACTTACGTAATATTAATAATTTCATCATCCCAAGTAACCAAACTTCTTCATCTCTCCATTAAATCTAAGAGCGTTGACTTTATTTAAATCCTCTGGAAAGTAATTTCTCCTTCTATAAGGATGATGGTAGTGATGATTGTGATGATGTCTCATGTATGCATAACTAGAATGAAACCTTTACATACTAGTCCTCATGGCAAGTGTATCCAATGATCCTCCACCTCTAACTCTGTCCCCTCTATCCAACTTGTATTGTGACTAAAAAATGCTACCATATTCCCCATTAGTCTTCTAATCTTGTTCTTGACTAATCCTTCGCTGTCCCTATCCATGCAAATTGGAAAATATCTGAAGGATCATTTCATTGACCTTTGCCTAATTTTCTTGAGACCTTGCAAGTATTTTCTGAGCCTCAACCAACCTATCACTGTTTTTGTTAGGTATTGTGATCTCTACCCTCAAGCTCCTCCATGTATCTGCTATACGTAGAGAATACTCATCTCCTTCTGGCTCAACTGATATGTAGGGAGAGTCACATGAACTGTAGTCTAATATTTTTGTCATCATCTATGATTCTATTCTTCTTTCAAACATTATGTGTTAGATACACCAAACAAAAACATAACAAACATACCTTAGTCAAGTTCAGGGGAGGATATTTCATTTGAAAATCAGTCGAAATTAGAATCATACATGTATATTCATTATCATATCAATATATTAACATCATCCATGACAATACTAGCTACGTACCATGATCTCATTGAAGAAAACCATAGCCATGACAATGCATGCATAACAACATGCATCTAGTCCATTCGGTCCAACTTTTTGAACCATGTTATGATACCAAGCTGTAATGCCTTCTCCTACATTTACCCAATTTCACTATCGTGCTGGGGTGAAAATTATTTTAGGGCTACTATGACATGACTCAACATCCTAATAATAGTTAATGAAGTGTAATCAACCTCACTCACAAAAACCATAACCATGACAATGTATGCATAACAACATGCAACGATCCCATCTGGTCCAACTGTTTGAACCATGTTTTGATACCAATCTGTAATTCCTTCTCCTACATTTACCCACTTTCACTATATTTCTAGGGTGAAAGTGATATGAGGGCTACTATGGCATGACTCAACGTCCTAATTATAGTTAAGGAAGTGGAATCAAGAAACCAAAACTTATTGACATTCCTTAGAAGATACAAGACCCACAAGAGCCAAACAACCACTCCACGTTCTCAAAACTTGAGTTAACCTTCCTTTATATTGATATGGACTCCTACTCAATTTCATAAGAAGGAAGTCCAGTCATTCTAACCCTCTAGTCGCATGGATAACCCTAGCTTCTAACAATTGTAGTCTAGATTTCCTAGTTCGCAGCATGCAACCCAAAATCTGAGCCACTTTTTCAGGGCGAGTAGAGAGACCTTTATGAATAACTTGATAAATAATTCCAAAAAAATGAATGACACAAGGACTACCCCATTAATAGAAAAATTAGACAAGAACTTGACCTGATGAGGCCTAACCATGACAGTCATTTCGTTAAACACATGATAGAAATGAAATTTATAGGTCATGAATGGATATCAAAACAAAGGGGTCTGATACTTATCTAGGAATCACCAAGAAGGTCTATTTTACTCTCACAATAGCTCCATTAACATCTATTAGGTCATGCATTCAATAACCATTCATTTACCAGTAAAAAATGATAAGAGGAATAATCAGAATATGTGAGAAAACTCTAACAACCCTAGCTTAAAATTTCATGTAATAAAGTTAATAAAGGATACATAAGACCAAGGTAATGAGACACATATTCCAAGTTGAATGTTGGTAAAAACATCCAAGTGGGTATTCATTTTGGTTTATTATCACTAAGGAAGTTGGAAAATACATTGATAAAGGCATTGAAAAGGAAAAGAGGCATTAATTAGGATTTTATTTATGAAATAAAGGAAAATAGGAGAAAATGAAGGTGAAAGGACATAGGTTGCATGTAAAGGGAAAATTGAAGGAAAATTAGAGGAAATTGAAGAAAATAGAGGCCTCAATGATAAAAAGTCCTTTGAAGATCAATTCACGATTTTTTTTTTTAGCTAAAACTTTGGTTACTTTTGTTTCGGAGATCTCTCTATTCTCTCATGCTCTTGCACACATAGATCATTATTGGATCACTCTAACATTGAATAAAGAAACGAAAGGGAAGGAAAACAAAGTGAAACAAATCAATGATCAGGCAAGGAAGAGTTGGATTAAGTGACTACAATGGGATTAATTGTAGGTATTAAGTTTCTTTCATTATTGGTTTTGCCATGCATGGTACATCGATGTGTATATTTGGTTCTCTTGATATCATAGGCATGGGTTATTTTGGGTGTGATAGTGGTTTGTAGCCTTGCTTTTCTGTTTCTGGATAGTGGTGGTGTGATGGGTTTATTTTACTTAGTTGATCTTTGTATTTATGGATGGTTTATAACTAAGTGAGTTTGTCTTAGTGAAATTCCCAAGGGCCTATAAATCCCTTGATCGGTAATGGAGGGATAGGCTCTAAAGATAGAAAACGGAGACAATAAAATTTCCTTAAGATATTAGTGAGTAAATATAGAGGAATGTAAGCTTCTATAGGGCCTAGTGACCCCTTGACCAGTTTTGGTGGGATTGTGGTAAAACTTGGTAGTGTATGTTTATTTTTTGGCCTTGAAAACCCTTGACTGGTAATGACGGGATTGCGGTGAAGCCTGGTTGTCTAGCTGAGGGTTTAGGGTCCAAGAGTCCCTTGATTAGTTTTGCAGGGATTGTGGTAAAGCTTGATGAAACTCTAGTTTTTTTGTTCTGTGTCCCACATTCATACTTGGACTATGGCACAGAGGTGATTGGTTGAAAGAAAGATTTGTTTTAGCGCAATCTATGGTAGGGTGGTATGCAAAAACCCCTCACTTGGTTTACTTTTTCATATGTTAATAAGAGTTCTCTCCTTGTTTTATTTCATAGGTAATTATACTTGTTAATTTTATCACCTAAGAAATGATGACCTAGCCATTTCTAACTAGGTCGATCAAAATAAACCGTATAAGATTACTTTTATCAACTTTCACCATAAGAAATAATTTACTAAACTAACTTTATTAAATCATTTCTCTTTAAAAGAATAATAAAAAAACCATGAAAAAAATTGAACAAATCATTATTTTTTAAATTTTTCTAGAAAGAATTATTAAATTATTACTTGACAATTATTTCTTAACACATTTGACTAAATCACCTTGGAACAATGAAATAAATCACTATTTATTTATTATTCCTTATTCTTATTTTTGGAATAATTGTAAAACCATTATTTAATAAATATTTCAAATTCACAATTTTCTTAATTCTCACAAAGTGATTAATAAATCATTTTTTATTTGTTAATTACTTCAACCACTTTCTAAATAAAGATATTTGACCATTTTGAATATCTTTCCCCTCTCCAAAAAATATAATAAAGTACTCCTAAGAGTTAGATTTTGATTTGGTCAATAATATTTTATTATTTTCCAATTCCTAGTTTAGCTCGATATTTTGTTACAAATAAAAAAGTTTTCCATTCATTCTTCACCATGGTCAGTATCATTGTCACCACTATCATCTTATCACATTTGAGATCCCACTTGAGTTCCATCTTACTATTTGGTTTTTTGAATATTAAGAGAGAAACAGATCGTTGAAGCATAAGGACATCAAAGGACCCATCCCACAGATAGGGATTTTTCATAACCATGTTGTAAATCGTCTCCACTAAGTGTTTCCTAATAAAAATATTATTTATTCAAAGGTTATATTGCATTATCACATTGGTTTTTTCTTACTGTTCAATGTTTTGGAACACATATGATCTTTTTACTACAGGGTTTAAATATTTTTTCATTGCATATATGAAGTGTAAACGACTGCACCTTACTGCTAAGGTCACTTGTCACAAGTGACTTAAGTGAAGTAGTTTTGGTACACTTTTTTGAAATCTTTACTCTAAAGAATCACAACTCCATTGGGTCTCTAGCTACATGGTCATAAAATAGGCAACTCCACTTGTGTAGTTGACTATTGTTTCAGTGTTCTTTATTGTTTTTCCATATATTTTTAACCTCCGAATTTCTATTTTTAGATCTACATTTTTTTCTAGAATTTTTTTGGTTTAAATTGGGTTTTTCAATGTTTCCACAAGTGACAACTACCAACCGAGGAGGAGATGACATGATCTAGGTGAATTTTTTGAGTGAAAGTTTTGGGAGAGAAAAAAATATTTTTTGGCCCATTATCTGCATTCTACAATGCACCTTTTGGCCCATTCTCTGCATTACAATGCACTTTTTAGGTCAAAATACATATTCTATCATTTTTCAGAATTATTTTCATAATTTTTCATATTTTTGGACTATGTTTCTTGGCTACTGGGAATGGTTTCTATTATTTCCTAAGCAACCCCTAGGAATATATACTCTTAGTAATATCTCATTGAGGAAAAAAAATTCACCATAGGGTTTACAATGTACCTCCATAATTTAAGAAGAGATTTGCTGAGAGGAGGACTCTAGGGTACAACACCTTGAGCCACTGATTTCTAGGGTTTTTTCTACTTTTTTATAGCCATTTTGGATAGATTTATTCATCATTTTACTCACTCTAGAGTTTAGTATTTCCTTCCCCCTTAGGATCCCCTAGAGTATCTTAGAATTTTGGAGCTTCCTTCCTATCCTTTTCAGAATATTTCACCTATTATTGTTTTTGTTTTTTTTCTCCATTTCTAGCAGATTAGTGCCTTTATACCATAGTCCCTTAGACAACAGACCTCTTGGAAATAAATGTGTCTTTGAGTAAATTTTTTTCCGCCTTCTTTTAGTTGCTTGATAGACTTCTTGGATGGGGCCAGTTTCTGTGCTTGGATTTGTTGTTCATTTTCTTTTCCATTTTGAAAATTATTTATAGTTTTTTAGCACTTCATTTTCAATAACACGTGCAATCATAAAACATGGTAATTTAACTCATATAATTGAATCATAATTTTCACACACACACACATCCTAAGAGAATATGTGCTTGGTTAACGCGACCAAGCTAAGACTTGAAACACTACACCTTAATAATTCAACACAGATAGATTAATCCCACTTTCCAGGCCCTAGGGCCAAATAATCTATGTAGTTAGGTGTAGGATTGATGGGATAGGCTTCCAATAAAACCCATCAATCACATACATTGGGACATACATTTTGACATATAAGGGAGATTAAAATCCTTCACTGTCCCACAGTCCAATGTCGGGGTGTGACAAAAACCCGATTAAGAGGGGGTTAGGGTAGGTCATCATGCGAACGATTCTCCTCAGGGCTACCCAACCCATGGTAGGGAATATCGTGTGGTGGTTGATCACCAAGAAGCTAAAGAATTGAAAACCCCTAGGGGATAGGTAATTGTAGTGATTAGTCATAGAAAAATACCTTACATGACTAACTATCAGAAGAAATTGGTTCTTTACCCCACCTTTCTCTGGAAAAATTTTCCTGTGGGAATAATATTTTTTCAAGTAATATGTCTTTTTTGAGGCCATATGAAACTTGATATCTAGGAATTTTTTGAGGATTTAGATCACCTATATGATGGAATTCATTTTCGTTAATTAGAATAATTTACACTTGGAACCACTGCACTAGGTGATTGCTTCATTTTTTTTTCTCTTTTTCTTCTACCATCCCCTTTTAGTGTACCAAGTCATACTTGTCTTTACATAATTGTGCCCCCTAGGTGTTTGTAGTGGAGACTTCTTGGCCTTCACCCCCATTTTACTGTAGGAAATATTACTCCTCCCCATCGAGTTAGAGTTCATCATCCTAGTCCTCCATTAATCCTCATTCAGACTCTATTTTTGTTGATTCTTCAAGTTCTTCCTTTGATTCTATGTCTTCCTAACCCTACACCACCACCATGTCAGGAATCAACATGGGTGCGGAAACCAAGATGGTAACCAAGGTTCTAACCAAGGTAACGCCATAGGAATAACCTTTATTATTTTGGTCACTAAACTCCCAATGCTCCCCTATATGGTCGATTTGGGACTTCCTGATTTCAACTAACTGATTAATGATCCTATTCTCCATCACCTCACTTAACCTGTTATGCCTGCCAAGCTTCCTTTTCACACCCTTAAGTTGGAGGAAATATTGGAGAAGATCGCAAAAATCATGTTCGCTCATTTCATATCTGGTGTTCATCTAATTCCATCACTGAAGACTCCATTCATCTTCGTCTGTTCCAATGCACCCTTATGGGGGTTGCTATCGAGTGGTAGTTGGATGAAACACATGCCCCCCATTCCACCATTGCGACTCTACCCAAAGCCTTTCTATCATACCTCCAATTACCCCTCCTATATGACACTGGTACCAAACTCTTGACCTCTTTCCATCAAAATTATACCACTCGCCTATCTAACATGTTGAAAAATGGCATAGAAGGAGGAGGATGTGTAGGGCTCGTAAATTTCAAGACCTTTTCTATATGGATTGGTTCCTTAGATAAATTTTGGCCTTTCTTGGTAAATAGGTCACCTCCCACATTCCCCAGTCTAAGGAATAAGCGCTCCAAGTAGTTTTTAAATTTGACCTAATCTATGCACAATTAGGATATGTTTATATTGTCCTTATGTTTATATTGTCCTTCTCGAACTGCCTTGGTCTGGCTCTGCTACTGTAGCGAGATAATATCATTCCATTGAAGGTATCATTAGATATATCTCAGATCCTTAACGTATTTATCAATCATGGTAAAGCATGTTATGAAATTTTTATTATTTTGGCCCAGTGTTCCAGTGTGGATTACAGTAAACCATGATTTCTATTGATGAGGGTGAGGTTGTTTTTCCTCACGATGGTCTGGTTATTTCTTTTGGTTTGAGTCCCAAATTCATGGTTGGAATATGGCATGGGGGTGACTGGATGAAGAGATATTTGGTTCAGCTAATCTATGATTATATGGAATGCGGTAGTCCCCTCTTCAGTTGCTTTTAGATTCATTAATGAGAAGTTCATTTCCTTGGTATTAGTGTTTTAATGTATTATTTTATATCTGGATCCTATGGTTGTTGTATCCTTGATATTGTTATTTATATTATTTTAATTATAAAAATGTATTATGATAGTGATGATGTATCGCTCTACCCATGTTTTTATTTGTAAATGAATAAGCGATGTATCTATGACCTAATAGATGATACTGTAGATAATGATGTAAGGGAGAAATTCTTCTTAGAGATTCTCAGATAAGTATGAGAAACCTACGCTTAGATATATTGTTTACAACTTTAGTTTCCACGTTTTTGATATGTTAGAAAAAATTCTTGTCATGGCTAGTAGGGGTCCACAGGAGTCCTTGCTAATGTAATTTCTTTAGAATCATTTTTACATTGCTAGGAATCATCTTTGAACTTGTCAAGAAGTTCTAGGTAGTGACCTAGGTTTTGGGCCTGAAAAAGTGGCTCAAATTATGGGGATGCTTGCACAACGCTGGGGAATTTTGTCCATGGACGTTGCCATGCAAGTTTTTTCTTGTGCTAGAGCCTACTCAATGTGGGCATGTAGAATTGTCACTGCATCTAGAGGTCCAAGAGATAAAAAGGTCAGTGGGACCTAGGGGTAGGATGTCTGAATGGTCAGGTTGGATTTTTCGGGTTTTATTGTTGATGGACAGGGTATGTATCATGTGTTTCCATTGATTCCACTTCCTTAAGGTCACCCAGGATGTTGAGTCTCATCATAGTGACCTCTCCTTGCATGTTTACCCTGATTGGCCAGTTCATTTGGGAAATTTTGAGGTCTAAAATGGGCCTCCTAAGGAAATTATAAAATAAGAGTGGAAATAATAAAATAATATTAGATTACATCATCAAATTTTAGAGGGGAAAAAGAAAAAAATACTTTCTCAACTCATATTTTCAACTTATCTCTGTATGGGTTTACTCAAATTTTGAGCAAGAACACTGGTTGGATGCATAATTTTATTCCTCATCCAATAAGTGCCCATGTTTCATACTTTTGATTGATCCTGCTACACGAAAAATGAAAAATACATGAAAAATGTGATTAAAATCACAAATTTTCATGTATTTCTCATTTTTTGTGTAGCAAGTTTCATAGAAAGTATGAAATATGGGTACTGCTTAGGTGATGAATTAATTTTTTCATCCAATGAGTAATACCACTCGAAATTTGAGTAAAACCTTAGGGAGATAAGTTGAAAATACAAGTTGAAAAAGCAGTTTTATTATTTTATTATTTTTTAATATTTTTACCTTTTTACCACCAAAAATGGTGAATAATCCCCCATGGTTGACATCGTCATCTTGAATCATATTAGTTTTGTTATCACTCAAAAAAAAAAATTCAAAACATCATTGTGTCAAGTCTGGTTTTTATCATCGTCTCAAAATGGTTTTGAAAGTCATTTTAGGATTTGGTTAAGAGTAGGTTAGAGTTTTTGTAAGTTTAAAGGTCATCATTGAATTCAAATAAATTCTTTAGTTGTCCATTCCATGATCAAATACTCACATTTTCCATTTAGGAGTCGTTCCATTAGGTTTTGGGTTAAATTTATGTAATTAGCCAAGAATCCTTCGTTTCGTAGCATCATTAGTTCAAAAAAGTGGATTGCACTACGAAAGCGCTAATACTTTCCTAGTGCAAACTAGGAAAAATACACTATGGGTGCTACGAAAGAGTGGTTTCTTAACCGTCTTGTCAATTAAGTTGAAATCTGTCAGAATCTGTTGGGAAATGATAGGATAGTGGTATGGTGAGTCAGTTGGTTGGCAGATTCAATGTACTTACCTATCTCACAGTCATCGTCATCATGATAGGGCATGAATGAGGCATCATTAAGTTATGAGATGACATTTCAAATTCAAAATCTTGCCTAATTTGGTCATTCTCATTTTCATTTGCCTCCATACGAGTGTCTAAGCTCTAAAGCAGTCAAGCTAAGACTATGGTTGTTCTATACAAAGGCTATCTTCACCATAATCAAGAGAGTCTGTTCCATAGTCTCAAGAGAGGTTGTTCATATATTCAAGCGAGTTTTTTCATATCTTAGTCAAGCGAGCCTATTTTACAGATTCAAGAGAAGCTAACAGGTTTTCTAAGAAGCATGGAAGAGAAAAAGAAAATCCACAGAGTGGGACATTGCTTAAGATTTGAGCCTCAAAATGTGAAGGCTATAAATGAAGATCAAACAGTTATGGAGGCTTTTAGCAAAACAATTTGTCTCCGTTTTGTGAAAAGCTGGAGGGTTGCCACACACAGATGTCTAAAGAGTTTGCCTTACACTTCAATGGAACAACTACCAAAATTGGAATGTTAAATGTGCTAGTTACACTTGATATTATTGCTTCTATGACAGAAATACCAAGGGGGCAAGATACATGGTTTGAAGGTTTTAATTTTGACATGGAACCATGCAAGGAATTCATGAAACCTGAGTATCCAGATATGGACCTGAATAATGAAATACCTAGAAGCTGTATCAAAGACACCTATGAAAACCTGATGTTCAACATTCAAATATACTTTACATGTGAAGGCATGTACCATAAAGTTTATAATTATCATTTCAAGCTTCTTCTCCATTTCACAAGTATGATATCATTAGATTTTCCCTTTTAATTGCATAGGAGCCTTGCCAAAATGGCTGATAAAGTACAAGCCAAATCTAATGGTTTTGAAACATATTTGTTTCGCCATGGTTTGATAAAGTTATTGGTATTGAGTGAGCTTCAGAAAATACATAGGGATTGTTCCTCCTTTTTTTTTATGAATGGTTTTGAATTGGAAACCCTAACGCCAACTAGAAACCCTAAAACTAAAGGAACTCCTTCACCACCAGTAGCAGAGTCTAGTCAGTGCGTGGTTACAAAATGAAAGAGGTTTTTAAAGTTGAAACGAAGGAAAAAAGTTGAGAAAAGGACAGAGAAGACACATGTACTTGTTGTAGAAACTCCATCACTTGCAAAACAGAGGTAAAAAAGTGTCAAAGAAGTAAAACAAAAACAAGTTGCCAGCAAGCAGGAAATCAAGAGAGTGACAAGAAGCCAAGCAGTGGCATCAAAGGGAAAGATAGTTGTTTCAGGTAGAGAGGAAAACCCAGTGATAAAGGGAAATTTAGATGACATCCTTCATGCAATTTATATAGAGGAGTCTCCCATTGTGCAAGCTGATTTCATTGGAGTAGATGAACATAAATAGAAAAAAGGTAAGTGAGCAAATAAACATGAATTTGAGGGTGAAAATGCAGCCTTTATCTTTAAAGTAAGGAAAACCTTAACTAGGGATGCTAAGAAGCTCAAGGAAGGCAACAAGGAGGTCCAAGAAAATATTGAGATAGTCAAAGTCCCTGAAGTAGTGGTTGATCTCTCATCACCAACAATGGAGCATGCAACAAACAGAATAATGAAGGAAAAGCAAGCAATGACAGAGTATCAACAACTTGAAGAGAAATTGGGATTAGAAAATCAAGAGATTTCTATGAGGAGAAAGAGGGACAGAAAGAATATTATTGAGAAAAAAGAGTTCAAAATAATGAAGGTAGTATGGGAGGGTCAAACTAGTTCTAAGTCTGAGATTCCAAGTGCAGAATAGTTTTTCACATGGACAGTGCTAACCATCAAGGAAGCTAAATTTGTTTGAGTAATCAATATTCACTTGAGAGCCAATAATAGAAAACTTAGAGATCAAGTGGGGGACTTGGAGCAGCAACTAAAATTGACTCAGGAGGAGCTTAAAAACAAAGGTGCAAAATGACAAATCTTTAAAAAGTAAAAAGCTAAATCAAATGGAAAATTAAGAATGAAACTCATCAAAATTGTGTTTTTAGTTAATATGACTTTTTTTTTATGAAAGCAGTGGTATTCTGAAGTTTTGGTAGATTTTTGGTTTAAATTGTGAAGAAATCTAGGAAAATCTGCTGACTCAACAGTTTCGTAGTGTAAACAGTGCAAAAAGAGTGAAAAGCACTACAAAACTGCTGTAGCAGTTTTTTTCATTCTTTCTCCTAAATTTTTGAAGCGAAAAAGTGTGGATTATGATTTTAAATTAAAATGGGATTTGTGTTAATTGGTAATGAAGATAAATCTAGAGGAAAGAAGCCAATGTTTTGAAGGTAAAGGGGTAAAAATATTGCGCTACAAAAAGTGCTACGAAACTATTTTGTTTTCATAACGTAGGTCTACTTTAGCTTTTCTGAACAGTTTGATGGTGGTTTTGTACAGCTAGCACTTGAGGATGATTTTGGGTAGGTGTTATTTTAGTTTATGAGAGCATAACCTTGAATTCATGGGTTCATGATGGTCAGAGTGTCTCAAGAACACGAAGAATCCTATGCCTAGAAAGCAGGGGACAGTTTCCTAGTTTGATGGAGATCAGTGTTATGGTCATAAAGTGTTGAAACTTATCATCTGGATTCGACCTGATGGGAATACAGTTGGAAAATTATGTAATCTAGTTTAGATAAGGTTGTTATGAGTACAGTTAAGGAGTTTGAATCCTATTTTTAATAGGATTATTCATTGGGTTTGCAGCTGTCGTTTTCTAATAAATACCATGTCATATGGTTAGCCAAGGTGTCAAAAGTTAGGAGTTCGATGTATCTAGCTCAAGATAAAGTTATCTTATGATGTAAATGATCTATAAAATATCAAGAAGTCGAATATGCATAGGTTGGACATTTTTAGCGAAAAGACTATGTTTATTGTAAGTGATTGATTTTCAGCTTAATATAGAGTTTTCTACTTAGCCAACTCAAGATTCATAAGGAGTTCTAATGTTATTTTTTTCTAATGGAATATTTTTACTATTATATTGTAGTGGTGTTTACTTATGTTACTCAGAATTCATCATTAATGCTCTCACTTCCTACATAGAAAAATTGACTGTGTGTTTTACGCTTTATTTGTATCTCCTGATTTGGCCTCACAGGCCTTGACTCATGATAGTTATTGGTTTGGTTTCCATCAAGCCATTTTTGACCCATACACCAATGTTCACTCTAATGTGATTTTAAACCAATTTCTCATTATTTATTTTCTTATTACCCCACTTAGAGTTAGCCATCTATATTTTCATCAAAAACTATACAACCTTTAGAGAGCCTTCTCAGAGGGTAAGCCTTAACTAAACATTTTTGAAACAAGTATGAGATTGATTTATTGTAGTCATTAGGTCTTGATTATGTGGGTAATAGGTTCTTTATAAAATTTATATGAAAATAGAAGTTGGGTTTTCTTAGGAGGTCCATTTTAGAGCTCAAAAGTTCTCTAATGACTTTGGTAGATGTGGGAGGAGGGTGTTACAGAGTGGTATCATAGCATGGTTCAACCCTCAGAATAGATGGGCAGTGTTTCAATCATGAATTTATGTTGGTTGCACATGTGTTTAGTTTCCTTATGTTCTATGTGTGTTTGTTACATACACATGGTGTTAGTCATGAATGGAGAGATGTGTCAGTGTTAAAGAGGATGTTGTTGTTTGGAAGCATGTCATCATAAGTGTATGTTGGGTTGCATGTTTTTATATGTTGCTACACGTATCATCCTCGCATGATTGGTTGCATTATTTTTACATGTTGTTACAAGAATTTTCCATTTATGATTGATAACATGTGCTTGTGTGTGTGCAGTATTTGTCATTATGCTTGTATATTGTCCATGTTTATATTTTTGTAATATCCATTTGTATACTTGTGTATTCTAGATTTTTCATGATTGTGAATTGTCCACATACATTATTATGGTTTATGTTTTCATGCATGAGGTCATAGTATGTATAGTGATGTGGTCTTGTAGTGATGATGGCACTCTAGATAGAATAATATTATGTGTTGGTGCACTTAGTTTTTATATTTTTATATGTTTTCATGATTATGCTTATACATGTAGAATGTTGATTTGGATGATATTGTAGATGATGTATCCTCCCCAAATTATACTAAGGTACATTGATTTATTATGATTTCGTTTAGCTGACATATTATGATTTGTAGGAGAAACATCAAAATGAATAGTAATATGGTAGACTACAGAGACTCTTCCTATGAGTCAGATGAGTAGTGTGGTGGGCACTTGTCTGACTTGGAAAACATATTAAAAATATTGAAGGAATATATAAGGAGTTTTAAGGAAAACAATGACATGATCATACAAGCACAAGAGAAACAAGAAGATGTTAATGCAATACCCCATTTGAGCTTGTCAGAATGGAAACGCCAAGGGTCACTTCAAATCAGCCATGGACAGGAGGAAAAAACTAATGGGGCATATGGAAGTAGGTTTCCTAGCAGACACGGGTTAGATAGAGATGACACAATGAGAGATGGCAGGTTTTTTGACACTCCTTATAGGAGGGGTGATGATTACAGATACTATTATAGTTTTGGTTCGGATAGACATCATGATCGCCATCGCTATCATCCATGCATCGAGAGATATAGGGGATACTTACCTAATGATTTTATGAGAGCAAAGCCACTTAATTTTGATGTATACTTGAAGAAACTAAAAGAGGAAGAAGCCTAGGTACCTTGATTGAACAATTTATTTCAGTTGCATAGCTACACAGATAATATGAAAGCCAAATTAGTTGTCTTCACCTTAGAGGTAAAGGAAATATCTAGTGGTAAGGTGTCAAGCAGATCAGACACATCAGAACAATGGACTTGAGTTGGAACTAGTTCAAGAGTATTTTCAAGAAGAAGAACATGTCATAGAGGTACTATGATAGTAATGCCAAGTAAATATAGGAGCTAAATATGGGATAAATGACACATGAAGAGTACATGTGCAAGTTCTTGGAGCTATTGAGGTATTTACCATATATTGATGATGAGAAGGCTAACTTTCAATGATTTTTTAGTGGTTTTCCATTACATTTTAGAGATCAGATCAAGTATGATGAGCCTTAGTCACTTAAGGAAGTCACTTGGAAGCTGAAGCATTGCTATTAACAGTCAAAGAGAAAGAGTGGATCTCGACAAGGATGGAAATGGAATGACAAAGGTAAACGTAAATGGCTACCGAAAAGATCAACGCCTTAAAATGTTTGTAGCTTGAATAAGGCTCTAAATGGTCTCAAGTAGGCTCCTAGAACAAGGCATGCTCATCTTAATGGATATCTACGTCAACAAGGGTTCAAGAAAGGTACTGCTGATAGCAATATTTATGTACAAATAGATAAATATAATTTAACAATCATTGAGGTATGCATGGATGATATAATCTTTGGTAGAAATTATGATAAAATAAGTAAGAACTTTGCTACAAATACGTAAAGTGAATTAGAGATGTCTTTACTTGGGGAGTTGACATACTTCTTAGGGCTTCAAATATCTTAGCAAGATAAAGGAATATTTATATGTCAAGCCAAGTACATGAAGGAAATTCTCAAGAAATTCAAAATGGAAGATTGCAAACCCATCCTTACTGTAATGGTAATAGGTTGAAAATTGAACATAGACAACTCATCTAAGGATGTGGATAAGACGTTTTACAGATCTATGATTGGTAGTGTTCTATATGTAACAGCCTCCCAGCTAGATGTTATGCAAGTAGTTGGACAAGTAGCAAGATTCAAAGTAGCACCAAAAGAATCACATATTATTGTCATCAGAAGACTTCTTTGATATATAAAGGGAACAACATAATATGGCTTATGGTATCCCAAGGGTAAAAATCTCATTATTCAAACCTTTACAGATGCAGATAAGGCAGGAAGTGTTGATGAGCATACGAGTACTAGTGGAGCAACATTATATCTAGGTCGTTGTCGCAAATCATGGTTGAGAAAAAAGAAAACCTCATTCTCATTATCTAGAGTGGAAGCAGAATACATTGCAACGAAAAATTGTTGTACTGAAGTCCTTTCGATGAATTTTTATTTTTAAAGAGCTTCAAGTGAAATTCATTGAGCCTATTCCCATCTTCTGTGATCACACCAGTGCCATTAGCATCTCCATGAATCCTGTCATGAATTCAGAAATAAAACACATTCCAATAAAATATCATTTGTTTAGAGAACAAGTCACTGAAAAGAATATCAAACTTGAATATGTTGGTAAAAAGGAACAAATCACTGATATATTCACTAGAAATTTACCTCATGAAGCATTTAAATATCTTCACTAGAATCTTTGGATTCTCCCAAGTTCCCATTAGATTTCCCTTATTCAAAAAATAAAGGGGGAGTGGAAGTGTGTACAGGTCCACAGGATGGTTGTGTGTCAGGGGGGTTATCCTTTGCCCTTGATGTCAAAGGGGGAGAGAATTTTGTAGGAAGAGATGTCATGATCACAGGGGGAGTACTTGTGTTTCCTTCAATGCCAAAGGGGGATATTTTTTATCAGTGGTTGTCATTGATGTTAACCGAGCAGCACCAAGGGCTACCCTGATCTTGCATGGGAATTTTTACTTGAAAACTTACTCTATTCTGGGTCAAGGATACTTTGGATGGTTTCTAATTGTCAAGATATTTCTGTTGATATGTGACACGCCACGTAATTATTCACAGTTTGGGAGATATCCATGTTTGAAGTTAGTAACTCCAATTAGTGGGCTAAAGCCTCATGGGGTTGTGGCATGACACTAATCAGTGGTTGTGGTCATTGAATAGTCAATAATTAATAACTTTTTAAGCTCCTAAAATCCCTCCAATGTTTAATTGTTGAAGGTGTTACATATATGATATGAACCATATCCAACCTTTATCCCATTGACCCTTTACCATTTCATCACATCACACTTCACAAGTTTTAGCCTTTAACTGTCATTCCTCATAAAAAAAAATTCGATTTACGATTTATGGTATTAAATGGGCCCCATCTATGTCCTCACACATCACCCTCCTTCATCGCACATCACACTTCACAGGTTTTAACCTTCAACTCTCTTTCCTCATAACAAAAATTCTAATTCCCTGATTGCGATGTGAATGGGATCCAATGTCTGTCATGCCCAATAACCATCGTTCTTATCACACTTTGCAAGTTTTAGCACTTACCTCACTTCACACAATCCCTGATTTTGAAATTTACGATAATCTTAAAATATTGCGATTGCGATATATCACATCACAAATTCCACCCGTGACCCTTATCCCATTGACCCCTTCCTTACCTTCTTGCATCGTAAGTTTGCAAACATTCTATTAATAACTTAATTGTCGAATCCTATAAATTTCCTGATGCTATATTGGTGGGACCCCATCACATATCACAATTTGCAAGTTTAGAGGGATAAGAGCCCAGCAATATGTTAAAAATGCTGAAATGCGATTTGTGATATTGAAGTAGACACGATGCAGGTCAATTCTAAAGCCTAAAGGATTTCAAATCTGGGTTTGTGCGATATTCATGGGACATAATTACATATCGAAATTCGAAAGTTCAAGAGGATAAGCGCTAAAGAATATGTTATAAACATTGAAATGCGATTTGCGATATTTAAGTGGATGTGATTTAGTTCAAAGCTAAAATCTAAAGGAATTGAAGTCTAGTTATGGGACCCAATCGCATATAGAAATTTGCAAGTTTAGGGCAATAAGTGCTAAAGAATATGTTGGAGCACTAAAGTGTGAAGTGCGATAATGAAGTGGACAAGTTGTAGTTAAAAGCTAAAGCCTAAAGGATTTCAAATCTGGGTGTATGAGGTTTTTAAACTGTTTTATGAGGAAAAGGGCTAAACACAGCAGAAGGACATGGGTAGAAT
The DNA here is from genome assembly GCA_034641835.2 of Pinus albicaulis. Classification (NCBI taxonomy): domain Eukaryota; kingdom Viridiplantae; phylum Streptophyta; class Pinopsida; order Pinales; family Pinaceae; genus Pinus; species Pinus albicaulis. The sequence continues at coordinate 1,402,210,133 of CM076570.1, forward strand.
AAGACCCGAAAAAGAGCATGATCAGAAGAGGTGGATTCGGGCAAAGGGAGTTTGTGAAAAAATGTTATGATATAACATTAGAAATGGAAAAGGCAGTGAACACATCAGCACAACCACCGATCGATGAAAAGTTTCCATCACTACACCATATTTAATTATCCAACGTCAGTTTTCGTAGAAGCAAGGCCAAATGTGAGAGCCATTGATCATTGTCTCTTCATGACCTCCTAAGCCACCTTTAAGCCTACTTTTGGATTCACAAAGAGTTGCCTAAGTTTTTGGATTCATGAAGAGTTGTCGAAGTTAATTCCAGAATCGATGTTTTTTCAGAGATTTTTTTTTTGGCCTTGCATGTCCACACTTGTCTGCTTTTAGTTTAATTGTAATTAATGAATATTTCCGAAGTAAGTTAGGGAAACTGATGTAATTGTTAGTTAAATATGCATGCGTTTGCAGCAAGAATGTTGGCTGGTAGATTGGACCCTGTATTGTAAGAACTTATGTATTGGAATGTTGTCATTTTTGAGCTGGGTGTCAATAATAAGAGACTTTTCACAAGATTCTTGAGCTTTGTTAATGGGCATTTTTTTCTCTTTGTGTTAGTTTTTTCCTTTCTTTCATGTTGTGCATCACTTTACCTGATTGTAAAACATAAATTTTAGATTAAGATTTGCTAAGGGAGAACGTTAATTCTGTTTGTGTTTACTATCTTAATGTTTTCTTTTGAAGCATGGTTAAAGAATTCTTAATTTCTCTTTAGCTATTACTGAACTCACTAATTTCTTTCATTTCATAATTTACACTGCCAGTAAGATCCAGACTACATAGTGAGCTTGCCCTGTGAATTCCCTCAAAACGTTGAGTCACAATCTAGCCTTTTTTGACTCCATAGGCCAATGGATTAGCCTCTGCATACCTTCTCATCCAGCCAACAAAATCAATAAAAACAACCAATTCACCCAATCACTGTAACTGCCTTAACATCAAAACTCATAATATTAAGGTAAAAATTAAATCAGAAATAGAGAGAGCCCTCTCTGAGTCTAGGAAGTTTAGGTCCTGGATTCCAAAGTGGTTTAATGTTCTCCTCTATAATTTATTCTTACAAAAATTATAAATTATAGAGAAAAAACAGAAGGCCCTCTCAATCGAAGAATTTATATAAATTGTGACCCTTATATCCTCCTCATGTAAGGATTTCAATACTAAAAACAGGTCATTGTAACATTTTCACTATAACTGTTTTTTCTGTGAAACTTCAGATGTTGAAACAAAAAAACCATGTGGGAAAAATCCTGATGAAGTGCGTGTCTGGATTTCAGATCCTGGTTCGCTATATTTTCGGAGATATGATCTGTCAAAGTTAGGGTTTTTGTAGGTTGGGAAAAGAGTCATAAATCTCTCTCTGAGAAGGGGATTTAAATTTTGCAAAAAGTGAAGGATAGTGCACACACTATAGTTTTCGGTGTATCAATTTCAACACCAAAGGAGAAAGCAATGATACGTGGCATTCCATACAAGTTTTCTCTACTGAACTAGTATATAATTAGCTCATTGTGAGAGATTGGGCATAAATTTGACTCGAAGAATCCAAATTGAGTCAGACATGTGGCATTGGAAAGAAGACTCAGAGGGTTACTACAAGACCGAATATCACATATTGGGGATCTGAAATCACAAAGATACATCAGATTCAATATCGAGCTCCTAGAAGGCAAGAAAAAGGCAGATCATGTTTTTTCAAGGGTTGCAAAGTACCATTATTTCTAGGGCAGCAAAGAAAAGGAAGGTGCAGAAAAATGATGCACCAAAGTTATGCTCCATTTAAGCATATTCAATATATGCATGTTCATATCTTAATTGTATTAGGTTCATTGTATTATAATTTGTTGTTTTTGTTTAACACTAATATATTCTCCAGATGATAAGTTTTTACATGTCATGTTTCTTACATTTTCCTAGAATTTTGCAGGTACATATATTCAGTAAGATAACCTAATTATGGTTTATCCATTTGTTCTGAAGAGTGAGAAATGGTAGCATGAAAATAGCAGCAATCAAGGTGTAGAAAAAAAACAAGAAGTTCACCACATGAAGTCTTCAAGTGGGAAGCACTGCATACAATCATTATAAAGGTATAATTATACTCAGTCATTGTAAAAGCATCATTGTAAAATTTGTACAAGTCTCTATATGCCAAGATTTGAAGAGGAAGTGTTGAGAGGTCTAAGATCATCATTAGGTGGTTGTGTCATAGTTGGGGTTATGGTCTAGTGTGTCTTCTTCTTTGACATCATTATATATCATTGTAAAGTGGAAAATTTTACCTGGTCCGTGAGTCCATTCTTCTTTTATTCTTCTATAGGGTGGTAGGGTCGTGCCAGGATGATGCATTAAATCACCAACAGGTTCAAGCTTGTGAGAAATTGAGGGTGGTAGCGTGGTTTCAGGGTGAGTTGTAGCTCATTAGGTGTTGGGGCATCCGTTTAGTTGACTACTAAATACTATCAAACCTTGAATCATCCATCCAGTTGGAGATGGGGAAGAATGATTTTCTAGATTCTAGGAAGTTGGAGCTTTATTTTCAATTGGAGTTGAAAATTAAAGAATTGTTAGAAAATAATTTAGGTGGTTTATGTCCCATAGGGGGTTGCCACCTTAAAACTATGTGCATTTGTGTTCCTTTTGTTTACTTCTATCATTGTACAAACACTAATAATAATTGAAGATTAAATAATGCCTTGAAATATTAATAACAATACTAATTGAAAGAAATAGTAATTACCCCCCCCCTCTCATTATTTCCATCACACCTAGTCCTACAACAATTTTAGGATGTGTTTCCAGTAGATATTTCAAAGTTTCCACCTCACATGGAGGTAGAATTTTCTAATATTGAGTTTGTACTAGGGGAAACTCCAGTATCAAAGGAATCTTACATGATGATCTCACATGAGTCGGTAGAATTAAAGTTGGATTTCAGAGAGATGCTTGATAAGGGATACATTAGATCAAGTGTATCACCTTGGGGCGTACCGGTTTTTTTCATGAAGAGGAAGGATGGAACTCTCAGATTACGAATTTATTTGAGGCATTTGAATAAAGTGATCATCAATAATAATTACCCATTACCAATAATTGATTATTTATTTAATTACATGAAGGGAGAAACAATGTTCTCTAAGATTGACTTCATATCGAGGTATCATCTGGTATGGATCAAGGAGGAGGACATCTACGAGACCACATTCAGGATAAGGTATGGGAATTGTGATTTTTTTTTAATTACGTTCAGTTTCACTAATGTCCCAACTACATTTATTTGTTTTATGAACAATGTGTTGCATCCTTATTTAGAAAATTGTGTTACTTTGGTCATTGAGGACATATTAGTATATTATAAAAATGAGGAAGAGCATGCTGAGTAGTTGGAAGAAGTGTTGAGACTGTTGAGATAGCATCAATTGTATGCTAAGCTTAGAAAATGGAGTTTCTTCCAAAATGAGGTAAATTACTTGGGAAATGTTGTCTCCATGGAGGGAATTGCAGTAGATCTAGAAAAGATAAGGGCCAACATGGAGTGGATAGCTCCTAAAAATGTAGATTAGGTGAGATCCTTCATAATATTGGTAGGTTATTACCGGAGGTTCATTAGGAAATTCTCACATATTACTTATCTTATTAAATCATTTCAAAGGAAAGGTAAGAATTTTGTTTGGAAATGGGAGTGTGAGGCCAAATTTGAGTAGCTTAAGCAGTTGTTGACACATTCTCCAGTGTTAAAGATCGCATATCCGAACAAAGAGTTTGCAATATCTACAAATTCTTGAAAGGGAGGAATTTGAAAAGTCCTTATGGAGCACGGATATGTCATATGCTATGAGTTACGAAAACTAAATGAACACGAGAATAACTACCTGAAACATGACCTTGAGCTAGTAGTGATCATACATGCATTGAATATGTGGAGGCACTATATTCATTAAAGGAGGTTTGTCCTCGTGAGTGATCAGATTGGGTTGAAGTACTTGTTTAATTAGCCGAATATGAATGTCAGGAAAAAAAGACAGTTGACCATAATCAGCGAGTTTGACTTTGAGATTAGGCACACCAAGAGAATGGAGAACAAAATCGCAGATGCTCTTAGCAGGAGGGTACAAGTGAATCACATATAAACAATGAGATCGTATGAGATAGATTTACAAGATAAGATCTTACAGGAAGGGTGGTAGGATGATAGGTATATGGATATTGTGCACATGTTGTAGCAGAGCATAGGTACCACTACATGTAGTGGTTCATGTAAAGGTACATTTACAGGTGTACGTGTACATGATTTGGAAAATCGTCCCACGATAGATGGATTGGTTAGATTTAGAGATAGAGTATATGTGTCAGACAACAATGAGCTCAATAAGTTGACCTTGAAGGAGTTTCATGTGAAACCATATTCAGGTCACCTAGTCCATCAGAAGACATTGACTTCAGTGAAGAGGTTTTATTACTGTAGGATGAATGTAAAGAAGGATGTGCCATATTTTGTAGCTACGTGTTTGGACTATCAGATAGTTAAGGAAAAGTTTAAGCATCTAGGTAGACTTCTATAGCTAACTGTGACTCTATAGTTGAAATGGGAAGTCATTTCCATGGATTTCATCATAGGTTTTCCTAGGAAAACTAGACAAAATGATTCAATCATGGTGGTTGTGGACAGGTTGACAAAGGTTTCACACTTCATTCCAGTGAAGACTACATACTCATATAGCGATTTGGAATAGGTTTTAATCAGAGATGTAATTGGATTTCATGGTATTCCAAAGAAGATTCTATCATAAAGTGATGCAAAGGTCACTTCCAAGTTTTGGAAGGATTTTTCGACATGTTTGGGCACCGATTTTTCCTTCGAGACAACTTATATTAAGAAGAAAGATGGATAAATTGAGAGGGTCAATAGGATATCAATGGACATGTTGAGGATGTATGTGGTGCATTAAAAAAAAAAAGAAGTGGGAAGAGTACCTTCCAGTACTAGATTTATCCTAAACCAAAGGATACCAATAATCATTGAGGATGAGTTTGTTAGAGGCAATGTATGGGCAAAGTTACAATAGCACCATCAGTTGGAATGATCCGATTAATAGGGTATTGATTGGAATATACATGTTGGCAGAAATGGAACAGGAAATGAAGGTGGTCCAGAAGAATTTGAAAGCAGCTCGGGATTGGGAGAAGAGATATGTACATAAAAACAGGTTGTTCAAGGAGTTTTGAGGTTGCAGAGCATGTGTACTTGCACATCAAGCCCAATAAGAGATCCTTGTGGATTGGACGATGTGCTAAGCTGACACCCCAATTTTTTGGACCCTTCAGGATCATTGAGAGGATCAGACCAGTGGCATAATGACTTGCAGTGCCTTTCACAAATAAATTCCATGATTATTTTCATATATCATTTCTTAAGAAGTATATTAAGGATGCTAATCATGTGATTTACTGGTCTATATTGCAGGTGGAACCACATGAAGAATTCCAACACGAGCCTTAGTGTATATTGCAGAAAAAAGGTGCTCATGCTACAGAGCCAAGAAATATAGCATGTTAAAGTGAAATGGAAGCACTTTGGGCCTGGTGAAGCTACATGGAAGATGGTAGGTCAAACGAGGGCTATGTATCCTTCCTTTTTTGTTATTTGAAGCAAAGAAGTTTTGTGTGATTTTCGTATATGCTCGGCATATGTTTTGGTGATGTTTTGATATATGTTTTGATGTGTGTTTATGATATATGTGCATATATATATATGGATATAAATGATTCCATGAGTTATGTTATAAATCTCCAATAAGTGGTATGGGTTTCATGTAATTATAGTTTTCATGTTGTTATATTTTCATGATGGTTTTATTTTCAGAAAGGTGATCATTGTAAATACTACATCGAGCTATGTTACAAAGCTCCATGTGAAGTATGTTTTATTTTTAGTAGTTTGTTGTGGTATATGTGTGGTTGAAAATCGAGGATGATGTCCCCAAAGGGGGAGGGTTTTTTAACAACCTTGTTGAAAAATCGATGTAATAAAATTTAATTAAAGAAAAATAATAACCACAGTTGATGGGACACATATTCCAACTTTAATGTTGGGAAAAACATTGTGCTAGGTATTCATTTCGTTTATTATGGCTGAGTAAATTCACAAAGGAAAAGGATTTTGAGAGGAAAAATGGAATATTTGGCACATTTAATTATGAAAAATAAGGTAAGTTAGGAGAAAAGGGAGATGAAAGGTCATAGGTTGCATGTGGGGAAGAAAATGAAGGAAAATAAAGGAAAATGAAGGAAAATATTTGAAAATGAAGAAAAAAGAGCCCTCATAATAAAAAGGATTCTGAGGATCAGTTGGTACCTTTTGTCACTTCAGTTTTGGAGCTCTCTCATTATTCCCTCTCTCTCTCTCTAACTCTTAGAAACTTAGAGTTTCCTTGGAGAATTTTGGCATTGGAGAAAGAATGGAAAAGAAGGAGAGAGGAAGGAAGAAGCAAGCATGGAGAGCATGATCATGCAACTACAACAGGTTTATTTGTAGGTATTTATTTACATGTGTGATTTCCTTGTTAGATCTGGCATGCATGGTATTGCATGTGGTAATTTTTTATTATGGAATGTGTTTTTCCAGGTGCGACCATGTTATCATCCTAGCCTTTCCATTTTTGGATAGCCATGGTGCGATGGAGTTATCATGTTTTTGTTGAGCTAGATTTTTGGATGGATTCGAAGTTGACTAAGGTGGGCCTCCAAAATGATATAACACATGGCCTAGTAACCCTTGAACCAGATAGTGGGTTTGAGTAAATTTGGATAGTGTGCTGGCTCAACTTAGGTCCTAGTGATCTGGTATGGATTATGGTAAAGCTTGAGAGCTGGGTGCTCTCCATTAGGCCTAGGAATCCTACTATGGGATATAGGGCAAAGCCTGGAGAGTGGGTCTCGATTTAGGGCCTAGTGATCTGGTGTGGATTGCGATAAAGCATGATAGAATAGGAGACAAGAAAATTCCTCACAGTGTAGGTGAAGAAATATGGTGGCATCCATGCGTGTTTTGGCATCGTGATCGAGTAGAGATCATGGTAAAGCTTGTTGTGACATGTTTATTTTTTGGCGAAATAATCTGGAGTGGATTACAGTAAAGCATATTTTCTATCAATCAGGGTGAGTTGGTTTAGCCTCAGGATGCCCCATTTGGTTCTTTTGGTTTGAGTCCCACATTCATGCTTCAAATATGGAATGGGGTTGATTGCAAGAAGAGAGATTTGGCTCAACTAATCTATGATCGGGTGGAGCATGATAGTCCCATCTCTCGTTGGTCTTTACATTCACTAATGAGAAATTCTTTTCCTTGGTATTTTATGTGTAAATGTATTGTTTTATATGTTTATTTTATGCTCATTGGATTCTTTAGATTTATGTCGCTATTATGTTGGTTATAAACATGTATTATGACAATGATGACGTATGGATATCCCCATGTTTTTATTTTTAAATTAAGTAAAGATATATCTATGACCTAATAGATGATACTATAGCTAATGATATAAGGGACTAATTCTTCTTAGCAATTCTTAGATAAGCATCAGACCACTATTCTCAGATCTGTTGTTTACACCTATAGTTTCCATGCTTGTGATATGTTTGACGAAATTTCTGTCTTGGATAGTAGGGGTCCAGTTGAGTCCTTGTTGATGTCATTTCTTTAGCATAATTTTTCTATTTCTACCAATCATCTCGAAAATTTTCAAGAAGTTGTGGCCAATGACCTGGTTTTCTAGGGCTGAAAAAGTGGCTCAAATCCTAGGGATGCTCCCAAAGAATTGGTGAATATAGTGTCTGGACATTGGCATGTAGGCTTATGCATGTGTCTAGTGACTCCTAGATGTTGGCATGCAGAATTTTGCCTCTATCCATAGGTCCAAGAGCTCAAAATGTCAGTGGGACTTAGGCGTAGAATGACTGAATGGTTGGGTTGGTTCCTAGGGGTGTTATTGTTGAGGTACAAGATCTCTATGATATATTTTCATCGATCCAACTTACTTAAGGTCACCTACGAGATTGATTCTCATCATATTAGCCTATCAATGCATGTTTACCTCAGTTAGCTGTTTACGTGGGTAGATGTGGGAGGAGGGTGTTATAGAAGGAAGGCCAGATATAGACTAATGGATAACTTTCTAATGAAAAAAAGGATGACATGACTGGAATTATTCTTGAATGAAATTTTTGAGCTCTTCCCTACAAAAATTCCCAAAGGGATGTGGGCTACATAAGAAAAATGAAATTTATGAGATCTATAGATGGATTACTAGAATCAATTGTTTGTCCCTTGATCTCCACATAAATAGATGTTGGAAGTAAGTCCCTAGTCAAGAGGGAGCTTGGTCAAGTCCCTCATTAAGAGGGATATATGGTATATTACTTTTATAAGAATGTGTACATTCCTTCATTGTAATGGGTATATCCTCCCTAATTGAGAGGGAGATATAGGCACATAATTCTTCCCTCACTTGGAAAGAAATAATGGGGTATTGGGTAAGCATTTAGCATCTGATACTCTTTGAGGATGTGATTAGGAATCCAAGACAGGAGTAGTCGTATAGGACCGATATTATTTTGGACTCGGAATCAAAGATATTAATAGCCTTAGTGGAACATACTCTGAGAGAACCTAGGTGGGGTATGTTCCTAGAGAGATAATTATGGTGTGTCTATAAATAACTAGTCTTGTCATAACTCTACTATAATATTTTGGAGAGATAGAATGGTTAGTGAAGGCCTCTCTATGTTAAAATCTTAAATTATGTGATGCTAAAAAAAATGGGTTACCAATCCGACTCTTCTTATGAAAATTCTTCAGATTTAGAATTTCCAAGTACCTTGTATAGATTATGAATACCTCCCTAGTTTACACGGAGTGTTGAAATATGTAACTAGGTTTGTTTCTCATAATGACATGTGTAATCAATATTTTATGTAATCCATTTAAAGAACAAAAATAAACTTATTTATGTTATTATTCAGTCATCATTTTCATGCTCAAGGAATTTTATTTTTATATAGATCAAGCTCCCATTGTGAGCTCTTAGGATTGGTAAGAAGTCATAAATTCAATTGAGTATTTTTCATGTATGAAAGAGCCTGCTTGGCCATGTTACATTTTTATTTGAGTAATTGTAAGAGTCAAAAGATCATTCAAGATCAAGTCCAAGCACAGCTAGAAATTTAGCCTTCAAATGAAGTAATAAGCCTACACCAAAATGACATGTCAGCCATGGATCAAGTCAATTCAACCTACAAGCATGAGGAGGAAGCATATATATATATGGCACTCAGCTTCATTCCAAGAATATCATCTAACACAAAATAAGTTCAATAAAAAGGATGAAGAACAATCCTCACATCCAAGGGAAGAGGGAAATATCAAGGTCGAAGGAAGACTGAAATAATTGCAGGTTTGTTTTGGGTAATACTATTCACAAATGCGATGAAACTAGGGTTTCCTATCTGATCCATGTCCAAATTGAACTCATATTAAGATATTTGAAATAAGGAAAGAAAAAAATATATATTTAAGGAATAAGTAACAAAGAAGCCAACACTTACCAAAGTCAAGGAGAAGGAAGGTTAAAGTAGACCTAATTCGGTCACATATGGGAAATTGCACTCACCTCTAGGTAGCCAAGAATTACAGAGAGAGAGGTTGAGAACCTCATACTTGAGTTGTAGGATTGAGGATGAAAACATAAGGATAACTTGAAACATCTTCAAGAAAGGGTTGACTTTGTATTCAAGGGGTTGTTGGTCAATGGTTTAGGTCTTCGAATTCATCAATTAAAATTTGTATAAGAAAAATAATTCAGTGGTTTTTCCTCTCAAGATTGGAGAGGTTTTGGCTATCGATGATATCCTACATCATGTATCATTTGTCTCATTGTTCTTCATGGTCTGGTAATTTTTTGATGAAGAAGAGAAAATAATAATAATTAAGTAAAGAAGAACCTAATTAATAAAAATCAAATGTCTTCACAACTAATTGTCATTGCTAGAGAAATCATCTCATCTCTTTGCCCTAGATTTCTTAATTATATATATATATATATTCCATTTCAATTAATTTTAGTTATTGTGATTGAAAAGATATTGATCTGGTGACAAGTGGGGCACCAACAATAGTGTGTTTAGACACTATCACTTCTATTGGTGTTTCATTATCTTAAAAATTGGTATGAGAGTTTTGGTTAAATTTTGTGTGTGTTAATCAGAGACGCGGGTCGATATATTAGAGCATGGTTAATATTGTATCTATATTTCAGCATGGATGGCATGGTAGAGTATGTTTTCAAAATATTGAATTTAAATTCAAGTTGAGAAACGTTGCAAAGAGTAAAAAATTAAGATTAACACAATAGAGAATGAAGGCCTGGAAGGTGGGGTAAAGTAAAGCATCGAGATGGCAACCAATAGACTTCACAATTGCAGTATAAAGCATGACTGGATAAGTTGTGCCTTGGTACGTGATCCTACAAATATCATGATATAATTTTGATGTATATAAAATTGGAGGTACTAAGATTGATGGTTGTACATTATTGTAGAAATAAAACAACATAACCAACAAGTTGTAGAAGAAAATGTGCAAAAAAATTGAAGTAGAAAGAAAAACCAAGAAGAGGTTATCAAATGAGAACGAGAATTCTAGGCACAATTGTGGCATATGTAGAGGGGGATATTCCACATATGAAACAATAAAACCCCCTTTTTATGTGATGTATTGATAACAAATGTGTCATAATGGCTTTCACTCATGGTATAGTGGTTCCCCCAAAACCACCACTTCCCCATAAAGGAAAAATATTTATAGAAAATTATATTGGATTCTCATACTTCCAAGGAGTATACCAATTATTTCATGATATTAGCAGTCTAAATTTGATGCAATAGTGAGAAGATGGAAGATTGATTAAAATAGGAGAAATGTTGCTGGTTATGAGTTTCTAAGAGCTATTCAACCTTCTACTTATGTTACATATAGTATTTGGGTGGATTCATTTTAGCTAGATACATGAAAAGAAAAAGTGAAAGTCTAGAGGTTATTGAGGAATAAAAGAAGCTAGTAACGAAAAGGAAATGAAATATGCGAATAATGCGTAGGATGTTTTTTGGCTAAAGGAAGAGTGAACCACCCTAGATGCTAATAAATAGGATAGTGGTGGAAAAGGTTAACAAGAAGAAGAGAAAAAAGAGGAATAAGGAGTGAAGTATGATGACAAGCTTGAGGATTCACAAGCTAGAAATTTACAAATGCAGGAGGCATATGAGAGGGTTAAGGAAAAGCCCATGAAGGAAACTAAAGCTTCTATTGAGGAATATAGGTTAGGATATAAACTTGTAGTTAGTGGAAAGGAAGATACATTGGTTAAGGAGCCAAAATTTGATGTTGTGGAGGATAAGAAAACAATGAACCAAATGTGAATTCCTTATTGAGGAATGTATGTTAGGGAACAAAGATGAAGTTCATGTAGAGGGTAAGAGAGAAAAAAAACTTAAAGTTTGTTTTGTGGAAGAAGGTGAAAATGTTATAGCAAGAGAGAGGTCATATGGAAAATAAAATAGAGATGGAATTAATGGTACGCGTTTCAGTGAATGATCTAGCATGTCATGAGAGGAACAATGGTTTGATAACACAAGTGGTCTGTGAAGATACTAATGCTTTTGGTCCAAGGAAAGTGTATTTCGCTATGAATTTTTAAGAAATACTGTTTAGGAATTCATGTTGCATAGGACCATAAATTGTTGTAATTCTTTAACATGTTGATCAAACATACGTGTTGTGTAATGGGGCAAGTAGTCATTAAGTCGTAGAATGGACCACTTGGATAAGTATTAGGGTGACATATGTATTCCTATCCGAGCTTGAGGCAGGGAATGTGAGATCGTTGATGAATGATTGAGACAAATATAATATCCCTAAGTCAATGTTAAGGGAGACTAGCTAGATTTTTCATGTAAACTTCAGTCGGTTATGTTACGAGACGTTTCTCAGGCTCTAGGTTTATGAGAAACCACAAATTTTCCAATGGTATTCATCTACAATATAAATTATTAAAATACAACAATATTGAAAGTAAATTGTGTTGGGTGTGGAGCCTGATTTTCACCCCGATTCAAAGGCCTTTGTTTACTCTAAGAAGACTGTACAGCCCTCTAGGCAGGGGGGTGTGGGAGGGACTTGTCCCTCTCGGCGGGAATTTCTAGGGAAACGCCCCTAAAGCTGAAAATAGATGTAAAATTTCCTTATAAAATATTGTAATTTCATAATCAATCTGGGTCGTTCATTAGGCGAATGATTTGACGCTCAAAGTTATGTTTAATGTAGTGTGTTTTTCCCTAGAAGGAAACCCTCGTTTTGTATGAGGGTATTGTATTTTTGTTGTGTATTATATGTTGATTATGAGCGATAAACCGGAAGGGGGACTGTGAGAGAGGGTAGAGGATATTACATCGGATTTGTTGTAGGTTGTGTATATTCATATTGCTGGATAGTATAAAGGAAGACCTGGTTGTTTGGGGTTGACGTAGGCCAAATTGGGTGAACCACATATATCTGTGTCTCTCTTGTTTTATATGTTTTCCGTTTTTGTGTTTCCAAATATTTTATGTCTTCCATTGCTATGTAATATATAATTTTCTAACAAATTGGTATGTGACATCCCAATAATGATACCTTTAAACACCACTAGTTTTCTAGATATTTAATAATCCTAAAATATTTTACAAAATATTTACACATTTTCAATTTATTATATATATATATAATTTTTTTTTGAAAATTTATTAATTTAAAATAAAACATATATATATATATATATACATATATTCAAATGAATTCATAAATTTTTATACACATAATTTGGAATATAACTTGGACTGTAATATCCCAAAATAGGGAATTTCTACAACAATAAGGACACCTTAACATGTTCCAAAGATGGAGATGCAGCAATGTAAGAACACATATTGGAGTAGTAGTGTTATATCAATAGCTAAAACATGAGAAGATCTAAAAAGCCAGCATATTGAGCTCATAGCAGTAAAAGAATACAAATCCTTGAGGAAACAATCACTCAAGCTAGGCAATGCAAGCCTCAATAGAACATGTACATGAAAGTAAAGAACACTGCTACATATGGAAAATCCAAGGCTATGATTGCGCAGTTTATAGGAGGCACTGCTACAGAAATAATTTCAATACATAGATATGGAAATGTATGGCTCAAATAATATGGGGAGAAAATCTCTAACCCCTAAAAAACAATATTAAGTCAATCCTATAAGGATTGGCCAAAATTTACAAAATGGAAAAAATGCCAGAGTAGCAGGGCTGAGTAGCAACTGCAACACAAGAACTGGATGGAGATGGATGTAGATGATGCACAAGCTGAATCAACCTCCTCCAATGGATCCTCCAAGTGAAATTTTGATCCTAACACTGAAGATATCTCCCTCCAAACAAACACTGCAATCCTCACTGTAGATATACACTAAAAATAATGCAGTAAATGAGAGGGACTGCATTGTAGATGATGTAAAATGGTTGGCCTGATGCCAAAGGTGATGGGAATCAGCTTAAATGATTCCTCACTAATCCTCCAAAGGAATGAATACTTCCTCCTCTGAAAAATAGCTATGGAAGTGGTGTTGTAGAACCTCCACTGCAACACCCTGCAACACAACTCAGATCTAAACAGAAACTGCACTTTAGCTAAAGGAGGATGCTTGGCCTCAATCCTGAATGTGGAGAAATGAAGTAAAATCCCTCAAGAGGCCTCTCAATAAGGGAGAACGATTCCTAAACAGGAAATCCCTTGTGCTAAGCAGCACAAAAACCTCAGTTAAACAATTGGAGAAAGAAAACTTTCATGCAGGCCAAATTCTATACTCAATAACCTCCTTCCATGGCTGCCTTATCCTCCCTTTATACAAATGAAAGCCTCCTTGCCTCGGCCCCCACACCTTGGGGTTTCCTCCACCAAATGATCTCTTCCCCTTTCACACTGCGTTGTCTTTCAAGGTGATCCACTCCCACTGTGGCAGCACTGTTGACTTGATCAAACTTGACCTTGTCCTCATGCATTTGCCCCTTTTCACACTTGAGGGTGCAAATAGAGTTACTCTAATGATCCCTTTCACATTATGATGGATTTTATTCCTACTCATGGGCCTCCTTACCTATTTATTCACCTCCTAGATGATATAAGCAAAATTAATGTTCCAATTAGCTTTATGCTAATTTTGGGAACATTACAGTCCTCCCCTCCCAAATGTTGCTTGTCCTCAAGCAACTGCAAGGATAGATCTAAAGGGCCTTCTTGAGGCATGTGGGCTGAAATGAATTTGGATCTGCGATCCCCATATGAATCTCCCATCCCCAAGAAATCATCCATACAAAATGAGTTACCCTCTAACATGGCAACTCCTGAAAGTCTTCCTCCACCTTTGGCTCATGAAAAGTAGGTGGGATGAAAATCTGATCATGGTAGACAAGGTAGTCTACCCCACACTATCCTTATCTCCACTCATGATAAGTGTAGAGTATGTGCTGATCTTAGGCTGCAAAATTATTTCCCTCAACTGACAAAATGAAGAACAATTCTCCAACATTGAAGAATAAGCTAGCCGAAAACATCTCATCCATGATGAATAGGACATGATCACCAGAGGGTATCCAAATGAGAAGTTTTCTAAATGTTTTACATGATGTTGCATGATACAAACAATGTCTCAAGTGGACACAACACAGTCTCTCCCACTGCAACTTCATAAAATAGCATGACAAGTGGTTTTTTGATAGATTACTAGTTGTGTGAATCATCACATTTACTAGTGGATAGAAAATGAGTGAATGTGTCAACTGAGCATACAATAAGTAATCAAACACATGTCCATGGTGATACAAAGGATGGCTGCCTCCATCATAGTTGGAAATATTTTGTTTATGGGGCTCCACAATAAACTTGCCCTCTTGTGGAAAAATGCATTGTATGATAATGGTAAGAAGATGAAAATACTATGTTATATAATCAATAGATGAAAAAACAACATTCTCACCATGTGATGAAAGTAAAGTGATGCATGAATGCATGAATAAGTCCATGCTCTGAAAGAACAGCACTATTGGCCTATGCAAATAGGCTCCTACCAACCCATAGCTCAATTCTTTGACATGATGATTGTCAAATACTCCTCCAATAATGTTGCTGCAAACATGGAATTCCTCCCAAGATGGAAGTAATTCCTGATCATAAAAGGCCAAGGAGTATCCCCTTTGCACCATGATAGTGCCATGTCCTACTCCGAAAACATCATACAACATGTGAGAGAAAATCTGCCCTTGCTCTCCAAAGAACAACCCAAGAAAAAAAGTTTTTGTTGCCTCCTCATACTTCCGTCATACACATCATATGATGAAAACATAATGATTGATATGAAGTTCACATCAACACCATGCATCCATACTCTTTTCTACTCAATGATGCAAGCATCCTACCACACCTCCTCCATCCTCATACTCCTAGGAAGAGTGTATGCCAAGTGATGTCCAAGCTCTTTCAAGAGTAACCAGTGCAGCCAAGCCTCCTGCTACCTGGTGTCATAGATCTACAATTGACTTACTAGCCTCTTGCTCTTCATCCACATCCACTCAATCATTTGTGGATGTCTCCTTCCATCCTCCATCTTGGTACTCCTCCCATGAGGGCTACCATCATCCCAAATCAGATTTTTGCACTTCATGGGATTTTGAAATGCAATATTCTCAAGGATCAATTTGATCCCATAAGGACCCAAATAGGTGGTAGGAAAAAACCTCCCATCATGATGTGTATGGCTCAAGAAGTGTTCGACACAATCATGAGAGATGTTATCCATCCAAAGTTGTCCTCCATCATCTATCTTCTCCTCCTTGAATCCATGGTGATCCAAGAGTGAGAAGGGAAGAACCTCCTCAAATTGTTGAAAAACCTTGCACTCCATGATGTGTTGAAGTGCACCTCCAATTAAATCTCTCCATAAGATCTCCTCCTCATGCATGGCCTTCCAAAACCAAAGATGTCTTGGATCAGCTACAAGTAGAATTTTCTCTTTGAGCTATGGCATGCTCATTAAGAGAGTGTCATCTAGACATGAGAAAGAGTTTCTTATCTCCAGATGTCTACTCCTTCTTACTGCTCCCTTCATGGCTTCCTAAATGAAGCTGCTATTTGAATGCTCCCATGAGGAATGTTTCATCATCTCTACATCACTGCTCTTGTACAGCGCAGTGCAGTCCTGCTGCTCTAATTCAACAGTATGCAATGATGTGGACCCATCCATAATGTTTGTTGAAATGATAAGAGATGGACATTTAAACATACCATGGTGAAATTTGGAAGCTCCTTGCAGGGCTGCAGGAGTTTCCTCCTCAAATGTTTTGGTTTCCCAAACTGTTGAAGATGAAGGCTTCTCCTCCATGGTCTCAACAATGTTGGTACATGCCTCTTCAACTATTAGTGAGTGCTCTTCCATCCTTTGGCCAAATATTCTGATCATCCTTTGGGAAAATTCAGTAAGAGTATATACCCTTGCATGGCTCCAATGGCTGAACCACGAAGTATTTGCTTCACCTTCAAGGTGCGGTGCTGCAATTTCTACAACCCTTTTATCTAATATAGGATGTAGCAGGAAGAAAGCCTCTAGATTCTTCACCCAAACCTCTGCTACACATGTGAGTGATCCATCAAAGGTGGACAATAGAAATCTATTGTCTCTCATCATCCCATAGTTGTGGGGTCTTCTTTCTTCTTCCAGTTGAATAAATTGTGGTAAAGCTAGAGTCTTCTTGAAGGCTCTAGGTTTAGATTTTTATTCAGCAAGGTACTCACCTAGAATTTTGAATTCCAAGTGTACTTCATGATTCATGCCTTCTTCTATTTGAGAATAGGAATTGCATGGTCCTTCCCCTTCTCCTTCTTCCATATTTTTGACCTCCTTGGAGAGGTCATTTCTGGATTTGAAAACTGATGAGAGTAAAATAATTCTCTTCATCATCTTGATCTCTTCTTCTTCTTCTGGCTGAAACTCACAGGTTGAGCCAAAGATCATGCTCTGATACCATTGTAATATCCCAAAATAGGGAGTTTTTACAACAATAAGAAGACCTTAAGATGTTCCAAATTTGGAGATGCAACAATGTAAGAACACATATTGGAGTAGCAGCTTTATATCAACAGCTAAAACATGAGAAGATCCAAATAGCCATCATATTGAGCTCATAGCGGCAAAAGAGTACAAATCCTTGAGGAAAGAATCACTCAAGGTAGGCAATGCAAGCCTCAATAGAACATGTACATGAAAATAAAGAACACTGCTACATGTCGAAAACCCAAGGCTATGACTGAGCAATTTATAGGAGGCACTGCTACAAAAATAATGTCAATACATAGATATGGAAATGTATGGCTCAAATAATGTGGGGAGAAAAGGTATAACCCTTGAAAAACAATATTAATTCAATCCAAGAAGGAGTGGCCAAAATATACAAAATGGCAAAAATGCCGGAGTAGCAGGGTTGAGTAGTAGCTGCAACACAAGAACTGGATGGAGATGGTTGTAGATGATGCACAAGTTGAATCAAAATCCTCCAATGGATCTTCCAAGTGAAAGGCTGATCCTAACACTGAAGATCTCTCCCTCCAAACAAACACTGCAACCCTCACTGCAGATATACACTGAAAATAATGTAGTCAATGAGAGGGACTATGTTGTAGATGATGGAAAATGGTTTGCATTATGCCAAAGGTGATGGGAATCAACTCAAATGCTTCCTCACTAATCCTCCAAAGGAGAGAAGACTTCCTCTCTTAAAAATATCTCTGGAAGTGGTGCTGTAGAACCTCCACTACAACACCCTACAACACAACTCAGCTCTAAATAAAAACTGCGTTGTAGCTGAAGGAGGATGCTTGTCCTCAATCCTGAATGTAGAGAAATGAAGTACAATCCCTCAAGAGGCCTCTCAAGAAGGGAGAAGGATTCCTAAACAGGAAATCCCTTGTGCTAAGCAGCACAACAATCTCAGTTGAACAACTGGAGAAAGAAAATAGTCATGCAGACCAAATTCTATACTCAATAACCTCCTTCCATGGCTGCCTTGTCCTCCCTTTATACAAATGAAATCCTCCTTGCCTCGACCCCCACACATTATGGTTTCCTCCACCAAATGATCTCTTCCCCTTTCACACTGCATTGTCTTTCAAGGTGATCCACTCCCACTATGGCAACTTGTTGACTTGGTCAAACTTGACCTTGTCCTCATGCATTTGCCCCTTTTCACACTTGAGGGTGCAAAATAGAGCTACTCTGATGATCCTTTTCACATTATGAGGGATTTTCTTCCTACTCATAGGCCTCTTTAGCCATTTATTCACCTCCTAGATGATATAAGAAAAATTAATGTTCCAATTAGCTTTATGCTAATTTTGGGAACATTACAAAATGCATATTGAGAATAATATCAATACAACATCGAATTATAATAAATAAATATTTATAATTTATAATATTTTTTATTTCCATTGAAATAATTCAATATATGCATTTCTTATATCACCCTTTAATAGTTGATAAAATTATCTAATGGTTATACACACATCTTATGATGGAATTATTACATCTTTTCCCTTCCACTTCTTTATTTTTATTGGCTACCCTTAAGAAACTTAAACTTGAAATTCAATTTATTTTTAAATAATGGCATCTTCACTCTCTAGGTTTGTCCATATAAATGAAGCCATCACCTTATTTCTATCATCCCTATTTTTGTTGTTTCTTATGTTTTATTTTCAGTTATTAGGAAACTAAATTTGAAGATTATTTTTTATTTTGAATAAATTTAAGAGGTTACAATTTATGGGGTCTTGGATAGATGGTGATGTGGTGTGGTGTTTTGTTATATCATTTTTGATGTGAAATCACTTGATGTGTTAAAGCATTTTTTTTATGTGAAGTCACTAGTTCAATTGTACACCCCATCAAAATAAGATGATGAAGATGTAGTCCCACCAAAATTTAAAAAATAAATAAACTTAAAATTACAATTAAACATTAAAAAAAATAATGTTACAAAGTGTAAGCATCTTTAGAAAGTTTTATTAAGAGTTTAAAAAATGTCATCAAAATCAAGTGTTATTGAGGGTTTAAAAAATATCATAAAAATCAAAATAAGAAAGTTTTAGTAAAATAAGAATAACTAAATCGGAATTTTTTTGTTACGGGATGTAATTTTAAACTTAGATTTCTTTTAATTTAATTTTATTCTATTTTTAATAGATATCACGATAATAAGTTTTGTGAGATATAATTTGAAAGATATTATAAACATTGTAGTTGTTTTTAAATGGTATTTAACAATAAATATGTTTATATCCAGACCACCATACACACTTTTATCTCATTTTATAAAAGAAATATATTAAAAACAAAAATTATATAAATTATCTCATTTTATAAAAGAAATATATTAAAAACAAAAATTATAAGTTACATTCTAGTGAACATTTCTCTCTCTACTTATACAAAGTGACTAAAATCACAATGTCAATTTTATTTCAAAGTGCCTGATAATATTAAAGTATCTTTGATAAAGATTTTTACGTCCACCAATTATAACTTACATTTTAGTGAGCATTTCTCTCTCTACTTATACAAAGTGATTAAAATCACAATGTCAATTTTATTTCAAAGTTCCTGATAATATTAAAGTATCGTTGATGATAGAGATTTTTACGTCCACCAATAACAAAGTGAGTATCCTTGATAATAATAACCTTGTCGCATGTTTGAAGTTTGAACGTCGAACTTTGAAGTTATAATACGTTCATAATTTTAACTTCATTGTTGTAATATTTGATGGTTTTAGCTTCGAAGTTACGACACTCTTCTATTAAAACTGTAAAAGCAAATACGACAACAAATCCTTAAATTTGATGGGATATATATATATATATATATATATATATATATATATATAACCAAGAAGAGCAAGTAAAATATGCAAGTAACTGAAGTAGATTTTTATGGTAGGATGTAAGAAGATGAGTCGTGGCGAGTTGGTAGACACTCTTTGTATATCAGATAAAGAAGATGGGGGAGGAGTTGATTCTAATTTGAATCGTTTCTTTTGTATGAATCATAAAATATTTTATCTTCAATGCTTACAATTGAAATGTAATATTAACCAGCCTAGATCCATCTAACTCTAGATCTATCATGCGCCGAGAGGGATCAAATTTCTCTAGGTGCAAACCCTTCCTCAAGTTTTGCACTCAAAAAATAGGTTTTCACCTCGAGAGATTTGATCCCTCTCGGTGCATGATAGATCCAGAGTTAGATGGATCTACGCTGGTTCCAATCGGAGGCATCAACGTCACATTTTTCAGATTATTAAAATTTTCGTATATTTTTGAGATGTAAGATGGATCTAGGCTGGTTTCTTTCGTGTACTGCCAAGGAAAATCTATCAAAGATATGATTAATTTTATCAATAATATGTAAATATATCAAATATTAATATAATCATTTTAAATATGCTAAATATTTATGAAATTAACTTGGTCATTTTAATTTTAAATTTTCTTAGTTACTTCAGTTCGTTGAGATGATAATTATTGTTAATAACTATAATGATGAAAAATGATGAAATTTTTTTTTAAATGCAAAGTGACAATAATATTGTTGAAAGATAGAAAATGTGAATAATAAGAACGTACTCATGTTACAATCAATCTCAAACTATTTTCTTCTACTATTCTTATTTCCTCCCTTGTTAGTTTTTTTATCTTTTCATATCGATTATATGAAAAAGAAAATTTAAATCGTAAACCATTTAAATATTTAGCTCGATCTGTTGTAGTAAACATGATACCTTGTCTCTCTTGCTCTCCAATATTAATAGCTTAAATCACTATAACACAAAAATCAATCTACATTGTTAGTAACTTTTTGTGCTTCTAGTAATATCAATGTATATTGTTAATCCAATCACTTTACAATTAATGTACTATCATATATCCAATTACATCAAATCATAAATCAACATATACATTGAAATCAATGCATTTAATGCAAGCAATCAAATAAGATTAGAAAATAAATTTTTCATTGAAATCAATGCACCGAATGCAATCAATCAAATAAGATTAGAAACCAACATCTACACTGAAATCAATGCATTTACTCAAAGCAATCAAATAGGATTAGAAATCACCATCTAAACTAAAATCAATGCATTTAGCGCAAACAATCAAATAGTTTTAGGAATAATCTACACTGAAATCAATGCATCTAGTGGAAGCAATCAAATATAATTATAAATCGACGTCTAAATTGAAATCAACACATCCAGTGTAAGCAATCAAATAGTATTAGGAATCATCACCTACACTGAAATCAATGCATCTAGTGCAAGTAATCATATATCATTAGAAATAAATATCTACACAAAAATTGATGCATCTAGTGCAAATAATCAAATAGGATTATAAATCACCATCTCCACTTAAATCAATCCATCTAGTGCAAGAAATATTCTTCCCTCTCTCCACCCTCCATCCATATTTATATCCCCATCCATCTCTTTTTTTTTGTCTCTATCTCTCCTCCCTAAACACACACGCTCTTGCACTTCATATATATCATTCTCTTTGTCAATCACCCTCTCTCCCCATCTCTCTCTTTTTCCCTCTCTTCCCCTTCTCTCCCTCTCCCCCGCTAATATCTCTCCTTCCTCCTTTTGTCCTCTCTCTCTCTCTCTCTCCATCTTCCTTATCACTCTCTCTCTCTCTCTCTCTCTCGCTAGGAACCAACATCTACACTGAAATCAATGCATTTACTCAAAGAAATCAAATAGGATTAGAAATCACCATCTACACTGAAATCAATGCATTTAGTGCAAACAATCAAATAGGATTAGAAATCATCTACATTCATCTAGTGCAAGTAATCAAATATAATTATAAATCGCCATCTAAATTGAAATCAACACATTCAGTGCAAACAATCAAATTGTATTAGAAATCACCACCTACACTGAAATCAATGCATCTAGTGCAAGTAATCAAATATCATTAGAACTAAATATCTACACTAAAATTGATGCATATAGTGAAAATAATCAAATAGGATTAGAAATTACCATATCCACTTATATCAATCCATCTAGTGCGAGAAATATTCCTCCCTCTCTCCACCCTCCATCCATATCTATATCCCCCTCCATCTATTATTTTTTGTCTCTCTATATCCCCCACCCTAAACACACATGCTCTCGTACTCCATATATATCAATATCTTTTTCAATCAAACCCTCTCCCCATCTCTCTGTTCTTCACTCTCTTCACCTTCCATCTATATCTCTGTCTTCTCCTTCTCTCCCTCTCCCCCATTCATATCTCTCTTTCCTCCTTTTTTCCTCTCTCCCTCTCTCTCCATCTTCCTTATCACTCTCTCTCTCTCTTTCTCTCTCTAGAAACCAACATCTACACTGAAATCAATGCATTTACTCAAATAAATCAAATAGGATTAGAAATCGCCATCTACACTGAAATCAATGCATTTAGTGCAAATAATCAAATAGGATTAGAAATCATCTACATTGAAACCAATTCATCTAGTGCAAGTAATCAAATATAATTATAAATCGACATCTAAATTGAAATCAACAAATTCAGTGCAAGCAATCAAATTGTATTAGAAATCACCACCTACACTGAAATCAATGCATCTAGTGAAAGTAATCAAATATAATTAGAAATAAATATCTACACTAAAATCGATGCATATAGTGCAAATAATCAAATAGGATTATAAATCACCATCTCCACTTATATCAATCCATCTAGTGTGAGAAATATTCTTCCCTCTCTCCACCCTCCATCCATATCTATATCCCCCTCCATCTCTTATTTTCTGTCTCTCTATCTCACCCCCCTAAACACACACACACTCGCAATCCATATATATCAATCTCTTTGTCAATCCCCTCCTCTCCCCATCTCTCTCTTCTTCCCTCTCTTCACCTTCCATCTATATCTCTATCTTCCCCCTCTCTCCCTCTCCCCCGCTAATATCTCTCTTTCCTCATTTTTTCCTCTCTCCCTCTCTCTCCATCTTCCTTATCACTCACTCACTCTCTCTCTCTCCACCTTTCTCTCTCTATTTCTTTCTTCTTACCTCTCTCCCCCTCCCCTTCCAAGTCCATCTCTCTTTCCCTCCCTCTCTCCACTCTCTCACATCCTCTCTCTTCCTTCCTCTCTTTCCCTTTCTCTCCCATCTCTCTCTCTCTCTATTCACCCACCAACTATGTTACTATATCCATCCCTCTCTCCCTATATCTCCTTCTCCCCCCTTATCTCCATCTCTCCTTATTTGTCTCTTTATCTCAGCCCCAAACGTACATGCTCTCTCTCTGTCTCTCCCTTGTCACTCCTTCTCTCTCTCCACTTTTCACTCTGTATATTTCTTATTTCCTACATCTCTCCCTCTCCAAATCCATCTCTCTTATCGATCCCTCTCTCCTCCTCTCTCTCAAGTCCTCTCTCTCATCCTTCCTCTCTCTCTCTTCCCTAAATCCCTTTCTCTTCCCTAATCTCTCTCTCTCTCTCTCCCCAATACTCTCTCTTCCCCCATCACTCTCCTCCTCTCTCTCATCCTTCCTCTCTCTCCCTTTCTCTCCCACCTCTCTCTCTCTCTTTTCCCTCCAATCCTCTCTCTTCCCCCATATCTCTCTCTCTCTCTCTAATCCTCTCTCTTCCCCATCCCTTTCTTTCTCTCTCTCTTTCCACCCCTCTCTCTCTCCAACTACATTACTATATCCCTCCCTCTCTCCTTCTCACTTCTTCTCTCCCCCCTTCTTTCCATACATCTTACTTTGTCTCTTTATCTCACCCCTAAACATACACACTCTCTCTCCATCTCTCCCTTATCACTCTCTCTCTCTATTTATTCTTAGTTATGTAAACTAATGAACATAAATATTCATAAATATAAAGCAGATTATGGAGTAAATATGAAAAGAGGTTTTATTTACTTACCATACCTCTAGTTTATTTACATTTTTATTTATTTACCATACCCCTTTTCTTTACTATGGTATTTGGCCCATAGGCTTGTTATATAATTATATTTTTATTTATAATCCTATTTGATATATTGTTATTTATTTACCTTACCTATTTATGCCTCTTTTATATTTATTTATTTACCATACCTCTTTATATATATTTTATATTTATTTATTTATTTATCATACTTGTTTATACCTCTTTTATATTTATTTATTTACCCATGGTATTTGGCCCATGGTATCAATATTAATTTGTCCCATGGTATTCGTCCCATAGGCTTCATATAAATAAAACCTCTTTTTAAAGTTTTTTTAAATATAAAAAGGTTTATGGAATAAATAT
The DNA here is from genome assembly GCA_034641835.2 of Pinus albicaulis. Lineage (NCBI taxonomy): Eukaryota > Viridiplantae > Streptophyta > Pinopsida > Pinales > Pinaceae > Pinus > Pinus albicaulis. The sequence continues at coordinate 1,402,234,678 of CM076570.1, forward strand.
AAAAAGAATTTTATTTATTTACCATACATCTAGTTTATATATATTTTTATTTATTTACCATAGCTCTGGAGTAAGTATAAATTCATTTTACAAATATTTAATTAAAAAAATATTAAAAGATTTTGGATTTTGATTGTTTGTGTTGAATTAACTCTTTTCCTTTGATTTAGGAAATGGTATTGACTTTAGTAAAGAGTAAAGATGTTTAAAATTTTACTTAATTTGGAAATTCAATGTAGTAATTTTTTTGTTAAAGGTAAATTTATGATCCATTCAAATTCACGTATATAATTTACTATCCATTCAAATTATATAAATAATACATAATTGTATTAGAAATTGATATATGTTCTAGCACAATGCGATTTTTATTTTTTATTTTTTATTTTAATTTAAAACTTAAGCCGACATTTTGTATGAGGACGTGACCCACCTGACATCGGGTCAAATTGGGTTGTAAATGCTCCTCTCGGCGCAATAAATAGATGATATGTAAATACACGAGTTTTATAAAAATAATTTTTTATTATATAAAAAATATAACATTTATTTCATTAAATTATGGAGATATGAAGAAAATTGTTAACATTTTAATTGTTATGATATATAAAAAAAATAAAAAAATTGTTAACATATTAGTTGTTATGATGCTAAATGAAAATGTGGTTGGTGAAATATTTAGAGGCTAAAATAAAATTAAAATATTATAAGGAGGTCATCAACCTTACTCTAGAAGATCATAAGTATCTCTCTGTTTTAATTAGCTGAAAGAAAAAAATTAATATAGCCAAGATGATAACGAACTCTCATGAGCTCCATAGTGAAACAGGTTCCTAAAACACCATGGGTGGAAAGGATCTATCATATATGTGAAAATATGAACATTGAAGATGAAATTCACTTCCTCTTAGAGTGCCTTGCATACACCCACATTAGATCTCAGTTTTAAAGTATTTGTTGCAATACTGACCTTCCTAGCCTTTTAACATGTCAAAATTATAGTTAGCTCGGGAAGCTTCTCTCCAAGCTCTTTAAGAATTCATTTCTTTAGGTCAGATAGACCAAAATTTGGTCTGAGTGGACGTTAACCATCACCATCATCATCATAAAAAAATCATTAATAAAGTCAAAAAATATAAACATAAGAGAAATAAAAAAGTATTACGAAAAATTTATTTAGAAACATGCAAACAATTTTGATTTCAAAATTTTCAAACATTTTCTTATTTTAATTGTCGTTTACATAGGGTATTATTCTATGCATGATAGTCCATTATGAGGGCATAAATGGTCTTAATAAGGGAAAATTTAGGGTTGAATATGGCAATTTTATACACTATGAACATTTATGGTAAGGGGCGCATCCAACCCCCAACACACAAGGGCATACAAGGGGCCATATGGATTTAAATTATTATAAATATTTCTTTGCAATGGAGCTATGGCCATTTGGTGGTGAGGTGAAGCACACATTTGAGGTCAAGACTTTGACCTCCTTGCTTCTAGAGGCCTTCTACACTCTGTGGTTAGGTTCAATTTGCTTGGGTTGAGTGTGGTTGATTTGATTTTTACTTTGGGCTTCACGTATATGAATTCTAGAAATGTGTTTTTGAGTTGGGGAGTTTGTGAGATGTTTTTGCGTTTAGTCATGAGTGGTATTTAATAAAAGTCAGTTGATGTTTGGACTTAAAATTTTCATTATTGGCATGTCTATATATTTCCTTGAGTATTTAGTGTTTCTATCTAAAGAATTGGAAGTCTGGTATTTTGTCTCTCCCTTTTCTCAGTTCTCTTCATATTTTAGAGTATCTCTAAGCTATGGCCTTCAGGTATCCATTGGGTTTTATTTTATTCAATGGTATTAGAGTTTTTGGGCGATGAAGCATCAGTTTCCACATCTATGTCATTGTTGTCGGGAACCCATATCGTTGCATGATATGTGTTATGAGTTTAGCTCATTGTGTTGTGGGATTGATCTAGATATTTTAATTCATGGATGCATACAAAATTATATATAACATAGTGTATAACAAATTAATTTACACACACGAAAATAATCGAAAATCACAAAGAAAGAATGAGATCAAAACGACACAAATTTTTTTATTATAGATTTCACTCAATGTGGGCTACATCTCTAGGCCCTACTCAATTCGGGGAGGAATTTTTTCATTAATTTGGTAGCAAAAATGAATTACAAGAAACTTTATAAAAATGACACCTTATACTTCCACCTATGATGATGGCCTAAAAATGGAGACCTTGACTAGAGAAATAGATTGAATGGTTGGATTCCTATTAAGAAATTGTGGAAAGATTACTATAAATTTGTCAAATTTTGTCTCTATAACCTCTAGACCCCGAAGGCATACTTTTAGCATCTAGCAAGATTCATTGCTCAATGTTCCCCAAACCCTGGCTTCTCCTGGTTCCATGCTCTACCCTCTGTCAGTTGTTCTAGGGAAATGAATTGAGGTATTTTATATAAAAATGTAGGTAGAGCTACCAACGTCTTTTTCATTGGTAGCGTTTTGTTAAGGCAAATAGTTGTGAGTGGTCTTGGGGTCCAATCCATACAGGACTATGTTATGGCATATGGTTTGACAGATTTTGTTTTTAATTTAAGGCATATGGTTTTAGGGTTGTAGGTGTTTTCTTGTAACTGGGGACGCCCATTGGTGGTCGTCCCATTGGGGTTAGGTAGGTTCAAACCACTGACCTCCTTCGACACGACGCCACTACATTGACGGGTTAAGTGAGTTCGTCGGTGGGCGGTACACCCACCATAATTATATTGAAATATATATATAATATTCCTCTTCGGACCATTGGGGGGTGGCAATATATATATATATATATATATATTTGACTAAAATGATTAATTTTTTTCACCAGATTATAAGGATTACTGGGAAAATTAAGAAGTAAACAATTTCACCTTTTCCAACCATCGTTTTCCATGCACTGTCCCTTCGCAAAATGTTTTCCTCGTTAGTGATTGCTACTTGGACTAGTTTGACCAAAACTTTTCACCAGCTATAACTTGAGCATACGAACTCGGATTTTAGTGTCATTTGCACTATTGGGAGTAGGGAGATGAGCACTACAATATGGTCCTAGTTTCACTTTAATCTAACGATTTTTATTTTTGAGCTATTTCAAGGCATCTTCTATTCCTAGAGGCTATTAGATCATTCCTCACACTAATGATATTTTGGGCAGCCAAAAGCTTTATCAGTTAATTGGAAAGTGAGGGAGTTTCTCCCTCACTTTCTCCTTTACCATCCATCAAGCCTTACTTGGATGCATTTGCTTGAAACCAATATGAAGTTACTCCACGTCTCCGAGATGTGAAGTCCTAATCTTCCTATTGTTAAACACCATGTTAAAGCACACACATGGTGTACGAGAAGGATGAACACACACACACAAGAGACTCAACACACAATGAAGGATAAGCATGAGGCTTTCTTATTTTCCATTATACAAAGATGTATATTTATAGTACAATGGTGTGACTCTTGGTTTCACATTCCAAGGTCACTTGGACTCCATTGTGACTTTTCGCATTCCACACCTACCCATGTAGGATTAGGTGTTCCAACATCGCCCCTTAATCCGAAGGGGTATGTGTGAGTCCAAGAAAAGAGTTGTAATACAAATCTGCAAAGTATACATGGCAGCACTTGGGCTGAATCAACTCTCTGAAATGTTGGAAAAAAGAGGTGGTTTTAGGATGACCACAAACACTGGAACGCAATACATGTTGCAATTCCCAGAACTCTTCCAAAACTGGCAAGAAGCTGAAGGCTTCTGCTAGAGGAATTGTCCCTCATAAAAAAGGGAGACCTTCGACCTAAAATAAGGGAGGTCTACTACCTGTGGTGGTTTTAGGTTGTCCACCAACCAAAGATGATGGTTTTAGGTTATCCACCAACCAAAGATGATGGTTTTAGGTTATCCACCAACCGAAAATGATGGTTTTAGGTTATCCACCAACCAAAGATGATGGTTTTAGGTTATCCACCAACCAAAGGTATGCTCATGGGCATCCGTATCTCTGGCTACATCTCTGAATCTGGAATGACGAATTGTGGCTCAGGCTCGCTTGAACTGCTGGCTACAACTCTGAACATGGAATGAGAGATTGTGGCTCAGGCTTGCTTGATCTGTCGTCGAAGCTTGTACATGACCACCATTTTTCCCCCTGTCAGAGACAAGGTGAGATGATGGCGAAAACTCAACCGCAAGTTTGCTCAATATCCATGAACAAGTTCTAACATGTGTCGTAAACATCTTCTTGGCTGCTGATGCCCATTGCCAAGAAGCGATCCATCCAAGATGAATCTTTGTTCTTGCAGGAGGCTTGTGTTTGAAGCATCTGTCTGAAGAATGGGTGTGCCGACCATAGTGCTTGCATGGATGAAGATCAAAACAGTGATCTTTCATATGGCCAACTCGAGCACAGTGTTGGCATTTTAAAATCTGATGTTGTTGTGGAACAAGATCTGGAACAGCTGCAGGTGAACTGTCATACATGAATCCAACACTATGAAATATGATGGGCTTGGTGTAGTCTAGAATATGAAAGGACACATCCTTGTCATATCCAAGACCAGTTTTGTGCTTGTTGTGGACAAGCTCTTCCCAAGGTCTGATGATGGGCTTAGGAAGTGCAGGCTGAGCTACTGCATCTGCATGAACATCTGCTCTAGTGCAATGAAATGAATGTGGATCAACTGCAACTTTATCTTCTTTCTTCTGATGAGAGTCCTTCACAATCTTCTGAATAGAAACAGGTTCAGAATGGTGACTCTTTTGCTGAAGTTCTTCTTGCTGAAGCTGAGATTCCAACTGTAAAAACTCAATCTTTTCTTGTGCATCTAGCAAACAACTCTGAATGTTACATAGAGCATCCTTGTTCATTTTTATCATATCATCAACATTTGAATGAATGATTTTATTCAACAACACTAATGCCTCATTGATTTTGGCCATTTTCAACAACTTAGGCTCAAAAAATGAAAGGGTGTCGGCTTCAACCGAAAATGCACCCGTTTACAATGTGATTCAACAACAAATACAAATGACTTTAAAGAGTTCTCAAAGTACAAAGTGTGCTCCTCAAATGATGGAGGGAAATCAACAATTTTTCAAAAACTCAAGTCTTGAATGAAGATGCAAATCAATGTGAGTCCAATACAATATTTCTGCAAAAATGTGCAGCAAAAAACAATATGCAAGAGGCCTTTGAGGCAGCTGAAATCTCTTCTTCAAATAGCTGTTTCAAATGATGACAAGCTTGTCTCCTCATGTAAAAATCTTCAAAAAATCACTCTCATGTCAAAAATCACACAATGTCAAATTTCACTTTCTTCTTCTATATGTATTTCTTCAATTCTGCTCACATGTCATTCCTCTTTTTCTGCTGTTCAGATCTTCTCTCTCGTCTCTCTCTCTCTGTTTTTTCTTTTTTTTTAATTAATTAAAAAATAGATTAATTAAAAATGGGAATGAGGAGGGAATTAATTAAAAAATGGGAAATGAATTGTAATAATGGGAAGGGAATTTATTAAAAATGGAGAGGGGACTTAAATTAATGGAGGAGAGATATTATGTGGAGGGGGGTTATTAAAAGGGAAAGGGATTAAAAATTATTAAAATGGAGGGTATTAATTTAAAATGGGGGGAAAGGAATTAAAAATTATGGGAATAAAGTGAAATTATATATAAATGGGAATGGGAAAAAAAAAAGGGAAGGGAGTTTTAATTTAGTTTTAAAAGTCGAATTTGAAATGGAGAGGTGGGAGAATTAAAAAGGAAGGGGTGGCTATTATATAGAAAATGAAATAATTTAAATGTGAGGGCGGACTTTTAATTGGGAGGAGGGGCAAATCGAAAATTAAAAAAATTTAACTGGTCGAATGAATTAGAAATGGGGTGGAATGAATTAGAACGCAGGTAGGGATGGGAAGGCCGAAAGGCGTTGGAGAGGCGGCCAAGTGAGCGTATGATGATAGCAGGGTAATGCAGAGTTTGTTGAAAGGGCCGAGGGGTAGCATATAGGAGAGATGAGTGTTGGGGGAGGCGGCGAGCAGAGGAGGTGTCGAGCCGTGGATGGGGATCAATGTGTAGGGGAGCGGGTGTTGGTGTGGTGAGCCGTGGAATGGTAAAAGAGTCGGTGTAATGTGAGGGGGCGGCGTTCAACAGTGGTAGGAGCGCGTGAACTGTGAGGGACAGGTGTAGGGTGTGGAGAGTTGTAGTGGGTAGGGAGCGTTGCTAAGTTGCAGATCGGTGTAGATATGCAGAGAGGGGGCGGGGTTTGGTTTAAGAAGTTTTAAAAATTAAAAAAATGCTGGAAGGAATGGGTTGAGCGTATAGGTGAGCGCAGGGTTTAGGGGTCGTGGGTTGAGCGATGGGATATGGCGGAGTTCTCAATGAGTGGTGTAAGGAGTGAGAGCTGTGTAGCATAGGAATGGGGAGTTAGTATGTGAGTTGAGAAATGATAATAGGGAGGCCGTGAGGGCCGAGGGGCCGAGTGGCTCAGAAATATTTTTTTTATTTTTATTTTTTCTTTTTTTTATATATATATATTTTTTAAATATGTAAAACAGTAGAGAAGTAAAAGAGCAGAGTTTTCTTCCAGTAGAAGAGGAGCAAAACTGAGACTCCAGACTTTAAAGCAGCAGCAGGAAATTTCTTCAGAAATGCAGGATTTCAAGTAGTAATACAACACAGAAAAATTTGCAGAGATTGCAAATAAAACTTCGAAATGTTTCCAGGAAAATGGACTTTAAAAATGCTGAATTCTCCAGAAAATTTTAGCAGTAAAACCCAGAAATTTTTCCAATAGCTCAGCAGCAGAAAAACTCAAAATTCTTTTCCATTAAAAAGCCAGAAACTTTTTCTTCAGAAACCCTCTTTAAACAGTGTTTTCCAGAAACTCTTCAATGCAGAAATTAATAGAAATTGCAGGAAAAATGAGAATGAAACCTTCAGATGGCAGTGCTGCCTTTATTCAAAACCACTGCTGAATGCTGCCAATTTCTGAATGCTGCTCCTTCTCCAAAACACTTTTTGAATGGCGGCAAAAACACTACTGCAGAAATCTCTGAGTGCTTCAGATGTGCAGTGCTGCTCCCAATTTCTGAGTGCTGCAAAAATGCCAAAATTTTTTGTAGATATGTAGGCCATAAACACAAATGGCTCACTCAAATTGGAGTAGGGCCAGAAATCGCCCGCTTTGATACCATATTAAACACCATGTTGAAGCACACAGATGGTGTATGAGGAAGATGAGCACACACACAAGAGACTAAACACACAATGAAGGATAAGCGTGAGGCTTTCTTATTTTCCATTATACAAAGATGTACATTTATAGTACAATGGTGTGACTCTTTGTTTCACATTCCAAGGTCACTTGGACTCCATTGTGACTTTTTTGATTCCAAACCTACCCATGTAGGATTAGGTGTTCCAACACCTATAAAGAATGATATCCTCTGATAGCTTTTCCAAGTATTCAGGTGCAAAGTTTTCCACTGTAAGAATCTGTCCAACCTCTTTGGTGTCCATTATCAAAGGAGGATCATAAATCATTAAGTTTTCAAACTTCAACACTGAGTACATCTGCATGTATGATGAAAAATCAAGATGAAAACAAGTGTCACGGATATTATCTAGTATGGTGAATGGGCCATATCATATTGGTCTCAAATTATTTCCCTCCCTTTTCATTTCGTCTATGTAGATGTGGAGCCATAATTTGTCCCCAACATATAATTGGTGATCGACTCAGTGCTTGTCATGTCGAGGGTTGTATTGACTTTACATTTCTCCAACTACTCTTGCACTACTTGATGAATCATCCGAATTCACTAAATAAAATTATGTGCCTCGTCCCTACCATATTTCCTTCTGGAATCTTCATCTCCCCCAAAGACCATGTATAAGGGATCCTTTGAAAAATATCCAAAGAATTTCTCAAAGGGTGAGCTCTGAGTCGATGAATTCACTACCCGATTGTATGCATGTTGTAGATAAGGATTTTTCTCGTCCAATAACTTGGGATGCTTGAAATAATAGCCTAAGAGTAATTGTATCATAGTGGGGTTGACAACCTCAATTTTTCTATCAGCCTGCAGATGAAATGTCATGCTCCTCTTTAGTTTTTTTTCTATAATTATAAAAAATCTCATCCAAAAATCTCCAAGAAAATGAGATTCTTGATCAAATACAATTGATATGGGTAGTCCAAAGTGGACCCATACAAATTGGAAGAAGAGATGAGAATTTTTCTTTGCAGTGACACTTTTTACAAGTAATTAAGGCACACATTTTTCTAAACTGATCCAGAATGATATACACATAGTCATGAACTCGCCTAGACAAAGGTAAACCACGTGTAAAGTCCATTGACACACTTTTTGAAGGATGAATCGAAACATGGAGTGGTTTGTAGAGCCCCAATTTTCTATTAGCGAGCTTGCAAACTAAACACAACGCACGTCCCTTTACATATTGAGTCACAATATTTTTTATGTGAGGCCATTAAAAAAAACCTTTTAAATGACACAAAGTTTTTTCTACACCAAAATGACCTGACACCAGAGAGGTATGTGCCTCTTTTATTACATGTATCCTTTCATTGATTGGAATACAAGGTTTACCAAGATTGTACAACAATTTGCCCCACAAGTGATAACTATCCACTTGTTACCCACGTGTTATTTTTTCATAAATCTCCTTAAAATGATCATGATCAACATATTGTTCAGCATAAATTTCAAAATATAAAGAATCATTTTGTAAAACTATAGATGTGGAAATAGGAAGGAGAGAAAGCATGTCTTCCACTTTGTTGTTGGTGCCCTTCTTGTATTTTATTAGCAAGTGAAACTGTTAGAGGAATACCATCCATCTAAAATGGGGTGCTTGTTGAATCTTGGTTTGTGACTGGAGGTACTACAAGGGCTAGTGATATATGTGAGTTATAGTCTCCTTTCTAATAAAATAGTTCTTCCACGTCTTCACACTTTGAAACAAGGCATACAACTCCTTTCCATAAGTGCGATAGTTTACAATAGCTTGGGAGAATCTCTTCGAATGGTAACATAGAGGTTTACTTTAAAACATCAAAGCTACTCCCAGGGCATACCCACTATCATCTATCTCGATTTCAGAAGGTTGTTGGAGGTATGGTAGGGAAAAAAATGGGTGTGGTATATATTTTCCCTTTCAGTGTATCAATGGCTTTATGATGATATCCTCCCCACTGAAGGGTTTTCTTCACACTTGTCAATGCATGTAAAGGGGATGCAATGATGGAGAAGTTGGAAATGGAGCTTCTCTAGTATTGTACTACACCCAAAAATCTGTGAACCGCTGTAGCATTGGTGGGTTCAATCTACTTTACAATGACATCAATTTTAGAATGATCTATTTTCAATTGTCCACCAGTGACAATGTGACCCAAGTAAACCAAAGAGGTCTTACAAAATTCATACTTACACATTTAAAAATACAATTTTTATTTTTTCAAAACATAAAGCACCTTTTTGACATGACTCAAATAATCATCCCATGTCCTAGTGTAAACAAGAATGACATCAAGATACACAAGTACAAAGTCACCAAGAAAAGTACTGAAATATCATTCATCACTCCAATGAATGTGGTCGGAGCATTACATAGTCTGAATGGCATCACCATCCATTCAAAAAACCACTGATTCATTTTGAATGCAGTATTCCATACATCCTATTCTACAAACCCGACCTAATGATAACTACTACGCAAGTCTAGTTTTGTGAAATAGTCATCATTTATCAATTCATCTAATAAATCATCAATGCAAGGGAGATGGTAATGATTCTTCATCATTATTTTTTTGAGTTCTTTGTATTTCGTGCACATACTCCATGTGCCATATCTCTTTGGCAGACACAAAATAGGTGATCCACATCGAGAATAACTTGGTATTTTGACCCCTTATTCAAAAATTTCCGCACCTTTCGTTGTATCTCCTCCATCTCAATGGATAACAACCTGTACATACCAATGTTGTGTAAATAAGCATCCTTTTTCCAGTGAATCTCATGTTTGATCTCATGCTTTATAGGAAACCCACTTGGTTCCTAAAAAATCCCATCATTGTTAGAAATAATTTCACAAAAATTCATTTTCATGAGTTGGATCACAACCTTGGAAAGCTTCAGATATCTAGCTTCACTTTCTCTCATAATCATGAGCATGCACCCTTTTCTAGAATTCACCCACCTCTTCATGTGCCCTGCACCCACAAGACTAGCATTGATGTTGGTACGATAAGCTCTAACAATGTATTCCACCTCAACTTTTGTGAGATGATACTGATTTTAACGATGAAATAAAAATACTTTAATGTCATGCTAATATGGAATCATTAATAAAATTACACATATTTCCAAAGGTACAACATCATGATCAACCTCATCTACTAGTTTGGATGCAATTACAAATATAGCTCTACACTACGTGCTCACATGTAATATGGCTTTATCACACACCCAACGAAGAGGGTAGGGTCTCGAAAGAGGCTTGGTTTCCAATCCTAATTTAGTAACCACAGATTCATAAATAAAATATGTGTGTGAGCCAAGATCAAATAAGGTTTTCACTTTATTAAGTTTCATTATGATTATAATGTGCAGCAATTAAATTCTCTTTCGTTCACTAACAAGAGACTCATTTGAAGAAAATGTTCTTACATGCAATTCAAAATTTTAATTAGCATGAAGAGAAAGAGTATCTTGTATGCGCAATACTATGATCTATGTCTCATCATCAGAATCAGATCCGAGGTCTTGTTGTAAAGTTTCAATCATTTTTTGCTTGTTCTTTCCACAAAATATTTTTGGTTTCAACTCTAAATGAAATTTCCAACAATTTTCATAATCATGGAATTTATTCTTGCAATGAGTGCAGTATGGTTTTTCTCCTTCCCCCTTCTCTGTTTTGGCAACTTTTTTTACCTTTCCTTTTCCTTTTCCTTTGAACTTGTCATTATGAGGTTTGAAAGTCGATTTCTTTGACTGGTCTTCTTTTTCATTCTTTCCCCTACTTTCAAGGTGAATGGCCTTCACATTGGCCACGTTAGTAGTAATATGTTAAAAAAATAATGAATAATTCTTGATGTAAATATCTAAAGCACTAATATACTTTGTTACATTTTCTAGTGAATCAAGTCGAATGTTCAAATTTAAAGTCTTTTTTCTAAACTCTTCTATCAATTTTTGTACATTTTGACCCCTTCCTTGCCTTAAATATTTCCATTCCATTAAATCCTTTTGTCGATAACCCAAAGGATAAAAACGATATTTTAATGAAGAAACAAAATTGGACTAAGAAGAAAGGATATTAGCCAAGTCTTTGATGCCTTTCTGCAACATGATCTCCCACCAAACGAGAGTGGGTCCACTCAGCTGAAGAGATGATAACTGGATCTCAATCTCATCTTACTTGATATGTTGAATATGGAAATAAAATTTCATCTGTCTAATCCAATTTTTTAGTTTCTCTGAATTACATTCTCCATTATATGTGGGCAAATCAAACTTTACATCTAGTTAAAAGAATGGTTTCTTAGATGCATTTCTATGATTCTTGTTAGAATGATGAGAAGAGGAAGAAGAAGAAATTTCACTAGTGGATGGAGAGGGAGGAGGCTCCTCTCCTCCACCTCTATGGTTTACTGATGCATGATCATCTAGTCCATTATTCTCTAGTTTAAGTGTCTTATCATATTCTATAAATAAATTGTCAACTTTCTCTTCCATGTTGTTGAATATATTGAGATAGTTTCGCTCTTCTTCCCATCAATCTTCCTCATTTTCCATGTTCCTTCTATGTGGTGCATGATACGTTTCAGGATTAAATAATTTAATGTTTCTTTATCCTCCTTGGAGCTTGTTCCTAGTTAGCATTCACTCGTGAAACTTGCATCCAAAAGACCTACTCTGATACCATACTTGATCCAGATATTTTACTTCATGGATAAATATGGAATTGCATATAAAAGAGTGTATAACCAAGTAATTTACACACATGAAAAGAAGTGGAAATCATAAATAAACCATGTTATGAAAGGCACATAAATGGTTTGATTACAGAGTTCACCCAATGTGGGCTACGTCTTTCGGTCCTGCTCATTGTGGGGATGCCTTCTTTCATTAATATGGTAGCAAAAATTAATTGCAAGAAAATTTACAAAAATTACGCCTTACACCTACACTTATGATGATGGCTTGAAAATGGATACCACAATTGGAGAAAAAGACTACACGGTTGGATTCCTAACGAGAAATCATGCAAAAATTACTATAAAGTTGTCAAATTCTGTCACTGTCACCTGTCGACCCCCAAGGAATATTTTCAACATTTAGCAAGACTCCTTTCTCAAGGTTTTGTTGCCCCTATCCACTCCTAGTTTTGTGCTCTGCCCTCCTCCGGTCATTCTGGGCCAATGAATTGAGGGATTTTATAAAAAAATCGAGGCGAAGCTACCAACATTTGTGTCATCGATCAGTTGATTGGCATCGTTGTGTTAAGGTGGATGGTTACCGGTGGTCTCGAAATCCAATCCTCATGGGATCCTGTTATGACATATAGTTCGGCAGAATTTGTCTTTAATACAAGGCATATGGCTTTATAGTTGTTGGTCTTTTTTATAATTGGGGTCGCCAATTGGGGGTTGATCCAACAAGGTTAGGTGGGTTCGAAGCATGTCAAACTCCTTCCATGTGGCACCATTACATTGGTGGGTTGGTCATGTTCATCGATGGGTGGCCCTCCCACCATGGTTATATTAAAACATATATGTCATGTGCTTGTTGAGACTGTTGGGTAGTGGTGGCCTCCCACCCCAAAATTAGATATAAATCTTTTTTAATGCAACAGTTAAAAAATATTCGTTTGATTATAAGGGTTACTTGAGGAATTAAGGAGGTGACAAATTTTCCTTTTTTGGCCACCATTTTCCATGCATTATCCCTTCGCCAAATTATTTCCTCGTTAGTGATTTCCACTTGGCCTAGTTTTCCCAAAACTTTGACTAAATATAACTTGAGCATACTAACATAGATTTCATTTTCATTCACACTATTGGAATCAAGGAAATGAGCACTACAATATAGTTCTAGTTTCAATACAATTTGATGACTTTTATATTTATGTTATTTCAAGGGAACTTTTATTTCTGGAGCCACCCAGATCAGTGATGGTGTCGAAATCCTATGAAATTTATGTGGTGTATTTTCATATTCCTTTGTAAGCAAAGGAATATTTAGTAGCTTTCATAGATGTGACCACTTTTCTCTTTCCATTCCACCTAAAATGTGCATGCATTATTGGAAATGGGTTAGGAGTAGCAGTATGGAGGGACAATGTAGAGTGAGACATTTCAACTAAGATTTTGTTGCTACATATTTTGATGTTGTGTCAATAGAGATAAAAAGATAAATTTTCAAGTCAGAAACTCAATATGGGGTGGAGATGCAATCCCACTCAAATTGTAAAATTATGGATGAAGTACCTACTTGGATTCCTGACCCTGGCCACCCAAGGGGAAAGAAGAAATAGTATTTTAACTTAAAGGATTTACATTGGAAGATGAAAAATGAAAACTATGTTGGGTTGCCTTTGAAGGAAAAGGAAGTAAAGGGGTACAATGTCTTTGCCTCCTTGGAGGACACAAAATAATGTTGAGGAATCTACTATTCAACTTGGAAATATTGGATACAAGGATTTCCCATGTGGAGGGACGCTTACATCAGGACATTTATAATGTTGAACCTACATGATCAAGTGTTAGAGCTCTATCTATGATTTCATCTTCTGATTATAAATGACCCATCGTGTTTGCCTTATTTTTATACTTTGTGTTATGTATGTTTGGTATGTTTTGAATTGTCAAATAATAAGGGATTTTGAATTCTATATTGTAATAAATATATAGTTTTATGTCTAAGGTTTGGTGCCATGGATTCTATTGGAAAGTGTTGGTCTATTATGTCCCTATTAGTACAAATTAGGCATAAAAAATCATTTGTTAAAAATCTACTATAACAATATACTTTTTCTTTTTTTGGAAATATAGCATATTAATTTTAAAACGAAAATTATACATGTCAATATAAGTAACTTTTGAAGGGCCATGACTACTTCAAATTTGAACCCTTACAACAATTATATTATATAGATGCCCAATACATGCTTTCCAAATCAAAATAGTAGAGAAAACATAGTGGATATACTTATTGAAAAATGTCTATAATATCATGGGAAGTAGACACTATCACAATCCATACTTTATATATCACGATCAAGAACAATTCGATTTATTTCCATGATACAGATAGTGATACATGTTTTTATATCATATTAAGTGTATATATCATACTCAAGGAGGCTTAGGTTTATTGTGACATGTTTTCCAATTGGCATATCAGAGGAAAAGATCTTGGTTACCTAATGTCCCAAGAGAAACAAAATTGCATTTGGCTCAACATGTACTATATTCTATAAAACATACATTATGGAGAAATTATTCCTTGGATCTTCGCAGACAATATGCATTGTAGTATGCATCAACAAAGAATAAAAATGAATAAATGGAATGAATTCACAAGGAAAAGATATGGAAATTAAACAAATGGGAAACAATAATGATTTGGCATCTAAAAGATCAGAAAATGTTAAATAAAAAACAAATGATGATCAATTTACATCAACGTTAAGTAAGAAGGAAGTAATTCCTTACATGAGGTTTGAATTGATAAGAGAATGTTGAAAGGAATGACACACAATATATGTCAAATACAAACCCTGAGATTACAGAGAAAAGTTCAAAAATGAGAACAAATGAAAAATATGAGTGTTCAATTGAAAAGAACATTTAAACACAGAGAGACACGAAATATGAACACTGAATTTACAAGGAAAAGTTAAAAGAAAAACAATAACCACCCTAGATTAATCTTAATCCTAGATCTATAAAGTCCTGATAGGGGTGAAATTTTTTGAGGTGCAATCCTTTCCTCAAGCTTTTCACTTAGAAAAGAGGTTTGTACTTGAAGGGATTTGATCCCTCTTGGCGCTTGATAGATCTGAGTTAAGATGGATCTAGGATTTTTTTTCCACACACACATACGATATTTAGGCTGGATCCATCTCTCTCCTCTCTCTCTCTCACTCTACTCTCTCCCCCATTTTCTCTCTATCTCTCCCTTGTCACACTTTATCTCTCTCCAACTTTCTATATTTATGTATTTCTTCTTCGCTCCCTCTCTCTCCCTTCCTCTCCCCTTCTCTCTCTCAAGTCCTCACTTTTTCCCTTCTTCTATCCCTTTTTCTTCCACCTGCCTCCCTCTCTCCCCCCCATCAATTTCTCACTCTATAAACCTCATAACTATGTCACTATGTACCTCCTTAACTATTTATCTCTTTACCCTTCTCTCCCTCTCCTCTCTCTCTCTCTCTCCCTCTCTTATCTCCCTCCCTCTCTCCTATCCTTATCTCTCTTCCCTCATCTTTTCTCTCACATTCACTCTATCCATCTCTCCATTCTTAGTCCCTATGTCTCCACCTCTATCTCTCTATGTATTTGTTCTTCCCTCCCACTCTCTCTCCCCCTCCAACTCCATCTCTCAGTTCTCACTCCCTATGTCTCCACTTCTATCTCTCTATGTATTTTTTCTTCCCTTGATCTCCCTCTCCCCCTCCAACTTCCTCTCTCTCTCCCTTTCTCTCTCTCTCTCTGTATTTCTCTCCTATCTCCTTTTGTTTCTACCCCCCATCTCTCTCTCTCTACCCTTCAACTTTGTCACTATCTCCTTCTCTCTTCCCCTCTCTCCATGTTCCATCTCCATGTATTCATCTCTCTCTTCCCTTTCTCTCACTTTCTCTCTCCTCTCCTTCTCTCTATATTCCCTCCTCTACTCTCTCCCTCACTCTCTATCCATCTATCCCTAGTCACTCCCTCTCTCCCTACCGATATATATCTATGCATTTCTTCTTCTTCTTCTTCTTCTCTCTCTCTCCCTCTCTACCCTCCATCTTTATGGCTATCTATGTCTCTCTTTATTTCTCTCTCGTTTCCTATTATTTCTCTTTATTTCTCTCTGTGTCTCCAAAGTCCATCCATATGATTCATAATTTTCACTCTACGTTATCGATGACATATGTAATTTATAATGTGTCCTACAAAATAATTTTTTATTGTGAAATGAATTCTTTATTTTGGGTATGTGGTGATGATAATACATGGTATTGGCACATGGTATTATAACAACATATTTACAAGTTAATAATATTCATTTTAAAGTGAGGGTGGATATCCATAGTTAAGAAAATTGTTATATTGTAATTTTTTTTGTAAGTAATAAATTCTTATGTGATTTTCAATTAAATTTAAATATGGTTATGAGGACTCTAAGAGTCAATCACTATTAGTTTAGGAGTGGCCAATTGTGCATATTATAATTCTTAACTTAAAAAAAAATATATAATTTTTTCAATATTACTAAAAATAATTGTTTTCACACATTTGATTGGACCATAACTTTATGGTCTTATTGTAACCTTTACAGAATATAATGCCATGTGAATAATTTCCTTACATATTTTATGCCAATTTTTTTAGATATTCTTGCAATATTCATGCATAATTTTTAGATATTTGGGTACTCATTTTTTATTCTCCAAGGTTTGCAAAAAAACCTTCTAAAAATTGAAAATAAGTTCCCATGATAATTTAATTGTGTCTTTCCATTAAAAATAGATAACAATAAGATGTAAATAAATTTCTTACAAGAGTTACTATCACAATTATTTTTGTTTTACTGAGAAAACTCAATAGTGGTTACTAGCCACCAAAATTTATGTAAGTTTTTTTATTGAGAAAACAATTTACTTATCCACTTCACATCTCAATTTATTAGTTCCTACCAAAACAAGAATATAGGATGATTTGTCTATCAACCATTATTAATTTATCATTCACCAATCTAACTTATAATTATTTATACAGTTTTTCCCAAAACATAATTTCTAATTTGAGTTGGAGGGACTAAGCTAATAATATTTATTACTTTTATCATTTTATCATTAATTGAGCTAAGGTTTAAAATTTTATAGCCATTTAATTAATACAACATATAAACTTTAAATATTTATAGTAAATGTCAAGTATTTATTTCTACACATCTACCACTATACTAGGCTTTAAAGACAAAATCATATTTGGAAATCAATTGTTGTGTAACCAACTCCAAAAATAGAAGAAAAGAGATATCAACACGTTAGAAATAACCAACTTCGAGGGGGCAACCTCCAATACATTACATAAATGAACAATTCTTCGATGATACAATTTACAAAACCTCCTTTCTATATATAAGGGTCCATGTGGCCATAATGTAATCCTAGTGGGCCACAATGTAATCCTAGCCGCCCTAACAATAATAATTTAAGGGCACAATAATAACAAAATGGGTGTTACAAGGGTACAATAATAAAAATAAGGGGGTTACACTAATAACAATAAGGGAATATACTAGTAATATCGGGACCTAACATTCCCCTCTCCTTCAAAAAAGTGTTGTCATCAACGCTTGAGTAGCTCTGGGTGCTTCTGTATAAACTTCTCATCCTCCCATGTAGAATCTTCAGTGGGTAAGTTCTTCCACTTGATGAGATAGTCTGAAATTGATTGATTCTGTAGCTGTCGAGTTCTTGTTTCCATGACCGCTTCAGCTTCCAATATGATTTTTCCTTCCTCATCAAGTTCTGGCAATATTGTTTGAACTGGAATATTTTCACCTATAACCTTCTTTAAGCATGAAACATGGAAAACTGGATGCACTCGCGAAGAATCAAGAAGCTCCAATTTGTATGCCATAGTAACAATCTTTTGCAACACCTTGTAAGGACCATAGTACTTTGGTGATAATTTATTATCCTTCTTAGCTTGCTTGAGGGACATTTGTTTATATGGTTGTAGCCGTAAAAATACCCAATCTTCTACATCAAAACTTCTCTCGCTGCGATGTTGATCTGCCTGTTGTTTCATTCGATTTTGTGCCAAATTCAGGTTATCCTTTAAGAGTTGGAGAACTTCTTGCTGATGCTCGATGTGATCTTCCACTGCTTGAAACTTCAAATTTTCCCTTAAAGATGATGTGATCGATGGTGGATGATATCCATAAAGTGCCATAAATGGGGTCATTTTTGCTGCAGTATGGAAGGAAGTGTTATACCACCATTCAGCGAGAGGTAACCACTTGACCCATTGTGTTTGTTTATCAGATACAAAACAACGAAGATATCCTTCCAAACATTTATTTACTATCTCGGTTTGACCATCATATTGAGGATGATAAGATGAGCTATGAGCTAATTGAGTACCCAAACAAGAAAATAACTCCGTCCAAAAATTTCCAGTAAAAATGGGATCTCTGTCGCTCACGATAACCCTTGGGCTTCCATGTAGCTTTTGAATTCTATCCATAAATGTAGTAGCAACTGTACTTGCTTTAAATGGATGAGATAATGCACAAAGTGTGCATACTTGGTAAGTCTATCAACTACCACCATGATGACACTCTTTCCTTCGGACTTAGGTAAACCTGTGATAAAATCCATTGAAATCTCCTCCCAGCGTTGACTTGGAATGGATAAAGGTTGTAGAAGTCCTGGGGTCTTAATTGTTTCCACTTTATTCTGCTGGCAAACCAAACATTCCGCCACAAACTTTTGAATATCAGATTTAGGGCCATCCCAAAAAAATTCTTTCTTCACCCTGTGGTAAGTTTTTAAAAATCCTGAGTGTCCTCCTAAAG
The DNA here is from genome assembly GCA_034641835.2 of Pinus albicaulis. Lineage (NCBI taxonomy): Eukaryota > Viridiplantae > Streptophyta > Pinopsida > Pinales > Pinaceae > Pinus > Pinus albicaulis. Next base: position 1,402,253,556 of record CM076570.1, read on the forward strand.
GAGAAGTGTGCAATTCCAGAAGAATATTTTGTTTTAGTTGGGAATTTTTACAAAGATATAAGCGATCTTTGTACCATAAGGAATCATTTTTCCAACTAAATGTATCAGATGTACTAGGATCTTGCTGCAACTTTTGAATGAGTGGCCATACATCTTTGTCCTTCTTCCATTCATCTCTTGCTTCGGTTATCCAATCTGGTTGGATAATAGAAATGGCACAAAGCAATGCTTCCACCTCTTCATTCTTTCTTGAGAGTGCATCTGCAACAACATTTAGCTTTCCTTTTTTGTAGATTATTTCAAAGTCATAACCCAACATCTTTGTGACCCATTTTTGTTGCTCTTCTGAAGATAGTCTTTGTTCCAAAAAGTGCTTAAGACTATCATGATCAGTTTTTACCTTGAAGTGTCTTCCCATTAGGTAATTTCTCCATTTCTTTAGTGCATGCAGTATTGCTAACATTTCCTTCTCATAAATAGGTTTCTGTAAATACTTTCCTTTGATTGGACGACTTTCGAAAGCAATGGGTCTTCCTTCCTGCATTAAAACTGCACCAATTCCATTTCCTGAGGCATCACATTCCACAATAAAGGTTTTTGTGAAGTCTGGTGTAGCTAAGACCGGTGCTAGGCACATTGCCTCTTTAAGACGTTCAAAGGCCTTAGTTGCTTCGGGAGTCCATGAAAATGCATCTTTCTTCAATAATGTTGTTAGAGGTGCTGCTATTCTCCCATAATTCTTAACAAACTTATGATAATACCCTGTTAACCCGAGAAATCCTCGCAACTGCTTTATGGTTGTGGGGACTTTCCATTCCTTAATGGCTTTAATTTTGTTAGGGTCTACCTTAACACCCTCATGAGATACAATATGACCCATATATTACACCTCTTGTACTCCAAAGAAACATTTGGATGTTTTTGCATATAATTGTTTCTCCTGCAATAGTTTGAGCACCCTGTCAACATGTTCAACATGATCCTTCCAAGACCTGTTGTAGATTAGTATATCATCAAAAAATACAAGCACAAATTTTCTAAGGAAGGGTTTGAAAATGGAATTCATCAACCCTTGAAATGTAGAAGGTGCATTGGTAAGGCCAAAAGGCATGACCAAAAATTCATAATGACCCTCATGAGTTCGAAATGTTGTTTTTGGAATATTTTCAGTCTTCATTCTAATTTGATGATATCCTGAACGAAGATCCAACTTGGTAAATAAATTGCTCCATGTAATTCATCCAATAATTCATCAATCACAGGAATGGGAAATTTGTCTTTAATGGTGAGCTTATTGAGCTCCCTATAATCCGGACACATTCGCCATGATCCATCCTTCTTGTGTACCAATACTACAAGAGTAGAGAAAGAACTTTGACTAGGTTGAATTATACCCGCCTCTAACATTTCTGCAATCATACGTTCAATTTCGCTCTTTTGGAAGTAAGGATATCTATAAGGCCTGATGTTTGGAGGAACACTTCTGGGAATCAAATGAATAGCATGATCATGATCACGAATAGGTGGGAGTCCTTTGGGAGTTTCAAACACCTTGGAATGATTGTCCAAGACTTGTTGGAGATCTGCAGAAATAGATGATTTTGATGTTGGAACTTCTAGTGAGCATAGTTGTGCAATTACGCCTCGTTGTTCTTTCTTTAGAAGCTTTGTCATGACATTAGAGCTTATTATCCTTCCTGGCTTCCCTGCAATACCCCGTAATTCGACTTCCTTTCCTTCTGAAAAAAATTTCAAGAAAAGTTCTTGAAAATTAAAGCTACCGTCCCCAAAGATTGTAACCATTGTACTCCTAGTACAACATCAGCACCTCCCATAGGAATGGAAAGCATTGGACTAGTCAATACATATTCCCACATGGTTAGCTTGATATTATGGCATTTTCCAGAGCAATTTATAGTTCCTCCATTTGCAACCATCACTTGACATTCTGGTGCTGGGTATAGGAAACAATTTAATTCCTTGGCTACCTTCTAATGAATAAAATTATGGGTGCTACCTGAATCAATCAACACTATTACCCTTTTCTTCTTTATATGTCCTTCTATCTTGAGAGTTTGAGGAGTGGTAATTCCTGCCAGTGCATTACACGATATGGTCGGATTCATTTCTTCCTCTTCTAGGGGTGGTTCCTGGTGTATATCCTGTTCTTGTTCATTTTCTTCTTCTTCTTCACAATCTATGTAAAATAATTTCTTCTCAGCACACTTATGACCTTTAGTGTATTTGCTATCACAACTGTAGCAAAGCCCTTTTGCTCTTTTTTCTTCCAATTTTTGTGGTGTCAACCTTGTAGGTTGTGGAAATCTAGGCATAACAACACTTCCTTCTTTATAGAATTGAGTGGTAGGCTTCCTTGTCGCCATAATTTTACATTCAACTTTTCTTGCCAACCTGAATGCCTTCTCCAATGAATCAGGTTCCAAAACGCGAACTTCATGTTGGATGTTATCCTTTAAATTTCCTATGAAGAGATCAATCCTGTGTTCCTCTGGAATATCAGTTACCCTTATATTCAATTTTTGGAAGTCCTCAATGTGTTGCCCCACTAAACCCTTTTGTTTGAGATTTATCAATTGGCTAAAGAAGGTGTTGTTCTTTGTATCCTCATAATGTGCTATCATTTCCTCCGTAAAAATTGACCAAGTGACAATTTTTTTACGGGAGCAAAGCCATCGATACCATACAAATGTATTTTGTTCTAAATGTAAAGTTGCAATGCGTACCTTTGTGTGTTTTGCACATTATGGAGATCAAAATATTGCTCCATCTGTAGTATCCATGTTACAGGATCCTTTCGATCAAAATTCCTCATATCCATTTTTGGAATATGGTGGTTCTTCCCTCCAATAGTAGAGTTTATGAAATCGCGATTAACATTTATTTTGTTCTCATCATGAGTTTCCTCTACTATCTTTTCACCATTAGGAAACATTTCTTGTATCAGCCTTGCCAAACCTTTGATGTCTAATTTTAGATCCTTCTTCATGTTTTCCATGTTGTCTTTCATTTTTTCATCGATCTTAGCTTCCATGTCATCCATCTTAGCTTCCATACCCACTTCCACGCCATCCATCTTAGCTTCTAAACCATTCATCTTAGATTCCACGCCTTTCTTTAAATCGTCCATATTAGTTTCCACGCCTTTCTTCAAAACTTCCATTTCATTTTTTGTTGTTCTTTGCGAGAGTGAAATTTGTTGCACTTGCTCTTGTAATTTTGATATGTCATGTTGCCATTCTTCGTCTTCATGAGTCAGAGTAGAGCCTTCTAAAGGCTTAATGGGTGTTGAATTATTTTTTGGGGCCATTATTTAGAACCCAATACTAATATCTATTCAACAATATTCCCTTGGAATCAATTCAAATTGATTCTTCAAAAAAGAATTATGAAATTTGGAAAAACAATACACACCTTTTTCTTTCTTTTGAGGAGCTCGATATTGAAATTGGATTATCTCTGTAATTGCGGCTCTTAAATATCTGAAATTCAGCACTAAAGTAGCCCTATGAATTCTATTTTGAATGCCATAGGTCTAACCTGATTTGGATTCCCCAAGACCAAGTTATGTCCAATCTCCCACAATGACCTAATTATGGACTAGTTCAATAGAGCGAACTTGTATGACTTGCCACGTGTCACTGTTTTGTCCTTCGCCACTAAAATTGATAGCCAAAAAACTACAATTCATGTACTTACAACCAGTTTTTACGACACTCCAATCTGATGCTCAGAGAGAGAGTTATTGAAATTTTCCCATGATCACCTCTTTGAGATGAAATTAGGGAGCCTAAAAAAGCACTACCTTCCATAGATCATATCTCCAAAAATTTTGTGAGCCAAGCTCTAAAATCTTGCGACGAGTTTCCTCGATATTTCAGCTTCGCACCCTAAAAATTTTAGATTCTGAACCTTTGTAGAAAAAACGTTATAGCGCAAATTCCACGATGACCTGTTTAGGAGCCTGAAAAAAGACCTAACTTCCATAGATCATATCTCCAAAACTGTTGTGAACCAAGCTCTGAAATTTTTAGAAAATATTCCTTAGGATTTCAGCTTCGCACCCTAAAAATTTCAGCTTCTGAAACTTCATAGAAAAAAAATTATAGAGAAAATTCCACGATGACCTATTCGGAGCAGCGAAACCCTAGAATCCAAAGATCTGACAACAAATGTTGTGTAACCAACTCCAAAAATAAAAGAAAAGAGATATCAATGCCTTAGATATAAGCCACTTCGAGGGGGAAACCTCCAATACATTACATAAATGAACAATTCTTCGATGATACGATTTACAAAACCTCCTTTCTATATATAGGAGTCCATGTGGCCATAATGTAATCCTAATGGGCCACAATGTAATCCTAGCCGACCTAACAATAATAATTTAAGGGCACAATAATAACAAAATGGGGGTTACAAGGGTACAATAATAACAATAAGGGACTATACTAGTAATATCGGGACCTAACATTAATTAAACAATAAGACCATCTAAAATAGACTTTGAATTGATGTAAAAAACTTGAAATAATAGCAAAAACAACATCAAAAAATGTTTCCAAACAGAAGCCTTTATTAACTTGAAAATTTTAAAACAATAGTGGAAATAAACTCAAATAATGTAATCATTACACATAACGTTATAATATTATATTTCTTAAGATGATATATACCTATTGTCTGCGAAAGACTCTTGTTCACACCATTTGTTTGTAGTTGGAATCTGAGATAGGTAAAACTAACCGATTATCTCTCTATATATAATTGGGCCATCGAAGTCACTTTGTGAATGTTGCTCCTTATGTGAATGAATTACAACCATGTGATAATTTAGACTTCATTGAGTAATATATATATAATCACCCAGCTGTTGGGGTTTCGACCTCATCAACTTGCACATATACTTGTTTCATCAACCATAAATGAGCTATATAGTACTTCAGGGATTGGAGAAAATAAAATTTTTTCCATGAAGGATAGAAGAGTTATATCATTAAACATTGTGTATAGTAATTTAACTATTAATTCTATGAAGGCATGAAGACATACATACTCTATCCTCTCTAGTTTTGAATCTGTGACTTCTTAGGAGGAAACATATGCTCTTAACCACTAAGCCCATTCAAGCTCATACTGCTAAATAAGATATATACACAAATAAAGAGAAATTACAATTTATTTATATATCCAGGTACAGAGTGTTGAATTTTTTGAATACAACAAATAGAGGAAATGTGTTTCCCCACAGCACAAAGAATACAAAAAATTGCAGAATTAATAGTGAATACACAGACAACATAATACACATGAGAGAAATATTTTTTAATTTATTCAACTCTCCTCTGAGTTTTTTTCATTATACTCTCTCTCTCTCTCTTTGAACATAATGAAAATTACATAAGCTTACATCAAATTGTTGTAGCCTGGAAAACCTAGTTCTAAATCAATGTGATTAATTGCTGAATAGACGTTCAACACCATTTTTCCTTGGATTTTGAAAAGACCACTTCATTCATTAAAATGACATGCAGACCGTATCATGATTTACATAGGAAATGCGTACAAAAAATGTTCAAAACATAAAATCACGGACCTGAAATTTTATCAGTTCCAGATTTGAAATCACATCGCGTCCAGTGCTCCATCACAGATCACAGATATGCAATTTTAACAATTAACATATGCGTGAACATAGGTAAACATAAAATGTTGTGACCACGATGTGCGATGGCACGATCGCTTCGCAAATCAAATAACATACGCTATGGAGCTTAAAGGGAAAACATAAAAGGTTGTGATTATGATGCGCAGTAGCACAATCGCATCACATGTCAAACAAATTAACTTGCATTGGTGGAAGGGTAAGAAATAAAATTTGCAAAGTGCATTGTTGTGGTGCAGAAAACGATGGTGGGTGCAGTAACAAAATACAAATGAAATAAGGTGCAAAACAAGGTCTTGGCTCATGTGGTAAGGTTAAGTGTGTCCCACCAAATATCGCATCAGTGGTAGAATAAGTTATGGAAAAAGATCTTAAGGATAAAAGAAAAATCTTGTGATTGCGTGATGTGGGAAAAGGTAAGTCAAAGTAGTGGTTGAAGAGATAAACGCAGAGTTATGGTCGGGTACTCTGTTTTTGATCTTTTCTGTGGATTGCGTGAAAACGCCTCCAGCTCTTGGATTCTTGCTTGTCCTTATCTGCAATCAAAATTAACAAAGTGTGGGTTGTGCCACTACTTATTCATGGAGGTGGTTGGGAGTATAATTCCAACATTCCCCTTAATCAAAAATGCTACCATCAGCCATTCCTAGACATTGTTTGATGTAAAGAAAACTCTTCTTCCCTAATGGCTTTGTGAGGACATTAGCAAATTGTTCCTCTATTATACAATGCTGCAAAAAAATGTCACCATTGTTAACCAATTCTCTTATAAAATGATATTTGGCATCTATGTGCTTTGTTCTCTTATGGAAAACAAAATTATTTGATAATGAAAATGTTGAGCTATTATCACTATAAATTGTAGTTCCTTTTTCTTGTTAATGACACAAATCTCTTAGCATCCTTATCATCCATACTACTTGGCATGTTGTTGTTGTTGTTGCCACACATTCTTCTTCTGCTGTTGATAATGAAACTATTGGATGCTTATTGGAAGCCCATCAAATTCTTCTCGATCCCAAATGAAACACATACCTAGATGTGCTCTTTCTATCATCTACACTTCCAGCCCAATCACTGTCATTGTAATCAATCAATTTAAAATTTTCAATTGAAGAGAATAGAACACCATACTCCTTTGTTGCATTTACATACCTCAATATTCTCTTGGCTTCTTGGTAATGTGTCTCCTTTGGTGTTTCCATGAATCCAGAAATTAAACTTACAACATATATAACATCAGGCCTAGTTCCATTCAAATACATTAGACTGCCAACTATGCTCTTATACAATGTCAGATCGACATTCTTTCTGCAATATTCTTTGCTTAACATCAACCCCATGACAGTTTGAGTTACTACTGCTTTGCAGTTCTGCATGTTAAATCTCTTTAAAAATTATTCAACATATTTTGCTTGGGAAATAAAAATTCCTTTTTCATTTTGCTTTATTTTTATGCCAAAGAAGTATATTAATAAACCCAAATCAGTCATTTCAAATTCACTCTTCATGACTACTTTAAAATCAACAACAAGAGAAACTTCATTGCCTATGAAAATTAAATCATCGACATATGAAACAACAATAAGGATTTGACCATAATTTTATTTTATGTAGAGTGTGGGTTCACCATTACATTTTTCAAACCCATTATCCATCATGTAAGCATCAATCTTGTTGTACCATGCTCTTAGTTCTTCTTTTAGCCCATAAGGAGCTTTCGTCAACTTGCATACTTTGTGCTCTTGCCCTTCAATCTCATATCAAGGAGGTTGTTCAACATATACCGCCTCTTTCATCACTCCATTCAAGAATGTTGACTTCACATCCATTTGATAGATGTTCCACTTCTGTTGTGCTGCTATGGACAACATTGTACTTACTGTTTCCATCCTTGCAACTGGTGCAAAGGTTTCCACATAATCTCCTCCTTGCTGCTGCTTGTAGCCTTTTACAACAAGTCTTTCTTATGCCTTTCTATCCTTCCTTCGGCATTTCTTTTGGTCCTATAGACCCATTTCACTCCAATGAATTCTTTACCTTCTCGGAGGTCCACTAACTCCCATGTATCATTCTTTTCTATTGCACCAATCTCTTCATTCATTGCTTCAATCTATTTATTTTTTACTACATCTTCAAAATGGATTGGGTCATCAACGTGACAAAACAAAGCAAATAACGAATTCAAAACAACATTGTTATTTACTTCATCTTGCTCATAAATTTCACTCATATTTTTGAATCTTGGTCTTCTTGGTGTGCTTGGAGTTCCACTTGAACTCGAGGGAGTTGCAGATCCATGTGGTGTGCTTGGAGAAGCACTTCCTTGATTTTTCATTGCTTCTCTATTACTTTCTTAGGGTGTCCTCTACTGAGCTTCTATAGGTGGAGGAGGAACCACAGTTGAGAGATTATTTACTGTAATAAATTACTCTTTATCTTCAAGTGAAATACACATCTTCACATTTATAGTTTTCTCTAAACTTCCATCCCAAGCTTCGTCTTCAATGATCTGCACATCTTTGTTGATTATAACTTTCTTGGTTGATGGATTATAGAGTTTGTAGGCATTGCATTCATCACTGTATCAAACAAGTATACACTTCTCCCCCTTACTGTCCAATTTCTTCCTTAACTAATCTAGCACATGTGCATAAGCCACACATCCAAATAATCACATGTGAGTGACAAACTTCTTTCTTCCACTCCATGCTTCTTCTGGAACTCTGTTCATAATAGCTTTTGTTGGACATCTATTTAAAATATAAGTTGCACAATTTACAACTTCTGCCAAATACTCACTTGGAAAATGCTTTGCCTTCAACATGCTTTTGACCATGTCCATGATGGTCCTATTATTTCTTTCTACAACATCGTTTTGTTGTGGTGTGTACCTTGTGGTAAACTTATTGTGTTTGTCGTCCTCCCTGCAGAAACGTAGGAAGTTTTTGGATATATACTCCTCCTTTTTCAGTTCTCATCACTTTTATGTAGTGCCTACTTTTCTTCTCAACAAGAGTTTTGAAGTGGTAGAACTGTTCAAACACTTCACTCTTAAGTTTTAATAAATAAACCCATGTATTTCTTATGTAATCATCTATAAATGTCAAGACATAGTTATTTCCAGCTAATGATGGCATTTGCATTGGTCCACATAAATCTGAGTGGACAATCTCTAAGGGTTCCTTTGCCCTTATACTCTTTCCCGTTGGAAAGGATTCTCTGTGTTATTTTCCCAAGATGCAGCCTTCACATAGGCTGTCTGGTTTCTGTATGAGTGGTAATCCCTTTACCATCCATTTTATGTGCAAGAGGTTCAAACCTCCAAAATTGAGATGTTCAAATATCAAATGCCATAACCAGTTTTTGTCTTTCATTTCTTCTTGAAAAACCTCTTGTGTGACTGTTAAAACAACACCTCCTTCCTTCAATTCTATTCTGATCTTGAGAGGAAACATCCTATTGCTTTTCATATGCACTTCTACATTGACTCTTTTACTTGGAGGTATGCCCGTTATTGTACACACATCATTCTTGAAAAAAACATTGTATCCCTTATTCATGAGTTTTCTAATGCTCTGAAGGTTACATTTAAGGCCAAGTACATAATAGACATCTGGCACAAAATTCTTTTCTCCCTTCCTTGTTATTATTGCTACTCTTTCTTTCCCCATGACAAAGACTTTACTATCAGCCCCTGTTTTCAGTTTATGTTTCTAATTATGTGGTTACCACAACCTAAGTTTAAGAATCATACATCTTCATCTTTTTTCTTGTGCTACATTACATGTTAAAAGAACATTACTCTCGTTGTTATCTTCTTTTGTAAAATTTACATTTTTTTTATTACTCATATCATTTTGTTTCTTTCTACATTCATTGGCATAATGCCCATAATTTTTACAACACTGACATTGGACTTGGGATTTATCATACCTTTGTCCTTGTGCTTGCAGGGCTGTTTATGCTGCGTCTTTGTGGACTTCTTCCTCTTCCTCAGTGGTTTGATCTTCCTTGACCTCTACCTCGACCAAGAGACATATGTGTCTTGAAAGCATGCTCAAATAAGGAGTTCTTAGTTTTTTTCAGTCTATGTTCATGAGATACCATGGATGCATGAATTTCATCCACTAAACATATTGAGAGATACTTTGTCTCTTCGATTGCCACTACTATGGCATCAAACCTAGCTGGTAGGCTTCTTAGGATTTTCTCCACTATTATTCTTTCCTCAAGTGTCTCTCAATGAGACCTTATATGGGTAACTAACCCAATCACATGTGTGAAGAATGAGTCTATGTTATCAAACTCTTTCATGCACAGAGTTTCAAAATCTCTCCTCAACATTTGTAATTTTGTTGTCTTCACTTTCTCCATGCCTTGATAGGTTGTCTTGAGAATATCCCATGCCTCCTTGGACTTTGTTGCTGCTGTAAGCCCTAGGAATATTCTCTCATGTACTTCTTGGTAGAGGTAGAAGAGGGATTTGGAGTCCTTCTTCCTATTATCTCTCAACAAGTCTATTTCTGTTGCTGTCAAAGCAGATAGCACTGCTGTGTCTGCTGGTCCTTGGAAAAAAATTTACACCAGCTCCCATATATCTTGTGAACCAAATAGGGCCCTCATTGTAATATCCCAATAATAATAATTTTTACCATTTAACTATGGTAATTGTGGATTTTTCAAGCTTGTGCATACTGCTGCCATTCTGACTGTGTAAACAAACAACCTTCTTGATTGTATAAAAAAGAAACCTTCTCACTATTGTAAAAGCTTTCTCACTACTGGAGACTTCTGCTTCTACAAATAAATCTTACATTTTTTTCAGTAAAGTGATCTTGTTCTTTTATTGAGAGCCTAGACCTACTCTAATACCATGTTCAAATTTTTGAATACAACAAACAGATGGAATGTGTTTCCCCACAACACTGAGAATACAATCAATTATGGAATTAGCAGTCAATACACAGACAACGTAATAAACAAGAGAGAACTCTTTGTTAATTTATTCAACTCTTCCCTAATTTTTTTTTTCATTCTACTCTCTCTCTCTCTCTCTCTCTCTCTGAACATAATGAAAATTACATAAGCTTATATCAAATGTTCATAGCCTAGAAAACCTAATTCTAAATCAATGTGATTCCTTGTTGAACAGATGTTCTGTTAGTATGAATTCTTCGTCGAAGTGTACGAAAAAGAACCACTTTAGCTACGCATAACTAATAGCCCTAACAACAATAGAGGCTGCAAAACATCTTCAGATCTGCAATTAGTAGTTAAAGTGCTGCAACAAACAGATCTATAAATGGAAAGACATTAAGCAGAAAAGTAAAGAGTTTGCTCCATGCATCCAACAGACAAGACAAGAACACGATTTTTGAATGAATTTTTATATTACGGGGCACCTGGGAGGAAACAAGAAGGTGTATCCAGATCTCCTCAGTGGGATGGGTTCTTTGTAGTCCTCAGCACTTCAGATCTAAGCTCTCTCTCTCTTGTAGATGTAGAAAACCCAATGTAGAAGGTAGAGCTCAATGGGAGCAACAATGGCAGAAAATGAGACCGAGTGTATAGATCCAGAGTGATCTAGTATGCAACAAAAGGTGAAGAATGAAGGGAAAAACCCTCCTATTTATAACAAAATATTGGGTCATTCTAGATCTTGGTGCATGATTAAAATAATGTTAATCAAATCTAGATCCACCTCTATGGAATATTTTATTATTATTTGTTGGAGGGAAAGGGACTTTGACTTGGGTCAAATCCCTTGATTAGTGAGGAATAAATAAGTAAATGATTTATTTATCCTTTTAAGGAAGTGGTTGGGATATAATCAAATAAATAATGATTTATTTAATTAATAGTGGTTGATTTGGTCATATTTAACAAGGAATATTATTTAAATAATTATTCCTAGAAAATAATAAGATAATTATGGGTGTATCTCATTAATTTCTTTGTTTTTGGGTTAAACATGACTGGGAATAATAATTAAATTATGGTTTAATTAATTATTCCTTTTTGGGTTTCCTTAATTAACATAGTGAAAGCAGTTTTACTTGGGGTAAAACTGGTCTTACATGGTGTACTTGGGTCCATCTAATGATAAAAGGTTAGATGACCAAAAAATGGTGTAACAGATTGCCCCCCAGCGTGCGAGTGTCAGGAGCAAATCGTATGACCGAAGTACGTTGTAAGAATACAATCACTAGACGATAAAAGGGTATGTCAGAGAGAGAAGTGGGAGGTAGATAGTGTGATGGAGGACTAGACCCTGAGGAGACGAGACTCGCAGGTGCAACAAGTCTCTTTTTATGAGAGGGTACCTGTGCTGAAGGCGGCGGGGGAGGCATACCTATGCCCGCCGTGACAAAGTACAAAAGAATAGTGTGTCCAGTAAACAAGGGACCGAACCATAGAGTACAGCTGGCATAATCAAGGGCCAGATAAAAAGATAATGAAGAGTCTCACATACATGCTGTGCCTGGGATAACAGCCAGGACTAGTACAATAATATCTGGGTACATGAGATAAATACAACCCAAATGCCCCCTATAAATGGGGAAGGGCTCACAAAATCTGACTGATACATGCAAATCATAGAGGTGCTGCAAGTGGCTAAGGCCAACATCATCAAAATCTGGAGCGGCATCAAAGGCTGCAATGAAGAGGTCATCCGGGCATGTGCGGGGCTACCTGCAGGGCCACCCCCTCATGAGGGCTGAGACATCTCACACACGCCCGGGAATCATCAAGAGCTGCTGCTGGGTCACTGGACTGTCCAGTATACGAATCTCGATCATGCTGAAAGGAGTTGGAGAAGCAATCAAGTCAAAGGGAAGTGAGAGATCCCCCTGCCTGATCCGAGGCACCGAACAAGAGTGGAAGCTGGAACCAAGGTACACCGCCCTCTAGACCTTGCTTCTGGAATAAATGTGCTGATGTCGACAGAAGGAGGTCCGCCGTAGGTGAGGCAATGAGAGATCCGCAACTAAGGCACGAGAGAAGAACAATAGAGCGACGGACAGACTGACACTAATGATGATAGTGGAAATGGGAAGGATGGAGTGGCGAATGGACGACTTCCCTTGTTAGAGCATAAAGGGCATGAATGACATGGCAGCGACTGACACAATATCGGAAGGGACAGGGGACAGTGGGGCTGAAGGTCATAATGTGCGACGCAAGAGAGGGACCAAGCAATGAAGGATGGAGGGCTATAGTGGGGTGTAAAAGGACGCAGGATAGACTCCATGAATGTAATGATGACTCGACTTGGATGCTCTAAACAAGGGCGACTTTTATAGTGCTGCCACACAGTAAAGGCCCCAATGGGGGGTCATGGAAGCATGAGTACAAGGTGGGCACTCATGACGAAAATTGACATGAACATGGACAAGTAAGGGAGCGATATGGTGCCCCAAGTACAAGTGGCGTAAGTGAGGAAATTCGATTTTAAGGAGCGGTGAAGTGACCCTTCGTGGAAAAAATGTGTCCGGGTGAAGTATAAAATCACCAAAAACTAACTAAAACCCATTTGAGAGCTCGGTGAGATCTGTCCAGCGGTGCTAACGGTTCGTCGAACGGGGCTACGGTGTGGTCGCAGCAGTCGAAAGGAGAAACATGGGTTCTCTTTAATGAGGCAGTTGTCCCTCCAAAATCATTCATTTGCTATTGTTGCTGTGGTGAATGTGGAGAGGAGAGAAGGCCCTAAATCTTGCGGCGAACGTAGTGGACAAACCGACCGTTGGAAGCGAGATCTGTCAGTTGGAGGTACGAGGCCTAACCTTGCTCTTGCATGTTGTTGGATGACATTTGCAGTTTAGGGCCCAAAACCCCCAGAAACAGCCCCTCCTTCATCTCTATGGCCGGGTCGCACTTTTTGGGGCAAAAAGTACGACCCAGGACGCAGGTTTGCGGGCAAAAAGTGCGACCTGGTCCAGAAAATGGCAGAAAACTGCGACCTGGGAGACGAGGAGGGCTTGGTGCTGTTTGATGGCTGGGAGTTGGGTTGTGGTGTGTGGTTATGGTTTTCCCGATCTGTACCCTGACAAAAAGAATGTGGTTGTGCAGGTATGGCAGAGTTGCGGGTCAGCTGGAGAGAGAGGGATCTGGGAACACTTCGGACAGAGATCCAGGCGGATCAGGGCGTTCGTCGTGTATTGGCCAGATATAGGGGCATATGGTGCCCTCTCAGATGTGTGTAGGGGCAAGTGGTGCCCCCTAGAATGTATGGGGGGGCATATGGTGCCCCCAGTTGTTGGATTTTGTTTGTAACATGATATGGGCATGTCGGATGTATATGTATTGGGGGGCGTATGGTGCCCCCAGTTTTTGGAACATGCTATGGGCATGTCGTAAGTATATGTATGGGGGGGCGTATGGTGCCCCTAGTTTTTGGAACATGCTATGGGCATGTCGTATGTATCAGAGTAGATGGACTCATCAATATATGGTTTGCGACACATATTATGGATATGCATCGTCTTTTTATGGTTGATTTAATGTTATTGTCTTGTATGACTTGTGTGTGATAAATGCCAATCTAGAACATGGTTTGCAATACTATCTACGTAGTGATTTTGGTCTCTGGGTACATGGTTGAAAGTGATGGTTTCAAACGCACGTATTAAGACTTTCACTCGTAAATAGCGTCTAAACAACACAGGGTTATGCACACGATAAACACCATTTAGTGGCATTACAAGAAGCAGGGAATCCAAACGAACGTGCAGATGGCGGATGCGATGCAACAGGGCATCAGCTAATAGGCCACGCACTGCATCATATTCGGCCTGATTGTTGGTGGCAGAACCAATGCATACCCCGTTAGACAGAATGAGGTCGTGCAAAGGGGTGAAGATGGCCCACCCTGCCGAGGCAAGATTCCTGGAGTAGCGACTTGCACCATCGGCGTAACCGATAAATGGTGTGGACGAGGGGTCCTGCAAAATGGTGTGACAAGACAATAAATGAGGAGGTGAAAGGAAATGACGGCAGCGTGAGGGTACAGAAGTCATCGAGCAGTAATGGCAGGGGGAAGGGGCAGGATGATCAAGACTCAAACAAGGTGGTGTATGAGAGCTATCGGAAACAGGGCGAGGACTCGGGCTGCGGAGGTCAACAGAGACACAAGTGGAGTGATCTCGGGTATCAAGGGACACAATGGGGGAGGCTGCAGATGGGCTAGGCTCCGAGTGTCGTGCAGAGGAGGATAGGTAAAGAATGGTGACTGTAGACTCCTTCATCTGAACATCAGGGGGGGGAATGTGGATGGGAGCGGGGGGATCCTCAGGCTAGCCTGAAGCATACTGCGCGAGAATGGGAGAGGCGGATTGATTTTGTTCAACCTCATACTCGCGGATCACCTCAAGGGAGGCGCGGTAATGTGTCAGGTGAGGACAATAATGGGAGTATTGGCCATGGACACCGCACAAAGCACAAGGCTTGTTGGTGCGGAGAGTCTTGGCGTTCTTGGGGACGATCGAAGAAGGAGTGGGAGTTTCAGGGACCGTAGTGTCGGGGAACGCGAAGTTTACCATGGGTCGGATACGAGGTAACTCGGGACAAGCATGGGTGGCATGACCAATGATATCACATAAGGCACAAGGCTTCGCGGGCGGAGAAGGAGCCGGGTTGGTCGTGGTGGTTTGGTCTTTGGTTGCCCGCTTGCGGGCTTTGCCTTTCTTCCCGGGAGCCGTCACAACAGGAGAAGGGTCCTGTGGAGGTGCTGGGGGCACAGTGGCTATGGAGGAAGCGAGGGGGACCGGTTGAACCGGTGTCAAAGCCATGTAAGGTTTGGGGTGACCGGGGGGGGTGGCGGCTGGGGGGTCAAGGTACCAAACCGGAATACCCAAGGTCAAGTTAGGGAGAGAGAGGGTGGCCATGACGGGGACAGAATATACTCCGGGAGGGGGAGCCAAGAAGGGGATCTGTCCAGCAGGGTAGTGACCAGGAGGTACGGCTCCAAGATGGTTAAGGCCGGGGGGGACCAAGCCTGGAGGATAAAGAGGTTCGGGGATACCAGCTGTAGGGGGAGGGCCGGAAGGAGGAGGTCCGGCTGGCGGAGAGGAATGGCTAGGAGCGGGTTGCGGAGGGCGGGGGGGAGGGTGCAGACTAGCCGAGGCAGGCCGTTTATGGGCAGCCTGAGACGATTGCATCATGCAAACATTCGACAAGCTGGGATCAGTAACAAGAGGGGGGGGAAGGTGAGGAAAAGTACCAAGCAGGGTGGAATCTTTATAGACGCCGGGGGAGACACTGGTCAAGGAATCGACGGTTTTCTTGTTGGCTATGGAAGAGATGGTCGTCTCGGAGGAGGTTGAAGACGGCGGCTCATGATAAGATAGCTGGTCAATGGTGACTATCTTCCCATTATGTGGGAAGGACATCTTGCGGAAGACCGCGGATGGGACAGCAGACATGGCATAGGTGTAGCTTCGCCCCAATAGAATGTTGTAGTCTAGAGGGGCGTCAATGACTTCGACATCAACGCAAACAGTCTTACCGGCGAGGGTGATGGGACGATTATGAGAAACGAGACGTGGGGAACGGGAGGCATGACCGTCCCACGCTCGAAGGGTGATCGTGGAAGGGGCCGGCTCGGGGGATTCAGGGGATCGAGTTGCTTCCAAAGCAAGAAGCGGACATCACACGGGTGGATACCCCCTCATCAATTATACACCGAGAAATGTTGGAATTCTGGATTTTGAGTGGGATTTGGAAGGAAACGGAAGGAGGGAGAGGAGGATGGTCCGATTGAGTGGCGTCGAAAACAATCATTTGGTCATCAGTAGGATCTACAGCACCCACGGTAGATAGTAGAGCCTTCTTTTGGGAAGGGCACGATTGGAGGAGTTCCAATGTGGAAATGGCAGCAGGAGACTGCGCCAAATCATCTACTATGCTATACGAATGAGCAGCTCGACCAGGAGCAGCATTTCGGCGTAATGGTCCTTTTGGAATCTTTGGAGTGAACCTCGATTTTGGGTTGAGGGATGTGTAAGGGCCACTAGGATGTCGAAAGAGGCTGCGAGACACGAGAGATGGAGGCTCGGGGAGCGGTGAGAAGCGAGGCTTGAGATGCGCGGCCCAGGAGTTTGAAGGTGAAGGTCGACGGAAGGGGACGGATCGGAGCGCATCACTGGGATGCGAGTAGTCGGAGGAACCGAAATGGGCCAGGGTGTGGCGCATGGGCGTCGGGGGGTTGGGGTAGCCACGAATTCACGGCCCGGGGAAAGGATCGGTGGGCTGCAGTGGGCCCAGGTGGTGGCCACATTAGGAGGAGCATGAGGGGAGGCGTGTTGTCCGCGCAATGTGGCTTGAGACTCCCACATCTGTCGCATCTGGGGTAAGAGAGAACAATCGTGAGTGTAGTGACCGTAAACACCGCAACACGAACAGGGCTTGTTTGTGCGAAGCGGCCTGTCCGGCCTGGGCGGAATGCCCTGAGGCTGGTTGCTAGTGTTAGGGACCATACCAGAATTGGGTCCTCGGTTACCGGGGTCAGATGGGTTCTGGTTGCCTCTCCGCCTTCTTTGAGAAGAAGGGGGATTAATCGCACCCTGTTGTGCAAATACTTGCCCTGGAGGGGGTTGTAAGTGCTGTTGCAGGTTGTGAGGAGGCAAGGGAGGCGGAAGCGCATATGCTGGAGGAAGTCGCGCACCCGAGGCGTGGATAAAAGTAAAGGGTTGGGTTGGGCGACATTGAGGTAAGCGGGAGGTTGGGCAAAAGGAGGAGGCATGCCATTATCCACGGATACATGTTGCTAGGGAGGGAAGAGTGTAGTCTTGGCCTCTCCACAGGGAGACCATGGCTCATAGGAGGGTGAGCAGATGGGTGGGAAAGAGATCCAACAATCCCGTCGGCGGAATGAGATGCCCCCGGGGCGTTAGCGCCACCGGGCCTGGGGATGTCAGGCAGAACGGTATAAACATAACCCGATTGAGCGTAGATCAGGTCATATTTTAAAGCTATTCGGAGGGCGGCTTCTTGATTAGAGGAAAGAAAAGAGAGGCGACATCTTTGCGATGGGAGAGGGGAGGGTGCGGGGAACAGGGGATATAAGAAGCCGTCTTGAGGGAGGGGCTCGACATAAGCTCGGAGTC
Organism: Pinus albicaulis; assembly: GCA_034641835.2. Classification (NCBI taxonomy): domain Eukaryota; kingdom Viridiplantae; phylum Streptophyta; class Pinopsida; order Pinales; family Pinaceae; genus Pinus; species Pinus albicaulis. The sequence continues at coordinate 1,402,271,346 of CM076570.1, forward strand.
TTCGTCGCCATTCCTGAACATGGGTAGAAAGGCGTGTGGAAGAGGATTGCTTAAATGAAGTCAAGAGCTCCGTGCCAGTGTCGTATCGGAGAGGAAGCTGGAAGTACGACAAAAAGGCTTGGGCAAGAGTCTCGAACGTGGTATGGGAGGAAGTGGCATGTTCGACATACCATTTAGAAGCTTCACCGATAAGCGTGTGTTGGAACAAACGAAGATGGATGGAGTCATCGGTAATGGAATTGGAGGAACACCACATGTGGAAAGATCGGACGTGATTGGTTGGTTCTTCTCGATTAAGGCCCTCGAACTTAGGGATATCAGAGGGCAGCTTGGTAGGCATAGTGGGCCAGGTAGTATTATGGTGAATGGGGTCGTTAATCAACTGATGGAAATCGGGGAGGCAGAGGCCTGCAATGTACGGCAGCACAGGGGTGGCCGGAGTAGTGGTTGTGACGGTTCCGCTAGAAGTAGGGCCGGCATTGGGGCCGGGAGAACCGCTAGCATTAGGCCCTGATCCGGACATGGTGAAGGTAAAAGGAGTCGGAGGGGGAGAGCCGGAAGGAGAAGGGGGACCCGATGAATCAGGAGAGGAGTCGGAGTGCGGACTCGAGTGAGCCAGCTCCGGCGACGGCGGTGCGCGAGCCGGTCGATCGGCCAGGGAGCGAGGATGAAGACGAAGTCTCACGAGAAGAGCGCCTTGGGAAGCCGCAATCTTGCAGCGGGAAGAAGGAAGGCAAACGGAGACATGAGGACGAAGTCAATTACGGTCGGGCAGATAAGGTGCAGTGACAATTGATTTTAGAGTCTTTGCCAGGCGGTGTTAACCAGGCGCTTCTTCACTTAGGGTCGGTGTGTGGCGTGCGTTAATTTTAATTTTTAAACCCTTTCCGTTGTTGAGAGCAAGAAAAAGTGTGCTGCGTAGCTGAAAATAAACCTACAGAGAACAGAATAAAATGCTAAAATAACAGAGAAATAACAGCTACGTATGCATCTATCTAACCCAAGAAGGTGGGTCTCTCACAACTATGCTGAAAAGAAAGGGAAAAACTAAGGAAACACACACAAAGGAATCTCAACAGATCTAGGGTCAAAGGGGACAGAGATTTGGAGGATAAAGCTGCAGACAAGGGGTGCAGATCACAGCCAAGAGACAGAGGCAAGGTGGCTGGAAAAGGGAAATCAGCAAAAAACCGGGGGGGGGCAAGGCAGAGGCCTTGAGAGGAGGTCCAAACAAAATGACAAGAGGTGATTTGAAAGGAAAAGAGGCTGATTTCAATGGATGCGAAAATTATGAGATGCGGGAAAGAGAGTGAAGCTGCGAAGCGATGGGTAGAAGCAGTGCAAAACTCTTCCACAAAAAGTGGAGAATCTTAAGCCCTAAGGGGGTTTGGGTTCCCACTTAGGTGAGTAAAAACGAGATCATATCTTGAGTGAGCGGGGTACAGAGACGAGGAAATTTGGAGAAGACCACAGTTGGCGCGGCGGGAGACGAGAAAAATTGCGAGAAAAAATGCTGGAAAAAAAGAGATCGGGTGCTGATTTGACCTGATCTGAGTTGAGGTCGCGGAAAACTGGCTGAAAAGCGACACGGAGGTCCGAATTGACGCCGGGTTTTGGGCCAAAAAGTGCGACCCCACCGATTTCCGGTTGTCGGCGGCTTGATTTTCTGAAAAGTTAAAGTGCGAGTTGCGGGCGGTGTCGCTTACTGTAATAGGGCCAGAAACACACAGAAGTTAGAAATTTTAAGTTTTTAGGGTTTTATGTGAGAAAAATGACATAAAAAGAGGAAAACTGAGCAGCTGAAAAGAAGCCCTAGGGCCTGAAGTAGCTGGATATGCAGGAATATGAAAAACGACAGCGGTCGTAATTTTAAAACTCGTGTGGAGTCGCCATTTGTTAGTATGAATTCTTCGTTGAAGTGTACGAAAAAGAACCACTTTAGCTACGCATAACTAATAGCCCTAACAACAATAGAGGCTGCAAAACATCTTCAGATCTGCAATTAGTAGTTAAAGTGCTGCAACAAACAGATCTATAAATGGAAAGACATTAGGCAGAAAAGTAAAGAGTTTGCTCCATGCATCCAACGGACAAGACAAGAACACGATTTTTTGAATGAATTTTTATATTACAGGGCACCTGGGAGGAAACAAGAAGGTGTATCCAGGTCTCCTCAATGGGATGGGTTCTTTGTAGTCCTCAGCACTTCAGATCTAAGCTTTCTCTCTCTTGTAGATGTAGAAAACCCAATGTAGAAGGTAGAGCTCAATGGGAGCAAAATGGTAGAAAAATGAGACCAAGTGTATAGATCCAGAGTGATCTAATAGGCAACAAAAGGTGAAGAATGATGGGGAAAACCCTCCTATTTATAACGAAATATTGGGTCATTCTAGATCTTGGTGCATGATTAAAATAATGTTAACCAAATCTAGATCCACCTCTATGGAATATTTTATTATTATTTGTTGGAGGGAAAGGGTGTTTGACTTGGGTCAAATCCCTTGATTAGTGAAAAATAAATAAATAAATGATTTATTTATCTTTTTAAGGAAGTGGTTGGGATATAATCAAATAATGATTTATTTGATTAATGGTGGTTGATTTGGTCATATTTAACAAGGAATATTATTTAAATAATTATTCCTAGAAAATAATAAGATAACTATGGGTTTATCTCATTAATTTCTTTGTTTTTAGGTTAAACATGACTGGGAATAATAATTAAATTATGGTTTAATTAATTATTCCTTTTGGGGCTTCCTAATTAACATAGTGAAAGCAGTTTTACTAGGGGTAAAACTGGTCTTACATGGTGTACTTGGGTCCATCTAATGATGAAAGGTTAGATGACCAAAAAATGGTGTAACATGTTCAACAATAATTTGTCCTTGGATTTTCAAAAGACCCATTCTTTCAATAAAACGACACGTAGACTGTATTCTGATTTACACAGGAAACACATACAAAACACGTTCAAAATAGAAAATCCCGGACCCTTGATATTCCATACCATAGCCCAACCAATTGGATGCTCAGCTCCCTCCAATGGGTCACGTTCAAACTTAACTATTCACATTCCAATCTAACCGATTAGGTTTCTAACTTATTCGATGACCACAAAATGAATTTAAAATATGTATGAAATATGTTTATAAATTAAATGAAAACATGGAAATTTAATGAAATAATGTTAACCTTGTTTAACAAGAGAAAATGTCGATGGGTTTGAAAATATTTAAATCTAAAGCAATAAAACTTATTCCCATTACTTTTGAATATAATATTGTAAATGGCATTGCATATTGTTAATTGAATTAAGCTCTTGAATAATGTCAACATGTAAACGAAATTTTTAGTGTTTGAAAAGAACTAAATGACGACATAATGTACAACCTTGCCATGCAAAGGGAACCAATACACATGGAATGGATGGAATGGATGAGTGAGCTTGAGAAAAGTGGCCTAAGTGAATGGACAAGGCGTAAATACGTTTAAATGCAGATAATTTTTTTTCGGATTAATCACATAATTAGGATTTGGTCGACGTTTCGAACCAAATAATGTGCTTGTTGGATAAGTTAAGAAAAAATTAGCTAAAAGCAAAAGGAAAAACATAAATGATAAATGGTGTATAATTTTCTCTCAAGGAGGTTGTGGCTTGATAGGTGTCTAGAGTTTCAAAGTCAGTGGAAAAGTAGTATGCATTAATGTTAATTTGTAATCTCTGTGAAAAAATTAAAAAAATGAGATTATATTATTTTTTTTAGAGGAACAAATTTTACTATTGAAGAACTTAATTTGGATGAGGGAAAGAGTATTTTTTAATTAAAGTCCACATATGCACAAAAGGACTTGTTGGCCCAAAAGAGATTTTGGACACCCACAGATGGATATAAATACATTTCAAGTGACCCTAATTTAGAGATCATCATCATGATCATTATTCTTTCTTCGGATTGGGGCACATATGTTTAAGGTTGGGTCATAGAGATTAGTTGGTATATGATATGTGTTACAAACTTGAAGGTTATTGCAAAATCTGCAAGTTAAATTTTATGTTTTTTATGCAACGGATCAATTTGCAAAAGTACATAAATTAATGGTTTTTAAACTCAGTTTGTAACATAAAAAATATACAAATATACCATACATGATAACATAACACAATAAAAAGATAAATAAGTTCACCCCTCCAAGGCTACATCTCGTGGTCCGTCTTCCAATTTTTGGCCTCTTTCATTAAGTGCTCAAATTTGTGATTTAATCCATTTACAATGCTCAGAATGCAAAAATAATGTCTCTAATCACTCCAAAAGACCCAAAAACCCTAGTATGGGCTCTTGTTGAGCTCCAATTAGCCCAAAACTCACAAAGATATGCTTAAGAGAAGTTTTGCTATGAACTGCTCTACAAATAGGTCATTATGTCTAACCATCCTATGTTTTCTTCCCTTCTCGAGACCGCCGAGAAGAAAATTCGCCTAGTTCCGACAATATTCACGTTGATTTGGGTGTAATTTATGAGACAGTTATATCGTCCAATAACACCTAAGCATCAAATTATTCACCCCACCGCTTGGTCATGTGGGTGCATGTAGCTAGGGGTCAAGCTAATCACCCCCTTGCCACTCTGCAGCTTTCGCCATTGCAGAGATATCTAAAAGCCCATAAGGTTTAGGGTTGGTCTAACCTCCCTCCAACATAGGGCTAGCGCTTATCCACCACACCGACGATTCCACACCTCACATGAAACTTGGGGCATGTCCCTATATTTCTAAACTTGTTCCTTAATGCCTCCCAATTTTGATCTTGATATTGTATCTCTAATAAAACCTCAGGCTACGGCTTCCACCCAGTTCCTCCACTATCATAAGAAAACCTTTCACCACTTTTCTTTGCAAATTTCTGTGAAAATGGGATGGTGCTAAGTCAAGGGCCCTTAAGTGCTGGTTGTCAATGGTCATGTGGGCTGTGAGATGACTAGAGATATGGGCTTAGCCCCAACCCCTTCCTGTTAATTTTCAGGAAACCAGGTCAAAACTCCGTGTTCCACTTCTCATATGAAGATAGTCATATTTTTTTTGGATTCCTCTTTCAGAGAGGATCAATATTTATCTAAAGATCATCTTGATTGGATGAGCAGAACATTGATTTTGAATTTATTTTCCACATGTGCAAGGTCAGCAAGATTTATCCCACATGCCTAAGAGATGTGCCACACACCCTCACTGATGGATATGAATTGGAGAGAATTGGAGGTCATTTTCTCATCATCTCATCACAAATTATCTCTTTGTGATCTCATTGGTTCGATAGCCTTTGGAGGCCTTTTTTCTTCTCACATGTGTGGAGCGAAGCTGGTATTTTCTGTGATGATTTGTTTAGGGATTGCTAATATTTTCTACGATGATCTGTTTAGAGATTTTTCTACTGCAACGTTGATCAGCATTGATCATGGTCATCCCTTGGTCATTTGACCTCAATATTCTACAGAAATTACAATTTTACGAGGTTGTATATCTAGGCACTAAAATTTAGGAATTCAGGGTTGTTTGACTTAAGCCCTAGTTTTCTGCGTTGACTTTTCTGAAGCTGCCTTTGCTGAATTTTCTGCGCTATCCCTACTTTGACTTGTGTTGACTTGTGATGAGTTTTCTTTTAGGGTTGTGGGTGTGACACATGAAAGTGCTGGTTGACCGAGAAAGACTTCGCTGGTTGAAGCATCTCACTGACCACCATAACGCAAAAATATGTCATATATTTGCTGGACATAAGGAATTGTAAATATGATCTATATTTTTCTTGTCTTCTATTGATCTATTATTTTTTTCTATCAAAAATTTACCTTCAAGTTTATGTGATTTCTATCTTGCATTGGGCCTATGAAAGATTGAAGTAAAAGTGCATCGAGAATAGAACACCATTTTTATCTAAATTTAACATGGTTTTGGAGCTGAGGTGAAGACAAATTCCAAGAGTCGAAGATGGTGGTAGAATCTATCTCTGAAGGAAGAAATCCTATCACGGACAAATTACCTCCTCAACATACAAGAGTTTCAAGGCTGATGATAAATTGAATCATAAGTCTGATTATCATGCATGGAAGATGTCCTTGTATTTACCGCTAGAAGATCAAGATGCCATGGACTATGTATAGGGAAATATTCGAGAGCCTTCATAAAATGCAATTTCTTCAATGAAGAGGAAGTATAGAAAACAATAAATAAAAGAAAACATGATTATCTTGGATTCTATTCATAAGCACTTGGTTGCTTACATTTCTGAGCCGAAGACATCTAAGGAGATGTCTGATAAGTTGGTGAGCATGTTCAAGGCTAGAAATGATAATCAAATCCTCTTCTTCAAGAATCAGTTGAAGAATATAAAGAAGGGTAAATATGAATCTATTCAATCCTATTTTATGAGGCTCACTGAAATCATGAATAACCTCCTAGCTATTGGGGAAGAAATATCTGATCGACAGATGATTCTTATTGCACTTGGAGGTCTCCCCCATGATTGGCATGTATTCAATGCCACTATTCTCAATAATAATGTGATTTTTTATTTTGATGAAATATTGACGGGATGCACTCAAGACGAAAGAAGAATGATGGAGTATGCATCTAATGGTAATGGGATTGATTCTACTGCTTTCGCCGCTCATGTAGAGAAGAAGAACCATGGTGGCCCAATAAATCAAAACCACAGTAGAGCGGAGCCCAAAGGAAGGAAGGGAATATGTTACACTTGTAACAATACTATTCGCTATGCAATAGAGTTCCCTAATAGAAGGGACTCTCCCAGGGATGATGACAACAACAACTGGAAAAGGAATGGCAGGAACAAAAGGTTCCAAGCAAAGAGGAAAGCTCTATCTGATCATAACGGAAATGGGAAACCTTTCAAAAGGTCACAAAGTTCTAGGTTCATGAGTTTAATGCTGTTTATAATAAAATAAATGATTTTATTCTTGTGTCTGCCCTCTCTACTAAATCTCCACCTGAAACCTTGGATGTCTGGTTAATTGATAGTGGTTCTTTAAGGCACCTTGCTAGTTATAAGGAATCCCTTTCTAATTTGGCTGAGAAGGTTAATAATAGGTAAATTATCCTTGGAGATAGTGCCACCTATCCCATCAAAGGGATATGAACTGTGACTCTCCATTTACCTCAAGGTCAAGTCATGTGATTACAAGATGTGTTGTATTTACCGGATTTGAATAAGAAACTTGTATCCATTTCGGAAATGGAAGACAAAGGGTTCAAGGTGGCATTTGTTGATCGAAAGGTACTTATCTATAAGAATAAATTCAACGAAGCTTTTTCTATTGGCTTTAGAGTTGATACACTATACCAGGTTGGAGGAAGCCCATTAGGGGTTATAACATGTGATACATATCTTCAAGAAGAGTTATGGCACTAGAGGTTTTCACACCTTCATTACAAAGCCCTTCCTGAAGCAAGGAAGGTGATGACAGGGATGCCAAAATTTAGAGATTTTCATGAAGATATATGTCAGGGTTGTGTCGAAGGAAAGCATACAAGGGGACTATTGCCCTCAAGTCTCACAAAGGCAACTGATATCTTGCAGTTGATACATTATGACTTATCTAGTATGATGCCTATGAAATCTTGGGGAGGATGTTCCTATTACATGAATTTTACAGATGACTTCTCCCGCAAGACCTGGATATATTTTTTTTGAAGAAGAATGAAGCATTGAAATGGTTTCGTACCTTCAAGGCCTCGGTGGAAAATCAAAGCGAGAAGGAAATCAAAGTTTTGAGGACCGATCATGGGACCAATTATGAGCCAAATGAGTTTAATGAATTTTGTAGAGAAGTCTGCCTTAAGAGGGAGACCACAACTGTGTACGCTCCTAAGAAAAATGGTGTTGCTGAAAGAAATAGCAAGACCATTGTGGAAGGTGCTTGTGCCATGCTATGTGACCAAGGTATTATGATGTTTCTATGGGGAGAAGCTGCGAAAATTGCTGCGTATGTTAAAAAAAATGCCCACATTCTTCTATGGACTCAAAAACTCTCGCAGAAGTCTTCCCTGGTAAGAAACTTGATGTTTGTCATTTTAGAGTTTTTTGTTGTCTTGTTTACTTTCATGTGCCGAAGGAAAAGAGAAGCAAATTGGATGCTTCTAGAAAGAAGGGAGTTTTTTTGGGCTACATTGAAACTTCGAAGGCATATAGAATCAATGTGCATGGTCAAAGAGAAGTGGAGATATGCCACGATGTCACCTTTGACAAATATGGTGCCCTCAAGAAAGTAAGAGATCTTCCTAGCTCCAAGGAAGACAAAGAAGATGAAGAAGCAAGGAAGTTGGAAGAGCTGAAGGATGACCAGATGCCCAGTGTTGAAGGACCTATGGATCCCATTAATCCACCTACTTCAACTAATATAAGACCATTATGGCTTAGGGATACTCTCGAAGATTCTGATAGACATACTACCCCAAGGGGGACATTCCGTGAAAGCAAGAAGCCGAAGAGATACCAAGGGTATATAGCAGCCATCAGTATGATAGTACAATCTAAGCCTGGAACATTTGAAGAAGTCTTAAAGCAAAAATTTTGGAGGGATGATATGCATGAATAATATGAGTCCATTATGAAGAATTGTGTCTCGGAATTGGTCCCAAGACTGGAGGAAAAAGCTATTGTCACCTCGAAATGGCTCTATAAGATCAAGCATGGATCTGATGGAAGTGCTGAAAAGTACAAGGGAATATTTGTTGCCTAAGGATTCTCTCAAAAATAAGGCATATATTATGATGATACATTTTCACTTGTTTCCCACTATACCACCATCCGATCTATTATTTCCCTTGCTACTATGCAAGGATGTAGTCTACATTAGATGAATGTGAAGGCCTCTTTTTTGCATGGATCTATAAAGGAAGAGGTGTATGTGGAGCAACCTATGGGGTTCGAAGTCCGAGATAGAGACACCCATGTATGCAATTTGAATAAATCCCTCTATTGATAGAGGAAAGCCCCTAGGGCTTGGTATGAGAGGATAGATAGCTACTTGATGAATTTGGGCTTCACTCTAAGTAATGTTGATCTGAAACTTTATTTTAAAGTTTATAGAGAAAGACCTCTCATTTTGGTTCTATAGGTGGGCGATCTCTTCCTCACATATGTTGACCCTCTCATTCATCAGTGTAAGAGGGAGCTAGCTTCCGAGTTTGGGATAAAAGACCTAGGATAGATACACTACTTCCTAGGCTTCAAAGGTCTGGCAGAGGTGAGGTGAGATTTTCCTTTTTCAAGGAAAATATGCCTTGAACTTGCTACAGAGATTTGGTATGGTGGATTGTAAGTCTGGGTCGACACCGATGGAACTCAACTTTAATAATTTGAGTGGAAATGTTGGTGGGCCAATGCTAGCAAATCCTACCAAGTATTAACAACTTTTCGGGGCCCTGATGTTCTTAGTGAACTCCCGTTCGGACGTATGTTTTGTAGTGAAAAATTTGAGTCAACCTATGGTTGATCCTCATCATATTCACTGGACTGGTTCTAAGAATCTATTGAGATATCTTCGGGGCAAAAGCAACCATGGGTTGAGATACATTTCCGAGAGATTGAGACTCCATGGATGTACTGATGCCGATTTGGCTGGCAGTGTGGTGGATCGCAAGAACTCATTTGTATGTTGCTTCACCTTCGGTTCTGCTTTGATATATGGGATGAGCAAGAAGTAGAAGTTGGTGGCTTTGAGAACCGCTAAGTCCGAATACATTGCAGTGAGTATGGCCTATTGTGAAAACTTTTGGTTGTGAAATATCTTTAGTGAGCTTGTTGGGTATGTGCTAGATACCACCTTTATCCTTCATGATAACCAGAGTGAGATTCGTCTTTTTGAGAATCCTATGTTCCAATATTGATCCAGGCATATTAATATCAGGTACCACTTTATCCGGGATATGGTACAACGAGGTGTCATAAGGCTCGATCATATAGGAACTAATGAGCAAGTTACAAATATTCTCATGAAGCCCATGGGGAATGTCAACTTCCTAATCTTCTGTGAGAAGCTTGGAATCATGGAAAGACCCTATACTTAGAGTCTTGATTGAGTTGGACTATGAGCTTTGGGAGCTCCAGGGGGCTTGGGGATAGCTCCTTGGAGCGATAATAACTCACAGGGCTATGCTTGACGAACCTTGTGGTTATTTTTCCTCCTTTGTTATGATATTGAGTTGATTCACCTCTCTCTGATATGTGCCCCACACGCATCCTACCCATGGAGTTTTGGACTCATGGGAAGTACATCTCATTTGGCCAATGAGGTGGTAAATATGGATAGAGACCATAGCAAGACTGATGGATGCATCGAAGATTTCGGTAATCTCTATGTCTAGGATGGAACGTGTCCAAAACCTTGATCTGGGATCAAGTATAATGAGGTTTTATGCTCTAAACTGACTTCGGGTTAGTATGCGACTATTTTGACTCCAAGAGAGGTTTTCAGTTATTTGTGATGTTTTTTTGACTCACCTTTTGTTCGGAAATAAATTTCCAGCAAAGAGAGTTACACCGGGAGGACAAATGATGTTTGGTTTGGTACATGATGGATGGACAAATAAAGTTCTCCCTAGTTCAGATGGAGTGCTAATTTTTTGGAAACTAGGTCTAAAATCCATGTTACACTACTCATATGACGATGGTCATATTTTTTTTGGATTCCTCTTTCAGAGAGGTGTTAGATTGATTTAATGATCATCTTGATCAGATGAGTAGAATATTGATTTTGAATTTATTTCTGACATGTGCAAGGTCGGCCAGATTTATCCCACATGCCTAAGAGATGTGTCACACACCCTCACTGATGGATATAAATTGGAGACACTTGGAGATCATTTTCTCATCATCTAATCACACATTCTCTCTTTGTAATCTGATTGGTTCGATAACCTTTAGAGGCCTTTCTTCTTCTCACACATGTGGAGCAAAGCTGTTGTTTTCTGCACTGATCTATTTAGGGCTTGCTGTTGTTTTCTACGTTGATCTGTTTAGGGTTTATTCTGCTGTAGTGTTGAATAAATTTGAATATGGTCAACCCTTGGTTGTTTTCCCTTGGTATTCTTGAGATCCTCTATGGAAATTCTAATTTTAGGAGGTCGTACAACTCGACACCAAAATCAAGGAATTCTAGGTTCTTTTACTAAAGCCCTAGTTTGCTGTGTTGACTTTTTTGAAGTTGCTTGTGTTGAATTTTATGTACTATCCCTGGTTTGAATTTTTTGACTTGTGATGAGCTATCTTTTAGGGTTGTGGTTGTGACACATGAAAGTGCTATTTTACCAAGAAAGACTTTGTTGCTTGAAGCATCCTGCTAACCGTTGTAACGCAAAAGTAACTCATATCTTTGTTGGACATAAGGAATTGAAAATGTGATCTATATTTGGGTTGTCTTATGTTGATCTATTATTGTGTTCTATCAACATTTCACTTTCAAGTTTATGTTATTTCTATCTTATACTGGGCCTATGAAATATTGAATTAAAAGCTCATCAAGCATAAAACACGATTGTTATCTAAATTTAACACTTACTCCAAGCATGATTCAGTAAAGTTAAAATACTATTGTTTCCCCATGGTTTATAAGCAACATGACATTAAAAATGGTAGAGTGTTGTGACATAAACCTTCGGGTCAGGGGTTTGATCCACCTAAGCCTCTCTCCCACCTCACCAAAATTTTAAATTGCCATAGCGATGCCACGTGGTAGCCCATGATTGGGCCATGTGGCACCCTTCCTTTGGAGGACTTCATAAACCCAATGACTAATCCAAATTTGCCCACATGTGTAAACGATAGGAGTCTTGTTTTCAACATTTTATTGGTTTGTGGGTACCCAATTGCAATTTTCACAATTAGTCCTAAGCTAATGGGAATATTCATTTTTGTTTTATTTTTCTATTTTAAGAATAAAATGTAAAAGAGGCTCATAATACTCCTAAACATTGAATAAATAAATGCCAAATGTGAAAAAGGTTAAATCTTGGCTATGTAAGCAAGCAGCCTTAGGTGTGAAAGGGGTTGAAAATTTTGACTAGGTCAACCATGACCAAATCTATAGCGTTGTCTTGGAGGAGTGGCCATCAATGAGGCACAACACAGTTTTAGATGGAGATGCCTTATGTGAAAGGAGTTATTTCATTCAAGGTGGTTTAGGGTTTTCAGGCTCTCAACTTATAAAATAAAGAGCGTTGCCACATGAGAAGTTTGTTGATGATATTGTATTTTCTGAACATATTTTCTATTTAGAAATATATCATTCTCTTGCTGTTTAGCTGAGAATAGTGTTGTTTAGCACTGGGTGTCACTGGTTGAGAATCCCACCTCTTTCCTTGAGAGGCCTCTTGGAATATATTGCATTATCTTGTCGACTATCTGGCTGAAGGCCAAGCTTCTTCTTCCAACTACAACTCAGATACCGTTGAGGATTTGGTTGTCTTTGAAAGTTGCAGCAAGTGGAGGCTAGATCTACTCAGATCTAGACCATTCTAGTGCTCATTTCCAGTGGGGAAGGCTTCTATACCAATGGCAAGGGAGTGTTGGATCATTGGAGCATCATTTTCACATCTTGGCATGTGGCCAATCATGTTTTAAACCCTACAGTGTAGTATTGCTTCCAGAACTGTGTTATTGATGTATGTGCTATTGTAGGGTCTTTGCGCATATCTTTTGGAGGGTTGGTTTTCAAGTGTTGGGGATCTACCGTTCACCTTTGAGATCCATTGAAGAGGATAATTTTATTGTACATATATGATCAGACCTGAATATCCATGAACCTTTGAATATTTCTGCAGATCTATAGTTTTAAATCTTAGATATACTCCATGTACATGATGAAATGATGAAAACCCCAAGGAGATTTTGAGGAAGAGCATTTACAATGTATGGATTTGTTATGGATCTAAAATTTCATGTACTTAATTTCTCTATATCTAAGTTGTAATCAACAGCTGCTATAGCTCAATAAAATAACACTGTCAAGGCAGTTTCAGTCTTAATACATGCTTGCAACACCTCTTTTTGAGGATTTTATTCTATTAGAGACTTATATTTCTTGTTATGCATCTCATGGGCTCTATTGTACATCTATTTTGCTGTTGTAAGCGCTTATGAAATCTCTCCATATTGGCCTCCTACTCTTATCTTGATGATCTGTGCTATTTTCCTACATAACTTTTATATATTGTTGGATTTTTCCCATTTAGGAATATTACAGTGGTATCGGAGCATCATCTTGGCACAAGCTATGATTTCTAAGAAGCCAATATGCCTTCATAAGAAGAATAACCTCTTACTGATAGATAGAAGAGGTATCTAAAGATAAGACATAAAATTTTTTATTACATCAATGACAATGATGACAAGGGTAAAGCCCCTGTATCTAGAAGTGATGAAGAAGGAAAGGAATTTTCTAAGATCCTTTTGAGAGCCATGCAAGATCTTGCTAGAGAGATCAAAGAGATGAAATTGTACTGAATCAAAGAATCTCCTAAGAGATTTCATCTTGAAGAAAGATCTGGCATATCTCACCACTGGAATGATCAACCAGTGCATTAGCCACAAGTTTCCCAATGCTCTACCATGCCTACCTTTTTGGCTGCAAGAACTGAAGGTTGTAAAGAACAAGAATCCCTTGAAGACTATTTTGAAGAATATGAGTCTCAAAATAAGAGATTCAAAGATCACTTGAGTTTTCAAGAGTTTTGTCACCTCAAGGAGAAAATAAGACCAAGGCATCATCATAGATATGGTGGATTCACTCAGAATCATGATCGACATCACTCTATGCGTAGATTCTTTTTACCCAAATTTTATGGGTCATACAAGTGTTCTACCAAAACATGGGTAGAAAAACTTGAAATCTACTTTAAGTTGAACAAGGTTCTAGAGATGGAGGCTATCAAGATTGCAGTGCTGCACTTTGAAGGTGAATCACATGACTAGTGGTTCCATGGCTTGTCTACATTGGGTCATGCCAATGTGACTGCTTATTCAGAGTTCACTAGAAGGCTGGTGGAAATTTTTGACAGAAGAGATCCAGAGGTACCATTCATGAGCCTTGAAAAGTTGAAACAATCAAGTAATCTAGAGTCTTACCTTTCTGAATTTTTAGGATTATCTGTTATGGTTCCTGATTTGTCTGCAGTAATAAGGGTGTACATGTTCATTGATGGTTTATATGAACCACTTCATGGGTTGGTTAAATCTACCAAGCCCGCTACCCTGCATGATGCTATTGAAAGGGCTAGATTCCTTCAAGATGCCTTGCCAAAATAAAAGGAAAAATTTCAGCATAAGCCCTCTTTTCCTTCCAAGGGAAAGGAAAAGAAGGATGCTCCTTCAAAGGAGAGATGATACAAGAAGCTGCTTGATGATTAAGTCCGGAGAGATCTAAGGAAAAGGAAGATATGATTCACTTTCCAAGAATCATGGACACCTGGACATAGATGTGCTGTTGGAAAATAACATTACATAGAGGTCTTCTTAGATATTGAGGAGGAAGAAGAATATGAACCAAGAAGAGGTCACAGCGTTGACGCTGTTGGAGGAGATCCAACACCATCAAGAAATGGGAATGCAGCATTTGCTCCTATTGGAGGGACTCTTGCATATTGGAGAGGACTACCTATGTACTTGACCTTAAGAGTTCAAGGTTCCATCTTGAATCAGAGGTTCTCTATTTTGATTGATAATGGGGCAACCCACAATTTCATTGATTCCCATCTAGTGCAAAGGAGGGCAATACCCACTGATACTTTTGAGGGATTCTTTTTTTTTTTCCCAGGAGATAGAAAAATTCAATGCATGCATTATGTCACATCACTTTCAATCACCATGGGAACTTATACTTTGGTTGATCACTTCTTTGTTGTTGGCATACCAGACACCAATGTGATCTTGGGTGTTCAATGCTTGATTACATTGGGGAAAGTCACCACTGATTGGGATGCTTTGCAAATGGAATTAGTGGACAAGAAGAGTGGTGAAACTCAAATGATCAAAGGAATGCATACATACCCCTCACATACCACTTCCATGCAAAGATAAGAGATGGGATTGCGTATTAAAAGAAAGAACCTTATAGTCACATCTATCATGCTCATGAGATTTCTACATGAGACACTCTTATCTAGTGGCAAACCACCTGGGAGGTCACCTGATTCAGATTTTGTGGGGAAGACCTCACAACATGATGCTCCAAGCTTAGATCCAGGAGGGATTGGAGCACTAGAAGACAAAGTTACAGCACTGGGAGTCTTGGGTAGGCTCAAAGAGGAGGGAGATCTTATCCCATTATCATCATCACCCACTCTAATTTATTATTCCATGACGTGGGAGGAGAAGAAGGGGAGGAATGGGAAGCAATTAAGTGGTGGGGAGACCACTTACCATAGCTATATCTAATGCAGGCAGGAGATGCACTGAGATGTTTCCACATGTGGGACTATCACCCACCTCCACATGCTCAAATTTCAGTTTATGTGTATGTAGTTTTTCTCCCATACATTGATGATATAATTGTCCTTTATATGGGAATGTATTGCAGAAGGATGGGAGCTATGCATGTGCCTAATCAGATGGAGACTCTCTATTTATCTTATGCTAGATGTTTTAGGGAGGACATTGGACAAGCCATGTTTGTTTCATTTGAGTTATCATCTCCTTGTGGGATGGACTATTTAGATCTCATGAGAACCTTAGAGGAACAAGTCATGGAGGCTTGGATTGGTGAACACTTAGATTATGAAGGAAGCTTAACACATGATGGTGTCACCAATGGAGGAGGAGAAGAGTTGGATTAATCACCTTATAAGTTGCTTAAGGACAAGCAACATTTTGGAGGGGAGGACTGCAATATTCCCAATCAGTCCTAATCTAATGGTAATATTAATTTTTGTTTTATTTTTCTGTTTCAAGAATAAAATGTAAAGGAGGCTCATAATACTCCTAAAGAGTGACTAAAAATGTGAAAAATGTTAAATCTTGTTTATGTAAGAAAGCACCCTTAGGTGTGAAAAGGGCTGAATCTTTTGACTGGGTCAACCATGACCAAATCTGTAGTGTTGTCTTGAAGAAGTTCCCATAAATGAGGCACAACACAGTTTTAGATGGAGATGACTTATGTGAAAGGAGCTATTTAATTGAAGGTGGTTTAGGGTTTGCAAGCTCTCAAATTATAAAAGAAAGAGGATGGAAACATGAGAAGGTTGTTGATGATATTGTATTTTCTAAATATATTGTCCATTTAGACATATATCATTCCCTTGTTTTTTAGCTGAGAATAGTGTTGTTTAGCATTCAGCGTTCCTGATCAGGAATCCCAACTCTTTCCTTGAGAGGCCTCTTGGAAGAGTTTTCATTGTCTTGTCCACTATCTAGCTGAAGGCCAAGCTTCTTCTTCCAACTAAAAAGCAGATCCTGTTGAGGGTTTGGTTGTATTTGAAATCTGAAGCAAGTGGAGGCTAGATCTACTCAGATATAGACCATTCTAGTGCTCCTTTTTAGTGGGGAAGGCTTCTATCTCAATGGAAAGAGAGTATTGGATCATTGGAGCATCATTTTCAGATCTTGGCATGTGGCAAATCATGTTCTAAACCCTACATCGCAGTATTGCTTCCAGAACTCCGTTATTCATGTAGGTGTTGTTGTAGGGTCTTTGGGCAAATCTTATGGAGGAGTGGTTTTCAAGTGTTGGGGATCTGCCCTTCACCTTTGAGATCCATTGAAGAGGATCATTTTATTGTACATATCAGATCAGATCTAAATATTCCTGGATCTTTGAATATTTCCGTAGATCTACAGTTTTAGATCTCAGATCTACTCCATTTAGATGATGAAATGTTGAAAACCCCAAGGAGATTTTGAAGAAGAGCCTTTATAGTGTATGGATCTATTATGGATCTAAAATTTTATGCACTTAATTGCTCTAGATCTAAGTTGTAATAAATAGTTGTTGTAGCTCAATAAAATAACATTTTCAAGGTAGTTTCAGCGTTGATACATGGTTGCATAACCTCTTTTTGAGGATTTTCTTCTATTGGAGACTTCTATTTCCTCTTATGCATCTCATGGGCTCTATTGTACATCTATTTTGCTACTGTAAATGCTTATGAAAGGTCACCATATTGGCCTCCTGCTCTTATCTTGACGATCTACATTATTTTCCTCCATAAATTTTATATATTGCTTCATTTTCACATTTGGGAATATTACACCAATCAACCCGCTCACTCACTATACAGACTACCCATTGAGTAGTCATGTCCTTCAACCTGCAATTTTTTTTTATTTGTTTAGGAAAATGATTATAATGTGATATTTGGAGCATAGGATGTAGATTTTGAGTGATTCAAACTACATTGTATTTAGCACGGTAAGATCTACATTTTGGTACCAATTTCTATCACTTTTTGACACTTTCATTTTTTAGCACATTACTGATCGCCCAGATCATTCCTCCCAATTAAAATATTTTAGACCTCCAAACAAAAATTTTTAGTCAACAAATATATGAGGGTATAGTCAACACACCCTTCTAATCTGAGTATGTTTTTCCTAGCTTGGATTAGTAGCTTTGATTTCCACACAAATGTAATCCCAGTTCCCTCGTCTTCAAGTATGATATCTTGTTGCAATTATTCAAGATATTCAGAAGAAAAATATTCAATTGTAGGAATATGAACATTCTCTCCTTGAATTATTTCCTTTGTAATGGAAACCAAAACTCCATGTCCCACTTCAAAATTGTGATGAACATGATACTTATCATATCTTCTCTTGTACTTGGCTTGACTCTTTTCCAATTTTTCTTTAACCATTTGATGCACCAATTGAACTTGTTGAGTGAATATCTTGGCCTTATCTATGTCACTATTTATATCAATAGAAACATCTTTCCCAAATATAAAATCTAAAGGATATTTTCGAAAGTATCCAAAGCATGCTTCAAATGGAGATGTTTGAGTTGAAGAATTCTTGTCTCGGTTGTAAGAATGTTGGATGTAGTGCAAATGTTCATCCCAAATTTTATGATGTTTGCTGCAATAACCATGAAGTAGATGTACTAGTATTCTATTCACCACTTTTTTTTGGTCATCAGTTTGCATATGGAATGTTGTGCTCTTCAACTTGGCTTCCATGAATGCCCATAAACTTGATGAAAATTTCCTGACAAATCAAGAATCTCAATGATAAATAATGGATGTGGGAAACCCAAAAGCACCCATACATTTTGAAATAACCTATGTGAACTATGTTCAACTCTAACCTACTTCTTACAAGGCATCCAAATACAATTCTTTCTGATATTATCGAGAAAAAAATAAAGATAATCATGACCTTTCTAAGACATAGGTAGACCTCCCACAAAATCCACAGAAACACTTTCCAAAGGACAGGAAGGAATAGGAAGTGGAGTATAAAATCCCAAATTTTTATTTCTAGACTTACTAATAGCACACATAGAACATCCTCTTACATAGTGTGTCCCACATTCATTTATACGAGGCCAATAAAAATACCTTTGTAATTGTGCCACTGTCTTCTCTACACCAAAATGTGTAGCAATAATAGAAGTTTGTGCTTACCTTATGATGTTGACTCCTTCACCCTGTGAAATACATAGCTTGCCAAGATAATACAACAATTGATCATGTAGATGATAAAATAATTCCTCTACTTGGTTTCCTTGACACAAAATTACATATACATCATGTTGGATAGGGTAGCCCTATGTCTAAAGTTTTGGTAAAGAATATACATTTCGAGTAGCGAAGTGCAGAGATGTTTAAGAGTCAAATGGCTTTGGGGTGGGTCAAAGAGCCTTATTCTCTAAAGGGATGGCATAATTTTGTATACTTTGAGCTGCACCCATGGGTTTTAGAAACTGGTATTGTGTAAGGAAAAGCTATATAAGGAGTAGAGGGATAAAATGTGTATCGATGCCATGATAGATATGAATTAAGTCTGTATTATGTTGTTTCATACAAAAGAGAAGGCTACTGCAACTATGTGCGTGGAGACCTTACGAAGTCTGCAATTAAGTGAAGAGACCCCTGCAACTGTGTGCGTAGGGAAATAAGTGTTGTATTGGGAAGATATGAGTTAATAAAAGAAGAATTTGAAGACAAATATGTGTATTTTACTTGTAGGATAGAATTTCCTATGTCTTATGATTCTGTGCTATATAAGGGTTTTTTTTCTATAATTTCATCACAAAGACTTGGATATGGTTTAGTATGATGATTAATACATTTTAAAGTAGAAAAGTGCACTCTACAAAGTAGTTAAGTAGATTTATTGAACAATGTTTGTATATTTTTCATACTAGTTCTGCGAAGCTTTGAATAAGTCTTCATAGAGGATTACACCTAAATCCACACTCGATAGTCCCCATGGATGCAAACACCTGGTTCTAGCATCCCCTAATATTTCCTTGGATGAGACTTCAGCTTGCACAACAGATTTTTGTCGAAAGGGGCAGTAATGGAGGGTTTTTTTGGCTCCTGAAACCATCTCCAAACCTAGGTCTAGGCCCCCTCAAGCCAACAAATGGTTCCATTTCTAGGATCAGGATTTGACAACTGAAGGATATGTGGATGTGACATTCATCCCTAAAAAAATTTGAGACTGGGTATCTTTGAAAGAGCGAGAATTTGATCTACAAGAAAACATATATCCACACATGTTAACTAATAAATGGTTACAAAAGTATATTTTTACAGATTGGCATGAGATATTTTTCTCATCATTCACTAATGAGTGCATGAGTGGCTATCAAGACTAGTTGAGAATAAGACATGTTTTAAGCACAAAAACCGTACTGCTTGGAACCTAAAGTTGATTAAGCTATTCAAGGAGACTAATAACAAGAACTAAAGGGTTGTTGATTATTGGATCGATAATATTATTGGAGGATTTATTACTAAGTTCATGATTGATACACACGTGTCCTACAGTTAAGTCAAGCACAACTTTTTCAAGGGTCTGCAAGGTAAGTACTTAAACTCTTTAAAGTTGTGGATTATTATGTTGTTATGTGAGAAGGGCGTACTGCACATGAAATTAGATTAATGTTTGGGGGATGTAAATCGGGAGCTACATGAAGTGGGGCTAATATTCAAGGTAGATCGTGACAACTACATTAAGAAAAACTACATTCCCTTCTTTGGATATGAGAATGAAGAAGAAGAAAGTAAAATTTCAACCCTAGAAGTGCGTCTTAGTTACACTTTGGAGATCATCAAGATGCCTCTGTGATTCCCCAACCTGCCATTTCCATCACACCTTATCATCATCCCCATATTTTCCGTACACCTCCAACTCCCCTATTTAACATGGATGAGATAGTGAAGATGCCTCTTTTTAAGTGTTAGGGATTAAATGATCCTGAGAAATTTTTGTTTGTTATAGAAGAAATATGGAGATCGCAACAAGTCATTAATGAAGATATGAAGAAATCTCAGCTTCTCACAGTGTTTCATGAAAGAGAACTCTTGTGGTATATGAATTACTCTGTGATGCATCAGAATGCCACATTAGATCAGACTAAGGCACTAATGAATGCTAAATTTAAAAATCTAAAATATATGTCACAATGTATTACAAAGATAAATGAAATCGAGCAGTTGGTAAGTGAATCGATGTGGGAGTTAGATCAAAGATTCAATATGTTTCTAATTCAAATAATCCTCCAGATCCTTGATGAATAGCAGAAAGAGTGGTTTATAGTTGTGTTATTGCCACACCTCAGACTGCCATTGTCACAACAAAAGATAGCAACCGAAGCCGAAGCATTGGAGATTGCAATGAAACTAGAAGTTTTGTCTATAGTAGATAGCAATATAGGGGTTCAACAGATCCATACCCAGTTTCTGAGCTTACATATGGAGTTGCAAAGATTTTAGAAGGGAAAAGAAGTGCGTACTAACATGAGATCAGAAGTCTGGTGTATCAAATGTAAGGAAAAAGGGCATTATAAAGATGAGAACCCTATATATAGAGAATATATCAACAATGGTGGAACTAACCTCTTAAGCCCAACCAAAAGTGTATGGTGTGAGTTATATAAAGTATTAGGCCACCACCCTACAAAACACTATCATATGCTGAGAAGAATGTGTAGACACCAAAGAAATTGTTTTGTAATTTATGTAGCTCGGTGGCACATGATGACGGGAACTGTCATAGCTATGATTTGATGATGTAGTAGAATTTCGGGGCATACAAAATTCAAGTTGAAGGTCATGAAGATCATGGTTCGCCAACAGTGCGTGGAGGATTCCAAGGTTGAGGTCGAGGATGAGGAAGAGGAAATGAGCAAGTTTGAGGTTAGATTATATGTTATAAATGCTACAAGGCTAGACATATTTCTAGAGATTTTAATCCAAATGGAAAGTAGCCTACACCCATGGTATTTATCCACCCATATTATTTATCCGCCCATGGTATTGGAAGTGACATCTATCCATTGTATTACATCACCAATGGTATGTAGCCACCCATGGTATTCATCTACACATAGAATTTACCCATGGTATTTTAAATGACATTCACCCATGGTATTCATAAACCATGGTATCTATCCACCCATGGTATTGCAAGTGACATATGCTCATGGTATTCATTCACCCATGGTATTTACCCACCCATGGAATTTACCTATGGTAATGTAACTAAAAGTTGCTATAAGTAACAAGTCACATCTTGTAAAAGGTAGATTGTCCAAAAAAATATAGCTTACAAAATTATTCTATGTTTTAATAAAAAAACTGTTTCTGGTTTTATTTAATATGTGTTCTCTCCTTTTTCTCGCATTCTAGTTTTGCATATCTTTCGATATCCATCTCAATTTTTTAGATCATGGAGGCCTCCACTAAGATCCAGATAAATGGTATCGGATTTAGGTTACAAATTCATGGGAATAAGGTTTTTCAACATATTTCATTTTCCACATTTTTCATTGATTTTTAGAAAATTTCATGCAAGTTTTACAACCTCCACGGAGCACTTTCTTGGACAACGCAGGAACAATTCTTGTTTTTTTTTTGTTGTTTCGCAAGAATTTTTTTGGTGACTAGTTTTTTGAGAATATATGAAGATATTAGTGCACAATTTTCAGAAAAAAAATAGCATATCTATATTCCTCGCGAAAAAATGGACGATTTTAAAAAAATAATCAGTCGAATTGGAGTTTCAATGAGGGAAATATCGCTAATTCAAAATCAGCAATGTTGCAGAATTTGTTCAGATGAAAATTCATGGACGATGGATCTCTTGTCAATTTTGCATCTTTCAGTGCAAAATTTCAGAGAAATGGTTATAGATCTGAGCTCCCCTTGAAAAATCACATGATTTCAAAAAACAATCGGCCAAATCGGAGTCCAGATGACAGAGTTATCACTAATTTAAAATCAACAATTTTTTCAAAAATTTTATTACAACGGGACAATTGTAGTGTGAATACGAGTTTCCAAAATGTCGAGATAGTGATTTCAAAGACATGGGAAGATGAAAAATGAACATTATTTTTCCAAAAATAGGTTATAATAAATATTTTGAGCTATATTGACTGTGTTATACCCATTTTAAATATGGAGAAACATTCATAGCGAGTTCCCTTTGGAGACATGCCCTCCCACCCTGCTTTAGTAGGCACCTCCTTCACATTCATCAGTTTCAACATAGAAATGTTCAGCTTTGGTTCTTTAGAGACGTTCCCTCCCAACCCAAGATTTGTAGGCACCTGCTACTTCATCAACATTCAACTTCATGGTTATGGCTCAACCGCACAAAATCATTCTCATCGAGGTCCATTTGCTAGGCCACACAGTGTTGTTATCACAGTTGGTCACATGCATTACATGGTATGTCTATCCTCGAATCATTTTTCCTCATGGTTCTAGATCATCCATAAACCCACACTTCATCGAATTCCACTTGCTACGCCACAAAATGTTATCATCATAGTTGGTCACAAGCATTACAGGGTATCTCTATCCTCGAACCTTTGTTTTTCATGGTTATGGGTCATCCACAAACCCACACTTCATTGAATTCCATTTGCTAGGTTGCACACTGTTAGTACCCCAGTTGGTCACAAGAATTATAGGGTATCTCTATCATTGGATATTTTTTCATCATAATTATGGGTTAACCACACAAAACCCTTCTTCTAGTGGCTCTTCATATTCAACAAAGGCTTCTCAAGAGCGAAATTCATGCAATGGAGACTATTTCTTCTTAAGGAGGGAGGAATTATCCGAATGGAAAGTGGCCTACACCCGTGGTACTCATCAAATCATAGTATTTATCTGCCTATGGTATTGTAAGTGACATCTATCCATTTTATTAATACACCCATCATATGTAGCCACCCCATGGTATTCATCCACACATGGAATTTACCCATGCTATTGTAAATGGCATCCAACTATGGTATTCATCACCCATGGTATTTATCTACCCATGTTATTGTAAGTGACATATGCCTATGGTATTCCTTCACCTATAGTCTTCATTCACCAATGGTATATATCCACCCATGGAATTTACCTGTGGTATTGTAAGTAAAAAATGCTATAAGTAACAAGTCTCATCTTGTAAAAGGACATATTGTCCACAACAATGTAGCTTCTACGATTATTCTTTGTTTTAATGAAAAAATCTTTGTGTTTTTATTTACTGTGTGTTCTCTCCTTTTTCTCGAATTCAATTTTTGCAGATATTTCAAGATACATTTCAATTTTTTAAATCTTGGGGGCCTCCCCCCAAGATCTAGATCAAATTGTCAAAATCTCGATGCCATCTCTTGTAAGTATTGTAGACCATTCAATCATGAGATAGAATATTGTCCCATATTATTGGCTAAAATGCAGGAAAAAAAAACTAGTAGCCTTCTCAAGACCTCCATATGATGAGGGTTGAGCCACATTAAGAATATAGATGTGTCAAAAAAGTAACAAGGAGCGGCGTAACTACAATAGGAAGAGAAAGAAGAAGGAAAAAATAATATCGAGGATACATGGGTCAAGAAGGATGGAGAAATTAATAGTAGGTTCAATGCATAGCGAGGAAGGGAAACGTTAATGGAAGAGAAGAAGGGTTTTATGAGCTATGGGGCTTCGACATCGATGGCGCACATGAATCTAATCCTGCAAAAGAATAAACCTAATGAGGCTCCTATGATGAAGGAATTTGATCCAAACATTTTGAAACCATTTTTGAAAACTTTTATGAAGCGACTAAGGGATCAAAAAGTTGTAGAAGGGTTGCAAGAGTTGATTGACAACTACACTGGAAAAGAGGAACCACACCCTGAACAGTGCACAATAAATAAACTGTACAAAAATAAGAATAGAAGTGACAAGGAAATGCGATTAACTGCATAAATAGGATATTAGGAGATGGGTAAAAATGTGAAGGTGGGTTACACATTAGTGAGAAACATGTTCGAAAATTTCATTTTCCCAATAGTTTGGCTGAACTTTTATGAAGTTCGGTCGAAATTTTAGAAATCTTGGCCGAATTTTTGAAATTAATTCGGCTGAATTGTTTCTTCCATTAACATTGATGGCATATTGACGGCGTGGGTAAACATATTTTTGGTTGGATATGGGAAAACCAACAACAAAAGGTCGGAAAAACCAATAGTCCAACTGAAATAATAGTCTGACCGAAGTACTTGTTTTGCCGAAGTTTTTATTATAATTTGGCTGAAATTTTTGTTATAAATATACTGCCCGCAAGAGCGCAACAAGTTTTTGGTTAGTTATTTTGTTATCGTTGCGCTGTCTCATTGCTCTGATGCTATCTCACTCTATTTTTTTTTTCCCAATGTCTCATTGCTTTGTTGTTGTCTCGCTCTCTTTTCCGTTTAGGTCACTGTCTCGCTGCAATGTTGTTGTCTTTCTCTGTTTTCAAATTCGGTCACTGTCTTGCTTCTATATTGTTGTCTTGCTTTGTTTTGGATAATTATATTGGGTGTGTTGCAGTGTTGTATGGGTGAGGAAGGGAGTAAGTGAAGGTCACAAGGTAAGGTAAATATGTTATTTTTTCGTTTATTTTTTTCTTTGTTTTTTAAATCTAAGTTTTTGCAGTTTTTGTGTAGGTATTGTTCTGCGTCCTCAGGGATTTGTGACCTCGACGTGTGCTCTGCCTACTTGGCATGCACTTTCTCACTGTCTCTTGCCTCCTCAACGTGTGCTAAATTTCCAGGTATGGCTCAAAAAATCTATTGTCTGCCCATCGTAGATTTCGAAGGCATTGGTTTTTGCAATCATAAAAAATGTAAAGACGTTATTTTTTTTTTAGTTTGTCACTGAAATGGATATGTGGTTTCAATTTAAATAATCTACATGGAAATTTGTTGAACATATTAATTATTTTAAATAATTTGTTTATAATAGTTGTTTGTTATTTTATTTTAATGTTCATACGAGACATATTTATCTAAAAGGTTCACTTACTATTTCTTGTGTCGGGGCTCGTTTTCTAATTCCCTTCCTGGGAAATTCGAAAGTAAGGAATAAAATATTTCATCTTCATCTCCATCCCATAACCTGCTTTTAGTTAACAACTTTGGAAAATTAGAAGAAAACCTTTCTTCCTCGAAGGTAATTAGAGAATGCGTACTGTGTTTTGGGTGAATGACTAGGGAGTATCCTTTTTCGTACTTGTAGGTGCCTCATCAAATAAGTTGAGTATTAGTAAATTGGCTGTACTTCGGAGTTTTTTTTTTTCGAAATTGGAAAAATATGACCTGAATGAGTTTCATTTTCATATTGAAATAATTCAAAAGTTCCATTGCAATACACTATAAAAGACTAGTCATACATAGTGGGCTCAATAAGGGAACCATGCATAGAAAATGTTGAAATTGTGACCTCTCATGTATTTTAGCCAGCAATGTACCAACTAAGTTTGTTTTTTGGAAAAAAAAAGTCTAGACTTCTTAATGTACTCTAACTCCTCATACCCAATAGTAGGACGTGGCATCTCCATCTCCATGTTATCACGCTACTCATTCAAAAACACATAGGCATAGGAACCTCAATCACCCTTGTTGAAGTGGTTCTACTCCCCATCTCCACCAATGCAGTTGAGGAATTCTTTCCCTATTTCATGCTCAGTTATTAGCCACTCAAGCTTGTTTCATTTTTATTCTCAAAGCTGAATACTAGTCTGTAGGAGTTCTGACTATTAGTTAGATAGGATATCAACATAGATGCTGATTGATAAATGGTGTGTGTTGTAGAAGTCACCTATTTTATTTCTCCCATAAAATTTAACCCAAAATTTAAGTCAAACCGTGTACATGTCATTTCTCCCATAAACTTAAGGAAAACTTTAAGGCAAAACATGTACATGTCATTTCTCCCATAAAATTTAAGTCAAACCATATACATGTCATTTTTCACATAAACTTTAAGGCCAACCATGTACATGCCATTTCTCTCATAAACATTAATTTAATACATTTTTAAGTAAAATGCCAGTGTTTTTGGAAACCATGTACATGTCATTTCTCCCCTAAAATATAAGGCATTTTCTAGTTTTTTTGGAATCATGTATATGTCATTTCTATGTAATTTCACCCACAAAATTTAGGACAAACTTTAAGGAAAACCATGTACATGTAATTTCTCCTATAAACTTAAGGAAACCATTAAGGAAAACCATCTAGATGTCATTTCTCCCATAAAATTTAAGACAAATCATGTACCTGTCATTTCTCCCATAAAATTTAAGACAAATCATGTACCTGTCATTTCTCCCATAAAGTTTAATTCAATATATTTTTAAGGAAAATTCTATTGTTATTGGAAAGCATGTACATGTCATTTCTCCCATAAACTTTAAGTATTTTTCTAGTATTTTTGGAACCATGTACATGTCATTTCTATGAAATTTCTCTCATAAAATTTGAGAAAAATGTTAAGGAAAACCATGTGCATGTCATTTCTCCCATAAACTTAAGGTAAACATTAAGGCAAACCATGTACATGTCATTTATCCCATAAAATTTAAGGCAGACCATGTACATGTCATTTCTCCCATAAAATTTAAGGCAAACCATGTACATGTCATTTATCCCATAAAATTTAATTTAATACATTTTTAGGGAAAATGCTAGTGTTTTTGGAAACCATGTACATGTCATTTATTCCATAAAGTTTAAGCCATTTACTAGTGTTTTGGGAACTATGTACATGCCATTTCTCCCATAAAATTTAAGGAAAAATTTAAGACAAACCATGTACATGTAATTTCTTGAATAAACGTAGGGAAAACATTGAGACAAAGGATGTAAATGTCATTTCTCCCATAAAATTAAATGAAGACTTTAAGGCAAATCATGTACATGTCATTTGTCCCATTAACTCAAGGAAAACTTTAAGGCAAACCATGTACATGGAATTTCTCCGTAAACTTTAAGGCAAACCATGTACATGTAATTTCTCCCATAAAATTTAATATAATATATTTTTAAGGAAAATGATAGTGTTTTTGGAAATCATACAATTTAATTTCTCCCATTAGCTAGTGTTTTTCATAACCATGTGCATGTTATTCCCGTGTCATTTTTCCTATAAAATTTAAGGAAAACTATGTACATGTCCTTTCTTCCATAAAATTTAAGGCAAACCATGTACATGACATTTCTCCCATAAACTTTAAGGCAAACCATATACATATCATTTCTCCCATAAACATTAATTTAATATATTTTTAAGGAAAATGCTAGTGTTTTTGGAAACCATGTACATGTCATTTCTCCCATAAACTTGAAGGCAATTGCTAGTGTTTTCGGAACCATGTACATGTCATTTCTATATAATTTATCCCATAAAATTTAAACCAAACTTTAAGGCACATCATTTGCATGCCATTTCTCCCTTAAACTTAACGAAAAATTTAAGCCAAACCATGTACATGTCATTTCTCCCATAAACTTTAAGCCAAACCATGTACATGTCATTTTTGCCATAAACTTTAATTTAATATATTTTAAAGGAAAATGTTAGTGTTTTTTGAAACCATGTATATGTTCTCCCATAAACTTTAAGGCAAACCATGTACATGTCATCCCTCCTACAAACTCAAGGAAAACTTTAAGTAATGTCATTTTTCCCATAAAATTTAAGGCTAACCATGTACATGTCATTTATCCCATAAACTTTAATTTAATATATTTTTAAGGAAAATGATAGTGTTTTTGGAAACCATGTACATGTCGTTTCTCCCATAAGCTTTCAGGCATATCCTAGTGTTTTGGGAATAATGAAAATGTCATTTCAATGTCATTTCTACCATGAAATTTAAGGAAATCTTGAAGGGAAACCATTTACATGCCATTTCTCCCATAAATTCAAGGTAAACTTTAAGGCATGTAATTTCTATGTTATTTCTCTGATAAACTTTAAGGTAAAGGAAAACCATGTACATGTCATTTCTCCCATAAACTTAAGGAAAAATTTAACGAAAACCATGTGCATGTCATTTCTTCCATAAACTTTAAGGAAAACCATGTACATGTCATTTCTCCCATAAAATCTAGTTTAATACATTTATAAGGAAAATTCTAGTGTTTTTGGAAAACATACAATGTCATTTCTCCCATTTTCTATTGTTTTTTGGAACCATGTACATGTATTTTCTCCCGTAAACTTTAGGGAAAACCATGTACATGTCATTTCTCCAATAAAATTTAATTCAATATATTTTTAAGGAAAATTCTAGTGTTTTTTGAAATCATGTACATGTCATTTCTCGAATAAACGTTAAGGCATTTGCTAGAGTTTTGAGAACCATGTACATGTCATTTCTATGTCATTTCTCCCACAAAATTTAAGACATTTATAGTGTATTTGGAACCATGCACATGCCATTTCTATGTCATTTCTCCCATAAAATTTAAGGAAAAATTTAAGGAAAACCATGTACATGTCATTTCTCCCATAAACTCAAGGAAAAATTTAAGGCATGTCATTTCTATGTCATTTCTCCCATAAACTTTAAGGAAAACAATGTACATGTCATTTCTCCCATAAAATTGAAGGCAAACCATGTACATGTAATTTCTCCCATAAACTCCCATAAACTTTAAGGAAAACCATGTACATGCCATTTCTCCCATAAACTTTAAGGAAAACCATGTAAATGCCATTTCTCCCATGAACTTTAAGGCATTTGCAATAAAATTTAAGGTGTTTTCATTAAATTTTCATTTAATATATTTTTAAGGAAAATTCTTGTGTTTTTGGAAACCATGTAGATGTCATTTCTCCCATAAAATTAGGAATTTGATAGTGTTTTTGGGAGCTATGTACATATCATTTATCCCATAAACTTTAAAACATTTTCTAGTGTTTTTGGGAACAATGTACGTGTCATTTCTCCCATAAACTTTAAGGAAAACCATGTGCATGTCATTTCTCCCATAAACATTAAGGCAAACCATGTACATGTAATTTCTCCCATAAAATTTAATTTAATATATTTTTAAGGAAAATATTAGTGTTTTTGGAAATCAAGTACCTGTCATTTCTCCTATAAACTTTAATTTAACATATTTTTTAGGAAAATTATAGTGTTTTTGAAAATCATGTGCATGTCATTTCTTCCATAAACTTGGCATTTTGTAGTGTTTTTGGGAATGATGTACATGTCATTTCTCTCATAAACTTTCAAGAAAACAATGTACATGTAATTTCTCCCATAAAATTTAAGGTGTTTGCAATAAAATTTAAGGCATTTGCAATAAATGTTCATTTAATATATTTTTAAGGAAAATGCTAGTCTTTTTCGAAACCATGTAAATGTCATTTCTCCCATAATCTTTAAGGAACTTGCTAGTGTTTTTGGGAACCATGTAAATGTCATTTTTCCCATAAAATTTACAAAATTTTCTAATGTTCTTGGGAGCCATGTACATGTCATTTCACCCATAAAATTTAAGGCAAACCATGTACATGTCATTTCTCCCATAAACTTTAAGGCATTTGTAGTAAATGTTCATTGAATATATTTTATTGAATTTTTTTTCATAGATAAAAGAAGCCCACTAAGCATGGTTGAAAAATGGACATTATGCTTAAATGTTTCTTGCTATCCCAATCCATGGAAATCAATGATTACATATGTTCTTTGAAATATTACGACTAACAAGGTCCTCCAAAGGAAAATGAATATATCAGGAAGAACAACAAACATGAAGCATATTATATTGCATTGGTAGAAGGCTTGGGAACACCTAGGGAGTATGGATCGAATGGAATTCTAGTTTTGTTTTTCATTTTGGTTTTTTACATGAAGTTCTACATTCTCATTAAATTTTAAAGCATTAAATTTTAATATTTACACGTTATGTAGAAGTTCCCCATTCTTCAGAGCATAGGATAATGAGGCTTAGGATGCTGTTGAAAAAGACACTGGATCCATCTCTATTTGAGTGATGATGCACGTGTAAAATTTTATTTTATAGAGTCTTAAATTTACTTTTCTATATAGATAGTCTTATTTATGCAGTCATATTTACTTTTCTATATAAAGTGATCATTTTAAAACTATACATTGTTATATATATTTACTTTCATTGTTCACGTTATATAATTTTTGGACATATTTTAAATTTTTGATATAGTTGAACTACATTTACTTTCATCAAGAATGATTTTAAATTTTGGATAGTTACATTTGGTATGTGATCACATGTTGTGATATAATGTTTTTCTTTTTTAACACAAGCTGTTTTGTTATTTGTTAAATATAGCATGAATCTAGTTGGAAATTTAAAACTACAAAACACACACACACACACACACACACAAATATAGTTTGGATAGCTGAACTAAATTTGGCATGTGATCACATGTTCTGATATAATTTTTTTCTTTTCAAGCTCAAGTTTTTTTTTATTTGTTAAGTATAAAATGAATGTAGATGGAAATGTCAAGTTACAAAACAAATGTATATTTTGGATAGTTGAACTACATTTGGCATGTGATCACATGTTGTGATATAATGTTTTGTTTTTAAAACTCAAGTTGTTTTTCTATTTGTTAAATATAAAATGAATCTAGATGGAAATTTAAAATTAAAAAACATGTGTATTATGGATAGTTGAACTACATTTGGCATGTGATCACATGTTTTCATATAATGTAATATTTTTAAAACTCGAGTTGCTTTGTTATTTTTTAAATATAAAATGAATCTCTATGGAAATTTCAAATTACAATATTTTGGATAGTTGAAATACATTTGGCATGTGATCACATGTTGTGATATAATGTTTTATTTTTAAAAATCAAGTCGTTTTGTTATTTGTTTAATATAAAATGAATCTAGATGAAAGTTTCAAACTGAAAAACACATATATATTTTGGATAGTTGAACTAAATTTGGAATGTGATCACATTTTGTGATATAGTTTTTTTTTTTTTTAAATAAAGTTTTTTTTTTTTTTGTGATATAGTGATATAGTTGTTTTGTTACTTGTTAAACATAAAATGAATCTAGATGGAAATTTCAAATTACAAAAAACGTGTATATTTTGGATAGTTGAACTACATTTTGCACGAGAGCACATGTTGTGATATAATGTTTTGTTTTTAAAACTCAAGTTGATTTGTTATTTGTTAAATATAAAATGAATCTATATGGAAATTTCAAATTACAAAACACATGTATATTCTGGATAGTTGAACTACATTTGGCATGTGATCATATGTTGTGATATAATGTATATTCTGGATAGTTGAACTACATTTGGCATGTGATCATATGTTGTGATATAATGTTTTGTTTTTAAAACTGATGTTGTTTTGCTATCCGTTAAATATAAGACAGATGTAGATGGAATTTTGAAATTGCAAAACAACTGTATATTTTAGATAGTTGAACTAGATTTGGCATGTGTTCACATGTCGTGCAATAATGTTTTTGTTTTTAGAACTCAAGTTGTTTTGTTATTTGTTAAATATAAAATGAATCTAGATGGAAATTTTAAATTACAAAACACATTTATATTTTGGATATTTGAACTACATTTGGCATGTGATCACATGTTGTGATATAATTTTTCTGTTTAAACTCAATTTCTTTTGTTAATTGTTAAATATAAAATGAATATAACTGGAAACTTCAAATTACCAAAAACCTATATTTTGAATAGTTTAACTACATTTCACATGTGATCACATGTTGTGATATAATGTTTTGTTTTTAAAAGTCAATTTTTTTGTTATTTGTTAAATATAAAATGAATCTAGATGGAAATTTCAAATTACATAAAACATGTATATTTTGGATAGTTGAAGTACATTTGGCATGTGACCACATGTTGTGATATAATGTTTTGTTTTCAAAACTCAAGCTGTTTTTTTATTTCTTAAATATAAAATGAATCTAGATGGAAATTTAAAATTACAAAATACATGTATATTTTTTATAGTTGAAGTACATTTAGCATGCGATCACATGTTGTGATATAATGTTTTATTTTTAAAACTCAAGTTGTTTTTTTATTTGTTAAATATAAAATGAATCTAGATGCAAATTAGAAATTACAAAACACGTATATTTGGGATAGTTGAACTACATTTGGCATGTGATCACATATTATGATATAATTTTTTGTCTTTAAAACACAAGTTGCTTTGTTATTTGTTAAATATAAAATTAATCTAGATGGAAATTTAAAATTACAAAACACATGAATATTTCCGATAGTTGAACTACGTTTGGCATGTGATAACATGTTGTGATATAATGTTTTGTTTTTAAAACTAAAGTTGTTTTGTTATTTGTTAAATATAAAATGAATCTAGATGGAAATTTGAAATTAAGAAAAAATATGTATATTTTGGATAGTTGAACTACATTTGGCATGTGATCACATGTTGTGACGTTTTGTTTTTAAAGCTCAAGTTGTTTTGTTATTTGTTAAATATAAAATGAATCTAGATGGAAATTTCAAATTAGAGAACACATGTATATTCTGGATAGTTGAACTACATTTGGCATGTGATCACGTGTTGTGATATAACGTTTTGTTTTTAAACTCAAGTTGATTTCTTATTTGTTAAATATAAAATGAATCTAGATGGAAATTTCAAATTACAAAACACAAGTATTTTTTGGATAGTTGAACTACATTTCGCATATGATGACAATTGTGATATAATGTTTTTTTTTTTAAACTGAAGTTGTTTTTTCATTGGTTAAATATAAAATGAATCTAGATGGAAATTTAAAATTACAAAACACATGTGTATTTTGGATAGTTGAAATACATTTGGCATGTGATCAAATCTTGTGATATAATATTTAGTTTTTAAAACTCAAGTTGTTTTGTATTTGTTAAATATAAAATGAATCTAGATGGAAATTTCAAATTATAAAATACATTTCTATTTTGGATAGTTGAACTACATCTGTCATCTGATCACATGTTGTGATATAATGTTTATTTTATTATTTATTTATTTATTTATTTATTTTGAACTCAAGTTATTTTGTTATTTGTTAAATATAAAATGAACCCTGATGGAAATTTCAAATTACAAAACACATGTATATTTTGGATAGTTGAACTGCATTTGGCATGTGATCACATGTTGTGATATAATGTTTTGTTTTTAAAACTCAAGTTGTTTTGTTATATTTTAAATATAAAATGAATCTAGAAGGAAATTTCAAAGTACAAAACATATGTATATTTTGGATAGTTCAACTACATTTGGCATGTGATCACATGTTGTGATATAATGTTTTGTTTTTAAAATGAAAGTTGTTTTGTTATTTGTTAAATATAAAATGAATGTAGATAGAATTTTCAAATTACAAAATACATGTATATTTTGGATAGCTGAACTAAATTTGACATGTGATCACATGTTGTGATATAATTTTTTATTTTTATAACCCAATTTATTATGTTATTTGTTAAAAATAAAACGAATTTACATGACAATTTTAGATTACAAAAGACATATATTTTTGCGTTGAGACCCAGTATGACCCCGATGTGTAAGTATGTCGAAAGCCAAAAAAAATGTCGGCTTGAACAATAGCTTACATAAACATATAAAGGAACAATTGAAAATTTATTAAAAATAAATTTAAACGATATAAACTTAAAATATAAAGAGTTTACTAACACTCAAAAAAGAGAAATGGTAAATAAATAAAATATGATAAATAAGTAAAAATATAAATAAACCATAGGTATGGTAAATAAATAAAACCTCTTTTTATATTACTCAGGAGGTATGGTAAATAAATAAAAATATAAATAAACTAGAGGTATGGTAAATAAATAAAACCCATTTTTATATTTACTCAATAAACCACTTTATATTTACAAAAACTCAGAAACAGGTTTTATTTAGGTGAAGCCTATGGGACAAATTATTATTAATACCATGGGCCAAATACCATGGCAAAAATTATTAATAATACCATGAGAAAATACCATGGGCCAAATAATATATTTATAAAATAGGTATGGTAAATAAGTAAATATAAAAGAGGTATAAAGAGGTAAGGTAAATAAATAAAAATATATCAAATATGATTAGAAATCAAGATCTAATTATATATGAAGTATAATGGTCAAATACCATGGACCAAATTATTATTAATACCATGCAAAAAAAAAACATTATTAACCCTAACATTAATATTAAAATATTAATATTATTAAATTTAATATGTTTAGATTAATAGAATATTAAATTTATTATATTGTAGTATATATTAATATATCATGATATATGATAGAGGTGGAGAAATAGAGGGAGTGACAAGGGAGATGTGGAGATAATTTGAAGGAGAAGGAAGAAGATGAGTGAACACAGAGAGAGTGAGAAGATTGAGAGAGTTAGAGAAGGGTAAGAGAGGGAGAGGGAGACATAAAGATGGAAGTGGGAGAGAGATAAGGAGAGAGGGAGGGAGATGGAGAGAGGATTGGAGGGTAGAGAGTGAGAGAGAGAGAAAGAAGGGGGAAGGGAGAGGGAGGTAGGAGAGAAAGGGAGAGAGAGAAAGGATGAGAGGTGGAGCATAGAAGGAGGGATAGAGAGATGGAGCTAGAGGCGAAGCGAGGAAAGGAAGAAGAAATACATAGAGAGGGAGTGACAAGGGAGAGCCAGAGAGAGAGTGTGTATGCTTATGGGTGGGATAAATATATATAGGAGTGATGGAGACAACGGGGAGAGAAGGATAAAGGAGGAGAGAAGGAGACAAGGGGGGAGAGAAGGATAAAGGGATAGAAGTAGTAAGATAGTTGGAGAGTGAGATAGAGTGATGGGGGAAGAGATAGGATTGGAGGATAGAGAGAGAGAGAAAGAAAGAGCGCTGGGGGGTCAAATAGAAGGAGGTGAGAGAGGAATGATGAGAGAGAGGAAGAGAGTGATGGGGGAAGAGAAGATTGTAGGAGAGAGAGAGAGAGAGAGAGAGAGAGAGAGAGATGGGGGAAGATAAAGGGAGGTAGGAGATAAAGGGAGAGAGAGGAAGGAAAAGGGAGGGAACTTGAAAGAGAGGAGGAGAGAGGGAGGGATAGAAATATGGATTTGGAGGGGGAGAGAGGGAGGGATTAAGAGATGGAGAGAGAGAGATATGGGGGAAGAGAAAGAGAGGTAGGAGAGAAAGGGAGAGAGAGGAAGGAAATGAGAGGGGACTTGAAAGAGAGGAGGAGAGAGGGGAGGAGAGACGGAGCGATAAAATTATGGATTTGGAGGGGGAGAGAGGGAGGGATTGAGAGATGGATCTGGACGAGGAGAGAGGGAGGGAAGAATAAATACATAGAGAGTGAGTAGTGGAGAGAGAGGGGGAGTGACAAGGGAGAGATGAAGAGGGAGTGTGTATGTTTTGGGGTGAGATAAATAGAAAAATAAGGAGATATGGAGAGAAGGGGGGAGAGAAGGAAAGAGAGAGGCATATGGTAACAAAGTTCGAAGGTGAAGATAGAGAGAGAGAGGGGGGGGAGAGAAAGGAAGAGAGAGAGTCAAGAGAGGTAGGGAAAGAGATATGAAGATGGAGAGGGAGAGAGGGGGAGGTAAGAATAAAGACATAGAGGGTGAAAGGTGGAGAGAGAGAGAGAGAGAGGGAGTGATAAAGAAGACGGAGAGAGAGGGAGAAAGGGTAGCAGGAAGGAAGAGAGATAGAAGCGAGAGAGAGAGAGAGAGGAGGAGGAGGATGATGGAGTGATAGATAGATATATAGATTGGAGAAAGAGAGTTTATGTTTTGGAGTTGATATAGAGAGATAGAGTGAGATATAGATATAGATGTAAGGTGAAGAGAAAAAAAGATAGATGGAGAGAAGGAGGGAGGGACAAGGAAATTGATAGATATGGAGTGAGAGAGAGTGTGTGTATGGTGGGGTGAGTTAAAGAGAAAAATAAGGAGATATGGATGGATATATAAATATATATGGGGGAGAGAGGGAAGAAGGTTTCCTGCAGTAGATGCATTGATTTCAGTGTAGATGGTGATTTCTAATCCTATTTGATTTCTTGCACTAGATGAATTGATTTTGGTGTAGATGTTGATTTCTAATGATATTTGATTACTTACACTAGATGGATTGATTTTAATGTAGATGATTTCTAATCCTATTTGATTGCTTGCACTAAATGCATTAATTTCAGTGTAAATGATGATTTCTAATCCTATTTGATTGATTTCACTCGATGCATTAATTTTAATGTAGATTTTGATTTTTGGTTATATTTGATTTCTTTCACTAGATGAATTGATTTCAATGTATATTATTTTTAATCCTATTTGATTGCTTGCACTGAATGGATTGATTTCAATGTAGATGGTGATTTCTAATCCTATTTGATTGCTTTCACTAAATGCCTTGATTTCAGTGTAGATGGTGATTTCTAATCTTATTTTATTGCTTGCAATAGATGCATTAATTTCAATGTAGATGTTGATTTATAATTGTATTTGATTGCTTGCACTAAATGCATTGATTTAAATTTAGATGATTTAACTAAATGCATTGATTTAAATGTAGATGATTTATAATCCTATTTGATTCCTTGCACTAAATGCATTTATTTTAGTGTAGATGGTGATTTCTAATCCTATTTGATTGCATGCACTAGATGCATTGATTTCAGTGTAAATGTTGACTTTAAATCCTATTTTCCTACTTGCACTAGACTCATTTATTCGAGTGTAGATGTTGATTTCTAATCATATTTCATTACTTGCATTAGATGCATTTATTTTAGTGTAGATGTTGTTTTCTATTATTATTTTATTTCTTGCATTACTTGCATTGATTTCAGTGTATATGTTGATTTCTAATTTGATGTAATTGGATGTATGATGGTTCATTAATTTTAAAGTCATTGGATTAATAGTGTGTGTGCAATGATTTCAGTGTAAGCACAAAAAATTATTGACAATGTACATTGATTTTTGTGTTAAAGTAATTCAACCTATTAATATTGGAGAGTAAGAGAGACAAGGCATGATGTTTACTACAACAACTCGAGCTAAATATTTAAATGGTTTACGATTCCAACTGTCCTTTTCAAATAATCAATATGAAAATATGACAAAACTAACATGGGTGAAAATAAGAATAGTAGAAGAAAATAGTTTGAAATCGATCACAATGAAGACTATTCGTAATTGACTAAATTCTTATTATTCACAGTTTCTATCATTCAATATTATTACATTGTCACTTTGCATTCAAAATTTTATTTCATCATTAAAGTTATTTTATAATATTTATCAACTCAACAAACTGAGGTAACTAATAAAATTTAAAATTAAAATGACTCAATAAATCTCATACATATTTAACATATTTAAAATGGTTATGTTAATATTACATGTATTTACATATTATTCATAAAATTAAGCATATGTTCCTCATATTATCAATATATTTTCCTTGGTCACACACGACTGAAACCAGCCTAGATCCATCTTAACTCCGAATCTATCAAGTGCCGAGAGGGATCAAATCTCTCGAGGTGAAAACCTTTCCTCAAGTTTTGCACTCAAAAAAGAGGTTTTCACCTCGAGAGATTTGATCCCTCTTGGCGCTTGATAGATCCGGAGTTAAGATGGATCTAGGCTGGTATATAGGTTAACTAGATTTGGGATGTGATCACATGTTGTGATATTATGGTTTGTTTTTAAAACTAAAGTTGTTTTTTTTATTTGGTACATATAAAATTAATCTAGATGGGAATTTCAAAATGCAAAATACATGTATATTTGTGATATTTGAACTAAATTTGGCATGTGATCACATGTTGTGATATAATGTTTTGGTTTTAAAACTCAAGTTGTCATTTTATTTGTTAAATATAAAATGAATTTATATGGAAATTTCAAATTACATTTAACACATACATTGGTACATGTTATGCATTTGAACATGTGTGAATGTTATATAATTCTAGGATTTCTATTATTTAGGTGACATTTAGGTACATTTTTCATGATCATACATGTCATTTAAAACACATATATATGGTTTTACATATTTATGTACATGAATATATTTAAAAGTGATTGAAATACATGTTTGAATAAATATAAAAATGATTGAAGTACATTTGAATATATGTAGCAATGATTCAAGTAAAATACATATCGATGTATATATCTAAAAAAAATCATAAAATTCTAGGTGTTCATAGATGTGTGAAACAATCATAAAATTTTATAATTGCATGAAAACATATATCCAGTACACAACATTTTCATTAATGTACATAGAAAAGCTACTTTTAGTTGATAGTAAACTAGAAATGACAAAACACGTACCACAAATTTTGCATTCAAGAATGAATATTATAAATTTCTTAATAGATACATCGAAAACAAAATTGTACAACTTAAAATTTACATTATATCAACTATGCTAGATACACATATAGGTACATTTTGCAATAATGACATTATGATAAATTGTACCAGAGAATGTACGAAATTTTTTAAGACCAGATAATCTACTTGTGTATGTGTAAACATGTGTATAAATTACTCATGTGCATGTACAAAAATAATGCAAATGTGCAAACACTTGTACATATAACATAAAATATACATATTATAATAATTGTAAAACTTAAGAATGCACAAAAAAAAGGCTAGTTCAATTTCTATTTAAGTTTTGTAAGTTCTAAAAGATGAATCTAAGGAGAAGAAATTGTTGGGAAGTTCAATCAGAAAAATTCTAATGGAATGCCATCTTCAATGATCTGTTTATGATTGGCTTTTGAAATTTTCCATTTCTTAATTTTCAAATTTTTCATTGATTTAACTTCTATCAACTTTTTGCGTGCTGCACACACCAAGTGACTATATTAACAAATTATGACATCATGTTCGTAGTCTTAAAAGTAAAAAAAAAACCTGACTTTGATGGGTTTGTTGGAAAAATAATATTTCATTATAACAAACTACTTTTCATATATAAACTCATTATTATCATAGTTTTCCAACAATTGCATCTTTAGTTCAGTGCAACGCATCAAATAATACTTCACATTCTCACCATTGGTAGTAGGTGAAACTATATCAAAAACATCTCCTGCACAAGAAAACAAACTTACATTATAATTTAGATCATAATTAACATGAAAAACTAACTTTAAAATTAACATGTGTACTTGATTTTATTATCTATTTTTAGATATCTATCATTTGAAAGAAATTGAAATGTTACTTTCTATAACAAGATCGAAAACTCGATCACCTTCAGATGATACCATAGTCTCCTCTTCTTATGAAACCACCAAAACAGAAGAAAAGAGAGATCAACGCCTTATAAATAAGCCACTTTGAGGGGGAAACCTCCTTTACATTACATAAATGAAAAATTCTTGGATGATAGAAATGTGGAAACCTCCTTCTATATATAGGAGTCTATGGGATCACAATATAATCCTAGCCAAGCTAACAATAATAATGTAAGGGCACAATAATACTAATATGCGGGTTATAGGGGTACAACAATAACTATAAGGGGGTTATACTAACCACAATAAGGGACTACACTAGTAATATAGGTACCTGACATGCCCCTCTCCTTCAAAAACGTGTTTTCATCAACACTTGAGCGCCTGTGGATGCTTTTGTATAAAATTATCATCCTCCCATGTAGAATCTTCAGTGGCTAAGTTCTTCCACTTGATGAGATACTCTGAAATTGATTGATTTCATAGCTGTCGAGTTCTTACTTTCATGATTTCTTTAGGTTCCAATAAGATTTATCCTTCCTCATCAAGTTATGGAAATATTGTGTGAATTGGAAGTTTGCCACGTATAACGTTCTTTAAGCATGAAACATTGAAAATTGGATGCACTCATGAAGAAGTAGCAAGCTCCAATTTGTATGCCATAGTACCAATATTTTGCAAAACCTTGTAAGAACCATAGAACTTTGGCGATAATTTATTATCCTTCTTAGCTTGCTTGAGGGACATTTTTTTGTATGGTTGTAGTCATAAAAATACACAATATCATACATCAAAACTTCTCTCACTGCAATGTTGTTCTGGTTGTTGTTTCATTTGATTTTGTGACAATTTAGGTTATCCTTTAAGAGTTGTAGAACTTGTTGTTGATGCTCAATGTGATCTTCCACTGCTTGAACCTTAGAATTTTCTATTAAAGATGATGTGATGGATGATGGATGATATCCATAAATTGCCATAAATGTGGTCATTTTTGTTGCAGTATGGAAGGAAGTGTTATACCACCATTCAACCATAGTTAACCACTTGACCCATTGTGTTTGTTTATCAGATACAAAACAACGAAGATATCCTTCAAAACATTTGTTCACTATCTCAGTTTCATCATCAGATTGAGGATGATAAGATGAGCTATGAGCTAGTTGAGTACCCAAACAAGAAAGTAATATCATTCAAAAATTTCTAGTAAAAATGGGATCTCTTTTGCTTGCAAAAGTCTTTGGGTTACCATCTAGCTTTTTAATCCTCCCCATAAATGCAATAGAAATTGTACTTTCTTTAAATGGTTGAGATAATGCACAAAAGTGTACATACTTGGTATGCCTATCAACTACCTCCATGAAGACACTCCTTCCTTTGAACTTAGGTAAACTTGTGATAAAATCCATGCAAATCTCATCTCAACATTGACTTGGAATGGATAAATATCGTAGAAGATCCGTGGTCTTAATTGTATCAAGTTTATTTTGCTGGAAAAATGAAAAATTCCACCACAAACTTTTGAATATAATATTTAAGGCCATCCCAAAAAAATATTTCTTCATCATATGGTAAGTTTTTAAAAATATTGAGTGTCCTCCTAAAGGAGAAGTGTGGAATTCCAAAATAATATTTTGTTTTAGTTGGGAATTATTACAAATATATAAGCAATCGTTGCACCATAGTGAATCATTTTTCCAACAAATTGTATCATATGTACTAGGATATTTTTACAACGTCTAAATGAGTGTCAACACTTCTTCGTCCATCTTCCATTCTTCATTTCTTTGGTTATCCAATATGGTTGGA
Organism: Pinus albicaulis; assembly: GCA_034641835.2. Classification (NCBI taxonomy): domain Eukaryota; kingdom Viridiplantae; phylum Streptophyta; class Pinopsida; order Pinales; family Pinaceae; genus Pinus; species Pinus albicaulis. The sequence goes on from CM076570.1 coordinate 1,402,312,917, forward strand.
TAATAGAAATGGAACAAAGAATTGCTTCCACCTCTTTATCCTTTCTTGAGAGTACATCTGCAACAACATTTAGCTTCCTTTTTTTCTAGATGATTTCAAATTCATAACACAAAATGTGTGTGACCGATTTTTGTTGCTCTTCTGAAGATAGTCTTTGTTCCAAAAAGTGTTTAAAACTATCATGATCAGTTTTTTCCTTGAAGTGTCTTCCCATTAGGCAAGGTCACCATTTCTTTAGTGCATGTAGTATAGCCAACATTTCCTTCTCATAAATATATTTCTGTAAATTCTTTCCTTTGACTAGACAACTTTAAAAATAAATGGGTATTCCTTCTTTCATTAAAACAACACAAATTTCACTTCCCAGGGCATCACACTCCACAATAAAGGTTTTTGTGAAGTCTGGTGTGGCAAAGAGAGGTGCTAGGGACATTGCCTCTTTAAGATGTTCAAAGGCCTTAGTTGCTTTAGGAGTCCATGAAAATGCATCTTTCTTCAATAATGTTATTAGAGGTGCTGCTATTCTCTCATAATTCCTAAAAAAGTTGCGATAATACTGTGTTAACCCGAGAAATCCTCACAACTTCTTTATGGTTGTGGGGAATTTCCATTTCTTTATCGCTTTAATTTTGGTATGGTCTACCTTAACACCCTTGTGAGATACAACATGACCCAGATATTCCACCTCTTGTACTCCAAAGGAAAATTTGGAGGTTTTTTATATAATTGTTTCTCCTCCAATAGTTTCTGCACCATATCAATATGTTGAACATGATCCTTCAAACACCTATTATAGATTAGTATATCATCAAAAAATACTAAAAAAATTTCTAAGGAAGGGTTTGAAAATGGAATTCATAAAACGTTGACCAAAAACTCATAATGAGCATCATAATGACCCAAATTGTTTATTTTCTTCCTCCTCTTCACAATCTATGTAAATAATTTCTTGTCAACACACTTATGACCTTTAGTGTATTTTCTATCACAATTGTAGCAAAGCACTTTTGCTCTTTTTTCTTCTAATTATTGTGGTGTGAACCTTGTAGGTTGTGGAAGTGCAAGAGTAGCAACACTTCCATATTTATATATGTGAGTGGTAGGCTTCCTTGTTGCCATAATTTTACATTCAATTTTTCTTACAAACCTGAATGCCTTCTCCAACGAACTAGGTTCCCAAAGGCTAAAGAAGGTGTTTCTCTTTGTATCCTCATAATGTGTTATCATTTCCTCCATAAAAATTTAGCAAATGAAAATATTTTTATGGGAGAGAATACATTGAAACCATGGAAATGTATTTTGTTCTATATATAAAGTTTCAATACGTAACTTTTGTGCATTTTTCACATTATTGAGATAAAAATATTTCTCAATCTGTAGTATCCATGTTACGGGATCCTTGCCATCAAACTTCCTCATATCGATCTTTTGGATATGGTGGGTCTTCAATCAAAAATTAGATTTTATGAAATCACGATTAAAATATATTTTGTTTTCATCATCAGTTTCCTCTACTATAATTTCGCCATTAGGAATCATTTCTTATATAAAATTTTTCAAACCTTCCATGTCTGCTTTTAGATCATTATTCATGTCTTCCATATTGTCTTTCATTTTTTCCTCTATACCATAGATACTAGTTTCCATGCCATCCATCTTAGCTTCCATGCCTTTCTTAAAAACATCCATCTCAGGTTCCATGATTTTCTTCAAAACTTCCATTTCATTTTTTTTTTACTCTTTGCAACAACGAAATTTGCTACACTTGGTCTTGTAATTTTGATATATCATGTTGCACTTCTTCATCTCCATCAGTCATAGTATAGTATTATGAGGGTTTAATAGGTGTTGAACTCTATTTAGGGGGAATTTTAAAACCCAGTACTAATATCTAAGCTTCAACATGCCCTTGGAATCACTTCTGAATGATTTTGGAAAAAATACTTATGCAATTTGGAAAAAGAAATACACACATTTTTCTTGATTTTAAGGAGCTCAATATTCAAACTGAATTATCTCTGTTATTTCAGATCTTCAATATCTTAAATTTGGTCTTCTACTATCCCTCTGAATCTTCTTTAAAATTCCAGAGGTCTGACCTAATTTGGATTCTTCAAGGCAAAGTTATGCTCAATCTCCGAAAATGGCCTAATTATGGACTCGTTGATTAGAGCAAACTTGCACGACATGCTACGTGTTACTTTTTCCTCTTTCGGCTCTAAAATTGATACACAGGAAACTAAAATATGTTTACTTTTGGAAAAAATTTATAGAATCCAAATTTGATGCTTAGACAGAGAGTTATGATAATTTTCCCATGGTCACCTCTTTGAGATGAAATTTGGGAGCCTAAAAATACCATAACTTCAATAAATCATATCACCGAAAATATTGAGAACCAATATCTGAAATTATTACACACAGTTCCTCGAGATTTTGGCTTCGCATGATAAAAATTTCAGCTTTTGAAACTTTGTAGAAAAAAATTATAGCAAGCATTCCACACTAGCTAGTTTAGATCAGTGAAACCCTCGAGTCCAAATCTCTGATACCAAATGTTATGAAACCAGGTCCAAAAATAGAATGAAAGAGTGATAAATTCCTTACAAATAAGCCACTTTGTGGAGGAAATCTCCTTTACATTACATAAGTGATCAATTATTGGATGATACAAATCACAAAACCTCCTTCTATATATAGGATCCCATGGGGTCACAATATAACCCTAGCCGACCTAAAAATAATAATGTAAGGCCACAATAAAAATAATATGGGGGTTGGAGGGTTACAAAAATAACAATAAGCGGGCTATACTAACAACAATAAGGGAATACACTAGTAATATAGGGACCTAACACCTCTCATTACATTTATTCAATGTTTGAAACAAACATTTTCCCCTTTGTATTTAGTTCTGCATGTTGCCAATATTTTACATACATTTTGCTTTCACAAACATCATTGAATTATGTGTTGTCTATGCAAACTTGACAAAAATAAGAATATTTTATTTTATCAAATGCAAACACATTTTGGTACAAACTTTTTTTAATTGAATGCAATTTTTGAGTCACTTTTATTGCTTCAATGTCATCTCCAATCGATCTATCTACTTCTTGGAGCCCAATATGCCAAAGAAACCTATATGTAAAATTAAAACAAGAATATAAATATATTATTCAAAATACCATCAAAGATAATCATTGTGATAAATAATGTTTTAAATTAGAAATCCAATATAATTTAGATCGTGTATATATTAAAGTTCTCTCTCTCTCTCTCTCTCTCTCTCTCTCTATATATATATATATATATATATATATATATATATATATATATATATATATATATATATATATATATATGTATATGTATGTATGTATGTATGTACATGTACCTTCGCACTTCCCTTTATCGGTTAGTCTCATGGTTTAGTGCAACGTTGGACCATTTAAAAACTTTTTCGATTGAGGCAAGTCAGTTTGCAAAGTGGTCCATTTGATACCTATGAAGTGCTAATTTTATACATGCCCCTACACCATCATGTTCTCCTATTACATTACCAGTGTCAAATAAATTCCAACAATGTTTAATATGGGTTTTCATAGGAAGATGACACAATGAAAAGAATGATCGTGAATATTTCGTTATTACTTATCATTAATATATAATTACTCAATGGAGATTCTTCACAATTTTCAGGTGTCTAAATATTTTCAAATAATGTCTACAAAAATATATATGTATCTGATAAATCACTCATATAAAATTAAATGTATTTAATAATAACATATGGATTTTCTTAGTGCTCTATATGATGACATTTTGCTTCGTACGACTATATAGATATGGAGAAACATTAGAACGTGAAGTGTTAGTATTCACTCACAACATTTCTGTTTGTGGAACAAGTGTGTAGTTCTCTCCAAAATCAACTATTGACAAAATAGTCCCTGGTGGAAAAACTTCACTGGATTTTTTGAATTGAAAGTCCTGCCATCGAGCTCTATAGGAATGCTTGGTGTATTTATAAATTTCTGCCTCAAATTTCTCAAAAACTCTATCACAATTTTTTTTCCTTCTTGTAAATCAATTCTTTTAGCACTTGTAGTACTACTTGAACCAATCGATGTATGAATATATTCATATCTCTTCCATTTCACTTTTATGTTGGACAATGATTGATCATTTATATCAGTACAATACTTTTTTTTAAATTTAGTCAAATTTCCACAATCATCACATTTTTTACCACCATTACATTTCTTTTGGTAAAATAATTCATGGCTTTCTCTTCTAAATAGAATTTGAGATATGAAATCATGGATAGTGGAAGGAGGAGGTGAATCTTTATTGTGAGGAACAACTCCAAAATAGAAGAGAAAAATGATAGCAGCGCTGAAATAAGCTACCTAGAAATTTTAAATACATTACATGAATGAAAAATTCTTGGATGATTCAAATTACAAAACCTCCTTTCTATATATAGGAGTCCATGGGGCCACAATGTAATCCTAGCTGAGCTAACAATAATAATTTAAGGGCTAATATGTAATATTGAGTTCAGGGGAGTGATAATAGCAATGAGGTTATTTACCAACGTAAGGGACTCTACTAGTAATATAGGGACCTAACATGCCCCTCTCCTTTAAAAAAGTGTTTTCCTCAATGCTTGAGTATCTTTGGGTGCTTCTGTATAAAATTCTCATCCTCCCATGTAAAATCTTCAGTGAGTAAGTTCTTCCACTTCATGATATACTCTAAAATTGATCGATTTCGTAGCTGTCGAGTTCTTGTTTCCATGACCACTTCAGGTTCCAATATGAGTTTTCCTTCCTCATCAAGTTCTGGCAATATTGTTTGAACTGGAAGATTTTCACCTATAACCATCTTTAAGCATGAAACATGGAAAACTAGATGCACTCGTGAAGAAGCAGGAAGGTCCAATTTGTATGCCATAGTAACAATCTTTTGCAACACCTTTTAAGGACCATAGTACTTTGGCGATAATTTATTATCATTATTAGCATGCTTGAGGGACATTTGTTTGTACGGTTGTAGCCGTAAAAATACCCAGTCTCCTAATTCAAAACTCCTCTCGCTGCAATGTTGATCTGCCTGTTATTTCATTCGATTTTGTGTCAAATTCAGGTTATCCTTTAAGAGTTGGTGAACTTCCTGTTGATGCTCGATGTGATCTTCCACTGCTTGAACCTTAAAATTTTCTCTTAAAGACGATGTGATGGATGGTGGATGATATCCATAAAGTGCCATAAATGAGGTCATTTTTGCTGCAGTATGGAAGGAAGTGTTATACCACCATTCAGCGAGAGGTAACCACTTGACCCACTATGTTTTTTCATCAAATACAAAACAGCGAAGATATCCTTCCAAATATTTATTTACTATCTCAGTTTGACCATCTGATTGAGGATAATAAGATGAGCTATGAGCTAATTGAGTACCCAAAAAAGAAAATAACTTCATTTAGAAATTTCCAATAAAAATGGGATCTCTGTCACTCATAATAACCCTTGGGTTTCCATGTAGCTTTTGAATTGTGTCCATAAATGTAATAGCAATTGTACTTAATTTAAATGGATGAGATAATGCACAAAAGTGTGCATACTTGGTAATTCTATCAACTACCACCATGATGACACTCTTTCCTTCGGACTTAGGTAAAACTGTGATAAAATTCATTGAGATCTCCTCCCAACGTTGACTTGGAATGGATAAGGGTTGTAGAAATCTCGAGGTCTTAATTGTCTCAACTTTATTCTGCTGGAAAACCAAAATTTCTTCCACAAATTTTTGAATATCATATTTAAGGCCATCCCAAAAAAATTCTCTTCACCCTATGGTAAGTTTTTAAAAATCCTGAGTGTCCTCCTAAAGGAGAAGTGTGCAATTCCAAAAGAATATTTTGTTTTAGTTGGGAATTCTTACAAATATATAAGTGATATTTGTACCATAAAAAATCATTTTTCCAACTAAATGTATCAGATGTACTAGGATCTTGTTCCAACTTTTGAATGAGTGTCCATATTTATTTTTCCTTCTTTCATTCATCTCTTGCTTTGGTTACCCAACCTGGTTGGATAATAGAAATGGCACAAAGCAATGCTTCCACCTTTTCATTATTTCTTGAGAGTGCATATGCAACAACATTAAGCTTCCCTTTTTTGTAGAGTATTTCAAAGTCACAACCCAAGATCTTTGTGACCCATTTTTGCTACTCTTCTAAAGATAGTCTTTGTTCCAAATTTTTTTTAAGAATATCATTATCTATTTTTACCTTGAAGTGTCTTCCCATTAGGTAAGTTTGCCGTTTCTTTAGTGCATCTAGTATTGCTAACATTTCCTTCTCATAAATAGGTTTCTATAAATACTTTCCTTTGATTGGACGACTTTCAAAAGCAGCGGGTCTTCCTTCCTACATTAAAACAACACCAATTCCATTTCCCGAGGCATCACATTCCATAATAAAGGTTTTTTTGAAGTTTGGCGTAGCTAAGACCGGTGCTAGGAACATTCCCGCTTTAACATATTCAAAGGCCTTAGTTTCTTCAAGAGTCCATGAAAATTCATCTTTCTTCAATAATGTTGTTAGAGGTGCTGCTATTCTCCCATAATTCTTAACAAACATGTAACAATACCCTGTTAACCCGAGAAATCCTCGCAACTGCTTGATGGTTGTGGGGACTTTCCATTCCTTAATGGCTTTAATTTTGTTAGGGTCTACCTTAACACCCTCGTGAGATACAATATGACCCATATATTCCACCTCTTCTACTCCAAAGAAACATTTGGACGTTTTTTCATATAATTTTTTCTCCCATAATAGTTTGAGAACCTTGTCAACATGTTCAACATCATCCTTCCAAGACCTATTGTAGATTAGTATATCATCAAAAAATACTAGCACAAATTTTCTAAGTGTTTGAAAATGGATTTCATCAACCCATGAAATGTAGAAGGTGCATTGGTAAGGCCAAAAGGCATGACCAAAAATTCATAATGACCCTCATGAATTCGAAATGCTATTTTGGGAATATCTTCAGTGTTCATTCTAATTTGATGATATCCTAAATGAAGATGCAACTTGGTAAAATAAATTGCTCCATGTAAATCATCCATTAATTCATCAATCATAGGAATGGGAAATTTATCTTTAATGGTGAGCTTATTGGGCTTCCTATAATCCAGACACATGCGCCATGATCCATCCATCTAGTGTACCAATACTACAGAAGTAGAGAAAGAAATATGACTAGGTTGAATTATACCTACCTCTAACATTTCTATATTCATACATTCAATTTCGCTCTTTTGGACATAAGGATATCTATAAGGCCTGATGTTTAGAGGAACACTTCCTGGAATCAAATGAATAACATGATCATGATCGCGAATAAGTGGGAGTCATTTGGGAGTTTCAAACACCTTGGAATGGTTATCCAAGACTTGTTGGAGATTTGCAGAAATAGATGATTTTGATGTTGGAACTTCTAGTGAGCATAATTGTGCAATTATGCCTCATTGTTCTTTCCTTAGAAGCTTTGTCATGAGATTAGAGATTATTATCTTTCCTGGCTTCCATGAAATACCCCATAATTTGAATTCCTTTCCTTCTAAAAAAAAATTCAAGAAAAGTTCTTGAAAATTAAAAGCTATCGTCCCAAAAGATTGTAACCATTGTACTCCTAGTACACCATCAGCACCTCCCATAGGAATGGAAAGCATTGGACTATTCAATACATATTCCCCCATGGTTAGCTTGATATTATGGAATTTTCTACAGAAATTTATAGTTCCTCCATTTGCAACCATCACTTGACATTCTGGTGCTAGGTATAGGAAACAATTCAATTCCTTGGCTACCTTACAATGAATAAAATTATGGCTGCTACCTAAATCAATCAACACTATTACCTTTTTCTTCTTCATATTTCCTTCTATCTTGAGAGTTTGAGGAGTGGTAATTCCTGTCAATGCATTACACAATATGGTCGAACTCATTTCTTCCTCTTATAGGGTTGTTTCCTCATGTATATCCTCCTCTTTTTCATTTTGAATTCTTCTTCCTCTTCACAATCTATGTAAAATAATTTCTTCTCAACACACTTATGACCTTTAGCGTATTTTCTATCACAATTGTAGCAAAGCCCTTTTTCTCTTTTTTCTTCCAATTCTTGTGGTGTCAACCTTGTAGGTTGTGGAAATATAGGCATAGCAACACTTCCTTCTTTGTAGAAGTGAGTGGTAGGCTTCCTTGTCACCATAATTTTACATTCAATTTTTCTTGCCAACCTGAGTGCCTTCTCCAATGAATCAGGTTCCAAAATGCAAACTTCATGTTGGATGTTATCCTTTAAAGTACCTATGAAGAGATAAATCCTGTGTTCCTTTGGAATATCAGTTACCCTTATATTCAATTTTTTGAAGTCCTCAATGTGCTCCCCCACCAAACCCTTTTGTTTGAGATTTATCAATTGGCTAATGAAGGTGTTGCTCTTTGTATCCTCATAATGTGCTATCATTTCCTCCGTAAAAATTGACGAAGTGACAAATTTTTTACAGGAGAAAAGCCACAGATACCATACAAATTTATTTTGTTCTGAATGTAAAGTTGCAATGCATACCTTTTGTGTATTTTGCACATTATGGAGATCAAAATGTTGCTCCATATGTAGTATCCATGTTATAGGATCCTTTCCATCAAACTTCCTCATATCCATTTTTGGAATATGGTGGTTCTTCCCACCAACATTAGAGTTTATGAATTCATGATTAACATTTATTTTGTTCTCACCATGAGTTTCCTCTACTATCTTTTCACCATAAGGAAACATTTCTTGTATCAACTTTTTCAAAACTTTGATGTCTGCTTTTAGATCATTCTTCATGTTTTCCATGTTGTCTTTCATTTTTTCATCGATCTTAGCTTCCATGTCATCCATCTTAGATTGCATGCCAGCCTCCATGCCATATATCTTCGATTCCATGCCTTTCTTCAAACCATCCATATTATTCTTCAAACCATCCATCTTCGCTTCCACGCCTTTCTTCAAAACTTCCATTTCATTTTTTGTTTCTCTTTGCGAGAGCGAACTATGGTGCACTTGCTCTTATAATTTTGATAGATCATGTTGCAATTCTTCATCTTCTTGAGTCATAGTAGAGCCTTCTGAAGGATTAATTGGTGTTGAATTATTTTTACGGGGAATTTTTAGAACCCAATACTGATATATATTCTATAATATTCCCTTGGAATAAATTCAAAATGATTCTTCAAACAAGACTTATGCAATTTAGAAAAAAAATACACACCTTTTTCTTGCTTTTCAGGAGCTCGATATTAAAATTGGATTATCTCTGTGATTGCAGCTCTTCAATATCTAAAATTCAGCACTGAGGTAGCCCTCTAAATTATCTTTCTAATTCCATTGGTCTTACTTTATTTGGATTCTCCAAGGAAACGTTATGTCCAATCTCCCACAATGACCTGATTATGGACTAGTTTAGTAGAGCGAAATTGTATGACTTTACACGTGTCACTGTTTCATTTTTTAGCTCTAAAATTGATAGAAAAGAAGCTAAAGTCCATTTAATTGCAACCAATTTTTATGGAACTCCAATCCGATGCTCAGAGAGAGAGTTATGAAGATTTTCCCACGATCAACTTTTTGAGATGAAATTCAGGATCCTGAAAAAGCACTACCTTCCACAGATCATATCTCCAAAGATGTTGTGAACCAAGCTCTGAAATTTTGTGACACGTTTCCTAGGTATTTCAGCTTTGCACCCTAAACATTTCAGATTTTGAACCTTCGTAGAAAAAGTTTTATAGCGCAAATTCCACGATGACCTGTTTAGATTAAATTGAGGAGCTTGAAAAAAGACCTAAATTCCATAGATCATATCTTTGAAAATATTGTGAACCAAGCTCCTAAATTTTGTGACAATGTTCCTCAAAATGTTTTCTTCACACCCTAAAAATTTCAGCTTCCGAAACTTCGTAGAAAAAAAGTTATAGCAAAAATTCCATTATGATCTATTTGGAGCAGAAAAACCCTAGAATCCAAAGCTCTGATACCAAATGTTGTGAAGCCAGCTCCAAAAATAGAAGAAAAGAGATATCAACACCTTAGAAATAAGCCACTTCGAGGGGGCAACCTTCAATACATTACATGAATGAACAATTCTTGGATGATACAAATTACAAAACTTCCTTTCCATATAGAGGAGCCCATGGGGCGACAAAGTAATTCTAGTGGGGCCATAATGTAATTCTAGCCGACCTAACAATAATAATTTAAGGGCACAATAATAACAATATGTGGGTTTCCCGGATGCAGGTGACGATGAAGAGGTTTAAGGCGAAGGGATGGGAGGGTGGCATGATGGGAAGCCACATGCTTACCTGCCTTGAAGTTGTCATTTGGCTCATAAATTGGATTGTTCAGAGTTTAATGCAATTAACTCCTTGCAATCATTACAACATCGCCTCCGTTCCTCAATACCATTTCACACGCCGCGGCATGGCTTTGTCTTTTGTTCAAATTTATGAAGGTTTATTGCAAAGGACTCACTGCTGCATGGTATATTGGGTTGAAATAATGGAGCGAGGCTATGGTTCAAGCAAAACTCCCCTGCCTGTAAAGCTGTTCTGCACCCCAGATGCTGGGCTTTCTTCTGCGCGCACCGTGATTGGCAAGAGAAGCAGTCTCAATTGCTGTTTGGAGTTGGGAGACAGCCTCCACTACTCTCTCGCAGGCTCTTGCATGCTTGCTATGGCTACTCTGCCTCCTCAAACGCCCCTATCTTCTATCCATCCTTTGCCTCCTCACACAGCTATCTTGTCTGTGGATATGCCGCGTCTCAGGCATAGAATGCATTGCAGGAGAGTTTCTACTAGAAGCCAGATTTGGCATTTCCCCACCACCTCCAGCACCTCCTCTGCGTCTTCATCACACTCCGACAGCCTTTCTAGTGCACATAGAGGTCACCTTCTCTGCTCGAGCCACCACTTTCATTCTCCCAATCCTCCGATTCCTCCTGCTCATCCCCAATCTGTGCATCTTTCATTTAACATCTCTCTTAATCGTCCTAGAGTGACTGCCTCCATCACGGTCGTCTTTCAGGAATAACCTCAGGAATTGACTCCTTGCTCTGGCCGGGTGAAATGCAGCAATGAGGGGGCTCAGTCTTCGGGCAGAATGTTGGCAAGAAGCTTAAAGACAGCATGGACTTGCAGGACATGGAGGGCAAGGCCACTCAGGACAACGCGAGCAAGGGATTGGCTGGATAGCCTAGTGTGCAGCAGGACGTGGTGAAAAATGACAATGGGCAAGCAAGTGTAGAGCAGGCCAATCCTCCATCGCGAAGGAAGGTGATAACATCCATTGATGACCTTCCCCAAGTTGACGGGGATCTCTGTTGCAGCTTGACCCCGTAGGGACAGCCGAAGGTGAACACTGCGCATGAAGGACATGTGAGAGTGATGCTGAATGTTGGAGGTCAAGCGAGCGAGATGCAGACTGCTGGAGGTCAAATGAATGAGGCATAGAATGCTTAGGGTCAAGAGAGCGTGGTGCAGGTTCCTTCTACAATCGGGAAGGTGATCCATTCTATTACGGACCTGTACAAGGATGATGGGGAACTGGATGAACTCTACTGTAGGGTCGATGAAGAAGCTCCTGATGAGTAGCACCTCCCTCTCTTTCTGTTTTTCATGCACTGTCTTGGCCCTTACTTCAGGGCTTGTTCCTGTTTTTCATGATGTTTATGTTTCAGTTTTTGTCAGCTATGATATCCAAAATCAGAATTCCATGTCTCCCCTGCATGGGATTTTTCTTGAAAACCACTGGTTTTTTGTTCAAAATGCCACTATACTAGGCAAGGATCTGGCTTTGGCTTGATGTAAATAATTTTCTCTGTTAATAGATTACTTTTACTCAGAAAACAAAAATAACAATATGGGGGTTACAAGGGTACAATAATAACAATAAGGGGGTTACACTAACAAAAATAAGGGACTATACTAGTAATATAGGGACCTAACACTTTCCGAAATGTTTTACCAAAATTAAGGAATGTGTCTTAATATAACTTAAATTCCACATGATAATGATAACAACATGTGTCATGCACAGTGATAGGTTTAACATACCATGCTTTTTATTTCACAAAAGCACTGTTTGAGAAAATAATTTCACAATTCTCTTCTATGAGCTTGTTGAACAAATCTGTCTGAGTGGTGTCCAAGAAATGTTTTGCATGTTCTTCGTATTGATTCTGTGTTATTCTTCTTTGCATCACATCCATTTCTTTTGGTGAAACAAGTGAATTTTTCATTCAATATTATATATTATTTTTTTAATGTCTTCTCCAAATCTATCTTTGTATGGTTGTATACAAGTAACTATCCAACAAGTGATTTCATCATTTACATCTATTTTCAATCAATATTTGCGATGTTTGTGCAAAGTTTTTTGTGAGGTTCCTAATGCTTGTGCCATAGATTTTACCTAGCGATTCTCTTTAGTACTTGATGAAACCACTTCCATTTGTATTTAGATATTCCAATTGAATTTAGAGTACTATTTATATTTTGTATCACATTTTCCTACATTTTTTTTTATCTTTTGTTGATTTTCGAATACTCAATAAAGTCATAGCTTCTTTTCATTTCTTTGATGCTAAGACAATTTTCAATATTTGGGCTTAAGTTGACACAGTTTCATCTTTGAATAATGAATCAATAATGCACCTAACATGATATCGTATAACATGGTCAACTTTTTTATATCCATCTGTGCGAGTGTCAACATTTTCTAACATCTCTTCATCGATATTGATTTCATATGTACATATTAGAATTAAATGTACATAATCAATTTACATATTCAATAAATTATTAAATTAATAAATATGAATAATTTCAATAATACACATTCAACATATATATACTTACCTGGTGATTCAATTTTGTTCACTTGAATTTCTTTCAACATCTTCAATAATTGGTTCAATATCTCTTTCACTTTCTCTTCCAAAAATTTTTATCTCATCATCAATGTTTTGAGGGATATCTCTCTTTGTTTACATTGAAAAATATTTTTCAAATTAGTTTATCAAATAAAAATTAAGGTTCACAATACACTGGTCAAATTTTAAAAATCAAATTTTAAATATATACATTTACATATCTACTTCAACTTCTAGCTGAGGTTGATTTCCTTTTCAATATTTTGTTGGACACTCGGTTTAGTGCTCTGCATCTATTTCATGACATGGACTAACTGCCTCTCATGGGTCATAACTATGAAAATTGTAGCGGAGACTAACGCCTACGAGTTTTGTTCTAACGGCAATCGTTATTCCAACAAGTGGTATCAGAGCGTCAGGTCTCGAGTTCGAAAATCACTCAACTCGCATTGGGGGGGAGATTGTTGGACATTTGGTTCAACTCTCCCCATGTGTTTCATGACATGGACTAACTGCCTCTCGTGGATCATAATTTTTGCAATTTTAGAGGAGACTAACGCTTGCGGGTTTTGGTCTAATGACAATCGTGATTCCAACATATTGGAGCGTTCTTTTCCCTTTTTTTTTGCGATAATCTCTCCCCTTTTCTCTATTGTTATGAAACCAGCTCCAAAAATATAATAAAAGAGAGATCAATGCCTTAGAAAAAAGCCACTTTGGGGGGGAAACCTTCAATACATTACATAAATGAACAATTCTTGGCTGATACAAATGACAAAACCTCATTTCTATATATAGGAGTCCCATAGGCCACAATGTAATTCTAGCCTCCCTAACAATAATAATGTAAGGGGACAATAATAATAATATGGGGGTTATAGGGGTACAACAATAACAATAAGGGGGTTACACTAACAAAAATAAGGGACTATACTAGTAATATAGGGACCTAACATGCTCCTCTCCTTAAAAAAAGTGTTGTCCTCAATGCTTGAGTAGCTCTGGGTGCTTCTGCATAAAATTCTCATCCTTCGATGTAGAATCTTAAATGGGTATGTTCTTCCATTTAATGAGATACTCTGAAATTGATATATTTCGCAACTGTTAAGTTCTTGTTTTTGTGATTACTTCAGGTTCCAATATGGTTCTTCCTTCCTCATCAAGTTCTGGCAATATTTTTTGAACTGGAATTTTGTCACCTATAACCTTCTTTCAACGTGCAACAAGGAAACCTGGATGTACTCACAAAGAAGTAGGAAGCTCCAATTTGTATTCCATAGTACCAATCTTTTGGAACACCTTGTAAGGACCATAGAACTTTAGCAATAATTTATTATCCTTATTACCTTGCTTAAGGGACATTTGTTTGTATGGTTGTAGCCGTATAAATAGTCAGTCTCCTACATCAAAATTTCTCTCACTACGATGTTGATATGCCTGTTGTTTCATTCGATTTTGTGTGAAATTTAACTTATCCTTTAAGTTTTGGAGAACTTCTTGTTGATGCTTGATTTTATCTTCCACTGCTTGAACCCTAGAAGTTTCCCTTAAAGAAGATGTGATGGACGGTGGATGATATCCATAAACTGCCATAAATGGGGTCATTTTTGCGGTAGTATGGAAGGAATTGTTATACAACCATTCAGTGAGAGGTAACCACTTGACCCATTGTTCTTTCTTATCAGATACAAAACAATGAATATATCCTTCAAAACAATTTTTCACTATCTCAGTTTGACCATTGGATTACGAATGATAAGATGACCTATGACCTAGTTGAGTACCCAAACAAGAAAATAATTTTTTCCAAAAATTTTCTATAAAAATGGGATCTCCGCCACTTACAATAATCTTTGGGTTTCCATGTAGCTTTTGAATTGTTTCGATAAATTCAATAGCAACTGTACTTTCTTTAAATGGATGAGGTAATGCACAAAAGTATTCATACTTGGTATGTCTATCAACTACCACCATGATGACACTCTTTCCTTCGGACTCGGATAAACCTGTGATAAAATCCATTAAAAGTTCCTTCTGACGTTGACTTGGAATGGATAAAGGTTGTAGCAGACCCGAGGTCTTAATTGTCTCAACTTTATTTTGTTGGAAAACCAAACATTCCGTTAAAAAATTTTGAATGTCATATTTAACGCCATCCCAAAAAAAATGCTTTCTTCACCTTGTGGTAAGCTTTTAAAAGTACTAAGTGTTTTCCTAAAGGAGAAGTGTGCAATTCCAAAAGAATATTTTGTTTTAGTTGGGAATTCTTGCAAATATATAAGAAATCTCTTTACACTAAGGAATCATTTTTCATTAATGTATCATATGTACTAGGATCTTGCTGCAACATTTCAATGAGATTCCACACTTCTTCGTTCTTCTTCCATTCATCCCTTGCTTCGATTATTCAATTTCGTTGGATAATAGAAATGGCACAAAGCAATGCTTCCACCTCTTGATCCTTTCTTGAGAGTGCATCTGCAACAACATTTAGCTTCCATTTTTTGTAGATGATTTCAAAGTCATAAAGCAACATCTTTGTGACCCAATTTTTTTTTTTCTCTTCTGAAGATAGTCTTTGTTCCAAAAAGTGTTTAAGACTATCATTATCATTTTTTACCATGAAGTGTTTTCCCATTAGGTAAGGTCACCATTTCTTTAGTGCATTTAGTGTTGCAAACATTTCCTTCTCATAAATAGCATTTTTTAAATACTTTCCTTTGATTGGATGAATTTCAAAAGCAATGGATCCTCCTTCTTGAAGTTTAGCATCGCTAAGATTGGTGCTAGGAATATTGCCTCTTTAAGATGTTCAAAGGCCTTAGTTGCTTCAAGATTCCATGAAAATTCATCTTTCGTGAATAATTTTGTTAGAGGTGTTGCTATTCATCCATAATTCTTAAACAACTTGTGATAATACCCTATTAACTCAAGAAATCTACACAACTATTTTATGGTTGTGGGGACTTTCCCTTCGTTAATGGCTTTAATTTTGTTGGGGTCTACCTGAACACCCTTGTGAGATATAATATGACCTAGATATTCCTACTCTTTTACTCCAAAGAAAAATTTGGATGTTTTTGCATATAATTGTTTCTCCTCCAATAGTTTGAGCACCTTGTCAACATGTTGAACATGATCCTTTGAAGACCTATTGTAGATTAGTATATCATCAAAAAATACTAGCATAAATTTTGTAAGGAAGGGTTTGAAAATGGAATTCATCAACTCTTGAAATGTAGAAGGTGCATTGGTAAGGCCAAAAGGCATCACCAAAAATTCATAATGACCCTCATGAGTTAGAAATGTTGTTTTCAAAATATATTGAGTCTTCATTCTAATTTGATGATATCCTGAATGAAGATCCAAATGGGTAAAATAAATTGCTCCATGTAATTCATCCAATAATTCATCAATCACAGGAATGGGAAATTTATCTTTAATTAATGAGCTTATTGAGCTCCCTATAATCCGGACACATCCACCATGATCCATCTTTCTTGTGCACCAATACTATTGGAGTAGAGAAAGAACTTTTACTAGGTTGAATTATACCATCCTCTAACATTTTTGCAATCATACATTCAATTTCGCTCTTTTGGACATAAGGATATCTATAAGGCTTAATGTTTGGAGGAACACTTCCTAGAATCAAATGAATAGAATGATCATGATCATGAATATGTGGGAATCCTTTGGGAGTTTCAAACACCTTGGAATGATTGTCCAAGACGTTTTGCACATCTGGAGAATTAGATTATTTTGATGTTGGAACTTCTAGAGAGCACAATTGTGCAATTACGCCTCATTGTTATTTCTTCAAAATATTTGTCATGATATTAGAGCTTATTATCTCTCATAGATTCCCTGCGATACCTCATGATTTGATTTCCTTTCCTTCTGAAAAAAATTCAAGAAAAGTCCTTGAAAATTAAAATCTACCATCCCCAAATATTGTAACCATTGTACTCCTAGTACAAAATCAGCACCTCCCATTGGGATGGAAATAATTGGACTATCCAATACATATTCCCCCATGGCTAGCTTGATATTATGGAATTTTGTAGAGCAATTTATAGTTCCTCCATTTGCAACCATCACTTGATATTTTGGTACTGGGTATAAGAAACAATTCAATTCCTTGGCTACCTTACAATGAATAAAATTATGGGTACTACCCAAATCAATCAACACTATTAACTTTTTCTTCTTGATATGTCCTTCTATATTAAGAGTTTGAGGAGTGGAAATTCCTACCAATGCAATACACAATATGGTTGGACTAATTTCTTTGTCTTCTAGGGTTGGTTTCTGGTGTATATCCCCTTCCTTTGAAGTTTCTTGTTCATTTTCTTCCTCCTCTTCGTAATCTATGTAAAATAATTTCTTCTCAGCACACTTATAACCTTTATTTTATTTTCTATTACAATTGTAGCAAAGCCTTTTTTCTCTTTTTTCTTCAAATTTTTGTGGTGTTAGCCTTGTAGGTTGTGGAAATCTAGGAGTAGCAACACTTCCATCTTTATAGATGTGAGTGGTAGGATTCTTTGTCGCCATAATTTAACATTCAAGTTTTCTTGCAAATCTAAATGCCTTATCCAATGAATCAGGTTCCTAAATGCGAACTTCATGTTGGATGTTATCCTTTAAAGTCCCTATGAAGACATCAATCATGTGTTCCTCTGGAATAGTAGTTACCCTTATATTCAATTTTTTTAAGTCCTCAATGTGCTCCATCACTAAAACCTTTTGTTTGAGATTTATCAATTGGCTAAAGAATGTATTGATCTTTGTATCATCATAATGTGTTATCATTTCCTTCATAAAAATTGAACAAGTGACAATTTTTTTATGGGAGAAAAGCCATCGATACCATACAAATGTATCTTGTTCTAAATGTAAAGTTGCAATTCGTAACTTTTCTGTGTTTTTCACATTATTGAGATCAAACTATTCCTCCATCTATAGTATCCATGTTACAGGATCCTTGCTATCAAACTTCCTCATACCCATCTTTGGAATATGATGGTTCTTCAATCCAATGTTAGAGTTTATGAAATCATTATTAACATTTATTTTTTTCTCAACATGAGTTTCCTCTACTATCTTTTCGCCCTTAGAAATCATTTCTTTTATCAACCTTGACAAACCTTCCTTCAAACCTTCCATATATTCCTTCAAACCTTCCATTTTTTCTTCCATACCATTCTTCAAACCATCCAATGTAGCTTGCATGCTTTTCTTTAAAACATCCATTTCATTTTTCGTTGCTCTTTGCGAGAGCGAAATTTGGTGCACTTGCTCTTGTAATTGTGATATGTAATGTTGCATTTATTCATCTTCATGAGCCATAGTAGAGCCTTCTGAAGGCTCAATGGGTGTTGAATTATTTTTAGGGGGAATATTAGAACTCAATATTGATATATATTCTACAATATTCCCTTGGAATCAATTCAAATTGATTCTTCAAACAAGACTTATGCAATTCGGAAAAAAAATACACACCTTTTTCTTGCTTTTGAGGAGCTCAATATTGAAATTGAATTATCTCTATGATTAGGGATATTCAATATATGAAATTTAACCTTGTAGTAGCACTAAATATTATTTCGAATGTCATAGGTCTAACCTGATTTAGATTATTCAGGGAAACGTTATGCCCAATCTCCCACAATGGCCTGATTATGGACTGGTTCAGTAGAGGAAACTTGTACGACATGTCATGTGTCACTGTTTCCTCCTTTAGATCTGAAATTGATACAAGGGAAATTAAAGTTTGTGTAATTTTGGACACTTTTGATAGAATTCCAATCCGACGCTCAGAGAGAGATTTATGACGATTTTCCCATGGTCACCTCTTTCATATGAAATTCGGGAGCCTGAAAAAACCATAACTTCCATAGACCATATATCCAAAAATATTGCGAACCAACATCTGAAATTTGTACAAGAAATTCCAGAGGATTTTGACTTCACTTCGTAAAAATATCAGCTTCTGAACATTAGCAAAAACAATTTATAGGGAAAATTCTACGATGACCTATTGTAGGTGAAATTTGAGAGCCTAAACAAACCCTAAATTTCACAGATCATATCTCCCAAAATATTATGAAACAAGATCTGAAATTTTTACAAGATGTTCCTTAGGCTTTCGTCTCTGCTGTGTAAAAATTGTATCTTTGGAACCTTCGTAGAAAACAAGTTATAGAAAACATTTCAGAGTGACCTGTTTGGAGCAGTGAAACCCTAGAATCCAAAGCTCTGATACCAAATGCTATGAAACCAACTCCAAAAATGGAAGAAAAGAGAGATCAATGCCTTAGAAATAAGCCACCTCTATAGGGAAACCTCCAATACATTACATAAATGAACAATTCTTGGATGATACAAATGATAAAACCTCCTTTCTATATATAGGAGTCCTTACGGCCACAACGTAATCCTAGCTGACCTAACAATAATAATTTAAGGGCACAATAATAGCAATATGGGGGTTACAGGGGTACACCAATACTAATAAGTGGCTTACACTAACAGAAATAATGGATTATACTAGTAATATAGGGACCTAACATCTACATTCCTTAGGGTCTCTTGTTCGATGACATTTTCTCTTGCAATTCCTTCGGTTTCCCATGATAATTTTGTATGAAGCTTAAAAATATTCCTTCCAAATCATGTAAAAAAAACTCACTACATCAAGATTTATACAAAAATTCAATTAAAAAAAACATCACAAAATATTTAATTTAAAAAAAATCTTTTTAATTTTCTTTCGCAAAAGACATACTTCAACCCAAAACACTTACTTTAAAAATTCCATGAAAATAATATCTTTTAAAAATGAAATGAAGCTTAGAATATTTCCTTCCATGTCCTGCAAAAAAATTTCATTTAAAAAATTAGACAAAACCTCACATTAAGAAATCATTATAAAAGATTTACTTCAACCTGAAACACTTACTCTAAAAAAATTTCACTTTAAAAAATACCTCTCAAGAGTTTCCTTTGAAAATTAAGCCGAAAAGGCCTCTAAAAAAATTTCACTTTAAAAAACACCTCGAAAAAATGTCCTTTGAAAATTAAACCCAAATAGAGTCCTTTGAAAATTAAGCCCAAAAAAAGTGATTTGCAAATTCAACCTAAATGAAGAAATGTGCGAAAATATCCAGAAGTAATGATTCCATTTTCAGCTATTTATATAGTTGAAAAATGTTTTTCAGAGGGGCTTCATTGAATTTTTGATAGATGTAATTTGCGAGAAAAATTTTGGCCGAAAGTCTATAAAAATATCGGCCAAACTTGTTTGTTGTTAGAATTAATGGGATAGAGCGGAAAAAACCAATTTGGCCAGAATATTTTAAAAGTCTGGTCGAACTAACATGTATGCAACTATCTGGAAACTTGACTCTGGACATATTTATTCAACTTTGGAATGATTAAACTCCATCAAAATTTATGAATTAACCTTTGGAACCAAGACAAGCATTTGCAAAATTCAGTCTACTTTCAGGAAATATAACTTTTATGGAATTCCATAAATACTTACTAATTTTAGTTAATTTTGTAATAAAATGGGTGCAAACAATTTCTAAAGGTCATTATGATCCACTGAAATCAAAATTTTGTATCTTCCAAAACAAAATGTAAAAATTATGATGTGTTACATTGGTTTTTCGTGTGTAATTGGTAGTTTTGAGATTGTTAGTTTATAACTAATATGTTGAGAAAATTCACACAAGCCGAAATGTATTCAAAATATGTTGTTTTTTCATATTGGATCAGTTCAGAAAATTCTAGTAATTATTATATGTATCAGTTAGTTTTTTTAAATATAACGATACCAAAGTAGACTCTGTCTAGATTGTTGATAAAACAAAGTTTTCAAAGAATACACCAACGCATTTGAACATGAATTTTTATGAATCCATTGATTGTTAAAGAAAACACAGTCACATAAAAGTTAAGTTGACATATCAACTGTGAATAAAAAAAATTCCAAAAAATAAGCAATAGAAAGCTAATAAAATTTCTGACAAGTTTTATTTTTATCGTAAAATTAAATTCTAGACAGAAAAATTGTTTTGGCTTGAAGAAAGTTGAAGAACAGAAGAAAAAAATATTTTTTCTCAAAAAGCGAAAAAAAAGTAACTCAACATCAAATTTTCATTCAGATGGATCAAGTAATTATTGATTTAGGATCAGACGCAAATTTGTTTCCAAAGAAGACATGGGAACAAATGGGACTGTTGAAATTTGCAACAAGAAACAGTGAAATTGGCATCCAGAAAGAACATGAAAACACCTACACTAGTGTGGGACCAGAAGTCATGTAGTGATGGGTCCTAGCAATAGATTAATGTGCAATTGAATTTATTAAATAAATTGGAGATGTGTCTAATTAAGTATCCCTTAATTAAATTGGACAATAAAATGTAATCTTATTTTGTAATCACTTGTAATAGTTAACTCAATATGATAAACTCAGTTAGCTCATGGATTTTGAGTTGAGGGTTGTTGGTGAGGCATGAAGAGTAATTCTATTATTTATGGAGTTTGAGTTACAGTTTGTGCATTAGTTTAATGCACGAGTAATCAGCTAACTCAATTAGGTGAGTTAAAGTCAGTTGAACTATTTGTAACTGTTTGTTGCAATAGTGAGAGATCAAGTGAATTAAATCAAATTTAACTCACAATCAGTGATATTCCATGCAACTGATCATTTACTATCAATAGTTGCATGAATGTTAATTTCAATGGAGACTCAGTTTAGACAAACGTTAAATAGAACTTAACTACCAATTGTGATATTAGTAGGTTACCCAAATGCAGTTAAAGCACCATAGGATGTATATGATACTCATTGCGGTCAAGGAAGGTTGAAATTACTAAAGAATGGGGATTGCATTCCACAAGTATTGCGTGAGCAAGGTAGGCTCAAGACATGCTGAGAATTGGTTAAGTGTTGGACCAATTTTGTTTGGATCACTGTGACACAATTTTGGTAGTGCAGAAGACTCTTGTGAGAAGAGTGCATTGTAATTGTTTCATGATTCCTTGGTGAATATACAATAGAATATAGAGGGCTTTTGGGTAGTAAGCTTTCCCAGGGAAAATATATGTTTTGTGGTTTGATTTGTTTCTTCTTTACCTATTGTGGTTGGAGATCGTGTTTATTTTCCGCAATTTATTCATAGAAGGATTAAATATCTAGCTTTAGTAAATTGCTTTACTAGATTTATTCTATTGGTATACATATTTTTGTATAATTTTTACATGGTACCAAAGCACAGAAAATCACTATAATGATGAAGAAATTGAGTTTGTGATTGAATATGATTCGAATTTTCCAAAAAAAAATTAGCGCAACAAGAATATCAGGATCGAAATGGTTTTCAATGGCTTGAGATTGGAGTATACACCTGAGGGAAGTTCCATATTATGTGGAAAGATAGGATGGAGGTAGTACTTGAGGAAAATGGGTTGAAATAATTCATTGATAATGATATTCCCAAACCCACTGCAACAGATGTCGTAAATCTTGATTCCTGGCAAAAGAATGTTGCAAGGGTGAGGAGGATCTTATTGGAGGGAGTACGAGACCACATTTTCTCATGTATTCATGGCAAAGCGAATCCATATGAAATGTGGAAGGATTTGATAGATATTTTTCGGAGCACCAGTGATCATATAAAATTGGCACTAAAGGAAAAGCTCAAGAAAATCAAAATGGAGAAAGGCGACACAATTCTGGTATACTTGACCAAGTTTTTCCAATGTCGATATGATATTTGGAGTGTATTAATTGCTATCATGAATGATGACTTGGTGAGCCTAGCTCTTCTAGGCCTTCCGAAGAGGTGGCATAGTTATCGGGACTCTATCAATGGGAGGGAGAAGGTGCTAGATTGGGAACGACATTGGTCGGATTGGGTGCAAGAAGAATTCAGGCCGAATACCAGGGATGGATCTTCATCTAAGAATGACGAAGAAAATTGTGCTTTGGATGGTAAGGAACAGAAGGGGAAAGAAAATAAATCCTATTAAAAATTTGAGACAAGCGAAGAAGGCAAGTAGCACGATATGTCGAGAGTGAAGTGTTTTCACTGTCAGGAGCAAGGATATTTGATCCAGGTGGATTAAATAGGTAAAAGTATAAGTGGCTCGGCACAGAGGGCTCACAAATCAAAGTGTTCAAAAATCTCTCGAACTAGGTTCATTTTTTAGATCTCATCTTTCTAATTCCAGTGGTGTAGACGACACTCAATTCTGAGTTCGTATGAAGGAGTTAGGAGCGGTCAAAGTTTTTTAGTTGACTTGGTGACTAGACAACCTTAAGGAAGGCGCAAATTCGACTTTTTCCGGCCACCAGATTTCGGCAAGCTCAGGACAGATTCCAGGAAAAATTGTGGCCTATTTAATTTTCCTCCTATGGTCACAAATCTGGTATTTTTAAAATGGCTAATTGTTTTTAACAAAACAAAAATTATTAAAAAAAAAGGTGGCAGGCCACTACCCCCACCACACCACCGATCGCAAGTCACAACCAATAAAAATATATATATATTTATGGGTCGGCGGGCCACGACCCCCACTCAAACCCATGGATCCCATTCCACAATGGGTAACAAACATTATTATTAAGGGCGGGGCACGGGATGTCAAATCCGCTGCCCCTACCCACCTTCCATAAACGTCATATGTGACAGCAGAAGTTATGGGGGTGGGCCGCCCCATGCGCCCCAAACTTGGAAATTAAAAAAAATGCACCCATTTCCATTAATAAAATCTCGTGCTAAATTGGGAGAGGCAAGATTCGATCCCCTGACCCCTCCTCGACCAATTCCATTTTTCACCATTCGACCAACAACTTTTTTGATGTTAACTTCGCCCACAATTGGTTATTTAAACCCATAATTCACACAGTGCACCCAAGGCTATGGAGGAGCGGGAGAGCATGCACAAATTTGTAGAGTTAATATTTTTTTATTGCAGTTCATGTGGAACCATGAGCCAGAAAGAATGCAGGTGGAACCTTGATTGAGCCCAACTTTCAGGAGGGTGAAATTTTGACCTTGTCCAAATCGGACAAATTTTATGTCATTTCAGCACTACTCGATGCCACGAGTTTGATGGCATGCTCAGTTTCTGCATATGAGTTTTCGATTTTTCAGCCACTTTTGGAAGTGGGTTATGCAGGTGTTGGGTTTCTGCATGTGAGCAGTCGTTTTAACCTTTTTCAACGCCACAAGATTGATGGTGTTTTCATATTCAGCCACAAAGTAGATCATCCTTCATCAAATGGCAGCATGAGGTATATGATGTGGATTCCATGTACTTCTTCATTTATTTCTCTTTGAGATGCATTATGTCTGGCAGATCCCGGTTGATACATGAGTTGTGGGATCTTGCTTTGTGTTGTTATTGATGTACTTTCAGCTACGGATTTGTGTTCTGTATGAGATCCCTTTTATGCCACTTTGGCGGGATGCTCGTTTTCATATGTGTATTTTTGAGATCCCTTGTTTTCCAGGATTGGTGGGATACTCTTATTTAGTACATGTCAGCTATGGTCATACTGATAGGAGTCTTTCTTTATGTATGAGAGTTTCGCAATGGAATATCTCTTAAAGAAGTCAAGCCACTCCTGCATAAGGGAAATTTTTCCTTGTATGTCAAAGGGAAACACATCCATGTATGTCTTCTTCATACAAAACATAATGCAGCGGGCTACACCATCTTGACACCGAGGCCCAGAGACGTAGTTCCTCCTTGACGAACTCTGTCATCAAATGACGTGTTCTTATGATTGTTGATCTTGTTCCTTTATGCTCCTTTTATTTACAGCTACAATTGTTCATTTATGTTCTTTAACGTCTTAATTAAATGCAATTATAATTATGAGCCGAAGTAAAAGTTCTTGGTTAAGGGTATCAAGATTTTACCCTGGATCAAGTGGTATCAGAGAAGGTATTCTTGCTGATTGGATTGCAGGTGTGAACATTGGACATTCGTTGAGTTGAGCCATCGAGAGTGTCAAGGACATGTACGAAACCATGCTCAGGTTGTCCAAGAAAGCGGACATATTGTACGAGGCTTACGAAAAACAAGAAGCATAGAACGAAGAATTGAAGACCCTTCTACACAAAGAGAAGGAGGAAAAACAACAGTTGCAGCTTCAGTTGTAAGCCACGACAGAGGTGTGGGAATATTTGAAACGCAACAATGAAACTCTTCAGAGAGATCATGATGCCTTAAAAGCATTCCTATAGAAAGAGAAGGATGGGATGCAGTAGATGCAGCTTTAGCTACAAGCCATGTCAGAGGCATTAACGGAAGCAAAGCACAACGAGGGCTTACAACAGCTTTCTTCATCTGTTTCACAATCAACACCTAAGGTAAACAATGTTCATTTTTCTTCAGTTTCTTCACATGATATAATTTTAGTTGGAAGTGTGGAGATACCCATCACAGGTACCGGCATGAGACTCCTCACCAAAATGGGGTACAGATGAGGAGGACAAGGAATTCATGGCCAAGGCATGACCAAACCATTGGAGGTTGTGCAACGACCTCATTATGCAGGTTTGGGGTACACTGGCGAAGGATGTTCGAAGGAAATCAAGGGAAAACAAATAATGATGAGCTCTTCGAGGAAGAGGAATGATAGGGACACTTCTCCATCATTCCATGGAAATGCGCATTGAAGTGAAGGAACCAAGGCAAGCTCCCATCATCATGATCGCACCAGAGACCACCCCAGAAGGTATACTAAGTCTCATTATTCCAGAGTGCATTTTGACTATAATAATTTTGATAACCACGGTCATAAAATATGGCATTGTAAAACTTGTTATTTTTGTGGTTTAAATAACCATATGATTTCTAAGTGCTGGAAGAGTATGGAAGCACAAAGGAGGAAGAGGCATGAAAATCCTCCTCCCCAACAGGAAAAGAAATCAGTTAAGTAGGTTTGGAGGAAAAAGAAATTTTGCACCCATTGTGACCTAAGTGGCCACCAAAGAGCCACATGCTAGAAACTTCATCCAGAGTAGCGCCTTAAAGACAAAATGCCCATGCATACACCATTTGAAAGAGCTTATCGACAAGCAAGTTCACCACATGGAAATGATCCACTCCTTTTAATAAATGAGAAGTGGTTCTTCTAGATTGTTTTTTTTTCTAGCTTGTCATAGCCATGTTGTAAATCATTTGTCGCATTTTTATTTGAAAATGATGATGTGTTTCCATCACTTGTTTAAGTGACCATGATATTTTATTTTAGCCCTGTTTTATAAGTCGTGTGTTATATCTCTTTCATGTAAAAGTGATGATGTGTTGCCATCACTTTGAGATGCGACATTTATGTTTTGGTCATGTTCTATGAGTCATCTGATGCATTTCTTTCATGTAAAAGTGATGAGGAGTTTTTCCATCACTTCAAAATGCGACAATAAGTTCTGGTCTTGTAATTTTGTTGAGGTATGATTTCCATTTTGCTGTAAGCTTGACCACAGAGTACATGCTATAAACTCGTGGCAAGTATGGAAATATTTGGGTCATTGTTGGTCACATTGAGAATGTAATGTTCATTGCAACTTTAGGCAGGTGTTGGCATTCCGATTCCGAAGGACAAAAGTGAAGGAGTCTTCAAGGGATGTGCCTTTTTAGAAATTTTCATTTCCGCAGTTGCAGATCATGGCTTTGCATCTTGATTCCAAAGCACGCCAGGTGAAGGAGTCATGTGGGGATGTGCCCTTCAACAACATTTGCAGAAAATTGATGATAGGTAAAGGCTTGATGCTTTTGGAGGACCAAAAGCTCCTCAGTGGGGAGGATTGATCTAGGTGGATTAAACAAGTAAAATTATAAGTGGCTCAGCACAGAGGGCTCAAAAATCAAAGTGTTCGAAAATCCCTCGAACTAGGTTCATGTTGTAGATCTCGTCTTTCTGATTCCAACAGCGAGATGACACTCAATTCTGAGTTTGTATGAAGGAGTTAGGAGCGGTCAAAGTTTTGGGTTGACTTGGTGACTGGACAGCCTTAAGGAAGGCACAAATTTGACTTTTTCCAGCCAATGAATTCCGGCAAGCTCAAGCTAGATTCTGTGAAAATTTGTGGCCTATTTAATTTGCCTATGGTCAAAAATCTGGTATTTTTAAAATGGCTAATTGTTTTTAACAAAACAAAAATTATTATAAAAAAAAGGGTGGCGGGCCACCACCCCTACCACACCACCAATCGCAAGTCACAAATAATAAAAAAAAATATATATTTATGGGTTGGCGGGCCACAATCCCTGCTGGAACCCATGGCTCCCATGCCACGATGGGTAACAAACATTGGTATTAAGGGTGGGGCACGGGATGTCAAACCCACTACCCCTACCCACCTTCCATAAACGTCATATGTGATAGCGGAAGTTATGGGGGCGGGCCGTTGAATGTGGGCCCGCCCCCCCCAGCTTGGAAATAAAAAAAAATGCACCCATTTCTGTTAATAAAATCTCGTGCTAAGTTGGGAGGGAGCGGGATTCGACCCCCCGACCCCTCCTCAACCAATTCCATTTTTCACCGTTCAACCAACAGCTTTTTTGTTGGTAACTTCGCTCGCAATTGGTTATTTAAACCCATAATTCACATAGTGCACGCAAGGATATGGAGGACCAGAAGAGCGTGCATATATTTCCAGAGTTAATATTTTTTTATTGTAGGTCATGTGGAACCATGAGCCAGAAAGAATGCACGCAGAACCTTGATTGAGCCCAACTTTCAAGAGGGCAAATTTTTGACTTTGTCCAAATGGGACAAATTTTATGTCATTTCAGCACTACTAGACGCCATGAGTCTGATGGCATGCTTAGTTTTTGCATCTGATTTTTCAATTTTTCAGCCATTTTTGGAAGTGGGTTATGCAGGTGTCAGATTTCTGCATGTGAGCAGTCGTTTTCACCTTTTTCGACGCCACAAGATTGATGGTGTTTTCAGATTCAGCCACAATCCAGCTCAGCCTTTAGAAAATGGCAGCATGAGGTATATGATGTGGATTCCATGTACTTCTTCATTTATTTCTCTTTGAGATGCATTATGTCTTGTAGATCCCGGTTGATACATGAGTCGTGGGATCTTGCTTTCTGTTGTTATTGATGTACTTTCAGCTATGGATTTGTGTTCTGTATGAGATCCCTTTTATGCCACTTTGGTGGGATGCTCATTTTCATATGTGTATTTTTGAGATCCCCTGTTTGCCAGGATTGAAGGGATACTCTTATTTATTACATGTCAGCTATGGTCATACTGATAGGAGTCTTTCTTTATGTATGAGAGTTTCGCAATGGAATATCTCTTAAAGAAGTCAAGCCACTCTTGCGTGAGTGAATTTTTTCCTTGTATGTCATAGGGAAACACATCCATGTACATCTTCTTCATACAACACATAATGCAGGGGCCTACACCATCTTGACACCGAGGCCCGGACATGTAGTCCCTCCTGGACGAACTCCGTCATCAAACGACATGTTCTTATGATTGCTGATCTTATTCCTTTATGCTCCTTTTATTAACAGCTACAATTGTTCATTTATGTTCTTTAACATCTTAATTAAATTCAATTCTAATTATCAGCCGAAGTAAAAGGTCTTGGTTAAGGGCATCAAGATTTTACCCTGGATCAATATTATGCCACTAATTGTCCACAAAAGAAGAAGAATAAGAAGGCTTCAGGATCTACAGCTAGTGAGGCTTTTGCCTCGAAATTTTACCTTGAATTCTCACTCATTGCATGCATGGTGTCAAGTGCAATGGGATCAATGTGGTACTTGGATAGTGGTGCATCTTTCCACATGACGGGAGACAAAGTAATTTTCAGTAGGTTGGAGTAGAAGAACCTCCATATGCATATC
The DNA here is from genome assembly GCA_034641835.2 of Pinus albicaulis. Classification (NCBI taxonomy): domain Eukaryota; kingdom Viridiplantae; phylum Streptophyta; class Pinopsida; order Pinales; family Pinaceae; genus Pinus; species Pinus albicaulis. The sequence goes on from CM076570.1 coordinate 1,402,341,813, forward strand.
GAAATGGATGAGGATGTTAGGTCTCTATATTACTAGTATAGTCCCTTATTATTGTTAGTGCAACCCCCTTATTGTTATTATGGTACCCTTGTAACCCCCATATTGTTATTATTGTGCCCTTAAATTATTATTGTTAGGTCGGCTAGGATTAGATTGTGGCCCCATTAGGATTACATTATGGCCCCATGGACTCTTATATATAGAAAGGAGGTTTTGTAAATTGTATCATCCAAGAATTGTTCATTTATGTAATGTATTTGAGGTTTCCCCCTTGAAGTGGCTTATTTCTAAGGCGTTGACATCTCTTTTCTTCTATTTTGGAGCTGGTTACACAACATTTGGTATCAGAGCTTTGGATTCTAGGGTTTCGCTACTCTAAACAGGTCATCGTGGAATTTTCGCTATAACTTTTTTTATATGAAGGTTCGAAATCTGAAACTGTTAGGGTATGAAGCTGAAAGCCTGACGAAACTCATGAAAAAATTTCAGAGCTTGGTTCGAAATATTTTTGAAGATATGATCTGTGGAAGGTAGTGCTTTTTCAAGCTCCCAAATTTCATCTCAAAGAGGTGATCGTCGGAAACGTTTCATAACTATCTCTCTGAGCATCGGATTGGAGTTCCATAATAATTGGTCGCAATGACATGGAATTTAGTCTCTTGGCTACCAATTTCAGAGCCGAAGGACAAAATAGTGACACATGGAAAGTCGTACAAGTTCGCTCTACTGAACCAGTCCATAATTAGGTCATTGTGGGAGATTGGAAATAAATTTGTCTTGGAGAATCCAAATTAGGTCAGTCCTATGGCATTCAAAAGATAATTCATAGGGATAACTCATTGTTCAATTTCAGATATTTAGGAGCGGAAATCATAGAGATAATCCAATTTCAATATCATGCTCCTCAAAAGTAATAAAAAGGTGTGTATTTTTTTTTTGAATTGCATAAGTCTTGTTTGAAGAATCAATTTGAATTGATTCCAAGGGCATATTGTAGAATATATATCAGTATTGGGTTCTAAAAAATTCCCCGTAAAAATAATTCAATTCCCATTAAGCCTTTAGAAGGCTCTACTATAACTCATGAAGATGAAGAATTGACACATTATCTACCAAAATTACAAGAGCAAGTGCACCAAATTTCTCTCTCGCAAAGAGAATCAAAAAATGAAATGGACGTTTTGAAGAAAGGTGTGGAAGCGAAGATGGATGGTGTGAAGAATAATATAGATGGTTTGAAGAAAGGCGTGGAATCTAGGATAGATGGCATGGAAGATGGCATGGAATCTAAGATAGATGACATGGAAGCTAAAATGGAAAACATGAAGAATGATCTAAAAGCAGACATGGAAGGTTTGACAAAGTTGACACAAGAAATGTTTCCTAATGGTGAAAATATAGTAGAGGAAACTCATGATGAGAACAAAATAAATGTTAATCATGATTTTATAAACTCTAATGTTGGCAGGAAGAACCAACATATTCCAAAAATGGATATGAGGAAGTTTGATGGAAAGGATACTATAACATGGATACTACAGATGGAGCAATATTTTGATCTCCATAATGTGCAAAACACACAAAAGGTACGCATTGCAACTTTACATTTAGAAAAAAATACATTTGTATGGTATCGATGGCTTTTCTCCCGTAAAAAAATTGTCACTTGGTCAATTTTTACGGAGGAAATGATAGCACATTATGAGGACACAAAGAGCGACACCTTCTTTAGCCAATTGATTAATCTCAAACAAAAGGGTTTAGTGGGGGAGCACACTGAGGACATCCAAAAATTGAATATAAGGGTAGCTAATATTCTAGAGGAACACTGAATTGATGTCTTCATAGGCACTTTAAAGGATAACATCCAACATGAAGTTCGCGTTTTGGAACCTGATTCATTGGAGAAGCCATTCCGGTTGGAAATAAAATTTGAATGTAAAACTATGTGGACAAGGAAGTCTACCACTCACTTCTATAAAGAAGGAAGTGTTGCTACACCTAGATTTCCACAACCTACAAGGTTGACACCAAAAAAATTGGAATAAAAAAGAGAAAAATGGCTTTGCTAAAGTTGTGATAGCAAATAAACTAAAGGCCATAAGTGTGCTGAGAAGAAATTATTTTACACATAATGTGAAGAGGAAGAAGAAAATGAACAAGAAGAGGATATACACCAGGAACCAACCATAAAAGAGGAAGAAATGAGTCCGACCATATCATGTAATACACTGGCAGGAACCACCAATCCTCAAACTCTCAAGATAGAAGGAAATATGAAGAAGAAAAAGGTAATAGTGTTGATTGATTCAGGTAGAACCCATAATTTTATTCATTGTAAGGTAGCCAAGGAATTAAATTGTTTCCTATACCCAGCACCAGAATGTGAAGTGATGGTTGGAAATGGAGGAACTAAAAATTGCTCTGGAAAATGCCATAATATCAAGCTAACCATGGGGGGATATGTATTGAATATTCCAATGCTTTCCTTTCCTATGGAAGGAGCTGATGTTGTACTAGGAGTACAATGGTTACAATCTTTGGGGACGATAGCTTTTAATTTTCAAGAAATTTTCTTGAATTTTTTTTTCAGAAGGAAAGTAAGTCAAATTACAGGGTATTGCAGGGAAGCTGGGAAAGATAATAAGATCTAATGTCATGACAAAGCTTCTAAAGAAAGAAAAACGAGGTGTAATTGCATAATTATGCTCACTAGAAGTTCCAATATCAAAGTCATATATTTCTGCATATCTCCAACAAGTCTTGGACAATCATTCCAAAGTGTTTGAAACTCCCAAAGGACTCCCACCTATTCATGATCATGATCATGCTATTCATTTGATTCCTGGAAGTTTTCCTCCAAAAATCAGGCCTTATAGATATCCTTATGTCCAAAAGAGTGAAATTGAACGTATGATTGCAGAAATGTTAGAGGCGGGTATAATTCAACCTAGTCAAAGTTATTTATCTGCTCCAGTAGTATTGGTACACAAGAAGGATGAATCATGGCGCATGTGTCCAGATTATAGGGAGCTCAATAAGCTCACCATTAAAGATAAATTTCCCATTCCTGTGATTGATGAATTATTGGATGAATTGCATGGAGCAATTTATTTTACCAAGTTGGATCTTTGTTCTAGATATCATCAAATTAGAATGAAGACTGAAGATATTCCAAAAACAACATTTAAAACTCATGAGGGTCATTATGAATTTTTGGTCATGCCTTTTGGCCTTACCAATGCACCTTCTACATTTCAAGGGTTGATGAATTCCATTTTCAAACACTTCCTTAGAAAATTTGTGCTAGTATTTTTTGATGCTATAATAATCTACAGTAGGTCTTGGAAGGATCAAAAATATGAATTTATAATCAATTGAAAAATACATTCATGTGTACATATAAATACATGTACATATTCATTGATTAAATTGTGTGAACCATACCACAATTGGGTGAACCATGGGCATGCTCCATGGATGGGGTAGATAATCTTCTCCTCTTATCTCCTAAAAAATAAAAAATGAAACTTAGTAACAACTAATTTAACTCACAAAGTTAATAAAAAATCAATTCCATATGTACACACATGTATGGAGATTTAAGAATATATTTAAATACCATGAACATCCCCCGATCCCTGATCCCCCATATGGGATTCTGTTGATCTTCGTCGTTCATCCTCCATGATATATATATCTATTGGTGGAAATTTACACAAAATATATTTCAGAAAATTAATGTAATTTAGTGCACAAAAATTATGTAGAAGACAACTTTCAAAGCACTAATTGATGTGTGAAACTCAATTTAAGCAAAAAAAAAAAATTATAAAAATGATAAGTTCACCAAATTGCGCTTTACATGGCGGAAGCACACTTGGTATAAAATTGAAAAAAAACACATGGTCATTAAAAAAGAAGTAAAACTAAATTTAAACAAAAATTTGTTGAAATCCCGGCATTTTAATTTTATAAAAATGTGAAGTTCACCACTTGTTGTAAATGTGAAGTTCACCAAGTTTCGCTTTACATGGTGTGGTGGGAGCACACTTGGTCTATAATTGAAAGGAGCACATGCACATTAAAAAATATGCATTTATAAGTACACAACACACACATATCCAAGATATGTTACAATGTCCATTAATAAATTTTGAAGGAGAGCGTCTCAACATTAATTCATCTTTGAGAGATGAATCTTGAGTTTTTGAAGAAGAGCATCTCAAAACCAATTCATCTTTGAGAGATGAATCTTGCATTGGCATTGCTCTATATAATTCTAATTCATCTTTTATATATGAATCATGAATTGGAATTGCCCCATGCAATAGATCAACAGACATCTTATTCACATTTGTACAATGCCTTATACTAAAAAATTGAAATTGGCTAACAATATTGTTTGCTATGCCATGTAGTTCTTTTAGTATGTCCTTCTTAACTTGGCACACGCTATTCATCTAGTTGAACACAAGTTCAGAATTGGTGAAAACTACAATTCCATTTGATCCATACTCCATCGTTGTTCCCAAGCCTTCTATCAATCCAATATAATATGCCTCGTTGTTTGTTGTTCTTCCCGTTATATTCATTTTCCTTTGGATGAATTTTCTAGTCGCAATATTGGAAAGCACATATGTAATCGCTGCTTTCCTTGGATTGGGATAGAAAGAAACTTCTATGCATAATTTCCATTTTTCAACCATATTTAATGGTTTTCTTATCCCTGAAAAAAAAAAATTCAATAAAAAATATATATGTCATGGGAGAAATGACACAAGATCATGAATTAAATGACATGCGCATAGTTTATCTTAAAGTTTGACTTAAAAAAATTATAGTCTAGAATTCACATCTAAAATTAATGGGAGGAAGCCTTTAGTTGGTGGGAGAAATGACACATGTACACATTTTACCTTAAGGTGGTTCTGTTTTATGGATATTAAAATGAAGAACTTCTGTTTAGATCTATTCCAAAGATTGACTGTAGGGGCATTTACTAGATATGTCACCTTTCATAAAATATGAGATCCAGAGGCTACCTGGCCCTTTATAGACTCTGGCTATAGAACTTGTAGAAGTCAAGAAATTTACATTGAGAAATTTGTATAACTTGTAGAAGTTAAGAAATTTACAATGACAAATTTACATCAAATTTACTAGTAGAAAATTACATTGACAACATATAGAGATTAAACTAGGCATGTGAAAAGTACAAGTGGACAATGTATAATTCTACTTAGAAGAGTCTTTGGTTTAATGGTTAAGCAGGAAAGAGTCGTTACTTTCTCTGTCTAGAGTAGAAGTGGAATACATAGTAGTTACTTTTTTTTTAGTGTTTTGGATGAAACAGGCTCTACAAGATATTAAGGTAAATCTATATATCTATTAAGTGTTTCAATAGAAATGTAATAATAATTTCAAAATAAAATATTCTACTTCCTTCAATCACTATTTACATATCATCATAAAGTACCAATTCCTCACACAACAAGTCTTTGAAAAAATAGTGAAGATGGAATACATACCCACAAAGCCTCTTGTTAGAGAAGCATTTGAATATGTGAGAAACAAATTAGGAAAAGTTCTTGTAAATCATCTTGTTAGAGAACCATTTGAACATGTGAGAAACAAATTAGGGATAGTTAATATTGTAAATTATGGTCACTTATTTGACTTGAAAAGAAGAGCCTATGAAATTGAGTGCAATATCTATGTGGGAGAGTACACAATATCTAAGGGGGATAATACAATATATTTGACTTCAAAATAAGAGCCTATGAAATTGAGTGCAATATCTATATTATATCTATATGATCAAGTGTCAATAATTTGAAGTAGAGAAAGATAACAAAGGACCATCAAAATTGAGTGCAATATCTATATGATTGTGTCAATAATTTGATAATTTGAAGTAGTCAAGAAAGATAACGAAGGACCATGAAAATTGAGTGCAATATCTATGTGGAAGAGTACACAATATCTAAGGGGGATAATACAATACAAGGAAGGAATAAAAAGAGTAACAAGAAGCATATGATTGTGTCAATAATTTGAAGTAGTCAAGAAAGATAAGAAAGTAGTCAAGAAAGATAACAAAGGATATCTATGTGGGAGAGTACACAATATCTAAGGGGGATAATACAATACAAGGAAGGAATAAAAAGAGTAACAAGAATCATATGATTGTGTCAATAATTTGAAGTAGTCAAGAAAGATAATAAAGGACCATCATCAAATTCAAATTGAAAGATCAAGTAGTCTTCTTCATGAAGAAGAAGCATTAACTAAGTTCATCATTTAAAGGGTTCATATTTTAATGAAACAATTTATGAAAAAAAGAAGTACATACATGTACATATATAATTTATATAAACATGTAAATAAATATTCTCAAATGTACATGGTAGTATTATAAATTTTAATATCTAATTAATATATGTTGAAGATGAGTCTAGCTCATTCTTTATTGGCATTATCATAACATTCTAAAAAGCTCCTCCTGAATCTAAAAATGAATATGGAATGAATCATTGTACATTATTATAAAACTTGTATTTAAATGACATTTGATCTATGAATAATATGGAATGAATCATTGTACATTATGATAAATCTTCTATTTAAATGACATTTGATCTATGGATAATATGGAATGAATCATTGTAAATTATGATAAATCTTGTATTTAAATGACATTTGATATATGAATAAAAAAAAAATTGGATCATCTCTTCATATATATATGTGTGTAAGAGAGAAATAAAAATCAAAGGTAATTCCACCAAGACTAAAGGAGAATGTCCTAATACATTAAATTATGTCCTAATACATTAAATTATGTTTGGTTTCTAGAAGCATTAATCATGAAAGAGTCATGATATCCACATTTTGTCCATACTATTTGCAAGTTAAAGGAACATGTCCTAATACATTATTATGTTTGGTTTCTAGAAGCATTAATCATGAAGAGTCATGCGATCCACATTTTCAAAATACTATTTGCAAGTTCACATTTCCATCATGCTATTTGCAAGTTCCAGTAATTCCACCAAGCCTAAAGGAGCATGTCCTAATACATTAAATTATGTTTGGTTTCTAGAAGCATTAATCATGAAGAATAATGAGATCCACATTTCGACCATACTATTTTCAAGTTAAAGGAGCATGTCCTAATAGATTATTATGTTTGGTTTCTACATTATTATGTTTGATTTCTAGAAGCATTAATCATGAAGAGTCATGAGATCTGTTATCACTTAGGTTTTCCTTGAAGTTGTGGAAAAGGAAAGTATACCCAAGGTAACCACAAACCAACCTTCAGATACAGAATCTAGACAATCTATATCCAGAGAGGGCTCTCTCTTTATGGTTTATCTTTGTTCTTAGAAAGTTTTAGGCTAGTTATAAATCCAATAGTTTGTTTGAAAATGGTGGAATTCACCAACTAAGGGCAAGGTTGAATATTTTCAGGCCATTGGGCTATGGAGTCAATGGATGGCTTTACTGGATTAATCTTCTACACACAAGATGGCTTTGCAGGGCAAGATAGCCAAACATGGAATAAGTTTTAGGAATTAAAGTGGATGGAATGGGTTTTGAAGGGATGAAAGGCACTCAAGATCTTTCAACATGTTCAAAAGAAAGAAATGGAATGATTACAAATAAAGAGTAGTGAAGAACTCTTTACTATAGTAATCAATATGCTTAAATTAGCGAAGCAAGAGCAATTAAGAATTTGTTGCTTATAACTAATTTAGAGGAAAACATTTAGAATAATCACAATTGAAATCAGAATACAATTAAGTAAATTCTGATTTATTATTTTATTTCAATTATTCAGAAATGGACACGATGATAATATAAACAGATATAAAACTTAAGACATAAGATAGAAAGACTTATTGAACTGTAGTCCGACACATGAATCTTGCAAAAAGTCCTGAGCTTCAAATTGTCATCCAGCAAGCGACAAATAAATTTCTCCAAAATACTTTTATTTCAAAAACATCAATGTCATAACAAAGTAGTAGAATTCACCCAAAATACTTCCAAGAGTGAAGTATTTATACAAATTCTAAACTAAAATATCTTGAAAAAATATCAAGATTAGTTCACAAATCTCTCCAACTATTTTACATAAATAGAACTTAAGTAAAGGACACTCAAACTAATTCATCTATTTCGCACTATTTTTTATGGATAGGTGATGACAAAGAGGAGAATTCGAATTTGATCCAACTCTTAGTTGATGATGAGGCATCCAAGTCACTAACTGCTTCCTTTCTTTGTGCAATTCTGCTCTAACAATTCCGCAAATTTGGGGTCTAATGATACCTTTATATTTATCAATCCGTAATAGATATGTAAAATGTGAAAGTATTTATTGTAGATAAATATGTTGGTAAGATAAACCTCTTTCACTTTCCTAAAATTCCTCTCCCGCTGTGCACAATAGGCTCTGCAAAACGATGTGTAAAACAAAGTTTTACAGAGTCTGAAAAATAACCTCTAAATATGTGCATGTATCTCTCAGTCTGAAATCAATGTCACAAAAATGAAATAGATTTTTGTAGATGGGTCTCTTAAGAACAAAAACCTCCTTCAGTTTTGTAATATGTGTTTCTTATTGGCCACAATATTCTCTGCAAAATGATGACTTAACAGGAATTTTCTGCAAAAAGTGCTTTCCAACATTGTTTAATATTTCCAAAACCATAATGGTTGTTAGAAACGTGAGAGAGGTTTTGGTAGATGGCCCTCTTAAGAACATAAACCTCCTTCAGTTTTGTAAAATTCATCTTGGATTGATCACAATAGTTTCTGCAAAACTATGACTAAAATATGCAATTTCTGCAAAAATGTTCCTTCTTGTTATGTTTTTTCATCTTTTTACTTTCTTGCTCTTTTGACTGTTTTACTTTCACTTTAGAAAAACCTCACTATTGGTGAAATTATTCTCATC